>VDFB02353493.1:7796736-7871215 GCA_007258455.2 Sequoia sempervirens
TATGTGATTTGGAACTTTTGGTTGAAAAATCCCTTAAATCAGGTTGCATATGCTACAAGGAAAAGCATAGTTAAAAGTTGAATTTTTGAAGAAACCATCTGATTTATTTTGAGGTCTGGTTGATAACAACTTGATTTACATTTTGAATGATCTATCACCCCTATACTGCATCAAAGTGGTATCAGAGCAAGGGAGTAGGTCTCTTGAGAAAAAAAAGGTTAAGAGTTTGTGTGCAAGGAGAAGGTATACTTGGAGGAATCAAAATGTCTCCTAAGGGAAGTGTTGTTGCAAAGAAATTTGACAACCAAGGTAAGAAGATAGAAGCCTTGGAGAGGGAAATTGTTATGCTAAAGGCTAAAGTTAGGGCTCTCTTGGAGGAGAGTGAAACAGAGGAAGAATCCACTAGTGATGAAGAGGAGATGGAACCAGATGATGTATTAAGGATGTTGAAGCTTATGCAGGCTATGAGGAAAGATGGACATAGAAAAATGGATATTCCCATGTATGGAGGTAAATTAGATGGAGAAGAGCTCTTGGATTGGATAGGGGCTTTGGAGAACTATTTTGAAAGTGAGGAGGTAGGTGAAGAACACAAGGTGAAGAAAGCAAAAACCAAGTTGAAGGGACATGCCTTGTTGTGGTGGAATTTTTTGAAAGATGAGAGGGAGAAACAAGGAAAGAGAAAGATTACTTCTTGGGAGAGAATGAAGACAAAAATCAAAGGTAAGTTCTTTCCTAAGGATTATAATGTTCAATTGCTTAAAAGACTTCAAAATCTTAGGCAAAAGGATCTAGATGTGTAAACATATACTGAAGAGTTTTATAGGTTAAGTATAAGAGCAAAACATGAAGAAGAAGAAGAGAAGGTGGATAGGTATCTCAATGGTTTGAGATATAATATTCAAGATGAGGTCAATGTGTTGGCACCAAAAACATTGGAGGACTGTTTTCAAATGGCTGTTAAGATTGAAGAAAAACTCAAGAGGAGACAAGAGAAGGCAACAAGAGGAAGAGGAAACACATCTAGGGGCAAAGGTACAACTTCAACATCAAAACAGATCAAGGAAGACCTTGAAGATGCCGATAGGAACAAAGAACAAGCACTTGAAGCAAGAGGAGGATGGAGAGGTGGAAGGACAAACTTCAAACAAAGGAGAGATTTCAATGAGTTTTCATGTAGGTGTTATAAATGCAATGAATTTGGAAACTCATCTTTCAAGTGTCCTCAAAACCAAGGTTCAACATCAAGTGGTGATAGGAAGAGTGAAAGAAGAACACAACTGATCCAAGAGGAAGAATGTGAAAGTTCAAGTACTCCTACATACCTAGAGGTGTTGAAAAATGAGGTCTTTTCTTAGCTTAATACTCTGTAAAACTTTAATATTGTTGATCTAAGTAAGCTCTTTCTTTGTTACATATATTCTTTGTGGGTGATTATCTTGATTAATTCATTTTACTGTTGTAGAATGAAGAGAGAAGTTGATAGAAGAACTAGACAGGATATTAGAAAGATAACACAAGATATAACGTGGAGAAACCCTTTTGGGAAAAAACTCCACCATGAATTATTCTCTTATTCAATATTTGAATTGCAATAGCTCCAACTCTTGCTTGAGAATGCTTCTTCTGTCTTTACCAATCTTCTTCACACCTACAAATAACAAATTATGAAAACTCTCTTCAACTTGAATGATATATAGAGACAATATGCAACCTTGTAATCTCCAAATGGTGATAATTACAATGCACAAGCTCAAGCCCTTGAAAAGGTACTCCATATTGCTTCAAGTTGAGTTCTACCATGAAGACCAAAGCTTAGAACATGTGCTTTACCTATTTGGGCATCCCAAACTAAAGCTACAATTCATCCTTCACTTCGGTGATAATTACAAAGCTCTTCCTCAAAGATGGCGCCCAAAAGAGGGTCCCACTTAACAGAGCCTTCAGAAATATCTTATCATGCATTGGAGTTAATTCCAAGAAAGCATCTTGGGCGCCCAAGTTAGCTCCAAGTGATTTCTTGTTAACTGAAAAATTTACTCAACACCATTCGTGCAAGAATGGTCATCCCCTGTTAACTGGAGGTAGTCCCTTTATCTCGTCATACAACTCAATGTTATTAGCCATGCATTCCAAGTTAATGAAGTTAACTAACATACAACTGAAACTAACTAAAGACAACTGAACCATAATTGAATTGAATTGAACTGAACTAAACTAAACTAAACTAAACTAAACTGAACTGAACTGAACTGAACTGAACTGAACTGATTTGATTCTGAACTTAACTTAACTGAACTAAACTGAACTGAACTGAACTGAACTGATCTGAACTTAACTGAACTGAACTTCAAGCATGCAAACATCAAATCCTAACTCCTAGGATCTTTACATGCATTCAAAAGTGTTATCTCTTACTTTGAATAGTTAACTGAACTCAAGGTGAGTGTCACCTTACCATGTGTGCACCCACATGCTCCTATTATTTAGGAATGACTACAAATGTCAATTTCATGATTTATTTCATCAAATATTAATCTCATCCTAATCCTAGTGTTGTTGAACACATTCCAAGAACTTAGGAGATACATGAAATAATTAATGTTTAGGATTTGCAATTAAATGGCATCCTATTTCCAACAAGAGGTGGGAGAAGCACTTATGGTAAGAAGAACTTTGTTGTAGGCACCTAAGGAGGAAGACATGAGTCAAAGAAGGAGTCTATTCAAAACTTCATGTAAGTGTAGAGGTAAGGTATGTCAAGTGGTCATTGATTCAGGTTCTCATGATAATATGGTGTCTAGGGAGATGGTAGATAAGTTGCAACTAGAGAAAATACCTCATGTAGCACCATACAAAGTCACTTGGGTAAATGACAGTCAAACTCTAGTAGTGAATGAACAAGCATATGTAGATTTTCAGATTGGGGAGTATAAGGACAAGGTTTTTTGTGATGTGCTACCAATGGATTGTTGCCATTTGCTATTGGGGAGATCATGGAAATTTGATAGAAGGTCTATGTATGATGGTAGAGAAAACACCTATACTATCAAGAAGGATGACAAGAGCTTTAAGCTAACTCCTTTGCAGGAAAGTGGAAGAGACAAGGGTAAGTCTAAGGTTGTCATTTTTGGAAAAAGAGAGCCTTTGAGGCCTGAGGACAGTAAGTCTGGTGTATTTGCAGGTGTGGAGCAGGATTATTGTGTTAGAACAGTAGGAAAGGCACCAAGGAATGATTCTAGGATAGTTAAGAGTTTAAAGGCAAAGGAAGAACTCATGCCTAAGTCTAATACAGTTGAGGGGAATGATGATAAGATAGTGAATAAGCATGGAAAATAGGGTGGAATGCTTGTGAAGCAGGATGAAATTACTGTGGTCACCATTGTGTGTCCTATAAGCATGAGCAATGTAAGCATGTGAGATTTGCAAGTATAGGGTCTAATGAGTCTGATAAAACAGTGGTACATGGCAATGAAAATGTGCAAGGTCTAGTAACAATGAGAAAAGGACAGTGTGAGCAAAGGGACAAAATTCTGATGACAATGATGAGAGGGCATAATACACAAGTGAATGTGGATGGAAACAAGTGTGCAAATGTAGCCAAGAAGAAGGTAAAGCAAGGTAATGCTAACTCTTGTTTGTTTGTAGGTATAAGGACTAGGACAACATCAATTTTTGACCCAGGTATAAGGATGGGGCAAACATCAGGTCTGAGCATGAAGATGGAGGCAAATTTCAATGTGAACATAGTCAAAAGGGTAGAGTAGGTCAAGAGAACTCCATATTTGAACTAGTTGAAGGAGGTTGCTGCTCATAGGATGTATGGAGCAAAGATAGGGCATGGAACACATTTCAACTCTTGTGACAAGAGTCTTTTCTCTGTGGGGGTGTATGGTGGAGGAGCACCTACACCTTACTATCAAAAATTGATCATTTGATGTTGATTCTAGGGTGATTCAAGGGTAGGTTAAGATATTTTAAGTTTATTTTCTTTAAATAAGGTCTAAAAAGACCTTTTGCAATGTAAATAAGGTGGGACTTAAGTCATTTGTGTCTAGGGATCAGTAAGTTGCTCAAAAATGCAAAATATTGTTAAACAAAAGTTATAAAAAAAATAGATTAGGGGATATAAAGAGACTTAGAAGTTTAAATAACATTTGTGAACGTTGGAGCAGTTAGAGTTTGGATGTAAATGCTATTAAAGGCCTCAATAAGGCTCGAAGGAGTTTATAAAAAAAGAAGAAATTGTATTGAATTTTCCAATAAGAACACAATGTTTTCTTTACATTTTCCTGAGTTTTTTGAACTTCCCTGTGTCTGTACAGTTCCGTACAGAGTGTAAATGTTTGAACCAGATTGTATGTTGTGAGGCCATGAAATATATTTCATTTGGTTTAGGTTTGAAAGACTAATCTTCATATTTAAGGGAGTTCTATTTGTTTCTTTGACACTGCCCTGTTCATAGTTTTAACTATTGAGGGTCTTTAAAAATGTCTCTATTACCCATTCCACTTTTTGTTTCCACTATTTCTCATGGAATGGGTCCTAAGTAATGTAAATTATGTGTACTGATGTCTTTGTAGGCTGTGAGGTTAAGTTGTGTGACTTGGAAGAATTCCCTAGGCTGGGCAGAGTCATTTTGCATGTGGAAAGAAGTTACTAAAGGGTGGATTTGGGAAAATATGAATGGTATTGACTTTGTGTGAGTTTTTTATGCATCTGCAGACCATTTGAGATTGGTTTGAAACTTTGGTAGAGGTTGGTAAGGCTGAGCATATGGACTTTCATTAAAACCCTAGTGTATTGCATGGAAATGGAGGGTTTCATAGTTCAGTGTTGAGGAAGCCTTGAAACTAAAAAAAAATTGTGGAATTTGTTGTTTTAAGACACAACTCAAGACTATTTTGGGTTTTCTTGTGAATACCAAGTGTTTAAATGGAACTCTCTTTGTAAAAGAGGGCTAATTCACTAGCCTAGGGCAGTGGTATGTTATTGGTTCTCATGTTTGGTCTAAAGGAGTCAATGGTAGTTTTCACCCATGTTGTGTAACTCTGAAATGGGTATCTTGATCACTGATTTTTTTGTGAAGTTCTTTGGAACTTTTGGTTGAAAAATCCCTTAAACCGGGTTGCATATGCTAAAAGGGAAAGCATAGTTAAAAATTGAATTTTTGAAGAAACCATCTGATTTGTTTTGAGGTCTAGTTGATAACAACTTGATTTACATTTTGAATGATTTGTCACCCCTATACTACATCATCTACTTAGTAAAATTACCAACATTTCACGCTAAGTGAAAATTCTATGATGACACGACATAGCAATAAAAAAATTTCTTCCCATAATGTAAATTACATGCATAATTGAAACAACTCTATTTCCAAATTTCATTGCATTCATTGTAACTTCACAAATCTTCCAAATACATAGATATAATATTGAATGAACTTAAGTATAAAATTCATGATTACATCTTTGTACATAAATAAGTACATGAAATGTTCATAGCTCCTTTGAGTTTCATCTGGCAATAGCTATAAAAACTGGTCCTGATGTCCCCGCATTGATGCATAGATTCTAAATATCCCTGCTCACTGGTGCAAAACCTTCAGTTGTCCTCGATACTAGCGTACACATCTACAAACCCTAGCCACCAGCTAGTAAGGAGAAGCATCACTCAAGCACTTTTCTTCCAACCACAGACTCATATGTGGTCCCCCACACATCTATCAGAGATAGATGGCCCTACCCTTCAACAAAAAGCTTGGTTGGGAAACCTTGTATCCCTAGCCTATCTAAGCTTAGTGTTGTGTCCCACAAACTAGAACCTGATCATACAGTAGCTACTCCTACAAGTATGCAAATCTCAATATAGAATACAACCAAGCAACACAATGAATCTAGACAGTGTAAATAATGGCTCCTTACACTACTTTGGCTAAAGTGTTCTCATTCAGTACTTCGAATGAAGGTCATCTGATTCACATACACCTTTACAGCTCGGTTTGGATCTTGACCATTCATATAATATGTATAGGTAATCCCTAACCTCATAAATAGCCTATTTCTCTTTCAAAACCCTTCTATGATATCTTATGGAAATTCCCGTCCTTGGTATAATCTTTCCTAGTCAACAAGTTAACTTAACATAGACAAGCCATCCACTACAAAAGATAATCTAGTTCCAAGTGTAACTCTATAATCTAGAGAGCAGGTATATAAGCTTCTTCTATTTATGGACTAATTATTCATAAATGACCAACTCTAATCAGTACTATATCATACTAATAAATGGTTCCCATAAGAGAATAGCCACCTCAGTGATTGACCTCGATCAAAGCATAATCATAGCAATGGATGCTTCCCTTTAAGAGTGCACCCCTTTTAATAAAGAGCTAATCAAAGTAGAGTCTTGTCAACAAGATGACTTCATTTAAAGAGTGTGAATTAATTAACCAAGTAGCTACTTTAGCTCACTAGGTATCCCACCTATGTTTCCAATCCTATAGAATTCCATAAGCTCAAGTGATTTACACATCCACATGGGTGAATCTCAATCTCAATATTCCCTTCCCAATCTTAGGATAAACAATCCTAGAAGTAGACACTAGCTATCTGAGTTAAATCAATAATCTAGCTAAGAGTAACACTTATGCCACTCATGTTTAATCATATCTAGTATGTAATACCTATGATAAACATCAACCTCCTATTATGGAGTACATACAAGTACATCATAAAAACAACATAAAATCTTCTATTCCCTTTTCAATGACATCCTAAATTCTCTAAATGCAAGTACTTGGAAAAGACAATTCAAGAATACATGGATAACAATTCATTCACAATTTAAAATAACAAAGAAGAATATGCTCAAGCCTGTTATCGCTTGTCCAATCAATTGAAAACAATGCAACCTCTCCCAAACAACAACAAGCTTGATAATAGCTTCTCAAGAAACGTCACAATGAACTTCTAACTCTCAAGTTGATAGATCACTTCACTCAAACAAATCTTTCTCTCTCAATATGATAGAATTCTCTGTCTCTCTCTCTCAATATGATAGAATTCTCTCTCTCTCTCACAAGAAAAACTGAGAATAAGTTGAAAATAATGCAGAGTAAAGGCTTCCAAGAAGAATGTGTCTTCTCAAATGAAATTGCTCTACTATTTATACAGTAGCATGGGGCTACACATCCTACAATTTAGGCATGGATATGGACAATAAACACCAAGCATAGCTACACATATATCACAGCAAAAAGGTCGCAACTATGTAAGCTCATACTCAACAAAACATCTACAAATCAACCTTGCTATATTGACAATAAATAGAGACTTATTCAAATCTACACATGGATAATTCGAATTATCTCTAGCAATAGATATTTATAGCAAACAGGTTTCTAGAGGTGGCATCAAAGCTTCCACACTCCTCTCAATGTTCTCGCGGTTTCCATGAAATTAGAAATAATCAATTACCAATTTACAACACTATGTATTCATCGACTTAATGTGGGGATGATTCGATTTAGATATTTATTCTCTTTGACAAAGTTATCGACTATTTCTCATGTTTCAACAGATGTTGGTTCAAGTATTAAACATGGCAGTTTAAGTTTACCAAGTCAAAGATAATCTTCACCATAGGTGTCAACTAAGTCTATGTCATGCATTGACATAAGGCAACAAGCTTAAATGCAATAAATGTGTTCCATAAAGTGTGACAACAAGAGTAAAACTCAGCTTCAATAAACACAGTTATTATACGCGGCTCTAGAATCAGCTAATATATCGACCTTTATATTGTGTTGGTTGTAAGTCCCTTGCCAAAGACTTCATCGTTGCAAACTATATCTATTCTAAATCCTCTGTTTTCCTATACATGTGCATGGCTATTACTCCACCAAAGGTTGCGCCCAAAAGCATGATAAGTGGGTTGAAGAAACTTCATCTTTAATATAGTTTTATTGTTGACTTTTCAGCTCCCTTAAATGTTGTATAAATGGTAGTCTTTTACCTTATACATTTCCATATTTCAGCACTATATATGTATTGCGCTTATATACTATTTCATAGTCTAAACCATGCGCTAATAGAGCAACACTATAAAACAAAACAATCATTTAATCACTTATTTATACTATATATATAATACAATATATATAAATACATATATATATATACATATATATATATATACATATATATATATATTCATATATTATATTACTTATATATATATATAAGTATATATATATATATATATTACTTATATATTCATATATTATATTACTTATATATATATATACAAACAAATATAATATAGGTATTATCTTTGCAAATGCATCATTCAATAATTGAATACATGAACAATATGCATATATACATACATATATATATATATAAATATATATGTTGTGCATGTTTTGCACACACGCCTCGCCGAAGGCAGGGACCCCCTCTTTTCCACTCCCAACGGGTTGCTTTGATATCGTCTTGTTTTGCGCACCCCCAATTCCTAGCTTAAGTCAGCCATAAGCCTTAAAATGATCAATTTCATATTGGCCAAAGTCACCCAGCTGGGTTTTGCTAAGTCGTTTTCCCTCGCGGGCCAGCTCTTGTGGGCTTCCATTTGCTTTTTGCCCGACTTTCGTTGGCCATTGCGGGCCCGTGTTCACGGGTTTCCTCCTGCTGTTCACCGTTTCACTTTATCATTCACCCGTGTCTGAGTCCCAGCGTGCGAACCCCACATTCGTCCTTGTCGTTGCATCCTTCATGCTCTGTGGACCCGCGGTTGTGGGTCGCCCTGTGCGGGATTTCGTTCCCGAGTCGTCATTTCATAGCAGCCGACTCATGACTTCCGCCCGCGTGGTGGAATCCACACTTGGTCCCACCGTTTCCATCGTCGTCACCCTAGTAGTGAATCAATCACTTAACGGTGATCCACCCTCTTCCATCATTTTCTTGCACAAAATGATTATGTGTTTCTCTTTATATGGGAAAATATTAGAGATATTGTACAGCTCCTCAATACCAACTCATGATCAACTTGCAAAATGAGGAGGGCTGACTAAAGCTCATGGCGATGCGAGGCAATATCTTTAAAGTGACACCGCGCCCTAAAACTTTACTTTATGAATGATGACGTTTAAAATTGATGAAAGTGATTGTTGTCCATGTGGAGCCCACATTACGGGTGTCCACCCATCTGTTGTCATTATTACGACGGCGTTCCTCAAATAACTTCCCGTAGGCTACCGCCCACATGGAAGGCATGCTTGCGGATTCTGCATACCATCCAACCTAATGTCTCCCGCAGACAAACATCATCCATGTGGGGTCCACCATGCGGGTCTCCGTCTGCTTTACGCCACTCCCTCGACGGCCACTCTGTCTCAGTCGTCTGCACTAACATCTCTGAAGCCTTCTCTCATGCAGGTTCTGCCACCTTAAGCGCTGACCATTTCCCAACGATATTACAATGATTTCCACCCGCGTTCCCCACCTGACGACCCTCTTCACTGTGGGATTTGCCTTCCTATTCATTGTAGCCTCTACCTTTTAGAAGATGACTCTTTCATTTCGAATGGCATCCCCATAGCTTCCTCCCGCACCAACTAACTAATGCAGACTACCCGCATCCCCAAGGAGGCATTCCTTCGTAGCAGACCTTCACTATTTCATTGCAACTCAAAAGGAATGCTCTTACAAAATGACTCTTCAGGGCATGGTTGACTGGCGAGCTCCCTAGATGGAAGAAAGAATGATTGGGCGAACATAGTATTACAATTTTGCCTCTTGCGGAGGCTATGGTTATCACGATTGTTTCAAAACGGCAATCTTTTGTCAGCCTTCCGCATCTCTCATCTCGCTGAATTTTTCGCGTGCAGTGCCCGCAATCCCCTCGGTTGTGTGCCATAACTCAATTCGCCCGCATGAAGCACTCGCAATCCCGCTTCATTCAAACAAGATTAGCGATTTTCACTACAAAGGCGCCAAGTGCTAGTAAGTAATGCATATTTATGCTAAATGATTTACACACTCACCAAATGTGATTAACTGTGCTATGGGAGCCACACTTTCACAAGGGGTAACGACTTTGCAACGTGACAGGCCTTGTAACAAGAATCTCTTAACGACTAGTCACTTAAAATGGAATGAGGGTAGGCTCGTTGGGGCGAATTTCTCAAGCAATTTGGGTGAGCTGAGTAAGATTTAAAACCAGGCCAAAATTAATGAGGGATGATTTCCATAAAATCAACAACTCAAGCACCTAAATTAAGGAATTATGGCATTCTCACAACTTTGAGACAAATAATAACACCATCGAAAGGAGTTTGCATAATAGTCTGTAGGTATAGCATTGGACGTAGTTCAAGGGTGGACGTGAAGAGATGCGGGTTCCGCACTCTTGGGGGGCCGTTGATCATCGCCATTTCACTACGGCTTGGCCATGACACTATCCCGCACCTCTCCACCCGCAGTTCTTCAACAGAGACTGCTTCTACGGGCTCCACCTGTGAGGAGGCCGTTTCTCCCTGCATCGTTATTAACGATGCCTCATCTCTTAATACCCACACATCCTCTATATTGACCCACTTGAGAGAAATCCAACATGCCTGTATGCACAAACATAGTATATCAAACTAATTAAGTAAATAGCAGGCTTGTAAGAAGAGGAGGCTTGACGAAGATGGGGCGCACTATGCAAGTTGATCGAAGTTTGAATTTTGAAGCTCTGTGTACAAATGTTTTAAGTCACAGATTGACTCCTAAATGGTCGTGAGTGAATTCCATAAGAAAGGCGAGATCGTGATCCAAGGTGGCGAGCTGATAAGTGCGATATTCTGAAAGCCCTGTAATGCACTTGAAGTATGGTGAATGTAAGTAATTCTTGTGTCATTCCCACCAGAGATATGTCTCTCGATGGTTTGAGGTTTAAGGAGGGGTATGTGGGCTTAAAGTATTGCATGATAAACTAAAATGAGTACGTCGCCTCAACAACTTCAATGGTGGATGACTCGTAATGATGGGGAGGAATAGGTCGAGCATTATGAGCCCGCTGACATTCTTAGAAGATGAAATTTCTTTTAAAAATTTATCCTAGGTAGAGTGCAGTGCAACAATGGTAATATGAATGTGAATATCCAAATGAGCAAACATCTCAGAAGGGAAAGTTATGAGATTCTTAAATATTGATTTGATCACCTTAGGGACACATAAATGATCAAGTGCAATGGTCAAAGCATCAAACACTTGAAGTTAATGTGCCTTTTACAATGGAGTGGTGAAGTATATCTTGTGGGGACCATAACGCGGGCTTCCTTTAGCCCGCTACCATTTCATAATGACCATCCCATCATGTCTCCTCGCACTTTGTTACCCGCGACTTTCTCATGCGGGTTCCACATCTAGCAGCGCCATCGCTACCTCCGCCGTTGTCCACATTCTCTCAGTCACATCCTCCTGCATTTGTCAACCTGCGGCCTCCCTTGATGACGACAGTGCTTCTTAGTTGAAGTTGGATCAATTTATCTTATTGCGTCAATAGTCCTGTGTGAGTGTTGTAGTCCCAAGGCGATTAATGTTATTGCAAAAACCATGATGAATCGACCATGATCTTTTAATTGAACAAAGATGAATGAGAGTGATGCGCTTTTGGGGACCCGGTGTCTATGTTCATTCTTTAGCTCCAGTGGGCTGCTCCAGTGCAGGTGTCGCGCACTCCCCATCCACTGTGTAAAGCAACACTTGTGCCCAGGTCATCCGCCACCTATCTCTTGCATCTGCATGTTATGCATAACCCACATTATTCAACGCCATACCAAATGAAACACTCTGTTGAATCAATGAAGTGGATGGTCAGAGTGATATTAAGTGTCCAATAAAGATTGAAAGGAATTGGTAGTATTTCATAACGAAGATTTCATTGGACCATAACAAAGATTTCAGTGGAGACATCCTTGATTTAAATCCATCCTTCAATTCAGTATCTGCAAACAACAAAAGGGAGCGATTGGATAAATGTCTTTGAGATCCAAGAGACCACTTATTGATGGAATCATACCCGACTTGGCTTTAACAACCACATGTACAATCCTCACCCTCCAAGACCATTCTGACATCGCATCTCTTCCTCAACAATAGAGAGACACTCACTCGAGGCATCACATATAGATACGATTTGGCCATTTTTATTTAGTAGGCATTAGCAAAAATTGATAGTATCATTGGGGCTAGAGTTGACAAGAAGACACCAACAAGCTCATAATAGGTGAGATACTAAGGAGAAATAGAGGAACAAAAAGCCCGATGCTGGAATGAGAATGGACTACTAAGGATGTCGCTTTGAGCAAGTCCTTTAATTGAAATTTTGAGTGAATCCCTTAGAGGCTCGATATGGAAAGTGAGTTGGTAATGCAATATAGCATCTTTTAACAATAAATTTGTAGTAGCCAGTCGCGCTAACACCTTGGCCGACATTTGTACCCGTGGGCCCCACATCTTCATAGGTTGTCTGCCCTTTTTGGACTTGCATTGGGAGAACAAATCATTTATCTCTTAGAGCGTTGGATAATTTAACATTGGGCCCCTATTGTGAATTATGTCATGATGAGTATTGTGTTCAGTGTGTGCAGGTTTAGGTCGTGCAATGACCATTATCATTAAGGGAGGGATATGATCAATGATTACAGGGACTTGAAAATGTTGAATCAAGAATCTTCAAGTTGCACCCTATACTGCGATATTTTTTCCCTTTGAATTCAATAAGAACTAATATTTTTCCAAAACCTATGTTGTGCAGGATAAAGCAGGACTAATACAAAGGGAATGTGTTGTCCAACGAGGAACTTTCTAAGGGAAGAAAACTACGATTGTAGGTGGGCCTTCATGCATGATACATCAGGGACAATATCCAAAGGAGAATGCTTCAACTCAAATATACTTAAGCAATGGATGATTCGTCAGGAGGAGGACCAACAAACAAATGATTGCATGATAAAGGAGATCAATGCCAAAGATACAAATGGTTGTCTACTAAAATCTGAAGCAAGAGGGAGGGCTCTCTTGACTATCGAACGATCGTGATTCGTCATAAGTTGTCTCATCGAAACAAGAAACTAATCTATTTAATAATGGTGCAAATCTGTGAATGGGGCCCAAAGAGAATGCTGCTAATACATCAAATGGGAGGTGGCCTTCAAGTAGTTTCTGCTATAGTGAAAAGGGTAGTCAACTAAATGATAAATTGCTACAACACCTGGGCACTAGAAGACAAAACAAGAATGAGGACAAAACTATATTTTATATTGTTGGATAATGGGGGGTAGGTGAAACCCTAGTGTAATCAAATTTGAACTATTCATTGTAAATTAATCATATCCATTCATTGGGGCTTTGGAAAACTATAAATAGGGGTCCCCCCCTCATTTGTAAATGGTTGGAGAGCTGGTGTAAAGGCATTCTGCAGTAATAGAGAGCTACATTGCATGATTTATGGGTGTTTCTCTTGAGCTTGTTCATTATGCATGCATGGTTCTACTTCCTTATTAGTTTAGTTGTTAGTTTCTTGAGTGGAAGTGATAATGGTGTCTGTTGTTACAATATTTGATAAATTTCTAGCTCATGCTTTTTGTGGTTTGTTGATGATGAATCACTTTGTAAAGCTAGTTTGAGCTTCCTTACTTCATTGCTGCAACTTAGTTCAATTGCATGTTCATGATGTGTGTGTGCAATTTGAAAATATGTAGTCCTTAGAAGATTGCACTGGTTTTGTGTAACTCTAGGTTCCTCTTGGCTAAGCAAAACCCAGTTTAGGAAGTTTTTCTACTGTAGTAGCCTCCATGATTACTGTTCATTCATAGCTTCAGGTCTAGGAACTTCTCCCTTTCCCTGCCCTTTTTCCTTTTCTTTCAAATAGTGACTTAGGCAAGGTTCATTGCACATTGTATAGCCAAATCTGATGATGAAATAGAGTTCTAGACTCTTGTTTGAACCTGCAGCAATTGAGCAACAATTTCTACATCCTAAGAACTTCGTTCACAAACCCAACTTCCCATGCTTTGTAACTCATTTGTAAGTCTGCCCTGTGATTACCAACAAATCGCATGAAACAACTGAGTATATATTCCATGGCAACATGGTAGTCAAATGATCCATTCGATACCTAGATGATTACGTCTAAGTATTATATATATATGTACTCCACTGTGCTTATGTATACATAACTATACATGCATTTATGTATATATATTATATACATATGTATATATCTTATATACATATGTATATATCTTATATACATATGTATACAGTCGATTATACAAATAATCACATACATACTTACTATCTTATCGATAGGAAATATACGTGTAATGAATATATATGAATACATCCATTCCACGTGTGCTCACCTTATCAATACACGCATATCAATATAGGAAAGAACTCACAAGCTCAAATAGATAAATATCACCTAAGCATGCATTTAATAGTAATCAAGACCCTTAGTAATGCATAAACATTACGCTAAGGATGACTTACCTATTCCCAACATACTAACTTGGCTCAATTATTCTACTATGGTGTGTGTAAGCTCATATAGGTTACGTTACTGGTTACTCAACCAAGATCTTCTCCTAAGTGATACTTCCCCACCACCTAGAGGAATGAACATATACCTACATCCACATTATCAAAATATGTCCAAGGTAGTCAGCTATTCAACAAAATATGCATTACACATAATACATCTCCAAAGTTAGAATATCAATTCGATAACCTTCCATTTCACATACATGCATTTCTTCACATATCAATTAAATGAGATAGCATTTATTCATAATTCTTTTTACAGAAAAGTGCAAGCACAATTTATTCATCTATAGAATTCACATTTTACCCTACATAGTAATAGTAAATAGTAATTACACAATTTGGGGTGTAACATACTTCCCCCCTTGTGAATCATCGTGCTCGATGATCTATAACACTTTAACACACGGATAAAGTTAAATAAAGTTTTACTTACTATTCTAAAAATATGTAAGATTTATAAAACATTCATCCTATGTAGCATTCTGCCTTGCAACCTTGCCCTTCCTGGACCTTGCAACGAGTTCCCTTGGTAACACTTGGGAAAAATTTGTATGCCTAACACATAGTTACTTTCCAAAAGAGCTTACACATGGTTATCACCATTCCTCATATGTACGTCTCTAGTACAATTGTATCCATAACCTACATGACACCTATGTTCTAGTGACTAGAAATCATTGGCCCTTGAATTTATCCATAGTATAATCCATATAGAAAAAGGAATAACAATGCATTGCGCACTACACTGTGGGTCCCATCCTTCCCTTTGGTATTTATACTTTCAGACAACTTAGAAGCCGAGTCTGTCCTTCACTTACATATCCATTTTTCCTCATCATAAAGTACTATTCTTGATTACTTGTCCATCCTGAGCATAACATTGCTCTTGGACACCTACCAATTCCAATATTGCTTTATACTTAAGCTTTGTATCGACAAAATTTCATTGATCTCTTCAATCTATTACTCCTTTTTGGCAATCTATCAAGTCTATGGTTAACCTATTTCTAAGGCTCTTTCAGCCTAATAGAGTTTCCAACCTTCCTTTCCATATAATGGTCCAAACCTCATTGTTAGAAGTTTATAAATCATTCAAGATTTGGTTTACCATTTTTCCCATTTAGCTATAATAATATATTGCACATTTGTTCAATTGAATGTCTCATAGTATGATCATGGTTCACACAACCCTATCATTATTTGCTTGTTCACAACTTAGACAACCTTCTCATGAATACTAACCAACTACTTCTCGCAATATATTATTTAGGACCAAAATCCTATAAATCAAGTTCCCAACTAGCCTTGATTACCTTGGGTGAGTCTGTCCACTAGAACATTATGTCAGTTTCACTGACATAAACAAATTGATTTGTCTTGTGTTTTTCCACTCTCCCTCTGGAATCTCAAGAGAGTACACATGTCCTGTCACTAATGACATCCTGTCTCCATTTTTGACATACTAGACATTATCTTGCCACATTCCATGTTGCCTCTTACTCTATATTTTCCCAAGTTATAGTGGTTCCTCATCTGACAAATAACTTTGTCATTCCAATGTTCTAACTCTAACATCACTTTCCTCGTTTCATTCCTGAATCTTCCAAATTTTTGGGTACATAGGTTCTTTTATATCCAACGATAGTCTATTCTTTGACTAATTGAAAACCTATGTTATGATCTCACGCCACCTTTAATTCCCAAGTAATAATGGTCAGGAGTTTATCGGGGATAAATCTCCTTTATCTTAGGACATCCATAACTTGGATTTCTTTCATCCTTGGATTATTTCCAAAGATGCAATTCATCTTTTAACTCAATCAATTTTTCCCAATAAGAATTGGTACCAATTTCGAGTGTTAATCCTCATTCAATCATGTTGGTCCCTAGAAGATATCAAATTTAATTATATACCTATTTACCAAACATGAACATTACTCGTTAGCTCCATTGGTTCACTTAATCGCATAGGTGAGTCCCAACTTTGGTATAACCTAATTCTAGAATAGAGTCATCAATCAATGACTAGTCTGATGTTATAGATTACTCTAACCATGTATGTTCCAATCAAGACCAATGTACAACCTAATCAAGTAAGTTATTTCCAACTTATAGGTATTAATGAGTAGTCTAGTACATATCTCAGCCTAGTAGGTAAAAGTTAACCTAAGGTTTCTCTCTTTAATCAAATGAACTTATCATCCCAAATAGGTTATTATAATCCTAGGGTTTCATTCGAGTATAAAGTATGATCAAATAATCATTCCAGTAAAGATATCTTGATGTGGTTCACATAATGTCACATCGTATAGATTACATACCTTCTCTATGGCTTAATAGCTAAACCTTATCATCCCCAAGGTTTTCTATCATAGTTAGATAATAATGCCAAGTCACTTCACGATATTTGACATATCTCACACTATACACATAGTCTAACTATCTAAGAATAGATCAATAATCGCTATTCCCTGTAAAGGAAATAGGAGCAGTAAGACACTTTCTTTACAAATCACGAGTAATCTAGATCTTCCCTTGCCAATCACATAGGCAATGATTTTCCCTTTCATGATCAAATAATCTACCTATCCTTTCTTTAAGGCATCAATGATAATAGCAATTGATTCTACAATCAATATATATGTAGGGTATGGTGTGATATTAGGTCACAACTCTTGACCTTTCCACTATTTCTCTCCAAGAAATTCCAATACCTAATCCTTGTGGTCATGAAGCACATGACTTAATTTTCATCTTCACTTACTAAGAAGTCAAAGTTCTTTTGAATCGAAAAACATATCCACACTTTTCGTTGGGTGGGGTACTTAATCCGAGTCAATCCACTCTCTTCCTTTCCCCCTTAGTGTTTCCATGACATTCGTTCGACTCAAAGTTGAACTCCTAGCAAAAAAATTTGCTTTCCCAAAATGATTTAACATTCCATGTTTTTGGCTTTCTATGGCCTTTTCTTGCCTCAATGGCATACCTTGAATATACTTTCCAAAGTTAGATTCATCATGGATTTCTATCTCATAGATTTAACATTTGGATCATTGGTGAAGAGATATATAGAACATCTAGCAACTTTACAAGCTAAGAGATTCTCTATTATTCCAATTCCCTTTCCAATATCCTCTTTGTGGAGGAATATCCATATCCACAAAGACACTTTTGTTGATGTACCTTTCAACTTAGAGCGTTGTTTCCTTACAACTTCTATTGATTTGACACATAGCGTCATATTGAATTCCATTTCCTTTTGGAACCTCTAGACATATGTTGGTTTTTGTTGACATGTTGGTGAGTTCTACTTATACTCCAACCAATCTATGTACTATCCAAACCCTTAACAGATCAATTCGATTTACCTTTTTCAGGTTTCTTTCTCACACTCACCTTTCAAAGTGCCTTTGTTCCAACTCTTGGTAACTTATTCTCTCATAACCCTTAGAGATACCAAGGTTTTTTGGTTTATTTTCCTCATCTTAATCAAAACTCCAAATTATTCTCTTCAATTTTGGTTGGTGAAAATATATGGACACTTTGTTGATTTTTTTTTTTTGACCATTCGAGTCTTTTCCCTTATTCCTAAGGTATATCTCCTTTCTTACAAGTTCCTAGCGTTGCACACAAAATAGATTCAAGTCAATAGTTCTCCAACCTCTTGGATACCTCCTTTGTTGACTCTCTACTTCAATCCATATTATGCCAATAATGCATACTCACGGATTCGTAATATTCTTCCTAGATCCAAGAATCCTTGACTATGTCTATAGGTTGCTATCAATAAGGGAGATTCTCTCAATCTTATCTATCCCTCAGAATTTTATATCTAATTTATAGAATGAAGGTATATATTGGTTATACTTCCTAACCTTCCTACATAACCTGATTGCATAATCTTTCACAATCCTAGGGGATATAACCATAAGTTTTTGGTTTAGGAGTTTCTACTCTAGGGAGGACTCTTAACTAGTCCCAAAATTAAACAAGTTTCTAGGAATCTCATCTTCTTGTTCATTTCTCCATATTATTTTCTCTTGCCATCTTGACGTAAGAACATTTCACCCATTATCTTCTGATAAGGTTTACACGTTGTTTACGTAATAAGCTCATAGGTTTCAGTGCTGAACCTAGCTCTGATACCACATGTAACAACCCTGGTGTTCTACTTAGTAAAATTACCAACATTTTACGCTAAGTGAAAATTATGTGATGGCATGACATAGCAATCAAATTTTTTCTTCCCATAATGTAAATTACATGCATAATTGAAACAACACTATTTCCAACTTTCATTGCATTTCATTGTAACTTCACAAATATTCCAAAAACATAGATATCATATTGAATGAACTTAAGTATAACATTCATGATTACATATTTCTACATAAATGAGTACATGATATGTTCATAGCTCCTTTGAGCTTCATCTGACAATAGCTATACAAACTAGTCTTGATGTCCTCGCATCAGTGCATACATTTTGAATGTCCCTACTCACTGGTGAAAAAAATCCAGTTGTCCCCAATACTTGCATACACATCTGTAAACCTTGGCCACCAATTGGTGAGGAGAAGCATCACTCAAGCACTTTTCCACCAACCACAGACTCATATACGGTCCCCCACACATCAATCAAAGATAGATGGCCCTACCCTTCGACGAAGAGATTGGTCGAGAAACCTCATATCCATAGCCTATCTGAGCTTAGTGTTGTGTCCCACAAAATAGAACTTGATCATACAATAGCTACTCCTACAAGTATGAAAATCCTGATCTAGAATACAAACAAGAACACGATGAATCCAAACAATGTAAACAATGGCTCCTTACACTACTTTGGCCAAAGTGTTCTCATTCAGTACTTCAAATGAAGGCCATCTAGTTCACATACATCTCTATATCTTGGTTTGGATCCTGACCATTCATATACTATGTATAGGTAATTTCCTTCCCTAGGTAATCCCTAACCTCAGAAATAACCTTTTTCTCTTTCAAAACCCTTCTATGATATCTTATGGAAATTCCCATCCTTGGTATAATCTTTCCTAGTCCACAAGTTAACTTAACATAGACAAGCCATCCACTACAAAAGACAATCTAGTTCCAAGTGTAACTCTATAATCTAGAGAGTAGCTATATAAGCTTCTTCCATTTATGGACTAATTATTCATAAATGGCCGACTCTAATCAGTACCATATCATACTAATAAGTGGTTCCCATAAGAGAATAGCCACCTCAATGATTGACCTCAATCAAAGCATAATCATAGCAATAGATGCTTCCCTTTGAGAGTGTACCACTTTTAATAAAGAACTAATCAAAGTAGAGTCTTGTCAATAAGATGACTTTATTTCAAGAGTGTAAAGTAATTAACCAAGTAGCTACTTTAACTCACTAGGTATCCCACCTCTATTTCCAATCCTATAGAATTCCATAAGCTCAAGTGATTTACATATTCACATGGGCGAATCTCAATCTCAATATTCCCTTCCCAATCTTAGGATAAACAATCCTAGAAGTAGACACTAGCTGTCTAAGTTAAATCAATAACCTAGCTAAGAGTAACACTTATGCCACTCATGTTTAATCATATATAGTATGTAATACCTATGATAAACATTAACCTCCTATTATGGAATACATACAAGCACATCATAAAAGCAACATAAAAACTTCTATTCCCTTTTCAATGGCATTCTAAATTCTCTAAATGCAAGTACTCAAAAAAGATAATTCAAGCATACATGGAGAACAATTAATTCATAATTTAAAATAACAAAGAAGAATATCCTCATGCCTGTTATCACTTGTCCAATCAATTGACAACAATGCAACCTCTCCCAAATAGCAACAAGCTTGATAATAGCTTCTCAAGAAATGTCACAATGAACTTCTAACTCTCAAGTTGATAGATTACTTCAATCAAATAACAACTCTTTCTCTCTCATTATGATAGAATTCTCTCTCTCTCTCTCACAAGTAATACTGAGAATAAGCTAAAAATAATGCAGAGTAAAGGCTTGCAAGAAGAATGCATCTTCTCAAATGAAATTGCTTTGCTATTTATACAACAAGATGGGGCTACACATCCTTTAGTTTAGGCATGGATATGGACAACAAACACCATGCATAGCTACACATATATCATAGCAAAAAGGTGGTGACTATGTAAACTCATACTCAATAAAACATCTACAAATCGACCTTGCTAGATTGACAACAAATAGAGACTTATTCAAATCTGCACATGGATAATTTGAATTATCTCCAACAATAGATATCTACAACAAACGGGTTTCCAGAGGTGGCAACAAAGCTTCCACACTCCTCTCGATGTTGGCACGATTTCCATGCAATTAGAAACAATCAATTACCAATTTGCAACACCGTGCATTCATCGACTTAATTTGGGGATGAGTCGATTTAGATATTTGTTCTCTTTCACAAAGTCATCAACTATTTCTCATGTTTCAACAGATGTTGGTTCAAGTATTAAAAATGGAAGTTTAAGTTTACCAAGTCAAATATAATATTCACCATCAACGTCGACTAAGTCTATGCCATGCATCGACATAAGGCAACAAGCTTAAATGCAATAAATGTGTTCCATAAAGCATGACAACAAGAGTAAAACTCAGCTTCTATAAACATAGTTATTATACGTGGCTCTAGACTCAACTAATATATTGACCTTTATATTGTGTTGGCTGTAAGTCCCTTGCCAAAGAATTCATCGTTGCAAAATATATCTATTCTAAATCCTTCTTTTTCCTATACATGCACATGACTATTACTCCACCAAAGGCTGCACCCAAAAGCATGATACGTGGGTTGAAGAAACTTCATCTTTAATATAGTTATATTGCTAACTTTTTAGCTCCCTTAAATGTTGCATATGTTGGCATATGGCTCAGGGAGATTATTGGTATGGCTTCTAGTGTTGTCATTGATGGAAACTAGAGTCACTATTGTGGTCCGTAGATCCAAACTTGGTCATACCGACAGTTAAAGTTAAGTACAATGTATTACCGATAGAGAACTTGAAGAACAGGGTATCCAGTTAGTATGTCAATCCGTATGCTTCATCAGATCATCATTTTGTGTTGTGGATCCTCGGGATAGTTTTTTATACATCTATGTTATCTTGTTGTTAAGTCTTGTGTTATTGCATTAACCGGTGCATGAGTAAAGTGATCCGGTAGGATGTTTTTCTGTCTATTTGTTCATTATGGCCAACCTAGTCAATATCACATGTCGCAGATGTATAAGGAGTAATTGATTAATTGTTTCTTGTGTTGGTTATTTTATTTTGGGTCCCAGCTATGTCATGGCCAACTTGTATTGGTATACATTATAAATTGTTCATGATTTGAGCCGATATGTGGAGAATATTATATTTTGTTAAAGCCGACTTGAAGCAATGAAATCCTTGTTAGCGGATATATATATATATATATATATATATATATGAGTTCGGTAATTCATTTTGTGGATGATAAGCAAGTAGAAAAGTGTGCGAATATGTGTGAAGAGAAGAACATATGTGTGTGCAAATATTATAAGGGTGATCTATGCACAGTTTTAGAAGGGCATAAAATCAGAGAAGAGCAGGGAAAAAATACAAAATCAGTCAGAAGGGCTAAAGATCGTCTATTGAGCTTCATTGGAACTGAATCTAGGCATTTGGAGATGCTATTTTCTTAGTTTAACTTTTTGTTGTAACCACAAACATTTTGTAAGGCAGTGAGCCTTCCTTATTTTGAGCAATGAGCTCTAGGCAGTGTGCTTGAATGCATGTGCATTCCCTTTTATTCATACTTTTAACAAAGTATAATTGTGGATTGATCTCCACCATGGTTTTTCCCCTAACAGGGTTTCCACGTAAAAATCTTGGTGTTATGGTGCTTTGATTATCTTGTTCATGTGCTTGCATCTTTATTTCTGTTTATGTGTTGTAAATGGTTTAAGATTTGGATTTAAAATTTAAAATTTTGTTGAACATTGATTCACCCCCCCTCTCAGTGTTCCCTGAGTCCAACAGTATAAATGGTAGTCTTTTACCTTATATGTTTCCATATTTCAGCGCTATATATGTATTGTGCTTATATACTATCCCATAGTCTAAACCATGCGCTAATAGAGCAGCACTATAAAACAAAACAATCATTTAATCACTTATTTATACTATACATATATTATATTATTTATATATATATATAGAAACAAATATAATATAGGTATTATCTTTGCAAATGCATCATTCAATAATCAAATGAATGCATCTAAATTATCATTCACATTGAACAATATGCATATATACATACATATATATATTCCATGGCAACATGGTAGTCAAATGATCCATTCGATATCTAGATGATTACATCTAAGTGATTATATATATATAGTTGATGTTATATATAATATTATTATTATCTTGCGAATATATGAAGCAATGATATATATATATATATATGCGTACTACACTATGCTTATGTATACATAAGTATACATGCATTTATGTATATATCTTATATACATATGTATACAGTCGATTATACAAATAACCACATACATAATTACTATCTTGTCGATAGGAAATATACGTGTAATGAATATATATGACTACATCCATTCCACGTGTGCTCACCTTATCGATACAAGCATATCAATATAGGAAAGAACTCACAAGCTCAAACAGATAAATATCACCTAAGCATGCATTCAATAGTAATCAAGACCCTCACTAATGCAAACACATTATGCTAAGGATGACTTGCCTATTCCCAACATGCTAACTTGGCTCAATTATTCTACTGTGGTGTGTGTAAGCTCAGATAGGTTACGTTATTGGTTACCCGACCAAGATCTTCTCCCGAGTGATACTTCCCCTCCGCTTGGAAGAATGAACATATACCTGCATCCACATTCTCAAAATATATCCAAGGTAGTTAGCTATTCAACAAAATATGCATTACACATAATACATCTCCAAAGTTAGAATATCAATTCGATAACCTTCCATTTCACATACATGCATTTCTTCACATATCAATTAAATGAGATAACATTTATTCATAATTCTTTTGATAGCAAAGTGCAAGCACAATTTATTCATCTACAAAATTCACATTACATTCACATTACTTTTTAAAAATGTTGTTTACTATAAAAAATAAGTTATAAAAGCTACACAAAAAAATCATAATTTATTTCAAAAAAATAAAAAATAAAAAATTTAAAATCTACACACAAATTGCCACAAATCACTAGTTCACATCGTCTTCAAATTCTTAATGATTTAGTTGATATAGGTTTTAGAAAGTGAAGATTTAGTTAAAAATGTTGATTTCAATGTCCTACTTTTGCCAAAAAGTGGGACTCATTGGGATTACCCATATATAATTAGAGAGGAATCCATATATTCATATATAAACCCTCTATAAATATTTTTGATGTTCTTTTTGAATAGAATTGACATATTTACTACAAGTCTTTTATGCATCAATTGTGTATTTGATTTACCAATCTATTATTTCCAATAGTACATTCTATGATCTTGTCCATTGCCAACTAATACACAAAATTTTCCCCTAAGATTTATATCACATGATCAATCTTAAGGCAAACATTAGAACCCCAAATTAAAACTCAAAAGTTCCCACCCCTCTTTACTAGTTGTTATGAGCCAACTTGGTACATTTGTGGACAAGTGTTGGTATTTAAAGACATTCAATGTGCAGTTAATTCACATGAAATGATATGGTGAAATCATTAGAGCATATTTCATTTTTCTAATGGACAAATTATTATTTTAACATATTGTAGACACCCAAAATTAACTCTTGATATTTCTACTGTCATCAATTCCATTTGCATCACCATGTTCTAGGTTAATTAGATAATTTTAATTATTGAATCCAACTCTTTCTCTAACATTAATCATATAAATCATCTTAATTAAGAAAATTTATTTAATTAATCAATTATTTTTATGTCCAACTAACTAAATTATTTATTTAGGTTCATCATTGTCACTCCAAAAATTAAATAAATATAACCTATTTATTTAATTCCTCTTTCCCCCTCAAATCATTGGTTGATTAAAATCAATTATTTAATCTAGCTAATCATTTGCACAATCCAAAACAAATCTTACTCACTGTTTAAGATTGCACATGTGCCAAGAAAAGGAATTTTGCATGCACATAGCTCCATTCCTTACAAGTCTAGCCCTTCACATAACTCTAATTTTTTTTTTTGGGTTTTCGAAAACAAACCTTTTTGATCCTTACCATCCATATTTCTCCAAGAAAATCTCCAACATTTGAATCCCTTATATCATGAAACTCCTCTTGTGCACCAATTAGAAGGTGCCACTTAGAGGTTTCCTATGACTCTAATTCTCCCAAGAAATATCCTTCATTGATTTCTCAAACTAATTTTAACTCTTGATTCTTAGTCCTTCAAGTCTATAAATAGCTCATCAAATGAGCTATTTTCATAATAATAACTCATTTATGTAATGTTAAATATCTAGTTTGGGAACCAACATCCAATCTTTCATCACCTATCTATCTTGAGCACGTCCACACTTTGTGTACAACAAGAGAGCTGTTGGTGAGACACTTGTTATAGTTTTTTTTATCTTGTATGTAATAAATTCTCTTAACTCAATCAAATGTTTACAATTAGCCATAAAATAGGGTTTAAATTGATGGCTTTAATCTTTTATTTGTGTTCTATGTTTGCTTATTCACATATATAGGCCATCTATATGTCAAGGAATGTTGTCTTTGAATATTTGCTTAAAGTTGTAATCTATCTAGGGTTCTAAACTAGATAAATTAAACCTAGCAGTTTGATAGATTCTTTAAAGGTATTTTGTAAAATTCGTAGTCCTTATGAGCATATTTAACATTAGAGATTAGGGTGGGTAGGATTCAACAATCTACATTATACTAAATCAAACCTAAACTCTATAGATCAAATTTGTGACACAAAATTAAACCGTTTATAAAAACCAACTAGAATTGCACCCAAATTTATCACATTTTTTCATACAATTTTATTTTTTCTTTTCTCACCTATCCAAATTTTATCAAGTTTGTCCATACATGATACACATCCATCTAAAAGGAACAATGATTAACCAAGTGGAAAAGGCACAAGAAATAATCCACTTGAATTAACAAAAAAATTCATAATGATTCATTTTACACAAGAAAAGTAAAAACATGTTCTATTAAATGTATAACTAGATTATTTAAGATTCTTAGTCTTGATTGAATACTTAGGAATCAACAATGGTCAATTTGAGCTAACTTGTCCAATATGAGACAAACAATGAATAACCAATCCAAGCTATTGTGTCCATAATGAATAGCCATCATGGGCTCATTTATCTATGAATAGAAGAACTTGAATTGCCTATTCATTACTTGTCCGTATTGTACAAGTTAACCTAAATTGGTTATTGTTAATTCCTAGGTATTTAATTAGGACTATGAATCTTAAATAATCTACTTATATATTTAATAGAACAACTTTTTAATTTTCTTGTGTAAAATGAATCATTTTTGATTTTTTTTGGTTGGATCAAGTGGATTGTTTCTTATGTCTTTTCGACTTGGTTAATTGCCATTCCATTTATATGGATGCCTATCTTGTATGGATAAAAGATAAAATTTGGATAAGTGAAAAAAAAGAAAGAAACATGTTTCCAAATTTGTGATAACTTTGGTTGATTGTTACATACATCCACACGTTGTGTGCAACAAGAGACTTGTTGGTGAGAGATTTGTTATAGTTTTTCATTTTTGATGTATTAGTCTCTTACCTCAATTAGAGATTTGCAATCAAACATAGAATAGGGTTTCAATTGATGGTTTGAATCATGTTATTGCGTTCTATGTTTGCTTGTTCACACATATAGACTATCTATATGTTAGTGAATATTGTCTTTGAATCTTTTCTTAAAGTTGTAATCTATCTAAGGGTCTAAACTAGATAACTTAGACCTAGTGATCTCATGGATTCCCTAAATATATTTTTTATAAACTCCATAATCCTTATGAACATATTTAACATTAGAAATTACAATGAATAAGATTCAACAATCTACAAATTACTAAATCAAACCTATACTTTGTACATCAAATTTGTGATAAATAAAATTAAACCCACATTACTCAAAATTTAATTACAAAGTTTTCTAAGAGTCTATAAACATCATTAGATTACATGCATTAAATTTCTCAAACGAATTAATCAATTCTAAGTATCATGAGTATAGCTTTGGCATCATGAATTTTAGAGCTAAATTGATTGCATTTGTTTCACTAGCCTAAATAAATCCTTATGGGCTCCATCTTTACAATCTTCGATAGATTCGTTCAGGCAGCACATTGACATTACTTGTGGCGCAAACTATTAAGTAAATGCCAATGCTGAAAAATTTGGTAACAAACTTTATGGTAAGAAAAAATAACGAACCGCTCTAACGAGTTGTAGGTGGGAATCCACCATGTAAATCGAAACCCTTTAATTTAGAGTTTGTTCTGTAAGCGTGGAATGCAAAAATATAAGCGTGGATTGCAAAATTGTTGGGAATCCCCGTTCTCATTGCTTGCCAATTGGAATTAAAGGAGGATTCACAGGCGGGATTTACAAGTCTTCCCAGGTATTTTAAGCTTAATTTGGCTGATTCAATTTGCAGGCCATACATCCTTCTTCAAATATTTAAGTACATGCTGGTCGAATGTAATGTTTGTTAATGTTTCGGCGGCTATAAAAGTCCGTGCTTGCTTTTGTTGTTGTTATTCGGCTGTATTTCCGAAAATCACACGGCCACAAATATTTAACGATGAATAGTTCCTTTAGGGTTTTAAAAGTAAGAAGGATTCAGAGATGCTTAATAGGCACTTTGCTCTTTAGCAGTTTAATCTTGATATAGACGACTGAGAGGTTTTTTATTTAGGTTTTTATTCACATTGAAACTTTCTGCTCTCTGTTTACTACTGGCTGGCGTCTTTGGATGATAGGTTCTACTGTTACAGAATTTCTAATGGGTTAGTTTAGTTTCCGTGCGCTTAATATGTAATGTGAAGATTTGTTAAATTGACCGAAGCTTGAAAACAAGGATACCAACAGAGCAAAGAAGCAGAACATTAACTGATATTTAGATATAGGAGACCAAAGGTTATAGCTGAATTATTTATAACAAAAAATCTAATTAGAGGACATTTAACGGTCGCTATTTGCAAAAGTTCTGACAGCAACTTCTGCCGATGACTAATATTGGATGAAAGGTACAGAGAACTTCAATTTATGAAGATAATCGAATTTCTCAAGAAAATGCAAGGGTTTGGTTATTCCTGATCTAACAAACCCTAAAATTTTAGGGAGACAGCTAGGCTTGAGAAGTTTTTAGTTGGGTTATAATAAATTGGATATGCATGTGAGTTCTATGAGTATGAAGATGAAAGTAGAGCTTCTAACATGGCATTCTCTTCTCGCGGGTGGTGGTTCTAACGATTAAAGGAAATAGCAGCCACTGAATGGTTCTTAAAGGAACTTTAAATTGATTGCTTTATCCTGGCTTCCACGTAATCATGAAGGTGGTGAATTAAATAATGTAAGGGGCCATAGAGCAATCATAGTTACAATCTTTTTACCAAATTATATAGGACTATCCTTAAGCCAAAAATATGTAAGTGGGTAGAAGAATAATTGGGTAGAAGAAAACAAAGTTAGAATTCCTCCCGAATGTTTTTGGTCCATTATTCCACTATTGCTGTTGATGAGAAATTGAGAAAGTTAAAGGGAAATAAACTATAAGTTGTTATTTTCATTGTGGATTTTGCCTGAGGTGGTAAGACATTGGGGTGGAGGGTGCGAGATGGGGGTAGGAGGGCAAGGAGAACCGAGAAACTAGATGCTTGGATTAAGTGGGGCTGGGCAACTGCACCCACTGTTTACAAAATTGTCTATTTTTGATTAACAATACTGGAAAACCTTGGCAAAAACTTTGGAAACTGAAAAACTTTACAATACATAAGAGTTGAGAAAATTTAGATTTGTTATTATCATGTTGAATACAGTGCAGAGAAATTAGAAATACACATGGTACTTTAAAATATTGTAACTCTTATGAAAGAGTAGGGATTTAAAAAAAACTATTTTCCTTTTACCTAAGAGAGTTTATGTTAAAACATGAAGTGCTGGTCTTAAAATAGTAGGTCTTATCTTCATGGAGCATAGCCTACTATTTTAGTGGTAGCCCAATTTGAATGATTGAATGAAAGATTTTAATAATGTCCGTGAGACCAAGCAGTCTATGGGATGAAGAGCAACAACAAAAGAGCAACATGCAAACCCAAAACCGAAACACAAGGGCCCCAAAGCCCAATGAAGTTTGTAAGCCCTTATTGATGTCATATCTTCTACTGTGGATCTTTATCAAAAAGTTTTCAGTTTTTCCCAGCCTCACTTTACTAAACAAGGCTTTTAGATTGTCCGTATGCCACTGTAGGCTGAGCACTCCGTGATGTTGTGCCATCTTGTCTCTACCACTCCCTTTTTGCAAAATGGGCGTGTTCTCATTTCACACTCCTCATTAGGCATGTTATTTACGCAAGTTCCCAATAGGGTATAAATTATTAGAAAAACCATCATTACCGTTAAAAATTTTTACTCTAAAATAATTCTAATCAAAGTAAGACTTACAAAGGAAAAATTTAAATGCCCTAGCCTTAACCCAAAACTAATTTTTTTGAATGTTCCAGTGCTTTTATTTTTCTACATTAAGTTTAAAATGAGCCAAAAAAAGGATAGGTATACATTAAATAATTTCAGAATCAATGTTTTAAAAATATCACGAAGTAGCCCAGCATATGGATGGTTGCAGTTACTTAGGATTAAGCTGCTTTTTAGAGTGTAATGCTACTATGTGCAAAACAAACACAATAAAAGTGGTAACCCAGACATTTTCATCCTGGTCAGCTGGAGCTTCCCATACCAAGCTTGTGTCAGGACCAACTGCTAATTCATCTTCGAGAATTGCTACCAGCTTCTTTGGTGCAATAAGTTCTCCACAAGCTCTGTCACTTACACCTTTTGTATCTCTCCCTCTGCCTTTGCGACTGACACCTCTGCTATTCCTTCCTTGGCATGGGAATGAGCAATTAAGTGGAAATCAGGTTGAGGCTTCTTGCCCTTGAGTTTAGTAAGGAAGGCCTCTTGCTGCTTGTTCCATTCTGGCATATCTTCCTGAATGGCAAGCATGAAGTTGATATTCCAATCAATAGAGTAGAAAGGTCTTCATAGGACTTCTTCCAAATTCAGCTTTCACTGTGAGAGGATGTTGCAGCAATTGGAGTGTGGTACACACTGCCCTGCAATTGTTGAAATACTGGCCCTGGGTGATTGCTAACAAGCAAATGGTTGCCACCCCTGTTAACATCTATACACTTGGATTTAATGAAACCTTGAAAAGCAACATAAATCTTCTTCAATGCCTTGAAGCTTTGTTCGAGAGCAAAAACTCTAGCAATGAAATCCAGCGCAGTTGACACCTCATGATACCTTATGAGCACCATCCAACACACTTGCCATTGCCTTGCCCTCACCAGAATGGCTGTGATGGGGATGCGCTGCTTCCCATATCACGATTAAATCCTTTTAGTCAGCCAGAAAACCCTTTTGAAGCATGATATCAATAGTATATAGTCCATACAGAAAGATCCATCTTTAACTTTGGCTGCTAATTTCGAAACAATGCATACAGAAAGAGTATTTTGGAGGAATTTGTTCTCATCAATCCTTGGCTAGGAATCCACTGTTTTTCCTCCAAAATACTCTATCCTTTCCATGTTCGACATAGCTATGATGGCAAATATTAACTGTAGACGCTTGGCCAAGTGAGGTCCATTGAACTACACCTCACCTTTCTTTTCCTGGATTTCCCTCACTACCACCATGCTTTTAAACTTCCCACAGTGATTGCTCTCAGCACTCATTGTCCCTACTGGTGTCAACTCTTAATATGACAAAACTCTTGATTAATGATAACAATTTGTTCAACCTCACCGATAATTTATAATATATTAAGATTTTAAACAAAGTAAATATGATGGAGAAGGCATTCAACCCCTTAAAGAGTCATAGAGACTAGAATAAGGATAATAATATTAGATTTTCTTCTCCAAGAGAAATAGTTGTCCAAGTTCTACCCAATCATCCACTGAGGCATTAGAAACGGTAAAATATCTCCATTTCTAACAAATGTTAATCAATAAGTTATGGTTATATTCACTCCCCTAGAGCAACGAAGGTAGTAAATTGGGGAAAGGAAGAAGCTAGCCTTTACACTTCCTTCAGAATGCTATTTAAATTCAAAGATTTTTTCCCCTAGTCATTTACATTGATGGTTAATTGGTAATCAGGTTGAATAATGTTTTTTAGATTATTTAGGGAGCATGCTAATTTTAGTCATTTTATTAGTGCAAGGGGTTCTACCTCATTATTGGTGCCAAAGTCCAAATGTTAGACTGTGGCCCCAATGAAGTCATTTTTATCATTGTGGATTAAACAAGTACTTGCCTTGCCTGATTTGCCTCTGGAAGCTCTGTTAAAATTCATTTTTGATAAACCCTTTGAAAATGGAGAGCATTTAACCATTCTCTTTCTATCCAAGAATTTGTGTTTCCCCTGAACAGGAGTGTATACAGAAAGGTCCTTACAAAATTATCAATGCCCCAAAATGAGAAAATAAAAGGGGAAAGAGACAAGTTCATTTTCATAGTGATATCAATGTAAAACAGGGTGTCATTTTTTTCTTACTTTACAGGACATGTTAATCACACTGTAGTGTGACCCTGCCATTATGTAAATGAGGATAAACTATGCTGCCCTGTTAGGTCCCTTTTTTCTCTTTTATGGATTGTGTTGCCCTCATTGTGCCTAAGGCTAAATTTGAGTTTTCCAGGAGTCAGGTTTTACATAACCGAGCTTATCATAAATGTTTATGTGATAGGTGGGGTATTGTTCTCCATGAAATTGACCGTCTTTTATCGCCTCCTCAGCAAGTGGCACAAATTCTTTGATGAATTAAAGGCTATTCCCTTTGCTTAATGACAGCTAATTTTTCAAATGGTGTCATTCCTTTGTTGAACGGCCTTTCCAAAGTCTAATATGATTCACCTTTCACACTACTGAGTGTGTGTTGCTATGATCACTTTATAGAGAGGTTATGCTGCTTTATTTTGGTTTTCAACAGATACCTGCTGCCCCCTTCCCCCAGGGATTTGGTTGCTACCTGTGTGTGCATCCAGTTGCAAATTTCTGTTTGTTAGACCTGCTTTATCTAGTTATTATCATTTTCAGTTTTGAATCTCTACGGGGTGCAGAATCTCAGATCTTATGAAGGCATCACTCCCAATGTAGATCAGGCCATTTCTGATTGAGTTCTAGCCAAATTTCAGGTCCCCATGCTCGCTTCAGAAAAGGCCTAACATCAGAGCTTACTGCTACATCAAATTACAAATAGTTAAGCAAGATGGGGCAGCTAAGGTTCTTAATGGAGTTGTTGAAGATCTGTACTGTATTGTTGATTTATCATATAATAGGTTATATGCATATCAAATTGCTTGAAAAACAATTAAAGTGGAGGGTTTTGAGCTGATTCAATTGTTGTGAAATATATTTCTGACATTTTTTAGGTTTTCTGTTGGTCCGGAGCACCAAACAATTTGAAGAAACACTGTTTGTAGCCAATACTCTTCCTTAATAATTGGTCCTAGCAAAACTACCTCATGCATCAATGCAAAACAACCATGACACATCTAGAAGTGCCATGACACAGGCAGAAGTACCATGATCAATATGTAACCACCACCGTCCTGTTTGTAGCAGTTTTGTTGCTGAGAAAACAATTCTTTGTCTCTCAAGAACTTGTATCAGCTGGGTCTGAATAGGAGGTATTTGGACCATGTCAAAACTAACTGTAGCCACTATATACCCGTTTACAAACTTGTATGCTTCCTTGTTGAAAATGATTATTTTAGGAGTGTTTGAGAGTGTTTCAAGTCACATACTTAGTCAATTTGACAAGTGATTGAGAATGGTCTCAGTAAGATGAACTTACTTCCATGATCTGATTTGTATCAATCATTCCTGTCAAAGGGGTTTGCAAGAGATGTATATATGTAAAACATGGATGGGAAGTATTTGACAAAGTAAATGCATGGCGTGCTAAGGTACAATCAGAGCTTGTACAACCAGATTTATGTGCATTTTAATCACTTGTGCCTGGTAAATTTTAAAATTCATTTACAACTTCTCTAGGATAACATGGATATTTCTCTACAAATAATGCCCTCTACCTTGAAGAGATTCACTGAATGGAAAGTGATGGTGGAAAGCCAATCTAGATTCTTGATCTAACAATTGACAATTGGTTGCGGTGGTGAATATATTGACAATGCTATGGAGGGATTCTCTTCCAAAAACATAATCATATGGGAGTGAATTGCAACCTATTCTCTGCTAAAAATGGAGCAGCCAAAGGAAGAACTATACTTAAGTGGAAATTACAAGGTGTATGGTAGTAGCCAAAGTTATAAAGAATATGTTTCGGCTGAAGCTGTGAGTTGTGACAATTGCATTTTTAACTTGTTTCTAAACAATGTTGTCTGAGTTGTTCCTCCGTTTGAAAAGTGAGGGAGAGGAAAACATACTGCTATCGACTTCATGGTCTTTGGAAGCATGGTATGGGCTCATATTTGAGGTGAAAAAATGAAGAAACTTGGTCTAAACAGTCAGAAGTACATGTGGGCAGGGTGTTTTGAACAATTGAGAGCCTACAAACATTGGTATTTAGTAAATAGGGAAGTTCTCTTATGAAGAAATCTGATTTTTGAGGAGACAAAAATACATGAAGCACAGAAATACACATGCTGTCAACGATGTCTTTTTTACGGAGTTCATTCAGCTATTTTAATAATGAAGATAAAATTCCCAGCATTGATGGCCAATCTCCTTTTGTGATCACTATGAGGAGATAGTTTGAAAAGACTGGAGGAAAAGATGATGAAACTCGATTTGGAGTCACAAGTACATCACAATGAGGTATTTTGAGGAACAAAGATTCCACAGGCCTTGGGATCTAGTAGATAGGGAACTTCTCATTCAAAGAGATGTGATTTTCAATGAGACAAATATATGAAGCACAAAATTACACATGTTGTGAGGATGACTTCTCTTTTGCTGATTTCGTATGATTCTGTTTTTTTGATAACAATAATGAAGCACCCAGGATTGATGACCAGTCTCCTTTGATCACTAGGAAGAGATAAGTTCAAAAGATGAAGATTGGATTGCTTCAACTACGAATGTGTTTGAAGAATGAATGCACAGAGATTGAGAGAATTGTTAGCACACACTCCAACATGTGTATGCTTGTATTTCTTATTGCACATGGAAGTTAAATTAGTGGTTGTAATTTGCATTATGTAATTTATCTTTTAGACATAATTAATATGGTGTTATGGTGTAACTACATCAACACAAGCAATTAATGCATGTGTACAAAATTAGTGTTTCTTTTTATATTAGATAGATAATATAATTAAATATAAAATAATCTAATTCACAAAGTATACAAAATTAAATAGAGAACTGGTAACAAAGTAAACAATATATAATTCAATGCTAGTTTTCTTATCATAAATGTTAAGAGATAAATTAAATGGTTTATAAAATTACATCATAGTACCATTACTTGGAATGGTGATTAACTTAACAAACCAAAAGTATAAATGGAATTCAATTACTTAGGATAATTCAATGCTAGTTTTCATATCATAAATGTTAAGAGATAAATTAAATGGTTTATAAAATTATATCATAGTACCATTACTTGGAATGGTGATTAACTTAACAAACCAAAAGTATAAATGGAATTCAATTACTCAGGATTTAATTGGGAAAAACTAAGGAAAAAATGTAGTTTTCCTTGTGTTGCAGCAAAAGCTATTTTTATTTTTGTTTTTCAAACAAGAGTGGGGTATGGTGGTGGCAATCCATAGTGGGGTTTAGGGGCAACATCTCTCAGGGGGTGGGGTATAGCTTTTGCCACCAAGCCCAATAAGGCCTTTGATGCCACAATAACCTTCATATCGCATGGCATTTTTGGATGCAAATGTTGAACCTCTTAAAATGATAGGATTTTTATATTTCCTTTTATGTTATTTTTATAGGCTTTTGTTATGTAGTGATAGGCAAAGGATGCCTTGATATCCTTGGGATGCCATAAGGACATTTGTAAGAGCTAATGATGGACTCGAGCTCTCAACATCACTTGTAAAACCAAGGATTGCTTTCCACAAGAGAGTAGGAAGATGATGAATTGCTTGATTATTGATGCAAAAATGATACAGTGATACCATAGATATGCAATTGATACACAAAGTACACGAGGAGCTTTGTTTATATGAGAAGTGTTTTAATCATATGACATGAGACACAAAAAGTAAATAACCTAAAGGTGCCCTAATTAAACTTAAGTAAACTAGTGTGAATAGGGCCTAGGAGGTAAACTAGTTAGGTGATATACCCCGTTCACACCAACAATATCAGCTGTCCTTGATGAGTTTTTGTTGAAGTGGGGTATCTTGGGACACATCCCCTAGTTTGGGGAAATATCTTGGGGATGCTCCCCTAAATTTTGACAGATTGAGGACAAGGACAATATGTTCTATCCTTGTGCCGCCATCCTCCAAATGTCCCTAGATAGGGAAACATGGGTGAAATCCTTGGCTACACTATACAAAGCATAATCTAACATTATATTATATCTAATACTCCCACTTAATGACTAAATTGAAAATAACTCAAATTTTTCCTTGAGATTTGATAAAACAAACCAAGATGTTTAGAAATATCTCCAATTTCAACCACTTGTTAAATGTACTAATTATGAAATTCAATGTGTTTGGTGCAAGCAATGATAAACTAGATTCCTCATCAACTTTAGAACACCTTGATTATCACAAAAAAGTGGTGTGGCTATAGTTTGAGGAACTTGTAGATCATACAAAACTCGATGTAGACCTATTGTTTCACAATTAGGATTGACAATTGCTCTGTATTTAACTTAAGTGGAAGACATTGCCATAGTGTGCCGAAGCTTATTCTACCATGAAACAACTCCTAATCTGAAAGAGAAAATGTTGCTCTAAGTATCAATTAAATTAGCCAAATTAGAGTCTATATATTCTATCAACCTAAAATCATTTGGCCTTTGATAGAGAATGCCAAAGTCTATAGTACCTTTGACGTATCACAACCCATATTTTTCTTCCTACCAATGAATGAGCTTTGGTTGGACCGAATAATTGAGAGATAATTAACAATAAAACAAAGATTTGGTCATGTGGATCTTAAAATTTGCAGTGTATGCTACGTGGTATCTCATTTTATTCTACTGGATTCTATCTGGTTATCTTTGATATTTTTACCTGTGACCTTTGCTAAATGTTAATAGCTTTTAGCCCTACTTTAAACATAATTAAGGTGTCTGAAGTGAGTTGTGCAAGTTTCAATGTCCAGATGATGCTATATGTGAGAGAGCATTGAAATATGCCATGAAAGCGATCGGACTTTCTGTTTTTAAATCTCAAAAATTTCAGAATTGTTTTAGGTCACCAGTCAATCTTTTGCATGGGATGCATGGAAAACTATTTGAACAAGCAGCCAGGGATGGAGTTGGACATAATTTAAAGCTTTGCCATTATATATGTCTATACTTGCACATCATGAGCATTAAGTGTTGGAGCCAATGACTCATGTTGTCTATTAAAGCCCATTATATGACCTGCAAATCCAAAGGATTCATTGACAAATGATTGTCATATCCTGCATATCCTTGATTGCCTTGATTTATTTAATGTTGAATCAAGACTCTTGCTATGGTGATTGAATGAATATATTCAGAGTCGAGACAGTTAATAGGTGATATGGAATATCAGATGAGCCTACACAAAATTCTTGAACGCTGGAGGACCTTTGTCTAGTTGCCTGTTCTTGCCAGAATGCTGTTGTGATCACCAAAAGATCAGATAGAAGGTTATATGCTATTACATGAACTAATTGTGATCAGTCAAGATCCACATGTGTCAGATGGTGAAACTATCACTCCTTGCTCAGTAGTAGTGTGCAAGTGAGAAGCTTTTGACTGTTGGTCATGTATAAAAATGATTGTAATCTTGTGAAGAAAATATTCAAGGACTATTACTATGTTATTGTATTAAATTCAGTGCATAAAATGTCAATTTATTGGACCTAAAGACTTTGATGTTTTTCAGGCAGTAAGTGCCCCTCTAAAAAGAAGAATTTCAATGTATCCTTTTGTTTGGTTGTTTTCCACTTCGTTCAGAAATAGATTTTCTGATCTTTGTTACTTGTTATTACGCTGGAGGAGATACTACATTAATGACTCTACTACGTTGTATTACCGGTGGAAGAATAATGCAGAGTTTGGGATAATGGAATGGCACACACTTTAATGTGTGTATGCTTATATTTGTCATTGAGTGGAAATGATACATTGGTGGTTATAACTTGCATTGTAAGTTACTCTTTTAGACATAACTAATCTGGTGTTATTACATCATTAACATAAGCAATGAATGCTTACTTGTACGGAGTGTAGTCTAACATTATGTCTAAAATTATATTATATCTAATAATTACACTTGTAACTCAATGTTTGTGTTTGATCCACTAAAGTGACTTGTCCAAAGTATACTTATCCATTTGCTTTCGTTCTAGCAAATTTGGGTTTGATAATTTCATTGGACAATGCAAGAAATACTGAAGAATGTTACTTAAAAACGTGGTACACAATCTGCTGGCACACAGTCTGCTGCTCACCATCAACAAATTTGTGATTTTTATTTTTAATGTTTATATAGGTTACATATTGAAGATCTCTAGAGTTATTTTTTCATCTTTCAGCTTCCATTGCTTAAATCTATAAGTATATATGAATAAGATAATAGTTTGAACCTTACCCAATCTGTACTGCAATGTCTAGTTTTGATATAGGTATCCTCATAAATATATTAAAAGGTTGTCTTCCTTTAAATTTGGCATCATTTGATGTGACTGCTTTTTTTTTCACACAAACAGGTTTTTCAATCTGGTTCCTGCAAATTTCAGTTGTTGCTCCCAAGAGGAAGGCTCCACAAGACAATGGAGAGATTACAGAGGATTTTTTCAGGGGCGGGTGGCATGGGACCGCCTGCTACGGATGGCCCCATGCTTGATTCATCCGAGCAGGTCTACATTTCATCACTTGCCTTGCTTAAAATGCTCAAGCACGGTACTGGTTTTTCTTCCATCTATTTTACTTTATTTCAGAGCACAATTTTACACACACACACATATACCTCTATGCAATTCAAGATATATATATATATATATATATATATATATTTTAATCTCTTTAGATATTTCTTGTTTTTGAAATTCAGGTGTTATAAATGACAGGTAATTATTAGTTAATATGGTGAGATCATGAAATATATAATTAATAAATCGATACCTTTTTCTACTTAGAATTATGTTACAAGGTTTCATTGGCTAATGTTTGGGCATTGGGGTATTATAAACCAATCATTAGTGCCCACATTGATGTTTTGTACATGGGCTTCACAAAATCAGGTAGAGCTGGAGTTCCAATGGAAGTTATGGGACTGATGCTTGGTGAATTTGTTGATGAGTACACTGTTCGTGTTGTGGATGTATTTGCCATGCCCCAGAGTGGTACTGGAGTCAGTGTAGAAGCTGTTGATCATGTTTTTCAGACCAACATGCTTGACATGCTTAAACAGACTGGCAGGTATTTTCTTTCTAGAGCTATGAGTAGTAGACCCATGTCCCAAAACTCTTATCTTTCATTGAGCCACTCATAAGAATCTTTCTTTTCTCCCAGGCCAAAATATCTATTTTTGCACTTGAGTGTAAAGTGCCTTGCCAAAACTGATCCAAAAGCACTGATTTTCTGCCTTTGGAATTTTGACAAACACTTTGCTTGCAACCTTGAACTTGCTGGTAATTGATTTCAGACTGTATTTGAAATGCTTTTGATGAATGCAAATGCAATATAATAGCTTTCCAAATGATTCTAAGCATCTACCAATGTCCTAAGATGATGTGCAATATGTTTTGGTATTTTTCAATGCAAATAAGTGACTTAACTTCATGAAAATGACCACCTACAGCCAGTTGACATTTTGTCAAACAATTGGCATGCAACCTATTGTGCATCTATAGCAATAAGGAATTATGCCAAACATTTATTATGCATCCTATTGTATGAGATAATCATCTACAGCATATGGCATTATATCTAGTGCTTGTCATGGCAACTAAGAGTGCAAATAATTACTTTCAGCTTGTAGACATTATAGCAAACACTTGCCATACAAAGTACATATGCAATGAAGAATATTATAACAACAAGCATCCTTATTTCTCCTTGGTTCATATAATGTTCTGATTACAAAGCAATGCCAAGACTCTTGGCTTATACAAAATATGGTAGATCTGATATAAAATGCAATGACTTCTTATTTGCCCCTACAAGATGCAGCTACAGCTATTCTAATGGCAGCAACTATAATCTGATATGAAACATTTACAAACTGATTTGAATGATTGCAATGCATAGAACTGAAATATGACCTTCCCTAACAAATGCAGATCCTATTATTTGCAATGATTGACATTACAATGATGATTAGATGAAAACGATGGAACCTGGAATGAGATTGCAGCCTCCAAAGAATCATTCAATTCTCCTTGATGCAGCAATGTTTGCCCTCCCAAATGCTGTCCCAATCTTCCTTGGTGCAAGGCAACCCTTTGAGAATTTAATTGGAATTTTATCAGCCTTCATTAATAAAATCGCCCCTATGCTTGTGGCGCCCAGCTTGAAGTGAACTCTTGAATTTTGGAAACCAGCAATATGAAGATCAATCCTTCCAACCTTGAAGGCTTCTTTAAACAAACGTCCCTCCAATGACTGAAAATTCTTCAACAAAATTCTGCAATATGTGCTAAAAATTGATTTCTTCTTCAAGCTGAAAATATCCTCAAAATCTAAGAATGATGTGCTCAAATTGACTTAACCAAAATTGGCCAAAGGCCACTAATTTTGCCCACTTGAGAAGTCTGAAGTAACTCCTCCTCAATTCCATCTAGGGTTGGTGTTGCACAACCGAAATTGGCACTTAACCAGCTAGGTTTGATCTTTCACAAACGAAGACTGGAAATCAACAAGCTAAGCATTCAGCTTCAGCAGTGTAGTAGAAAAGATGTATTCAATTCAAGATGTCCAAATGCATAGCCCAAGCCTCTTTTTATACTTTTTCAACCTCATCACCAAGAGACTTCTAGAAGATTCTTGATTATTCCTTAAGTGACTTTATTATTTTATTATTTTATTATTGAGTCACTTTTTATTATTAAATTAATTAAATACTAAGTCATTCCTTTTGATATTTATTTTATTGGAATAACTTAATAAATAATTAATTTAATATCTCCACTTTATTTAATTAAAACAATTAATTAAGCTATCCTTTTGATATATTATTATTTTTGGACAACTTAATCAATTAATTTAATTAAATCTCCATACCTCCAATTCGGGGACATGACATTGAGCCATTTTAAGGATCTAATGTTTTCCAAGTTTTTAAGATTCTATTATATGGTTGAGCCCTGTAAATATAGGATAAATTTTGCTGAGGGAGTTTTTAAGAGGAATGCACAATTTAAATCTCATCCCTGAAACATGGTCTCTCCTAAAGGGAGAAAATTATATGCATTTATTGCATTCAGCTTTCTTTCTCTGCAGGGTAATGAAAAAATGAGCTTTGTCATTGACAGAAGCCTGTTCAGTGCAGAAACTGAGAATATTTTTGCAATGGTATATTCTAACTGTGGAATTCAATTTTGTGGTTTGTGTTTGAATGTTTGAAGTCCCCCAAAAGATTTTAATAGTGCATTCCACATGTGTTTCATGCCATTTATGAGATACAATAAAGGCAGTATTTTCAAAATTCTATGGTCATGATTGATGCTATTTGTATGTCATCTTGATGCTATTCATTTTGGAAGTTATTTTGAAATTAGGCCTTCCAACTTTTCTTTTGATGCTATGTTGAAGCAAAACTTGACAAAACTAGAGTGATATGTTTCAGTTCTTTCAATAATGTCTTGTAATGAGAGTTCTGTTTTCATTGATGGAATTCATTCTAATTTCTAGCAGTTCTATTGCAGCAATGTATTAAATTTGTGGTTTTCATTGTTCTGGGTTTGATGTTCATTTGAGCATTATGTATCTACATTGTATATTTATGCTTGTATATGGTCCACTTTGAGAAACAGCACATTCGTTAAACTTAAAATATCTACATTCTTTGTTGTTGTTAAATTTTTTGTAATACATCTGGAAAATTATGGTTTAGATGTTTGGGGTTTAGGCCTTATGCTATATGAATGGCACACCTTAAGATTAACTCTATGTTTTCCTGCATATGTTTCACATCTATTGATTATTTATTTTACATTGATAAATGGGTGTTATTGGGATCCCCTGTCTGCCATAAAAATAAAAAAATCATAAGTCCAAAGTGCCAAAAAAAACAGTACGGCTGTCAAATTAATGTGAAACGTGTCTAAACATAGGTTCAGGCAGAGCATTGCAAATGCCAAACAACCAGGTTAGACTGAGATTGATTATCAAGAAACCCTATATCAAACAAAACTCTTTAAACTACTTGACTGCTACCAAATTGACTTAGCTCTAGAGCCACAAACAAATAGCATAATGCCAGATCCACCTCCGTCAATGCCTTTTATTTGCCTCTCACCAACTCCTGCAGAGACCAATCCTTTTCAGAGTCACCATTTGTAATATCCCAAATGAAATATTATGTGATATTTAATCAAATATTATTCACTTCACAATTTTCAACACTTTGTAATTGAATTCTTTTTTGCCACAAATCAGGATTACTGAAATGAATATTAAATTTCCAGAAATCAGAGGTATTGTTGCAATGAATAAACACAGCAGCCCATTCACAATGTATCATTTATTTCCAAATAGACAATTCTGAAATTGTAGACTTTCACCATACAAGCAGAACAGCAACCTGATTATTATGTATGGTGCTAAACAAGCTGCCCAGAAAATACAAAGAATGGCGCTGAGTTAGCCACCCAAAACGAGCACAGATGGCACTGTAATAGCTGTCATAAACCTGCAGATATGGTGCTGAAATAACTGCCACAAACCTGCAGATATGGCATTGAAATAGCCACACTGAACACCACAAATTGGCGCTATGGAAGTTGCCACAATCAGATTTTGCACTGTGAAAGCCACCCTATCACAGCAGCAATGGTGCTTATGGAAGCTGCCAAAACATTGATTCCATCCATGAATAAAACTCCATTCCAAACCTGCAATCATTGAAGCTCAAACACAATCTCTAAATGGGAATGCAAGGTGGTTTCTGTTTGCTAATCCAGTGATGGAAATCAAGGGGTTTTTGTCCTCTAGTCTCCAGTGATAGATGAACAGGTTGTCCAATCTATTTGAAAGATTGAGATAATAAACAATCTATGTTTTTGTCCCTTGGGTGCCCAACTTTTCCCTCCAAAATTAAATCTTTTCAAATTCTCAAGTTCCGCTTCCAACATCAGTTAGGAGGATTAAATAAAAGATTTGTTCTAATTACAAAGACCCCCACTTCAGATGTCCACTTTATAAAAACACTTTAAGTGGTCACTTTATGAAGACATAAAGAGTATGACTCACTTAAAGGTTCTAAATCAACTACATAGTATTATTTCCCTAAGTCCGCGGGAAATAACTTAGGCAGAGTGTAGAGACATATTTGGCATTTTATTGAAGATAAATCACTGCAGATCAGAGGAAGATTTACAGCAGACCTAAGAGGATAAGTTCTACATTTTCTAAAATATATTTTAAATATAAATTATTTAATAAGTTATTAAGTTGTAATTTCTAAGTTAAGTTTATACTTATAATCTAAGTCACCAGGTTTGAATTTGAATTCGAGTTCGACAACATTGAAATTCGAATGAAATTCGACAAGGAAAAAATTCGAAAAGTATAAAATTTGAATTAAATTCGCCTTATGTAATTTTTTTTTTTTATAAATATAAGTAATATCTCCATATCTCCATACAATTCTCTAAATAGTTTAACATTGATAAATAGATTTGAATCATTACAAAAAGATGACACATTTATAAAATATAAACCATAAGAAACATGTGAAATCACGATTGTGAAGCACTGAAGATGTTCTTTTGTCAAAAAGGTACAATAACAGTAAAGACTTTAGAACTTCAAAAAAGCTCCAAGTCATCAAGAGCACTTGGCTGAGATGCTAAATCATCATCATCTGTATCAGTACTCAATTCTTCATCTGCAAAGTCAGGCTCATCTGCATTTGGCGCTGCTATGTCTTCAAGAATTTGTTGTGAAGAGTCCTTTGCTGATTTGTTCATGAGCAATTTTAAATTGCTGCGAACATAGACAAGATCTCCCAACTTTCCAGACAACAATTTATTCCTCTTTTTGGAATGGATGTGGTCAAAGCAACTCCAGTTCCTCTCACAAGCTGACGAACTTGCTCCCTGACTCAAAACTCGAATAGCAAACCTTTGTAGCTCAGGAGTTTGTGCTCCATAGGTCATCCACCATGTATACGCAGGTACATGTGTCATGTCATATTTGGCTGCTGACATTCCAAACATCCCTTCTCCTCTCTTGTATACCCAAAATTGACTTCTGATTAGTGCTGAAATTGATGGATTTGATTCATACTTTTCAGCAGCTTCTAAAAGCCCTCCCATAATTTCAGTGTCACCTTCTCTATCAATAGAAAATAATTTAGGCTCCAAAAAGCAAGCTGCTGCATGTAAAGGTGTGTGCATCATTTTCCATCTGCAATCAACTACCTCCCATATCTCCATATATTCTGCTTCTACATTATTGAGTGCTTTTTGAATAGTTTCCTTACAACGGTCCATGCTTTCATAAAGCATGCCAAGGCAAGGAGTGTCACCATCAACCATACGAAGCACGTCAACAATTGGTTCACATATAAGCAAAACCTTGGCTGCACTTTCCCAGAAATTGCTATTCAGAATGATTTGCTCTACGTTCTTCCCCTTAGGACCTTTAGAAAGCACTGAGTGTTCCCACTCATTGGAACAAATAACAGACCTCAAAGCTGCTTTTTCTTCAACCACTCTTTTCAAAGTGATATAAAATGAAGCAAATCTTGTTTCACAAGGCCTCAACAACTCCCTGGATGCATGTTGCCTATAAAGACTCAATGTGAGACGATGATTCCTTATGAAATTTGCAATTGCTCTTCCTCTGTGAATAGCTTCATGTACCCATGGGAATTTAGCCAAGTCATGAAGCAACAAATCGAGACAATGGGCTGCACATGGGCTCCAATATATTTGTGGGTACTTCTCTGCAATCAGCTTCCCAGCTCCCACACAATTTGCGGCACTATCAGTTACCACTTGAACCACATTTTCCACCCCTATTTCAAGAATGGCTTCCTCTAATATTTGAAAAATGTACTCAGAAGTTTTCTTGTGGTTCATGGTATCAATCACTTTCAAGAACACAACACCCTCAGGACAAGCCACCAAAATATTTATCAATGGCCTTTGACATATATCTGACCATCCATCACTCAATATAGTGCAACCTGTTTTCCTCCAAGAGGCTTTGACAGTAGCTAGTTTATCAGTCACTCTATCTTTTGACCTCTGCAAAAGAGTTGTCCTAATAGCCTCTGAACCTGGGGGAGTGTACCCTTTTCCAAACTCTGCAATTTTGTGAACAGCATTACGAAAATGTGGACTTCTTGCAACATTGAATGGAATAGCACTTGTGTAAAACAAATCAGCTACTGCATCATCCACCTCCTGTTTCTCTACTGGTTTCCAGAAGCTTTTCAATGTTCCACTCTCTTTCGATACCCTCACCGGTTTGGATAAACCAGAAGAGGAAGACATAATAGATGCTGAGAATCTAGATTGAGACATATCTTCTTCAATTCTCTGTTTTTTTGTGCTTTCTTCATCTTTCCTACAATTGAAGAGGACTGTTCTTTCTCTAAAGCAGCTCTCATTTCTGGGGTAACTTTAGGACATGCTGTAACACCTCCTCCTGCACCATTTGTAATACCAAGTAAATGGTCCATTGCCCTTGTCAAACTGCCAATAAAAGGTTTCTCACACTTGTTGCATATGAGTTCAGTACCATTGCGAGTGATATATTTCCATGCTTCCGCAGTTGATTTCTGGGGAGCCATAATCTGTATGTTTGAATGACAAAATAATATTTAATATTTAAAAGTTAAAACATCCACAATTTTATTTCAAACAACATTGAGACAAAATATATAGATTTCTTGTTTTAAATCTAAAAACAAAATAAAAAATATTAAATTTAATTTTAATAAACATAAAAATATTTAACATATTTTTATTAACATAAAAATAAAATGAAAACACTAAATATTAATAAGTACATTGGAAATCTATAATTTTATAAATATAATTTACAGTCACCTAAAATCTATAAAATATTAAATAATAAAAATACTAAAATATTAAGAAGCCCTTAATATTAATAAAAAATACTAAATATTAATAAAATTAATATTTGAAACTTTGAAAGTCTATAATAATATAAATATATTAATATAATTTACATTTTAGTATTTTACATTTACAATAAAAATGATCTGGACACATTAATAAATAATAACTAATAAGTAAACACAATATTAAATACAAAATAAAATAATAATAAATTATTAAATACTAAAACAAATGAAAAATATTAAATATAGTTTAGAACTTTAGATAATAGTAAAAATCATTTGTATAGTTTTCTACAGGTGACAAATAAAAATATTGAACCCTAAATTTAAAAAAAACAAAAAATAACTTCCTACCTCCTTCGACGAAGACTCAAGGCTGAAGTTGGGTGATTTGCGGGAGTTGCAGAGGAAACGGCGTTCGTGGATTGCAGTTGATGCTGGAGATGTCGAAGTTGAAACTGAGATTAGTTGATGGCCGCAGCCTGCAGGTGATTCTTCAGACGCAGAGAGTGACGGCCGTTGCTTCAGATGCCGACGCAAGTGACGGCCGTTGTTGGTAGTTGAGTCGCCGAAGTAGAGAGTGACGCCGCGAGAGATGACACACAAAAGCCAGAGACAAGTTGCAGACACCGAAAAAAGAGATGACTTGTAGACGCCAGACAATAGACGAGTTGCAGACGCGAGAAAGAGGTGGTTTGATATCAAATGTCGCCGTCAGCTATATAACGAAAAAACCCTAAAAAAAATCCTAATAAAACAATTGCTTTATGAGAATTTTCAACGCCCTTATTTGACTGACGAATTTGGTCGAATTTGATCGAATTTGAACCATTTTTTTGAAATTCGACGAATTTCGAATTTCATGTTGAAATTCGGTCGAATATGGTGACTTAGCTTATAATTAAGTATGCAACTATTATTGAGCTATGGTTTATTATACTTAAATAAATTAAGGCAAATCTTTGAACAGGACATTACAACATGGCACCATTGTCTGTCAGGTGTGCTATATTTTTGTGTACTACCATAGAGGCTTGCATATCCATCCTATTAGTGTAAAATGATGCAAGAGGATCCAACCCCTCAACCACAAACTTGAACAATCATCAAATGCAAAACTGAAATGGTTTGAATCAACACAAAATCTGCAATATGTGTCTTCAATTTCTTATTTCAAAATATCTTCAAATTACATGAAATCATAGCAAATCTGAAAATACAATTTTTGCAGCCTATGGGCTGATGGATAATCATCACGAATCTGATACAAAGGTCTGATACAATCAGCAAATATAAACAATAAATCAGCCTTCTCCAATCCAACTTCTTCCTGTAGCTTCTAACTCACTACACTGGCTATCTTTTACCCGAAACCACTGCTGCAATAACCTGCAATCTTCAAATATGTTTGCTGCTGTATATTCAAAACCTGCACAAACATGGGCTATTTTGCCTCCTCCTACAAGAGCTAGGCCAAAAAACTTTTACTCCCCAAAACAAGCCATGAATATAAAGAGTTTCATTAGATGACGCCAAATTTGAATTTCCAGGGGAGTTACAAGATGCCCAAATTAACCTCATGAATCCTAGGCGCGGGCTTTTGTGTTGGCATTTATAAATTTTTAACAATTTCCAGCACCAAAATTCTAATATTTAAATTTAATTGCCCAGCCATACAAATTGGTTAAAGAATGAGAAAATAAAATCAGCACAAAATCAAATGAGAAAATAAAATCAACACAAAATTAGAGTGTGCAGGATTGCTTGTGCACCCGGATGCTTCCATCTATTCTTCTCCATACTTCTCAACCCTCAACATTACAAATGAATGCAAACATTATTATCACAAAATGCAAACAAGTTTACCTCCTCTTTCTTTGTTGCAATGTTTCCTGTGTTTTTTTTAGCTGCAACCATTATCTTATCCTTCACTATGAGGTTTTCATCTACCCCATCTTTTCTTACCATCATCTTCATGTCTTCAATTGCTGTCCCAACTATAGCATCTTCAACAACTTCTTCACACAAACATGCTGCAAAGAATTCTGCCTCTTCATACATTCTAGAAAAATCAGAAGTTACCTCTCCATTTAATAACTTTTCTATCCCTCTTATCTCCTCTCTCAATGGAAGATCTTCTTCATCTTCACCAATTTTCTCATCAACGATGGGACCGTCAAAGAGCCCCACTTTCACACCTTCATTTGTAAACAAATCAAACTCAAAATTATCAACTCATTCCTCATTTCTTTTTGCTGTCCCAATTTCTTTTCCTTTATTTTCCGCTGCACCTTTCAGCTCTTCATGGCTCTTGACTATCTCTTCACGCTGCAGTAGCTCCAATTTGTCCAACCTTGCATTTATATCCATGATCATCCAGGTGATCCTCCTCTTTTGATACTTGCTCCAACCTTCCCATATCACGGGCTTCTTCCTCAAGCATATACCCATATCTTTCGCTGTCACAATACATCACACGCTCTGCAAAAACACTTTCTCAAACACACTACCCTCTACCTAACAAAGACTCTGGAAGATGCTTCCTCTACCCAGGTGGGAGTTACAAAAGATAACATCTCCAATTCTTCCTCAATCCATCAACTCCACTCCCAGGTGTCCAGATTCCCACTCATTAAATGATGCCAAATTTGAATTTCCAAGGAGTTACAAGATGCCCAAATTAACCTCTTCAATCCTAGGCGCAGGCTTTTGTTTTGGCATTAATTTATAAATTTTTAACAATTTCTAGCACCAAAATTCTAATATTTAAATTTAATTGCCAAGCCAAACAAATTGGTTAAAGAATTAAAAAAAAAAATCAAATCACGCTTGCAAGACAACACCACCAAAAATGAGAAAATAAAATCAACACAAAATTAAAGTGTGCAGGATTGACCGTCCACCTCGATGCTCCTGCATCATAAAATAATGTTAAGTTTAATTAGGTAAGCTTAACTTAAGTGAATAAACTCAACCGTAGATTGAGTATGCACATGTCAACTTGCAAGTGAGCAAGTCTTGGGTGTGCCCTCAGTCAACCTAGTGGAGATAGGCACTACTACTTGTTGGATGTTGATGCATGCATTTGGCACATGTTAGATACTATTCTTGTGGAAGATTAAGTGTGTTTGTATTTTCCCTTTTCTAGCTTGTCTCTATTGTTATATATGGAGGTAATTTATTTGAGTTTTAGTGTGAGCATTGTAGAACTTTGCCTCATTTAATTTTAGGCTCCTTCTAGTTTGTATGATAATACACAATGAGTTAAATAGCCAATATCTTGTTAATTGTATATTTGAGTTTATGTCTTTCTTTCTTTGAGCAACCAGGTTATGATAGCTAGTTCTAAGGCATTTCTTTCAGGGTAGATTTTACATGAGCAAGTTCGACATGGTATTAGAGCGAGTTTGCACTTAGGTTAGTTTCTTTCCATTCCATAGAAATTTTATTTTGAGTATTTGGGTGTTTGAAAGTGACTTCTTGCACGCATTTTTTCTAGGTGAATGTTAGAGCAAATATAATTATGTCTAAAGGATTTGGGAAAGTTGCTTTTGCCTTCTGAAGTTCAATCTAATGAGGGTTTCAAATAGGTTGTTATTTGTGACTTGTTTGCAGGTAACTTCATTTTAGAGCTTGTTTGAACAAATTTGAGCTTACCATTATGTATGGAGTGGCCAAAGCCCTATGATTGCTTGATTCAACATATTTCCTAGATGCCCTACTTTTTCTGCAAGTTGAGTTGTATGACACAATTTGAGGCAACACGTTGGAAATGAAAAAATAAAAATTAAAAACAATGTTCAGTGTTTTAATTTATTTAGCCCCAATCATTTGCCATGCCTACCATGCTAGCACTTGACATCTGTCATTCATAGGCAAACACATTGGCATTTTCTGTCTCCTATGCCATATCACTTGTTGCCACATGTCAATAACCATTCATCTGCCAAGTAATCTTCCATGTCAGCACCATGTTGCATAGTCACAGGCTTATACCAACATGATGCCATTGCCTGCTTGAGGATCCTTGCTTCTGAGGTTTCACATTTTTTTTGACACTTGAACTTTGAGAGGCTCGTTCTCCCTCAATCAGACTCCAATTGGGGTCAGACATATTTTATTTCAAGCTATTTTTTTGAAGGCTACACAGTGGCAATTTTGGTTTTTTGTAGTTGTGCTTCATGTTATTGGAAATTGTTGTTTTATCAAACAGTTATTGAGTTGTTCTTGTGTTTTAAGGACATTAAGAGCAACATTCTTGTACATACAAACTCCTTTTGAGTGTAGTTTTGTTTGAAAGTGCATGATGCTTTGTGTACTTTGCTTTGGTGGTCTTATTTAGTTCTTGTTGTACCTGAGAAATATACTTTCAGATTCCTCTTATATTCAAACTGCAAATCCAAGATTAAAACTACTATATTTTATAAAGTGCCAAAATATTTCATGTGGTTTATGTATTAATTAATGAAAATAAAGTTCCACCTGTTTCTTTTGGTGGGGAGGGGTCGGGAAATTTTCACTGTGGGTGGGGAGAGGTGGGATTAAGAATCATTGCACACAGTATGATCTATCTCATACCCTATCTTCTAGGACCTGTTCTTAGGCCAGGTGTTTCACTGCAGAAGGTTGCATGGTACAACAACAATGATGTAGTTTACAGATTAATATGCCTTACTATTTCCAAGGACATATTACATTGCATAGGGCACAGAGTGCCCTTAGACTGCTTGGACCATAATTAGGCAGTTGTTTGGAGATCCACTTGAATCTCCATATATTTGTGATGTTCCCATGATTCTTCTTATACCAATTGATATTACAACAACTATTGTGATTCCTGTTGCTTCTACAATGATCATGGCTTCTTCGAATGTTTCTGATGACTCTCCTTAGCAAGCTCATACATGTCTACAAGAACCAACTTTTCAAGATTTGTGCTTGTGTGACATTGTTTGTAGAGTCTGTCTTGATGACAGTCCTTTCTTGGAGGACATTGTTCTTTTGTTTGATGAGAGTTTCCACGTGAATGATTTTGGGGCCCTTTTATCAACTACTTCACTGTGTGATCCACCTTGTTTTGTGGGTTCTTCTCTTTCAGTGGATACATTGAGGGCAGACTTTTATATTGTGCTGGACATTCCTTTTGTGGATTATCTATCTTCATTATTAGTTCCTCCTTGATGGCAGTTTTTCCATAGCTTGTGTTCAAGACATCTTTGCCAACATATTCAAAGAAACTTGAACCATTTCCTTCTGTTTCTTCCCTTTGTATCTTTTGTGGAGTGGAAGACTTTCTATGTGCACCTTCATCTATATCTCTTTGCAAGTGAAGAAATGTTGTTCAATTCAAGCGCACCTTCTTCACCATCCAGTATTGTCCATCTTCATCTAGTTCTGGGGTAGATTATTGGGAGTTCTAGAGGTTGTTCCTTGGGTGGAGCTACCTAATCCAACCTTTTCTCTCTTTTCTTTTGGGGGATTTACATTCCCCAAGTTAATCTTAAGAGGGGATATTAGTGTAAAACAATGTTTATGTTTAATTAGGAAGCTTAACCATTGTTAGTGTAAGCTTTAGCTTGGGTCATCCAACCCTAGTTTGAGTATGCATATATCAGCTTACATGTTTGGACACATCCACTTGCAAGTGAGCACATGTTGTTTTGGGTGTGCTCTTAGTTGTAAACTTTTACTTGCGTCATCCAACCTTAGTTTTGTGTATGCACATTATCAACTTGCACATGTGAACACATCCACTTGCAAGTGGGCACATGTTTATTTTGGGTTTGCTCTCTTAGTTGACTTGGTGAGGGGGTGGAAGAGGGGGTACACACCACTATTCAGTTGGAGGCTGATGTGTGCATTGAACATGTCAGATGCTATTCCTATGGAGGCTTAGGTGTGTACACACTGGCCATCCTAGCTCGCTTCTACAGCTTGCAACGTATTTGAGTTTCAGTGTGAGCAATGTATTATGTTGTTCATTGCATACTTGAGTTTCTGTTTATTTCTTTGAGCAACTAGTTTATGATAATTAGTTTTAAGGCATTTGTTCATGGGTAGGTTGTTCTGAGCAAATTGGCATGTTTTTGGTACTGGCAGTGGTTGGTTACTTGCTGGGTACTTCTATCATCTGAGGTACTTGATTGTCATGATAAAAACATGGTACTGGTCCAGGTAGCACAGGGATAATAAAAACATTAAAAAGGGATGAAAAAATTAAACATAATAACAAATAAAAATCACACAAATAACAAAACTGTTGCTAGTCCTACTGCGTTCTGAAGAATCAATTGCTATTTGGAGGCTATCAATGAACAGAAATTTTATGATTTATTCACATTGTTCTCAAGTTTGACAATGACTATCGACTTTTTCCTATATTAAACATAAATTTTAGACCTGTGTGATTATCATCCATCAAGAATCATTTAATGTTTTGAAGTATCAGTTTTCGGTAGTGTTTTGCCATTTTTATTTTATTTTATTCATATAACAATTGATATTATGGTTAATTTTTAAAAATTTGTTTACTCATCTATTTTATTTTATGTACAGATGTACCCAAGCCAAAATGAAAATGGGGTTGGCAAAAAACATCTGTGAATCCCTGTACCCATGCTTGTTTCATGTTAACTGAGCAGGGAGGTATAGAGATCTGTCAGGAACTAGTTGTGGATTGTGCATTAGAGCTCTGACTCTTTACAGCAACTTAGAAGGCAGTTGACCATCATCCTCCCTGAAGATAGCAGTACAAAACTCACACATTCTTGGCTCTTGGTTGAGATGCTGCAAAACAAGATAGATCATCTGAATTGTTTCTTTGACATTTGGAGCCATTGAAAATTCCCCAGCTACCAAATCCTAATTTGCTGCCGTCAGACCTTCACACACCCATACAAAGTTCACACATTTTCGTCGAATTTTTAACCAAGCCACCACTTGATCCCTCGACCAGTAATCTCTACTCCATCCCTTACATTGTCCTCCTCCTGGTACTTCTTGGATATACTTTGGAGATAGGAGGGGGAGGGGAAGGTGCTGGTGCCAACAAGTGTGGGGTGCTGTTGTCTACTTGAGGCACGATAGTTGTCACCTTTTTGACTTCTACACAACTGATATATGTGTTACTATTTGTTAACCTGTTCATTTTGTATTGTCCCCTAGTTGAAATTTGTTATTTATTTGAGATATGAAAACTTCCTGTTCTTTGACTTTTACTGTTCTACATAAATTGTAGAATTTAGGTGATATATTTTGACATCTCTGAAGGGTTTTTTCAGTGTATATTCAAGTCCTATCCAATGATTTTTTGTATGTTGTCTGAGTTATGCCACCTAGTTGCAATAATGCTTTTCTGTGTGTTGTCTGAAGTTTATATGTATGAAGTTGTATAGTTTTTATACTTCAGGTTATGGAAACTAGGTATATCTTTTTTTGAGAGATTGAAACCAATAGGAAACTAGGTGTATCATTGCTTGGTTTTGCTTTGATTAGAATGCTCAGACAGTTAATTTTTACTAAATAGAAAGTTTGCATGAGTCATGATGACTTTTGTGAATGATGCTGACGACATTTCAAATGTGGTCTTGATTTTATGGATTGATGAAGTCTGGAGTAATATGACATTCATTTTTTTAGGTCAATTTACTTTATGCATCTCATATGTTTTTCCTATGCTGAAAACTGTTTTTGGGCATTTTATAATTTGTTTGATCCTTTTTGGTGTGTTTCCTTTTAAATTCTATTAGTAGATGGAAGTTTGATTTGGTCTATTTGTGATTGCAGACCAGAGATGGTTGTAGGATGGTACCACTCTCATCCTGGTTTTGGATGCTGGCTTTCAGGCGTTGATATCAATACACAACAGGTCATTATTGAATTCCACCCTTTGTGTGTTCTTCATCTTGTGGATAGTTATGATAGTACATTATATTTTTCACTCAGCATGAAATATTTGGCAATTGTCATATTGCAACTATTCACTTAGAAAGATATATCTCACTGCTAAGATCAAGATGTTAACTGCAGTCTCTCAACTTGAGTCGAGCATATGGAAATTTGTAGCTTAGAATTGAGATTAAGTATATTGTCTTTAACATTTTAAGGTGCACAAAACAAGCAATAGATTACATCTTTAATAAGATACGTGAAGGTTATACCTCTGTTAAAATATGCTGGAGGCAAATAAGAAATATATTCAAAGATATATGTTCAATAGATTTTCAAATTTCAAAATAGATTTTCAAATTTCTCCTGCTGCACTTTTTTGTGGGAAGTACTGAACATTCTAAGGCACTCTTGTAGAGTTTTGAGGCACTTAATCAGCGGGCAGTTGCTGTGGTGGTTGATCCTATTCAAAGTGTTAAGGGGAAAGTTGTGATTGATGCATTCCGCCTAATCAATCCTCAAACTATGATGCTTGGCCAGGAGCCTCGGCAAACAACTTCCAATCTAGGGCATTTGAATAAGCCATCCATCCAGGTAAGAGACTAGTGCCCAGTGCTATGTTGTAAGAGTTAATCTGGACTTAAGTTATTGCATTAGTTTTGAATTTTGTTCTTCTTCCTCATTATGTCTGTACAGGCACTGATCCATGGTTTGAATCGACATTATTATTCTATTGCTATCAATTATCGGAAAAATGAACTTGAAGAAAAGATGCTTCTCAACTTACACAAGAAGAAATGGACTGATGGTCTGACCCTCCAACGCTTTGATTGTCATGCTAAAACAAATGAACAAACAGTTCAGGTGTGGAATCGTGTGTACAGAAAATTTCCTGAATTTCTATGTAAGTACATTTATGATCCCATTCTAAATATTGTGTACAATACATGCAGGAAATGCTTGACCTCGCAATCAAGTATAACAAAGCCGTACAAGAAGAGGACCAGCTGCCTCCGGAAAAACTTGCTATTGCAAATGTTGGCAGACAAGATGCCAAAAAACATCTAGAGGAGCACGTTGCAAATTTGATGTCTTCAAATATAGTTCAAACCCTAGGCACCATGCTTGATACAGTTGTTTTTTAAGTTTTAGGAAGTTACAGAATCAAGTGAACATCCTTTTGTTTCATTTTGTGCATCCATCAGAAGAAACACACAGCATCTTGGAGAAGTGGGTCATGCCTCTAAGATGGTGACTCGATTTTTTATGACTGAGACCATATTATCAAATGAATCAGGAAATTGGATGCTTATATATTGTGTTCGGTTTACTTTTTAGTTAAAGGGATTTGATGTGCAAAATGAAAAAAATGATGAAATGATGTTAGTAAATCCATCAACTGGTTACTGGCATGAGTCATGAGTACAGTAGTAATGGATCGTTTCCATTGAGTTGAACTATTCGGTTCATGAAAATACTATATACAGTTTATGTACAAACTCGAAGAAATTTGATTAACCAAAATTGAAGCTAGGGAACGTGTGGAATTATGACCTGGCGATTTGCTCCAGGTGTGGGACATCCACACACCAGCAATGACCGAAATTTACTTATTCAGCGAATGCAATAAATGTGTTCAATTAATGATGCGTGTTAAGAATCTAGCTAAATGCTTGCTGAAATTATATGGTCATTGGATGTCGCTTATCTTGTAATTGCTCTTTCTTTAATCTTTTAGATTAATATGTTTTGTGGTGGTGTATCAAAAAGTAAAGTAAATAATATACTCGCGGATTTCTTTGTTGATTATTTGATAGTAAATAAATATCAAGCTAATTTATTAATTTGAAGGTAAATGATTTGTATTTTTGGACAAAGCCAAAACAGAGTCTGTGAGGTAGGACCTCTCTCCAAATTATTGAGGTAAGTTTGTTTATTAAAAATATAAAAATTATTACAGAAGTTTAAAGTTTTTTTGATTTGTGGTCTTTAACATACTATGAAAAATTAAACAGGCAACACAATTATTTAGTTTTGTAATGGACCTTGGTTGAAACAGTATATAGGCACTCATACAAAAGATATTGTATTTTTGTGGAATACAAATATGTATACAATATTTTTTTATTAAATTATGAAGTATAAAAAACGAAAAAAGAAAAGACTGATCTAATTAAACATAGGTTTATTAGATCTTTCTAGTTAAATAATTAATGACAAAATATTGATCTATTTAACAAATAATAACTTAATACAAAACTTTTATAAATATTTCACATAAAATTCCAAATAAGATTAAAGAATGAAATTGTATTTAGTAACAGGGGTTATCATAGATGTTTTCTATTGTTAATTTTGATTTTATTTATTATTATTATTATTTTTTTTAATGTCTTTTTTTAGAACATTTCTTATTTTTGTCTTCAAAAAAATTCCGAATAAGATTAAAGAATTAAATTGTCTTTAGTAACAGGTGTTATCATAGATGTTTTCTATCATTAATTTTGATTTTATTTATTATTATTATTATTTTTTTGTAATGTCTTTTTTTATAACATATCTTATTTTTGTCTTAAAACAAAATTTTCTAATTTTAAAGTGATAATTGCATTTATATTTATAAATATAATTTAATCAAAATCATGAATTTTATTATAATGTTCAGATATTTTTCACTCTGACATAATTTTGAAAATAGTCTTATCTTGATTTTCTGTTATGTTTCTTTTTCCAATTTGCAACAATTTTTCTTTAAATGTTTGTCCTTCATATTTAGACAAGTTAAGGATTTTCATCCAATAACTTGATAGGAAAAATTAAGGGTTTTTGTTCTTAAATCCCTTAATTTTCTTTTAAGGGTTTTCATCCTATTTGGCTGTAATATTTATTTACAAAGCCACATAATATTTATTCCCAATTGATTGATCTCCTCTTCTCATTAAATGAGACAATCCTTCATACATCCTTTGACTTTTTATAAACTATAATTTTAATTTAATCATTTTTAAAATTCAATCACATTTATCTTAGTTTAGGTGCCTTTTTTTAATCTTCTTTAATTACTTTCTTTGCGATTAGTTTACGTATTAGCGAACTATTTTCTTGTTTTGGGTGAATTGTCTTATAAATTTGAACTTGCTATGTTTTGGGTTGAAATTGGACATCACAATCCACCCTTTCCAAAGATTGCTTGTCCTCAAGCAATGTTGGTTCAGCTCTTAGTTTTTCAAACTAAATCATTTTGCCAAGACTTGGATCTCAAATCAAACTTGGAGATTTGTAATTCCTAGTCATTAGTCCTCTTTATGATGTAAATAGTTTTTCAACCCGATTGCCAATATAGTCCTTTAATGTCATAAGGTTAATACCATCCTCTAAAGTATGAGGACAATTTATTGTCCAATATTTTTTTGGGTTGTGTATTTGGGTAATCCCAGAGTACTGACATTTATAACTAAATCTTCACTTTCTAAGACCTATAGTGGCTAAACAACTAATAATATGAAGATGATGTAAATTAGTGATTTGTAATGATTTGTGTGTAGATTTTAAATATATATTAATTTTTTTTGAAATAAATTGTGATTTTTTTAATGTAACTTTTAATAACTTGTTCTTTTTTATAGTAAACAACTTTTTTTTTTTTCTAGAAAGGATTAAATTTCAATTTTTAAATATAGATTTGTAACATCAATATCTAATGCATGAATAATTTTTCATATTTTTTGTTATATATTTTATTTTTAATTAAATTTTGAAGTCAGGGTAACTATAATTTGGATAGAGGTGTAGTCATGACACATAACTTGTTTCGTATATACAAAAATTCATTTTTTGTTGTTGAAACAAGGACATCAATACGTAGTGCACAAATAATTTTTCAGTTTTTTTTTTCTTCTATATTTTACCATTTTTTCATGTGTAGAACAAAGAGTTTGATATTAAGTGAAAACCTATGTTTAGTAAAAAATAAAAAAGTAATATTAATAAAACAAAAATATATTAAAATTATACTTGTTAGAAATCTCATTTCAAAGACTACGATCTCGCAAATTATCTTATCAAGTTAATTCCATTTGAAGGTTCAACTCGAGGTTTGAAACTAGAATTTTTGAGGAAAAATTGAAGTAGACATTAGAAGTGTCTACTTAAGGCTTTCGTACCTTCGTTCGAAGGTATGTTGTTCCCACAAAAAAAATGTAATATTTTTTCAAAGGAAATTTCCAAAAATGGAAAAAAGGGACCTTTAAATGAAGGTCTTTATTCTTTTTTTTGGAAATGAACTTCATTCAAAAGTTTTTTTACATTTTCAACCTTCAAATGAAGGTCCATTTTTTAACGGAGATAATTTTTGACATGCCTTCGAACAAAAGTAGCCTCGTTCAAAGAAAAATCTTCAAACAAAGGTGTTTTAAGTTTTTACTTACATTCGAGATAGAAAATTTAATGTCCCTAAGTTTGGGTCCCATTATTGTGGGATAGACCACTTGTATTTTCTAATAGCTCTCAACAGTGAAACCAAGAGTTGGAAACTAGCAAGGTTCATAATTTAAGATAAGTTTTCTCTCTTTCTCAAAGAGAAGAAAGAAAAAGACATTTTGCAATAGCATAGTTTGAAACTAGGTAAAGGAAGTATCAATCCGAGGATCAATTTCCTTTGTGGCATCAATTACATCTACAAAGAATTGCTTTGGTTGACCCAACCTTTGTATAGTTTCATGAATATCTCTTCGAGTCAAAATAGGAAAGTGACATGACTCACATCTATGACCTTAAATGCAACGTTCTTTTTAAAATGATTGTCTTTTTGGTCCACTTTTGAGATTTTCACATTTTGTAACCAATCCACTAAGAGAGTTTCTAGAAACATCACAAAATTCTTCTCTTATTTCATTTCTACCAAGGATCCTGGGTAACAAATACAAACTCTTGATTGTTATTGTTGACATCCAAAATGACAACACAATGTTGCATCCTCTGCTATGATGAATTGTGGAAGTTTTGTGAATACTAGGGTTCCACTCCTTTTTGCAAAGCCAATTTCATATATGAGTGAAGGAATTTAAATGTCCTTCATTGCAAGTCATATCTCTCATTTCTTTAAGCATCAAGCTCCTCAGAATGACTATATCCATTTTCTCTTCAAGTAGGGTGGGATGACAACTTTACAAATGTGTCCTTTGTTCTCCAATGCCCATGTTGATCTCTCTTAGATCCATCTTGTGCAAACCAAAAGTCTCCTTCTCATGACTACAAACTAACCCATCAATGAACTTATTGATCTTGGAACAAGGGAATTTGAATGTTTCCTAGTCACCCTCCATGTAGTTGGTGTATATTATGGAATTTCTTTGATAAAATCACAATTCCTCTTCATGGGGGTCAATCTTAGAAAATTTACTCTTCACAATAGCATCACATGGTCCAATCATTTCCATACATTGCAGTTTATTATTACATGGCTTAATTATTTCCCTACCAAAAAATTGGGTGGATGTTTCTTGAGCATCATCTGCCATTACTAACCTAACTTCAACACACAATATCAACTCTTTTTCTTCTATAGGTTTAGCTATTTCTTGTGATTCTAATTCTAATCCTTATTTTGTTGTCACTAATAATTCTCTTGGATCTTGCTTCTTGATCTCCTCCAAGTAGCCATTTTTCTTATGTATTCATATAGGCCTCTTTTGTTGGGAAATTGGTACCTGAGTGTCTCCAAATAGTCATCAAGGGAACACAAGCTTTTGCATAATTTGACAAACTTTGATATCAATTAATAATTTTAGGGGCCTCAAGTTTGTACAATAATTCTTGCATAGGATCCATGTTTTTTTCCTTTTGTAGACCTTCAAGTCTTTTTGACTAGAATGCATCCAACATTTTAGCTTTATCATGCAAGCTAGTAGGATTGTTGTGCTTTGGTACCACTTATAATGTCCCTTTCTATTGCCGTGCTTTGATACCATTTATAATGTCCCTTTCTAGAACATTTCTTATTTTTGCCTTAAAACAATATTTCTGATTCTAAAATGATAATTGAATTTATATTTAGATATACCTTAATCAAAATCATGAATTTTATAATAATATTCATATTTTTTCATGACTTAATTTTGAAATAATCCTATCTTGATATTTTGCTACGTTTCTTCCTCCAATTTGTAGTTATTTTTCCTTAATTTTTGTCCTTAATATTTATACATGTTATGGGTTTTTATCCAATAACTTGATAAGAGAAATTAAGGTTTTCGTCCTTAAATCTCTTAATTTTCTTTGGAGGGTTTTCATTCTCTTTATACTTATTCCCAATTGGGAGGAGAAGGTGGAGGAAGGGAAGAGGAGGAGATGAGTGAAGTAGGAGGAGGCGAGAAAGGAGGAGAGGAGGAGTAAAGAAGGGAGAGAGGAGGAAGAAAGATAGGAGGAGAGGCAAGAGGAGCAAAAGGAGAAGAGAAGGAGGTGAAGGTGGAGGAGGAGAAGAGGTGATGAGAGGAGGAGGAGAGGAAGGAGAAGAGGAGGATTAAAAAGGGGGAGAGCAGGAAGAGAGGAGTATGGAGGCAGAGGGAGGAAGATTGAAGGCAATAGGAAGAAAGGAGGAGAGAACATTGGGGATGAGGTCCCCCAAATGTGGCCTCACTGGTTCATAGCTCAAGTCAAAAGCATTCACGTATCAAAAAAAATACTCATTCCCAATTGATTGATCTCCTATTCTCATTAAATAATCTCCCTTAAATATTTGATTGCTTCATGAGATAGGGCCTTTCATAAACCCTTTGACTTTGATAAACTATATTTTTTAATTTTAATTTAACCATTGTTTAAACCCAATTGCAAATATCTTAGTTTAGATGTCATTTCTTAATCTCTTTTAATTACATTCTTTGCGACTAGTTTATGTATCAACAAATTACCTTCCCGTCTTGAATGAATGTCTTATAGATTTGAACATGTCATGTTTTGGGTTGTTGAACAAATTTCTCAAAATATAAATTGACCTATTTTGAAATTGAACATTAAAATATTTTGTCATTTAATTATAAATTAAATTTTGTATGATAATTATTTTAATGTAACTCACATTGAATTAAAAAATAAATTTCTGATATATCCCTAGAACATCATAAATACAATTTAAGGTGATTTAAAAAAAAATGTTGCATAAACAAGATAATATTAATCTAATGAAGTTTAGTTACAAATAAAATTTATTTTGTATGGAAAACAATGTAATTTAACTGCGAGGCACACTATGGTGGCATTTACAAATTAAACAAGGTCAGTGTGTGGAGCAGATGTGGATGAGGATGGATAACAGAATGAATACAACATTGATAATTGAGAGCGATTGTTTTGATGGAGAAAACATGTAAAAGCTCCACTCCTTTTTGCAAAGCCAATTTCATATATGAGTGAAGGAATTTAAATGTCCTTCATTGTAAGTCACATCTCTCATTTCTTTAAGCATCAAGCTCCTCAGAATGACTATATCCATTTTCTCTTCAAGTAGGGTGGGATGACAACTTTACAAATGTGTCCTTTGTTCTCCAATGCCCATGTTGATCTCTCTTAGATCCATCTTGTGCAAACCAAAAGTCTCCTTCTCATGACTACAAACTAACCCATCAATGAACTTATTGATCTTGTAACAAGGGAATTTGAATGTTTCCTAGTCACCCTCCATGTAATTGGTGTATATTATGGAATTTCTTTGATAAAATCACAATTCCTCTTCATGGGGGTCAATCTTAGAAAATTTACTCTTCACAATAGCATCACATGGTCCAATCATTTCCATACATTGCAGTTTATTATTACATGGCTTAATTATTTCCCTACCAAAAAATCGGGTGGATGTTTCTTGAGCATCATCCGCCATTACTAACCTAACTTCAACACACAATATCAACTCTTTTTCTTCTATAGGTTTAGCTATTTCTTGTGATTCTAATTCTAATCCTTATTTTGTTGTCACTAATAATTCTCTTGGATCTTGCTTCTTGATCTCCTCCAAGTAGCCATTTTTCTTATGTATTCATATAGGCCTCTTTTGTTGGGAAATTGGTACCTGAGTGTCTCCAAATAGTCATCAAGGGAACACAAGCTTTTGCATAATTTGACAAACTTTGATATCAATTAATAATTTTAGGGGCCTCAAGTTTGTACAATAATTCTTGCATAGGATCCATGTTTTTTTCCTTTTGTAGACCTTCAAGTCTTTTTGACTAGAATGCATCCAACATTTTAGCTTTATCTTGCAAGCTAGTAGGATTGCTGTGCTTTGGTACCACTTATAATGTCCCTTTCTATTGCCGTGCTTTGATACCATTTATAATGTCCCTTTCTAGAACATTTCTTATTTTTTCCTTAAAACAATATTTCTGATTCTAAAATGATAATTGAATTTATATTTAGATATACCTTAATCAAAATCATGAATTTTATAATAATATTCATATTTTTTCATGACTTAATTTTGAAATAATCTTATCTTGATATTTTGCTACGTTTCTTCCTCCAATTTGTAGTTATTTTTCCTTAATTTTTGTCCTTAATATTTATACATGTTATGGGTTTTTATCCAATAACTTGATAAGAGAAATTAAGGTTTTCGTCCTTAAATCTCTTAATTTTCTTTGGAGGGTTTTCATTCTCTTTATACTTATTCCCAATTGGGAGGAGAAGGTGGAGGAAGGGAAGAGGAGGAGACGAGTGAAGTAGGAGGAGGCGAGAAAGGAGGAGAGGAGGAGTAAAGAAGGGAGAGAGGAGGAAGAAAGATAGGAGGAGAGGCAAGAGGAGCAAAAGGAGAAGAGAAGGAGGTGAAGGTGGAGGAGGAGAAGAGGTGATGAGAGGAGGAGGAGAGGAAGGAGAAGAGGAGGATTAAAAAGGGGGAGAGCAGGAAGAGAGAAGGAGTATGGAGGCAGAGGGAGGAAGATTGAAGGCAATAGGAAGAAAGGAGGAGAGAACATTGGGGATGAGGTCCCCCAAATGTGGCCTCACTGGTTCATAGCTCAAGTCAAAAGCATTCACGTATCAAAAAAAATACTCATTCCCAATTGATTGATCTCCTATTCTCATTAAATAATCTCCCTTATATATTTGATTGCTTCATGAGATAGGACCTTTCATAAACCCTTTGACTTTGATAAACTATATTTTTTAATTTTAATTTAACCATTGTTTAAACCCAATTGCAAATATCTTAGTTTAGATGTCATTTCTTAATCTCTTTTAATTACATTCTTTGCGACTAGTTTATGTATCAACAAATTACCTTCCCGTCTTGAATGAATGTCTTATAGATTTGAACATGTCATGTTTTGGGTTGTTGAACAAATTTCTCAAAATATAAATTGACTTATTTTGAAATTGAACATTAAAATATTTTGTCATTTAATTATAAATTAAATTTTGTATGATAATTATTTTAATGTAACTCACATTGAATTAAAAAATAAATTTCTGATATATCCCTAGAACATCATAAATACAATTTAAGGTGATTTAAAAAAAATGATGCATAAACAAGATAATATTAATCTAATGAAGTTTAGTTACAATTTTTTTTTATTTGTATGGAAAACAATGTAATTTAACTGCGAGGCACACTATGGTGGCATTTACAAATTAAACAAGGTCAGTGTGTGGAGCAGATGTGGATGAGGATGGATAACAGAATGAATACAACATTGATAATTGAGAGCGATTGTTTTGATGGAGAAAACATGTAAAAGCTGTAGCATGCTGATTTTATGGAGTTGTCAACTCCTCAGTTTTTGTGTTAATTTTGATTTATGAAGCAACATTAAACGAGAATCTGGGATAAAGAAAAGTAGTCTCTGTTATTTTAAGTAGGAAAAAGGTATGAGAAAATATAAAGGTATAGGGAAGTATGGAACTTTTATACTCAGGGTGTTCTGTTCACAATGAATGAAATGAGAATATTCTTGTTGGGAACAACTATCAATATTAGGTAATAGGTTTCAGAGTTTTGGGCCTCACCACTACACCCATCATCATGAAAAGGACTAAAGCCAATGCTTGAACATATAATGGAATAACTATAAAATATATAGTAGTGTCATGAGATGGTTAGCTATTTATTTAGAAAGGAAAAGAGAGCTAAAATGGGTTTAATTTGAAACTTCCTTGTCTTGCTAATCTTAATTGATCTGTAGAATAAAAGCTTGTTAAAAGATTAATGAGTTTGTAGAGAAGTATGCTATTCTTATCTGATTCCCTTTGAAGTTGCATTTAGAAGAGGGGACCAATGCAATTGATTGAATATGCTACAAAGTCAAACAGATAAGGGTATTAGCTGGTATTGGTGATGTATATAGATGATAAGTTGGAAGTGTATTTAAATCTTTGTGAGTTGAATGAAGGTGAGGTATAATGTTGGGATAAGGCTTACTTATATGAAGATGAGGTGTAAAGTTGTGACAGACACATTTGGTTGAATGGTTTGATGAAGAGCGACACACAATAGTTGGAAGATGAGGAAGATATTTTGTAGCGAACCAAATACATAAAATCTTGTACAAATATTTATGGTTTTTATTTTTTTCATATTACAAATATGATAGAAAATTAAAATTTAGATTTCTAATGCTGGTTGAGTTGGTTTTGATAATAATGATATGGAAAATCAAGAATGTATAAAATATGATACTAATAGCTATTAGGAATGTTTAGGTGTAGACAATAATATTTTTTTTAGATTAAAGCAGATATTGATTATTTTTAGAATTCACTTAAATTAATATTGAGATTAACTTCCTTTAGAATTGAGAAGGGATGATATAAAATAAAAACACTAGATTTGAATAAATGTCATTTTAGAGTGCAACTCCCACCTTTATTTGATTATATATTTTTGAAGAAAAATAAATTAAACCCTTTTAAAATTATATGAATGTAGGGTAGAGAAAATTAAAACTCTAATAAATATAATTGAGTTGAGTAAGAAATATGACAAATAGGTTAGGGAATGAGAGGCTAGGGAATGCTTATCTCTTTAATAACAATGGTAGTAGGCTTGGTTGATTCAAATGGGTTAGGGATTTCGTAGTTCTTTGATGATGACAATAGACTTGGTTGATTCAAACTATAGATGTGCCCTAAGGGTGCTACTTGACAATTAATCTTAGATATGAAGGATTACATTTAAAGTAAAAGAGTCTTTGGATCTTGTACTATAATTGGACATATCGTGCCTATGATTTTGTTTGTCTTTCTTACAATCTTTTGTATAATGCTATTTTAATGAGTAGTAGGGTATAGCATAAGATGATATGAAATGGACTAGTACATATATTATATTATTTATAATTTTCATATTTCATCTTATGCATAAAGTAAAAAAAATTATAATCCTAGTTGTTATGAGGTTAGCCTAAGTTAACCAATAGTTCAGACTTCTATCAATTTGGTGAACACTGATATTTTAAAAATAATTTCAATCTTATAAATTTGGTATGTTCAGTTTATATGTACTTAATTTTTTTCATTCATAGTTAATCAAGATTGTAGTGTAATTATGTAGAGGATCTTATTACACAATTTCTATGTAGATCTATGACTACTACTTTCCTTGATTCCTTATTGGTTAGTATCATAACAAACTTTTAATCCATTAAATTAGGTTTTTTCATGATTTGATGCATGAGCATTCGTCCATAGGTGATCTTGCATGGTCCAAAAATATTTTTTTATTTTATTCTAGTGTTTCTTTTGTTCTTGGCATTATTCAATATCAAAAAGCTTCTAGTTTGTTTAAAATTGCAAAAATGAAGATTTCCCCTCAATTCAATTTGAAGGCTCAATTGACAGTTTCACAAAAATGATTAATTTTAAAAATTCATGAGTTGGAGTAAAATCATTTTAGGAAAAAACGTGATCGTATTTCACCTTATTTGACAATTTTCATGATAGGATTCTACCAGTTGGGAGAATTTAGAATAAGAAATTATGGCCTGATACATTAAATATTAATTTAAGAGTTTCATGAAAGTTGGAGAAAAATGGCTTTGAGGAAAGCTTCATAAGGTTATTCTAATGACCAGTTTTAGATGAAAATTCACTTCCAAATGAGAGTTATGTAAAAAGACAATTTACAATTTTAAATCTCTTTTAATTTCCTGTAAAATAATTTATTGCCTTTCATTTTTTTGCTCCACTAAAAAATAATTTTACAATTGCAGTTATCCTCAAAGACTTGACAATTGAAATTATGAGCGGGTTGCCTAATTTTTTTTGAAAAGTCCATCACTTTGTCACAAAAGCCTACAGGAAGAATTTGACATTTAAGGACTATGGATGCCATGGGGAAAGATTATAAGATGCCTAGTTTTGAGTTGTTTTGTGAGCGTCTTGCTTGGGAGCAAGCCAAGTTGATTTAGATGGATGCTCTTCCTAGTTCTAAGAACCAAGCTTTAATGGATCAATCTTACAAAGGTAAAGGCAAGAATAAGAAGAAGCCTAAGACAAAATCTCCTTCAATTAACGAGTCTCCCTCCAAACTAAAGTAGAAGAATACTCTGAAGTCCACTCCACCTCCTACTTCTTCTGACTCTAGAGACTCTTCCTCCAAGTCTAGAAAAAACAAAGGAGACCCTTGTTCTTTTTGTGTAAAATATGGGCATGATGAGTCATTATTTCAAGAGACTAGAGGCCTTGGACAAAGCTCTTTCTACACACACCTTGTATTCATCTACTGATAGTTGGATTCTTGATTCATGTGCTTCACATCACATGATCTGCTTGATTCCATTTCTCATAGTCATACTCGTAGTGTGGAAAAATGTACCCCTTTACATTTGCACACTATTTTTGAATTCCCTTAATTAATTGGACTTAATTAAGCTTCTAATTACCTAAATTATGCATTCCAAAGCCTTATTATTCCCATTTTTCGAAAGGAAAATCTATATTAAACAATTTCCAACATTAATTTAAACACCTTGGAAATTATGTGTCTTGGACTTAGGTCCTAGGACATGGGTCTCCTTTAAGTGCTAGAACCCAATTTTTAATATGTTTTTGGTGAAATTTTAATGATTCAAAAAAAAATTCAAATGCTGACTTGTGGAATATAATTTTCGGGAAATTAGATAAACACCTATAAATACATAGTTATTTTATCAATTCAAATCTAACAAGCTAGAGGCAAATTTCACAAGAGAAAATATTATTGTCAAGGGCATTGAGGAGCAGATTTATCAGTCATCTACAACAACAATCAAGATCATATCATCATGTCAAAGTTCATGTGTGTTTTGGAGCTAACATTGTGATTTAGGTTTCAAGCATTCAAGCATCAATCAAACAATCAATTAAGCAATCAATCAAGCAATATCCAATCCTTAGAGAGATGCATTAGACTTTAGTCCTCTAAGGGCAGCCATTAAGGGTTTGGTGAGTTGTAGCATAGATTTTTTCATTCATCAATTCCCTCTATTTATCATTATTTTATCATCAAGGTTTAATTACCAATTTGGGGTTTGACCAAGGCAAACCCCTATTCACCCAAAAGAAAACATTTTTCTTCTCTCTTTTTATGTGTAGATTTACATGTGAAGAAGGACTGAAAATGAATCAAAAGAGCAATTTTGCAAAGTTTTCGAAGTTGTCAACATTGTTGTCAAGCTACAAAAACTCACCTACAATTTTTTTTCCAGCTTTCTGAAAGTAAACTTGGAGAAATAAAAAGCCTAGATATGGGATCTAAGGATTGTAAAAGTAGATTTTGGACCCCTGTATAGAGACCCATTCACCCTAGGGCGAATTTGTCCTTTAGTATTGTTCAAAGCCGACTTCTAGTACCAGGTACATACCACTTCACCCTTCTTAGATCTGCCTGTAACTTTTCTATTTCTATTTCCGCTATCATAATATTATGCATTTCAAGCATTAGGTCATACAATTGAGTTTGTTAACGTATTTAAATTTTTCTCCCAAAACAACCAATCAATCATTTTAGTCATTCTTGTCATAAGAAAACAATAGACCTTCCTAATAGGGTTGATTCACCTTAAGGTTGAAAGTCAATCCTATCCTTGGGAGATCTCTTTTCCTAATGAAATGAGGGAAAATTTGTGTTTGAGATGTCCCATTTTGGCGAACTCTAAGATCTCCTCACTTTTTTTGCCATTTCATTTTAGTGAACCTGATATTCTTACACTATAAGCTTTCTAAAATTAGAAGTCTTTCAAACCCTAGATCTAGGATTTGCATTAGTTTGCATTACATCTCATTTAGGGTTTCAAAATTGCATTAGTTTGCATTTCATATAGGGTTTTAAAATTGCATTTTGCATCCTTTAAAATCTCAAAAATTTATCCAAAAATATTGCATACGTATTGCATTCATTTTACATAGTAGTCTGCATATTAGTGTTTTTCAATCATTTACATCAGAAAATTCAAACAAAATTCCATCTATTTTTTTTTCATTTTTCTTGTTGTTTTCCATCAAATTGCATTTACATCTAAACATCAAAATCTGGAAATCTATAACTGAAAGTATCTGTTTGCAAGCTAAAACAAAGACCTTAAACATTAAATAAAAAACTCATACTTTAATTTTTCAACCCCTGTGTAAAGACTCATTCGCCCTAGGACGAATCTGTCCTTGTATATTTCATTTTCCAATTTTTTGGGCATCAATCTATCTCTATCTACTTTATATCTTGTTGTTTGTAGATCTCAGTTTCAATTTCTGAAATTGTATTTTTTTGTAGTTGTTTGCATTTAAGTCAATTGGTCAAAATAAGTGCATTGTTCAAAATAAAATTTACATCCAAAGGATATCACTTTCAGATTATTGCATTCTAAGATCAGTAAATCCTTATATGTTAGATATGAAAATTGCAATATCTCTTTACATACTTGCATTGTGTGTCCTATTTCTAGGTGTTTGCTACATTTTTTTAGTGCTTTTTATCCATTTTGGGTACACTTTTGACTTGGTGAAACTTGTATGAGTATTGTTATCATTTAGGATTGTACCCTAGTTGAGTATGCACTCAACCATCTTGTGAAACATGGAAACATCCTCAAGCTGTGGGTTGATTATAGGGAGGATGAATCTCCAAAGTGGGTTGGTTCCCTTGGTGAACCTCCTAAAACTATCAACTTGACAAGGAAAATGGATAGAAGGATTTGCATGAAATTGAAAATTAACTTATAGGAGGTGATGCACCAAAATATTTATGTTTAATTGCTACAACCATATCACAATATAACTCAACAAAGATTTTACTTGTTCACAACTCAAATCAAACCATGAAGCACATAAATATTTCATATGAAGGTGTTGATTTTAACTTATTGTAGGAAGGAAAGATAGGTTTCACAACTACAATCTACTGAAATGGATACACAACATATAACCTACACTTAAACATACATCCTTTGCTAAAACATTACTTGAAAAGCGACAAAATGAAGGTTTGAAAACTCAAATCACAACAAATTCATCAACCAATTCATCTGCAATATGAGACACTAGCAAAATGAGAAGGAACTGTTGTCATTATTTTATTGAATCAAAAGGAATGTTTTACAATGAATTTCAGAAATGAGTTACAAGGACAATATTTTCTATTGTAGCATGAAAAGAAAGAAAGAAATAAAAAAAGAAAATCCTAAGAGATGCCCTATAAAGAAATTAAACTCTTAAATCTAGTTTTGATTGATTTGGAATTGAAAATAAATCAAACAACTTGATTGAAGCTGATTGATGCAAACTCCACAAAATTATGGCTGATTGATGACTGGAATCTCCTTGAAATGAGGATTGTTGATTGGAAACTCTCCTAAAAATTAGGGTACATGACTAAAACTTTCCTTGTTACAATACAATTTATGCCCTTGCTATAAATCTCTTAAAATTAGGCAACTTGCTCAGTGTTTCCATCTTGGAAAGATTAGCTCTAGCATGAAAATCAGTCTCTACCATCAAACTTCTAAAATCTACCTTCAAATCAAGCAATTATACCCTTGAATATCTCTTCAAATTTGCAACTTTCATCTAATCATTATCTTCTAAAATGTGAAGAAATAGTTCAAAACAAAACCTTTGAGGATAAAAAAATTGGTGTGAAGAGGTATCAAATCTTGTATGAGAATTTTTTGTATAGTATCTTATTGGTTTCCTTGAGTGTTTCACCCTTATGATTGCCAACTTTCACAATTTTCCATATGCAAGCATCTGCCAACTACAATCTCAATGTGCAAGTCACCTCCCTATGATTACTCGCTGTCATTCAACCTTTCATTTCAATGATCATACAATGTTTCCCTATGAAGCTCAAAGACCTCATTGCCCTGGAGTTTTATGATCAACGCTCATATGAGTTCTCCTCTTCAGAACCCTGTCCTCCCGCCAAAAATTACAAGTTCTTTGAAACTATTAAAAGATCTAGTAATCATTATGATTGCTATCATCTTAATTTATCCTTGACTCTTACTCAACAAAATTTGTCTTTAGTCTTAAAGATGACTGTTTTTCTTTTGCCCTTTGAGATTCATAAAACATAAATTGTTCACAAGAAACTTTCACTCCTCTTAATAAATAAGCAAGGCTTGGAAACTAATTCAAGTCAAATGAACTTACGGTGATATCATGAAAATGTTTGTTTGGTCCCTTTAGGGATCTTAAGACTGTCAATCAATCACTAGCCTTTTGAACTCATTGGTTTGCCACCTTGGGCACAATATCATGCTTCAAACCCATGACTACCACTGTTATAAACTTTCCATTTCTCTGCCACCTACCTTGCACTGTTTTGAATGCACAAAACCTTAAGGGTTTTCTCATTATTGGCCTCCATTTTCCACTCTTGAAAATAAATGCTCACTACCCTTGATCACATCAGACTATGGGTATACAAAATATGGTGGGAACTTTCTTTGCCTTAAAATCTGTATCCCTGAAATTTGTATATTCTCCTTCTTGAAATACTCCAATCCTTGAACAATTTTCTGAATAGTCCTATAGACCTGAAAAGTATACCATTGGTTTTACATGGTTTGAGGGAAACTTATGGTGACCTCCATACTTTTTAAAGTTCTTTAACAAGGCAACATAAGACACCAAGCATCGACCGAGTGTGTCCTCAATCCCACAGTTTTCACATCACATTCATACTTAATGAGACTAGCACTGCTTCCTATAACCTTCATGACCATTGACACTTGTAAACTTGAACTCTCATGTGCCAAACACTCCATTTTGTCAATGGAAAATAATTTTGTTTCAACTCCTACATCAAAGGTCTCCACAGTGCAAGATTGATATTGTGACTTGCTCACTGTGTAGGTTTTGAACTCATGAACTCTTAAGGTTTGTTCTTCACTGCCACACACCTTACTTTGCTCAGGGATTTAAATGTACAAGAAACTCCAAGGGGCTTAATCCATACTATCTCCTTGAACATGATAACATACTCAAACCCATGATTGCCACAACTCAAGATTTCCACTGTGAGAAGCACATCTTGAAGGATCATCCTCAAAATGCAGACAATATGCCTCTTTATTGAATGGTCTTATTACAGTAAGTATAACTCTTATTAGGACTGTCCTGCATATTTGACCTTGTACAGTCCCTGTATCTTAAGATCCCTTAAGGCACTGCAATTCTAAACAAGACAACTGCCTCCTTCAAAGTACAAAGGTTATGGTGTTGAGGAAGACACTTCTTTATGATCCTCTGATGATTGAAAGCATAGTGATAAAACATTGCCCACAAAGTGTTGAACTCATGACCATGCCCTTTCAACCTCCTGCACAACCCATACCAAAACCCCTAACTTCTCATTGCAACCTATTCATGAGATATCACTTGCATAATGTACTTGGGAATCACTGTGACTGCGTTATCCTTTATCTCTATTATCATTGTCACTATCTTTAACCATTGCAATATAAGCCTGCACTAAGCACGACTACCATTGGGACTATCTTTACTAGAAGGAGCTTGTCATTGAACCTTGCTATTATCCCTTATCTCCAAGGCATTATCATACCCTTTTATGACATACTTATGAGTAGACTTTCTCCTGCAACACTATGTACTGCCCACCATAATGTATCTTTGATAAAAATTCTCCTAACATCTAGGTGCCCTTACTCTTAGTAAAAATATCACTCACAACAATGCCTCATGAAAGCCTCACACCATAACTCTGTCAATGGAATTTCATGTGTAGTCTTTGGACTTGAGAACTAGAAATTTTAAGTACCCTAGTACATGTCACCATTTCCCTACACCTCTTAATAATCCTTTATGATGACCTTTTCAACAACGCGACTTCTATTATCGAACACTAAGAATGTATTTATTTCTAGAACCCATTCCTTCAGAATTTCATTTGGAATTCTCCTTGTAACTTGTCACTACCTCCACACTATGTTACTCAGATAGTCATATCTCCACACTATGTTACTCAGATAGTCATATGCTTAAAACCTATAGATTTGCATGCACAAATGGTCTGTAAGTTGAAGATGCCAAGGTTTTTGATGCATTATTTGTAATATTGTATCTTAATCTCCTGAGATTGCCACTTGAAAACTAAACAATCTCATTCATCTGAAAATGGATTAAAATCGTGCCTTCACAAACACTAATGAAAATCATGTTGTTATTGCTGCATTATGTAGTTAATAATCAACTACTGCCTTTCCTCAAAATGTTTTCTTTGCCTCACATTTAATATGCTGAGTGTTATAAACCCTCCTCTTGTAAGCAACAAAGACATAATTCCATCATATGTAAAGGAACCAAAAAGCTTCATCATCACTCTTAATCATAAGAACTCTTTGTTCTAGTCATGTAGCCAATCCTCAAGTAAAAAAAGCATATGTTTATTCTTACTACCCTTTTAACCATGAATAGGGTTTCTAAGATTTAAATATAAAACCTACAATCTCTTAGCAAAAGGGGTTTTGAATTCATGGGTTATAAGATCTAACAATCTCCATACTTGTCTTTGCATGATCATATACAATACAAAGGGCTTAAAATGCAATTTCAATATGAATATGCATTCTTAAAACAAGTATAAAACCCTAGCTCGAGTATAGAAGAGGAGAAGCTTCAAACAAGAAAACCACCATTACATAATGCAAAAAATGAAGAATGCTACTTTTATCTCCTCAATAATACAAAGATGTAGTGAAAACTCTGAGAGGAAGATCAATAAAAAGGGGTGGTAAAATGCTGCAAACCTGAGACTCTTTCCTTTGTAAAATTGAAATTTCTTTCACAACCCGAGCCTTCATCCTTTGTTTTGTCAAAAATCAAGGAAACTATTGAGAAAATGTGTCTCAACTTTGCAATTACATAAGGTACTATTGATACATAAAGTATTGTTCAACCAGTGACGACAAGAGGGGGCATGGGGGTATCCCCTCACAAGGGGTTCAGGGGGATCATCCCCTTGATTGGGGGTCTGGGGGCAGCATGCCCTAGTGGAGGCTCGGGGGCAACGCCCCTAAAACCTAAATTTTATTATATTTTGGGTGTGTGCAAGAAGTTGAGTTCACTTTTTGGCCAAAAAGTGGAAGTGTTTTTTCTGATTTTCAGAATTTGACACATTTGACCTTAAAATTTGAAGCACTTAGAGATGAAATCTTTAAAAAAGTCACTGATCATAAAATGTAGTGCTCGGAGTCTAGTTTCCAAATATGTAATTTATTTCAATACCCAGATTGTACAAATTGAGTTTCAATAGGCGTTTCTAAAAACCACTGTTTAAAAGTCACTTTTTTTTTCACCATACCATGCACATGTACGACATCCATATTTTGACTTAAATTATCGTATTTTTCTAAATCCTTTTGGGAAAATATTTGTGACCTCACTGAAGCTTGTTCTTGATACTTTTTTGTAATTTTTTATTGAATATTTTTTTTTGTTAAATTTTTATTATGTAGATTTGTCGTTTTGAAAAATTGTCGTGTATGACATGCATAAGATGACCTAAACTTATAATTTTTTAATTTTATTTTTTAAAATTGAAAAGAATTGTCTAAAGTTTGTTCTCGTGCAATCCATATGTCAAAATGTTATGTTGATAAAAAGTTATTAAAATAGTAAAAAAACCCTGATATTTAAAGTCTATGGACCAATTTTATTAGAAATTAATTAAAAAATAGAAAAAATAATCCAATTGCAAAAAAAATTACATATTTAGAATTTGCATTGTCTCATCTATAATAGGTTTTAATTTCGTCAAAAAATTCTGCAAAAAAAGTCATCAGCCATATGTCCAAAGTCGGTATTTTTCTCTGACATTGTTAGGACCTTCAACTTGCAGGTCAAACCAGGTTGAAGGCCTAGGTTTGGATTTCCAATGCTTTTCCTGAACCAAAATCCTAGGAAAAAACCCGACCATAAAGCTAATAGAAATTCAAATTTTATAAAACGGGATCCCGTTTTATAATCGGGATCTCGTTCCTTAGTTTATAATATTTGGACTGTTGGAAGGAAACGAGATCCCGTTTCCCTTCCAACGGTCCCCACATTGAATATCGGGGAACAAGATCCTGATTATAGAACGGGATCCCAGTTTTTATAAACAGGATCCCATTTCTTTTATTTAAATTTACTGCAAAAAATTACTGTGAAGTCTACAACTTCACATGTATGACCGAGAGCAGTAAAAGTAAACTATTTTTCATGAGCTATTGTATTTACAGGTGGTGAACTTGATTTTTAGTTGATTTTTTCAAATGAGGCATCATCTACACCATTTTTGAAGTGGAATTGCGTTATTTTTGTGCTTGTTTGGAGGAATAAAAGGTCTTCAACTTGCAATATGGATTGAATTTTTCAAAGGAGGGATGAAGAAAACAATTTTTAAAGTGGAATTGTGCTAGTTTTCGAATTGTTTTGAGGAACACAAGAGGAAGAATTTTGTCCTAATAGGTATTCAACTTCCAATTTGGATTGAATATTTTGAAGAATTTCACTATTAACATTCATTTGTGCTTGAGAATTTTATAATCATACTTGTAATAAGAGAAGGAAGACATTGAATCCTCAAGAAGTTGAAGCAAATAGAGAGAAGGAGAGACAAAGACAAAGAGAAAGAAGAATGAGAATGGAATCAATGAATGATGGTGGAGCAACCAATTCCACAACTATTGAAGATGAAAACATTGAGGATACCATGGTTGTAGATGAAGCTAATTTGCAAGGAGTCAATTTGGAGAAGAATATGATTATACAAACAAGTC
>VDFB02353493.1:7871315-7898343 GCA_007258455.2 Sequoia sempervirens
TTTTGATAAAGATCCACAGTAGAAGATATGACATCAATAAGGGCTTACAAACTTCATTGGGCTTTGGGGCCCTTGTGTTTCGGTTTTGGGTTTGCATGTTGCTCTTTTGTTGTTGCTCTTCATCCCATAGACTGCTTGGTCTCACGGACATTATTAAAATCTTTCATTCAATCATTCAAATTGGGCTACCACTAAAATAGTAGGCTATGCTCCATGAAGATAAGACCTACTATTTTAAGACCGGCACTTCATGTTTTAACATAAACTCTCTTAGGTAAAAGGAAAATAGTTTTTTTTAAATCCCTACTCTTTCATAAGAGTTACAATATTTTAAAGTACCATGTGTATTTTTAATTTCTCTGCACTGTATTCAACATGATAATAACAAATCTAAATTTTCTCAACTCTTATGTATTGTAAAGTTTTTCAGTTTCCAAAGTTTTTGCCAAGGTTTTCCAGTATTGTTAATCAAAAATAGACAATTTTGTAAACAGTGGGTGCAGTTGCCCAGCCCCACTTAATCCAAGCATCTAGTTTCTCGGTTCTCCTTGCCCTCCTACCCCCATCTCGCACCCTCCACCCCAATGTCTTACCACCTCAGGCAAAATCCACAATGAAAATAACAACTTATAGTTTATTTCCCTTTAACTTTCTCAATTTCTCATCAACAGCAATAGTGGAATAATGGACCAAAAACATTCGGGAGGAATTCTAACTTTGTTTTCTTCTACCCAATTATTCTTCTACCCACTTACATATTTTTGGCTTAAGGATAGTCCTATATAATTTGGTAAAAAGATTGTACCTATGATTGCTCTATGGCCCCTTACATTATTTAATTCACCACCTTCATGATTACGTGGAAGCCAGGATAAAGCAATCAATTTAAAGTTCCTTTAAGAACCATTCAGTGGCTGCTATTTCCTTTAATCGTTAGAACTTAGAACCACCACCCGCGAGAAGAGAATGCCATGTTAGAAGCTCTACTTTCATCTTCATACTCATAGAATTCACATGCATATCCAATTTATTATAACCCAACTAAAAACTTCTCAAGCCTAGCTGTCTCCCTAAAATTTTAGGGTTTGTTAGATCAGGAATAACCAAACCCTTGCATTTTCTTGAGAAATTCGATTATCTTCATAAATTGAAGTTCTCTGTACCTTTCATCCAATATTAGTCATCGGCAGAAGTTGCTGTCAGAACTTTTGCAAATAGCGACCGTTAAATGTCCTCTAATTAGATTTTTTGTTATAAATAATTCAGCTATAACCTTTGGTCTCCTATATCTAAATATCAGTTAATGTTCTGCTTCTTTGCTCTGTTGGTATCCTTGTTTTCAAGCTTCGGTCAATTTAACAAATCTTCACATTACATATTAAGCGCACGGAAACTAAACTAACCCATTCGAAATCCTGTAACAGTAGAACCTATCATCCAAAGACGCCAGCCAGTAGTAAACAGAGAGCAGAAAGTTTCAATGTGAATAAAAACCTAAATAAAAAACCTCTCAGTCGTCTATATCAAGATTAAACTGCTAAAGAGCAAAGTGCCTATTAAGCATCTCTGAATCCTTCTTACTTTTAAAACCCTAAAGGAACTATTCATCGTTAAATATTTGTGGCCGTGTGATTTTCGGAAATACAGCCGAATAACAACAACAAAAGCAAGCACGGACTTTTATAGCCGCCGAAACATTAACAAACATTACATTCGACCAGCATGTACTTAAATATTTGAAGAAGGATGTATGGCCTGCAAATTGAATCAGCCAAATTAAGCTTAAAATACCTGGGAAGACTTGTAAATCCCGCCTGTGAATCCTCCTTTAATTCCAATTGGCAAGCAATGAGAACGGGGATTCCCAACAATTTTGCAATCCACGCTTATATTTTTGCATTCCACGCTTACAGAACAAACTCTAAATTAAAGGGTTTCTATTTACATGGTGGATTCCCACCTACAACTCGTTAGAGCGGTTCGTTATTTTTTCTTACCATAAAGTTTGTTACCAAATTTTTCAGCATTGGCATTTACTTAATAGTTTGCGCCACAAGTAATGTCAATGTGCTGCCTGAACGAATCTATCGAAGATTGTAAAGATGGAGCCCATAAGGATTTATTTAGGCTAGTGAAACAAATGCAATCAATTTAGCTCTAAAATTTATGATGCTAAAGCTATACTCATGATGCTTAGAATTGATTAATTCGTTTGAGAAATTTAATGCATGTAATCTAATGATGTTTATAGACTCTTAGAAAACTTTGTAATTAAATTTTGAGTAATGTGGGTTTAATTTTATTTACCACAAATTTGATGTACAAAGTATAGGTTTGATTTAGTAATTTGTAGATTGTTGAATCTTATTCATTGTAATTTCTAATGTTAAATATGTTCATAAGGACTGTGGAGTTTATAAAAAAAATCTTTAGGGAATCCGTGAGATCACTAGGTTTAAGTTATCTAGTTTAGACTCTTAGATAGATTACAACTTTAAGAAAAGATTCAAAGACAATATTCACTAACATATAGATAGCCTATATGTGTGAACAAGCAAACATACAACGCAATAACATGATTCAAACCATCAATTGAAACCCTATTTTATGTTTGATTGTAAATATCTAATTGAGCTACGAGACTAATACATCAAAAATGAAAAACTATAACGAGTCTCTCACCAACAAGTATCTTGTTGTACACAATGTGTGGATGTATGTAACAATCAACCAAAGTTATCACAAATTTGGAAACATGTTTCTTTCTTTTTTTTCACTTATCCAAATTTCATCTTTTATCCATACAAGATAGGCATCCATATGAATGGAATGACAATTAACCAAGTGGAAAAGGCATAAGAAACAATCCACTTGATCCAACAAAAAAAATTCAAAAATGATTCATTTTACACAAGAAAATTAAAAACTTGTTCTATTAAATATATAAGTAGATTATTTAAGATTCATAGTCCTGATTAAATACTCAAGAATTAACAATAACCAACTTAGGTTAACGTGTACAATACGGGACAAGCAATGAATAGTCAATTCAAGTTCTTCTATGAAATGAGCCCACGTTGGCTATTCATTATGGACACAATAGCTTGGATTGGTTATTCATTGTTTGTCTCATATTGGACAAGTTAGCTCAAATTGACCATTGTTGATTCCTAAGTATTCAATCAAGACTAGGAATCTTAAATAATCTACTTATATATTTAATAGAACATGTTTTTACTTTTCTTGTGTAAAATGAATCATTATGAATTTTTTTTTTAATTCAAGTGGATTATTTCTTGTGCCTTTTCCACTTGGTTAATCATTGTTCCTTTTAGATGGATGTGTATCATGTATGGAAAAACTTGATAAAATTTGGATAGATGAGAAAAGAAGAAAGAAAATTGTATGAAAAAATGTGATAACTTTGGGTGCAATTCTAGTGAGTTTTTATAAATGGTTTAATTTTGTGTCACAAATCTGATCTATAGAGTTTAGGTTTGATTTAGTATAATGTAGATTGTTGAATCCTACCCACCCTAATCTCTAATGTTAAATATGCTCATAAGGACTACGAATTTTATAAAATACCTTTAAAGAATCTATCAAACTGCTAGGTTTAATTTATCTAGTTTAGAACCCTAGATAGATTACAACTTTAAGCAAATATTCAAAGACAACATTCCTTGACATATAGATGGCCTATATGTGCGAATAAGCAAACATAGAACACAAAAAAAAGGATTCAAGCCATCAATTTAAACCCTATTTTATGGCTAATTGTAAACATTTGATTAAGTTAAGAGAAGTTATTACATACAAGATAAAAAACTATAACAAGTGTCTCACCAACAACTCTCTTGTTGTACACAAAGTGCGGACGTGCTCAAGATAGATAGGTGATGAAAGATTGGATGTTGGCGCCCAAACTAGATATTTATCATTACATAAATGAGTTATTGTTATGAAAATAGCTCATTTGATGAGCTATTTATAGAGTTGAAGGACTAAGAATCAAGAGTTAAAATTAATTTGAGAAATCAATGAAGGATATTTCTTGGGAGAATTAGAGTCATAGGAAACCTCCAAGTGGCACCTTCTAATTGGTGCACAAGAGGAGTTTCATGATATAAGGGATTCAAATGGTGGAGATTTTCTTGGAGAAATATGGATGGTAAGGATCAAAAAGGTTTGTTTTTGAAAACCAAATTTTTTTTTTTAGAGTTATGTGAAGGGCTAGACTTGTAAGGAATGGAGCTATGTGCATGCAAAAGTCCTTTTCTTGGCACATGTGCAATCTTAAATAGTGAGTAAGATTTGTTTTGGATTGTGCAAATGATTAGCTAGATTAAATAATTGATTTTAATCAACCAATGATTTGAGGGGGAAAGAGGAATTAAATAAATAGGTTATATTTATTTAATTTTTGGAGTGACAATGATGAACCTAAATAAATAATTTAGTTAGTTGGAAATAAAAATAATTAAATAAATTTTCTTGATTAAGATGATTTATTTGATTAATGTTAGAGAAAGAATTGGATTAAATAATTAAAATTATCTAATTAACCTAGAACATGGTGGTGCAAGTGGAATTGATGACAGTAGAAATATCAAGAGGTAATTTTGGGTGTCTACAATATGTTAAAATAATAATTTATCCATTAGAAAAATGAAATATGCTCTAATGATTTCACCATATCATTTCATGTGAATTAATTGCACATTGAATGTCTTTAAATACCAACAGTTGCCCACAAATGTACCAAGTTGGCTTATAACAACTAGTAAAGAGGGGTGGGAACTTTTGAGTTTTAATTTGGGGTTCTAATGTTTGCCTTAAGATTGATCATGTGATATAAATCTTGGGGAAAAATTTTGTGTATTAGTTTGCAATGGACAAGATCATAGAATGTACTATTGGAAATAATAGATTGGTAAATCAAATACACAATTGATGCATAAAAGACTTGTAGTAAATAGGTCAATTCTATTCAAAAAGAACATCAAAAATATTTATATAGGGTTTATATATGAATATATGGATTCCTCTCTAATTATATGTGGGTAATCCCAGTGAGTCCCACTTTTTGGCAAAAGTAGGACATTGAAATCAACATTTTTAACTAAATCTTCACTTTCTAAAACCTATATTAACTAAATCATTAAGAATTTGAAGATGATGCGAACTAGTGATTTGTGGCGATTTGTGTGTAGATTTTAAATATATATTTTTTATTTTTTTGAAATAAATTATGATTTTTTTGTGTAACTTTTATAACTTATTTTTTATAGTAAACAACATTTTTAAAAAGTAATGTGAATGTAATGTGAATTTTGTAGATGAATAAATTGTGCTTGCACTTTGCTATCAAAAGAATTATGAATAAATGTTATCTCATTTAATTGATATGTGAAGAAATGCATGTATGTGAAATGGAAGGTTATCGAATTGATATTCTAACTTTGGAGATGTATTATGTGTAATGCATATTTTGTTGAATAGTTGACTACCTTGGATATATTTTGAGAATGTGGATGCAGGTATATGTTCATTTTTCCAGGCGGAGGGGAAGTATCACTTAGGAGAAGATCTTGGTCGGGTAACTAATAACGTAACCTATCTGAGCTTACACACACCACAGTAGAATAATTGAGCCAAGTTAGCATGTTGGGAATAGGCAAGTCATCCTTAGCATAATATGTTTGCATTAGTGAGGGTCTTGATTATTGTTGAATGCATGCTTAGGTGATATTTATCTGTTTGAGCTTGTGAGTTCTTTCCTATATTGATATGCTTGTATCGATAAGGTGAGCACATGTGGAATGGATGTATTCATATATATTCATTACACGTATATTTCCTATCAATAAGATAGTAATTATGTATGTGATTATTTGTATAATCGACTATATACATATGTATATAAGATATATACATAAATGCATGTATACTTATGTATACATAAGCATAGTGGAGTATCGTATATATATATATATATATATATATATATATATATATATATATATATATATATATATATATATATATATATATATATATATATATATATCATTGCTTCATATATTCGCAAGATAATTCTAATATTATATATAACATCAACTACATATATATAATCACTTAGACGTAATCATCTAGATATTGAATGGATCATTTGACTACCATGTTGCCATTTAATATATATATGTATGTATGCATATTGTTCAATGCGAATGATAATTTAGATGCATTCATTCGATTATCAAATGATGCATTTGCAAAGATAATACCTATATTATATTTTTTTGTATATGTGTGTGTGTGTGTATATATATATAATATAATATATGAATATATATTATATGTATAGTATAAATAAGTGATTAAATGATTGTTTTGTTTTATAATGTTGCTCTATTAGCACATGGTTTAGACTATGGGATAGTATATAAGCACAATACATATATAGCGTTGAAATATGGAAACGTATAAGGTAAAAGACTACCATTTATATTGTTGGACTCAGGGAACATTGAGAGGGGGGGTGAATCAGTGTTCAACAAAATTTTAAATTTTAAATCCAGATCTTAAACCATTTATAGCACATAAACAAAAATAAATTTGCAAGCACATGAACAAGATAATCAAAGCACCATAACACCAAGATTTTTACATGGAAACCTTGTTCGGGGAAAAACCATGGTGGAGATTAATCCACAATTATACTCTGTTAAAAGTATGAATAAAAGGGAATGCACATGCATTCAGGCACACTGCCTGGAGCTCACTACTCAAAATAAGGAAGGCTCACTACCTTACAAAATGTTTGTGGTTACAACAAAAAGTTGAACTAAGAAAATAGCATCTCCAAATGCTGGATTCAGTTCCAATGAAGCTCAATAGACGATCTTCAGCCCTTCTAACTAATTATGTATTTCTACCCTGCTCTTCTCTGCTCTTCTCTGATTTTCTGCCCTTCTGAAACTATGCATAGATCACTCTTCTAATATTCACACACATTTTTTCTACTCTTCACACATATTCACACACTTTTCTACTTGCTTCTCATCCACAAAATGAATTATCGAACTCATATATATATCCACTAACAAGGATTTCATTACTTCAAGTCGGCGTTAACAAAATATAATATTCTTCACATGTCGGCTCAAATCATGAACAATTTATAACGTGTACCCATACAAGTTAGCCACAACATAGCTAGGACCCAAAATAAAATAACCAACACAAGAAACAATTAATCAATTACTCTGTATACATCCACGACATGTGACATTGACTAGGTTGGCCATAATGAACAAATAGACAAAAAAACATCTTGCTAGATCACTTTACTCGTACACTGGTTAATGTAATAACACAAGACTTAACAACAAAATAACATAGATGCATAGCAAACTATCCCAGGGATCCACAACACAAAATGATGATCCGATGAAGCATATGGATTGACATACTAACCGGATACCCTATTCTTCATGTTCTCTATTGGTAATATGTTGTACTTAACTTTAACTGTCGGTATGACCAGGTTCAGATTTGCAGAAGTGACTTCGGTTGCCATCAATGACAACACTAGAAGCCATACCAATAATCTTCCTGAGCCATATGCCAACATATACAACATTTAAGGGAGTTGAAAAGTTAGCAATATAACTATATTAAAGATGAGGTTTCTTCAACCAATGTATCATGCTTTTGGGTGCAGCCTTTGGTGGAGTAATAGCCATGTGCATGTATAGGAAAACAGAGGATTTAGAATAGATATAGTTTGCAATGATGAAGTCTTTGGCAAGGGACTTACCACCAACACAATATAAAGGTCAATGTATTAGCTGAGTCTAGAGCCACGTATAATAACTATGTTTATAGAAGCTAATTTTTACTCTTGTTGTCATGCTTTATGGAACACATTTATTGCATTTAAGCTTGTTGCCTTATGTCGATGCATGACATAGACTTAGTCGATGCCTATGGTGAATATTATCTTTAACTCAGATAGCTAGTGTCTACTTCTAGGATTATTTATCCTAAGATTGGGAAGGGAATATTAAGATTGAGATTTGCCCATGTGAATGTGTAAATCACTTAAGCTTATGTAATTCTATAGGATTGGAAATAGAGGTGGGATACCTAGTGAGTTAAAGTAGCTACTTAGTTAATTACTTTACACTCTTGAAATGAAGTCATCTTGTTGACAAGACTCTACTTTGATTAGTTCTTTATTAAAAGGGGTACACTCTGAAAGGGAAGCATCTATTGCTATGATTATGCTTTGATTGAGGTCAATCACTAATGTGGCTATTCTCTTATGGGAACCACTTATTAGTATGATATGGTATTGATTAGAGTCGGCCATTTATGAATAATTAGTCCATAAATGGAAGAAGCTTATATAGCTACTCTTTAGATTATATAGTTACACTTGGAACTAGATTGTCTTTTGCAGTGGATGGGTTGTCTATGTTAAGTTAACTCGTGGACTAGGAAAGATTATACCAAGGATGGGAATTTCCATAAGATATCATAGAAGGGTTTTGAAAGAGAAATAGGTTATTTCTGAGGTTAGGGATTACCTAGGGAAGGAAATTACCTATACATATTATATGAATGGTCAGGATCCAAACCAAGATATAGAGGTGTATGTGAATCAGATGGCCTTCATTTGAAGTATTGAATGAGAACACTTTGGCCAAAGTAGTGTAAGGAGCCATTGTTTACACTGTTTGGATTCACCGTGTTCCTTATTTGTATTCTAGATCAAGATTTTCATACTTGTAGGAGTAGCTATTGTATGATCAAGTTCTATTTTTTGGGACACAACACTAAGCTCAGATGGGCTATGGATACAAAGTTTCCCAACCAATCTCTTTATCGAAGGGTAGGGTCTTCTATCTTTGATAGATGTGTGGGGGACCGCATATGAGTTTGTGGTTGGTAGAAAAGTGCTTGAGTGATGCTTCTCCTCACCAATTGGTGGCCAAGGTTTGCGGATGTGTATGCAAGTATCAGGGACAATTGGATTTTTTGCACTAGTGAGCAGGGACATTCATAATGTATGCACCGATGCGGGGACATCAAGACTAGTTTGTATAGCTATTGCCAGATGAAGCTAAAAGGAGCTATGAACATATCATGTACTCATTTATGTAGAAAGATGTAATCATGAATGTTATACTTAAGTTCATTTAGTATGATATCTATGTATTTGGAAGATTTGTGAAGTTACAATGAAATGCAATGAAAGTTGGAAATAGTGTTGTTTCAATTATGCGTGTAATTTACATTATGGGAAGAAATTTTTTTATTGCTATGTCATGTCATCATATAATTTTCACTTAGCGTAAAATGTTGGTAATTTTACTGAGTAGAACACCAAGGTTGTTACATGTTGTATCAGAGCCAGGTTCAACACTGAAACGTATGAGCTCATTACGCAAACAATGTGTAAACCTTATTGAAATATAATGGGTGAAATTTTCTTATGTCAAGATGGCAAGAGAAAAGAATATGGAGAAATGAACAGGAAGATGAGATTCCTAAAAACTTGTTTAATTTTGGGACTAGTTAAGAGTCCTCCCTAGAGTAGAAACTCCTAAACCAACAACTTATGGTTATATCCCCTAGTATTGTGAAATATTATGCAATTAGGTTATGTAGGAAGGTTAGGAAGTATAACCAATATATACCTTCATTCCATAAATTAGATATAAAACTCTGAGGGATAGAGAAGATTGAGAGAATCTCCCTTATTGGTAGCAACCTATAGACAGAGTCAAGGATTCTTGGATCTAGGAAGAATATTATGAATCTGTGAGTCTGCATTATTGGCATAATATGGATTGACGTAGAGAGTCAACAAAGGAGGTATCCAAGAGGTTGGAGAACTATTGACTTGAATCTAATTTTTGTGCAAGGCTAGGAACTTGTAAGAAAGGAGATAGTACCTTAGGAGTAAGGGAAGAGATTGGAATAGTCAGAAAAAAAATTAATCAACAAAGTGTCCCTATATTTTCACCAACCAAAATTAAAGAGAATAATTTGGAGTTCTGATTAAGATGAGGAAAATAAACCAAAAAACCTTGGTATATCTAAGGGTTATGAGAGAATAAGTTACCAAGAGTTGGAACAAAAACACTTTGAAAGGTGAGTGTGAGAAAGAAACCTGAAAAGGTAAATCGAATTGATCTGTTAAAGGTTTGGATAGTACATAGATTGGTTGGAGTATAAGTAGAACTCACCAACGTGTCAACAAAAACCAACATATGTCTAGAGGTTCCAAAAGGAAATGGAATTTAGTATGATGCTATGTGTTAAATCAATAGAAGTTGTAAGGAAAAAATGCTCTAAGTTCAAAAGTACATCAACAAAAGAGTCTTTGTGGATATGGATATTCCTCCACAAAGAGGATACTGGAAAGAGAATTGGAATAATAGAGAATCTCTTAGCTTGTAAAGTTGCTAGATGTTCTATATATCTTTTCACCAATGATCCAAATGTTAAATCTATGAGATAGAAATCCATGATGAATCTAACTTTGGAAAGTATATTCAAGGTATGCCATTGAGGCAAGAAAATTCCATAGAAAGCCAACAACATGAAATGTTAAATCATTTCGAGAAAGCAATTTTTTTTGCTAGGAGTTCAACTTTGAGTTGAACAAATGTTGTGGAAACACTAAGGGGGAAAGGAAGAGAGTGGATTGACTCGGATTAAATACCCCACCCAACAAAAAGCGTGGATATGTTTTTTGATTCAAAAGAAGTTTGACTTCTTAGTAAGTCAAGATGACAATTAAGTCATGTTCTTCATGACCACAAGGATTAGGTATTGGAATTTCTTGGAGAGAAATAGTGGAAAGGTCAATAGTTGTGACCTAATATCACACCATACCCTACATATATATTGATTGTAGAATCAATTGCTATTATCATTAATGCCTTAAAGAAAGGATAGGTAGATTATTTGATCATGAAATGGAAGATCATTTCCTATGTGATTGGAAAAGGAAGATCTAGATTACTCATGAATTGTAAAGAAAGTGACTTACTACTCCTATTTCCTTTACAGGGAATAGCAATTATTAATTTATTCTTAGATAGTTAGACTATGTGTATAGTGTGAGATATGTCAAATATCGTGAAGCGACTTGGCATTATTATCTAACTATGATAGAAAACCTTGGGGATGATAAGGTTTAGCTATTAAGCCATAGAGAAGGTATGTAATCTATACGATGTGACGTTATGTGAACCACATCAAGATTTCTTTACTAGAATGATTATTTGATCATACTTTATACTCGAATGAGACCCTAGGATTGTAATAACCTATTTGGGATGAGAAGTTCATTTGATTAAAAAGAGAAACCTTTGGTTAAATTTTACCTACTAGGTTGAGATATGTACTAGACTACTCATTAACACCTATAAGTTGGAAATAACTTACTTGATTTATTTTGTACATTGGTCTTGATTGGAACATACATGGTTAGAGTAATCTATAACATTAGACTAGTCATTGATTGATGACTCTATCCTAGAATTAGGGTATATTGAAGTTTGGACTCACCTATGCAATTAAGTGAACCAATGGAGCTAACGAGTAATGTTCATGTTTGGTAAATAGGTATGTAATTAAATTTGATATCTTCTAGGGACCAACATGATTGAATGAGGATTAACACTCGAAATTGGTACCAATTCTTATCGGGAAAATTTGATTGAGTTAAAAGATGAATTGCATCTTTGGAAATAATCCAAGGACGAAAGAAATCCAAGTTATGGATGTCCTAAGATAAAGGAGATTTATCCCCACTAAACTTCTAACCGTTATTACTTGGGAATTAAAGGTGGCATGAGATCATAACATAGGTTTTCACTTAGTCAAAGAATAGACTATCGTTGGATATAAAAGAACCTATGTACCCAAAATTTTGGAAGATTCAGGAATGAAACGAGGAAAGTGATGTTAGAGTTAAAACGTTGGAATGACAAAGTTATTTGTCAAATGAGGAACCGCTATAACTTGGGAAAAGATATAGTAAGAGGCAACATGGAATGTGTCAAGATAATGTCTAATATGTCGAAAATGGAGACAGGATGTCATTAGTGGCAGGACATGTGTACTCTCTTGAGATTCCAGAGGGAGAGTGGAAGAACACAAGACAGATCAATTTGTCTATGTCAATGAAACTGACATAATGTTCTAGTGGACAGACTCACCCAAGGTAATCAAGGCTAGTTGGGAACTTGATTTATAAGATTTCGGTCCTAAATAATATATTGCAAGAAGTAGTTGCTTAGTATTCCTGAGAAGGTTGTGTCAGTTGTGAACAAGCAAATAATGATAGGGTTGTGTGAACCATGATCATACTATGAGACATTCAATTGAACGAATGTGCAATATATTATTATAGCTAAATGGGAAAAATGGTAATCCAAATCTTGAATGATTTATAAACTTCTAACAATGAGGTTTGGACCATTATATGGAAAGGAAGGTTGGAAACTCTAATAGGCTAAAATAGCCTTAGAAATAGGGTTAACCATAGACTTTATATATTATCAAAAATGAGTAATAGATTGAAGAGTTCAATGAAACTTTGTCTATACAAACCTTAAGTATAAAGCAGTATTGGAATTGGTAAGTGTCCAAGAGCAATGTTATGCTCGAGATGGACAAGTAATCAAGAATATTAATTTAGGATGAGGAAAAATGGATATGTAAGTGAAGGATGGACTTGGCTTCTGAGTTGTTTGAAAGTATAAATACCAAAGGGAAGGATGGGACCCATAGTGTAGTGCGCAATGCATCATTATTCCTTTTCTATATGGATTATACTATGGATAAATTCAAGGGCCAATGATTTCCAATCACTAGAACATAGGTGTCATGTAGGTTATGGATACTATTGTACTAGAGATGTACATATGAGGAATGGTGATAACCATGCATAAGATCTTTTGGAAAGTAACTATGTGTTGGGCATACAAATTTTCCCCAAGTGTTAGCAAGGGCACTTGTTGCAAGGTCCAGGAAGGGCAAGGTTGCAAGGAAAAATGCTACATTGGATGAATGTTTTATAAATCTTACATATTTTTAGAATGGTAATAAAACTTTCTTTGACTTTATTCGTGTGTTAAAGTGCTATAGATCATCGGGCAAGATGATTCACAAGGGGGGAAGTATGTTACACCCCAAATTGTGTAATCACTATTTACTATTACTATGTAGGGTAAAATGTGAATGTAATGTGAATTTTGTCGATGAATAAATTGTGTTTGCACTTTTCTATCAAAAGAATTATGAATAAATGCTATCTCATTTAATTGATATGTGAAGAAATGCATGTATGTGAAATGGAAGGTTATCAAATTGATATTCTAACTTTGGAGATGTATTATGTGTAATGCACATTTTTTTGAATAGCTGACTACCTTGGACATATTTTGAGAATGTGGATGCAAGTATATGTTCATTCCTCCAGGCGGCAAGGAAGTATCACTCAGGAGAAGATCTTGGTCGAGTAACCAGTAACGTAACCTATTTGAGCTTACACACACCATAGTAGAATAATTGAGCCAAGCTAGCATGTTGGGAATAGGTAAGTCATCCTTAGCATAATATTTTTGCATTAGTAAGGGTCTTGATTACTATTAAATGCATGCTTAGGTGATATTTATCTGTTTGAGCTTGTGAGTTCTTTCCTATATTGATATGCTTGTATTGATAAGGTGAGCACACATGGAATTGATGTATTCATATATATTCATTACACGTATATTTCCTATCGATAAGATAGTATGTATGTGATTATTTGTATAATCGACTGTATACATATGTATGTAAGATATATACATAAATGCATGTATAGTTATGTATACATAAGCATAGTGGAGTACATATATATATATAGAGAGAGAGAGAGTTGATATTATATATAATATTATTATTATCTTGTGAATATATGAAGCAATGATATATATATAATCACTTAGACGTAATCATCTAGATATTGAATGGATCATTTGACTACCATGCTACCATGGAATATATACTCAGTTGTTTCATGTGATTTATTGGTAATCACAAGGTGGACTTACAGATGAGTTACAAAGTGTGGTAAGTTGGGTTTGTGAATGAAGTTCTTAGGATGTAGAAATTGTTGCTCAGTTGCTATAGGTTCAAACAACAGTCTAGAACTCTATTTCATCATCAGATTTGGCTTTACAATGTGCAATGAACCTTGCCTAAGTCACTATTTGAAAGAAAAGGAAAAAGGGCAGGGAAAGGGATAAGTTCCTAGACCTGAAGCTATGAATGAACAATAATCATGGAGGTTGCTATAGTAGACAAACTTCCTAAACTAGGTTTTGCTTGGCCAAGAGGAACCTACAATTACACAAAACCAGTGAAATCTTCTAAGGAATACAGATTTTCAGATTACACACACACATCATGAACATGCAATTGAACTAAGTTGTCGTAATGAAGTAAGGAAGATCAGACTAGCTTTACAAAGTGATTCATCATCAACAAACCACAAAAAACATGAGCTATAAATTCATCAAATACTGTAACAATAGGCACCATCCACTCAAGAAATTGACAACTAAACTAATAAGGAAGTAGAACCATGCATGCATAATGAACAAGCTCAAGAGAAACACCCATAAATCATGCAATGTAGCTCTCTATTGCTGCATAATTACTTTACACCAGCTCTCCAACCATTTACAAATGAGGGAGGGACCCCTATTTATAGTTTTCCAAAGCCCCAATGAATGGCTAGGATTAATTTACAATGAATGGTTCAGATTTGATTACACTAGGGTTTCACCTACCCCCCATTATCCAACAATATAAAATAAAGTTTTGTCCTCATTCTTATTTCATCTTCTAGTGCCCAGGTGCTGTAGCAATTTGTCATTTAGTTGACTACCCTTTTCATTGTAACAGAAACTACTTGAAGGCCACCTCCCATTTGATGTATCAGTAGCATTCTCTTTAGGCCCCATTCATAGATTTGCACCATTATTAAATAGATTAGTTGCTTGTTTTGATGAGACAAATTATGCTGAATTGCGATCGTTCAGTAGTCAAGAGAGCCCTCCCTCTTGCTTTAGATTTTAGTAGACAACCATCTGTATCTTTGGCATTGATCTCCTTTGTCATGCAATCATTTGTTTTTTCGTCCTCTTCCTGATGAATCATCCATTGCTTAAGTATATTTGAGTTGAAGCATTCTCCTTTGGATATTGCCCCCGATGTATCATATGTGAAGGCCCACCTACAATCACAGTTTTGTTCCCTTAGAAAGTTCCTCATTGGACAATGCATTCCCTTTGTATTAGTCTTGCTTTATCTTGCACAACATAGGTTTTGGCAAAATATTAGTTCTTATTGAATTCAAAGGGAAAAAATATCGCAATATAGGGTGCAACTTGAAGATTCTTGATTCAACGTTTTCAAGTCCATGTAATCATTGATCATAGCCCTCCCTTAATGATAATGGTCATTGCACAGCCTGAACCTGCACACAGTGAACGCAATACTCATCATGACATAATTCACAATAGGGGCCCAATGTTAAATTATCCAATGCTCTAAAAGATAAATGATTTGTTCTCCCAACGCATGTCCAAAAAGGGCGGATGACCTATGAAGAAGTGGGGGCCGTGAGTGTGAACGTCGGCCAAGGCGTTAGTGCAGCTGGCTACTACAAATTTATTGTTAAAAAGATGCTATATTGCGTTACCAACTCACTTTCCATATTGGGCCTCTAAGGGATTCACTCGAAATTTTAGTTAAAGGACTTGCTAAAAGTGGCATCCTCAGTAGTCCATTCTCATTCTAGCACTGGGCTCTTCGTGCCTCTATTTCTCCTTAGTATCTTACCTATTATGAGCTTGTTGGCGTCTTCTTGTCAACTCCAGCCCCAATGGTACTATCAAGTTTTGCTAATGCCTACTAAATAAAAATGGCCAAATCGTATCTATATGTGATGCCTCAAGTGAGTGTCTCTCTATTGTTGAGGAAGAGATGCGATGTCGGAATGGTCTTGGAGGGTGAGTATTATACATGTGGTTGTTAAATCCAAGTCAGGTGCGATTCCATCAATAAGTGGTCTCTTAGCTCTCAAAGACATTTATCCAATCGCTCCCTTTTGTTGTTTGCAAATACTGAACTAAAGGATGGATTTAAATCAGGGATGTCTCCACTGAAATCTTTGTTATGGTCCAATGAAATCTTCATTATGAAATACTACCAACTCCATTCAATCTTTATTGTGATGCTTAATATCACTCCGACCATCCACTTCATTGATTCGACAAAGTATTTCATTTGGTATGGCGTTGAATAATGTGGGTTCTGCATAACGTGTGGTCATGGGAGATAGGTGGTCGATGGCCTGGGCATAAGCACCGCTTTACACAGCGGATGGGGAGTGTGCGACGCTCGCACTGGAGCAACCCACTGGCATTGAAGAATGAACATAGACACCAAGTCCCCAAAAGCGCATCGTTCTCGTTCATCTTTGTTCAATCAAAAGATCATGGTTGATTCATCATGGTTTTTGCAATAACATCAATCGCCTTGGGACTACAACACTCACGCGAGACTCTTGACACAATAAGACAAACCGATCCAACTTCATCCAAGAAGCACTACCACCATCAAGGGAGGCCATGGGTTGAAAAATGTAGGAGGACATGACTAAGAGGATGTGGACAACAATGGAGGCAATGATGGCGCTGCTAGATGCAGAACCCACATGAGGGAAAGTTGTAGGTAATAGACAGTGGGCTAGGGGAAGCTCGCGTTATGTTCCCCGCAAGATATACTTCGCCACTCCATTGTAAAAGGAACATTAACTTCAAGCATTTGATGCTTTGGCCATTACACTTGATCATCTATGCGTCCCTAAGGTGATTGAATCAATATTTAAGAATCTCATAACTTTCCCTTCTGAGATGTTTGCTCATTTGGATATTCACATTCATATTACCATTGCTACGTTGCACTCTACCTAGGATAATGTTTTAAAAGGAATTTCATCTTCTAAGAATGCTAGCGGGCTCATAATGCCCGACCTATTCCTCCCCATCATTACAAGTCATCCACCATTGAAGCTATTGAGGAGACGTACTCATTTTAGTTTAACATGTGATACTTTAAGCCCATAGACCCCTCCTTAAACCTTGAACCATTGAGAGACATATCTCTGGTGGGAATGACACAGGAATTACTTACATTCGCCATACTTCAGGTGCATTACAGGGCTTTCAAAATATCTCACTTATCAACTCGCCACCTTGGATCACGGTCCCACCTTTCTTATGAAATTCACTCACGACCATTCAGGAGTCAATCTGTGACTTAAAACATTTGTACACAGAGCTTCATAATTCAAACTTCGATCAACTTGCGTAGCGCGCCCCATCTTTATCAAGCCTCCTTTTCTTACATGCCTGTTATTTACTTAATCAGTTTGATATACTATGTTCGTACATACAAGCGCGTTGGATTTCTCTCAAGCAGTTCAATATAGAGGATGCATGGGTATTAAGAGATGAGGCATCGTTAATAATGGTGCAGGGAGAAATGACCTCCACATGGGCGAAGCTCGCATGATCAGCCTCCATTGAAGAATTGTGCGTGGAGGAGTGTGGGATGGCGTCGTGGCCAAGCCATAGTGAAACAACAATGATCAACTACCCCCCAAGAGTGCGAAACCCGCATCTCTTCACGTCCACCCTTGAACTACGTCCAATTCTATACCTACAGACTATTATGCAAACTCCTTTTGATGGTGTTATTATTTGTCTCAAAGTTGTGAGAATGCCATCATTCCTTAATTTAGGCACTTGAGTTGTTGATTTTATGGAAATCATCCCTCATTAATTTCAGCCCGCTTTTAAATCTTACTCGGCTCACCCAAATTCCTTGAGAAAGTCACCCCAATGAGCCTACCCTCATTCCATTTTAAGTGACCGATCATTAAGTGATTCTTGTTACAGGGTTCGTCACGTTGCAAAGTCATTGCCCCTTGTGAAAGTGTGGCTCCCATAGCATCGTTAATTGCATTTGGTGAGCGTGTAAATCATTTAGCATAAATATGCATTACTTACCAGCACTTGGCGCCTTTGTAGTGAAAATCATTAATCTTGTTTGAATGGAGTAGGATTACGGGTGCTTCATGTGAGCGGACTGAGTTATGGCACATAGCCGAGGGGATTATGGGCCCCGCACGCAAAAACTTTGGTGGGATGAGAGATGCGGAAGGCTGACAAAAGATTACTGTTTTGAAATGGCTGTGAGAACCATGGCCTCCGCAAGAGGCAAGATTGCAATACTATGTTCGCTCAATCATTCTTTCTTCCATCTAGGGAGCCCGCCAGTCAGCCACGCCCTGAAGAGCCATTTTGTAAGAGCATTCCTTTTGAGTTGCAACAAAACAGTGAAGGTGAGCTATGAAGGAACGCCTCCTTGGGGATGCGGGTAGTTTGTGTTAGTTAGTTGTTGTGGGAGGAAGCTATGGGGATGCCATTTGAAATGAAAGAGCCATCTTCTAAAAGGTAGAGGCTACGACGAATAGGAAGGCAAATCCCGCAGTGAAGAGGGTTGTCGGGTGGGGAACGGAGATGGAAATCATTGTAATATCGTTGGGAAATGGTCAAGGCTTAAGGTGGCAGAACCTGCATGAGAGAAGGCTTCAAAGATGTTAGTGCGGATGACTAAGACGGAGTGGCCATCAAGGGAGCGACGTAAAGCAGATGGAGGCCCACATGGTGGACCCTGCATGGATGATGTCTATCCGTGGGAGACATTAGGTTGGATGGTATACAAAATCTACAAGCATGCCTTCCATGTGGGTGGTAGCTCGTAGGAAGTTGTTTGAGGAATGTCATCATAATAACGACAACAAATGGGTGGACACCTGCAATGTGGGCTTCGCATGGACAATAGTCACTTTCATTAATTTTAAATGTCATCGTTCATAAAGTAAAGTTTTAGGGTGTGATGCTACTTTAAAGGTATTGCCTCACATCCCCATGAGCTTTAGTCAGCCCTCCTCATTTTTCAAGTCGATCATGAGTTGGTATTAAGGAGCTGTACAATATCTCTAATATTTTCCCATATAAAGAGAAACACATAATCATTTTGTGCGAGAAAATGATGGAAGAGGGTGGATCACCGTTAAGTGATTGGTTCACTACTAGGGTGACGATGACGGAATGATGATAGAAATGGTGGGACCAAGTGTGGATTCCAACACGTGAGCAAAATTCATGAGTTGGTCGCCATGAAACAATGACTCGGGAACAAAATCTCGCACAGGGCAACCTTTAACCGCAGGTTCACAGAGCATGAAGGATGCAATGACAAGGACAAATGCGGGGTCCGCACGCCAGGACTTAGACACAAGTGAATGACGAAGTGGGATGGTGAACGATAGGAGGAAACCTGCGAACATAGGCTCGCAATGGCCAACGAAAGCCAGGCAAAAAGCAAATGGAAGCCCACAAGAGCTGGCTCGCAATGGAAAATGACTTAGCGAAACCCAGTTGGGTGACTTCGGCCAATATGAAATTGATCATTTTAAGGCTTATGGCTAACTTAAGCCAGGAATTAGGGTGCACAAAACAAGATGAGATCAAAGCAGCCCATCGGGAGTGAAAAAGAGGGGGTCCCTGCCTTCGGCGGGGCGTGTGTGCAAAACATGCACAACATATATATATATATATATATATATATATATATTGTTCATGCATTCGATTATCGAATGATGCATTTGCAAAGATAATACCTATATTATATTTATATATATATAATATGAATATATGTATTATATTATATATATAGTATAAATAAGTGATTAAATGATTGTTTTATTTTATAGTGTTGCTCTATTAGCGCATGGTTTAGACTATGGGATTGTATATAAGCGCGGTACATATATAATGTTGAAATATTGAAATGAACAAGGTAAAAGACTACCATTTATACAACATTTAAGGGAATTGAAAAGTCAACAATACAACTATATTAAAGATGAAGTTTTTCAACCCACTTATCATGCTTTTGGGCGTAGCCTTTGGTGGAGTAATAGCCATGCACATGTATAGGAAAATAGAGGATTTAGAATAGATATAGTTTGCAACGATGAAGTCTTTGGAAAGGGACTTACAACCAACACAATATAAAGGCCGATATATTAGCTGAGTTTGGAGCCATGTATAATAATTGTGTTTATTGAAGCTGAGTTTTACTCTTGTTGTCACACTTTTTGGAACACATTTATTGCATTTAAGCTTGTTGCCTTATGTCTATGCATGACATAGACTTAGTCAACACCTATGGTGAAGATTATCTTTGACTTGGTAAACTTAAACTGCCATGTTTAATACTTGAACCAACATCTGTTGAAACATGAGAAATAGTCGATGACTTTGTCAAAGAGAATAAATATCTAAATCGAATCATCCCCAGATTAAGTCGATGAATACATAGTGTTGCAAATTGGTAATTGACTATTTCTAATTGCATGGAAACTGTAAGAATATTGAGAGGAGTGTGGAAGCTTTGGTGCCACCTCTAGAAACTTGTTTGTTGTAAATATCTATTGCTAGAGATAATTCGAATTATCCATGTGCAGATTTGAATAAGTCTCTGTTTGTTGTCGATCTAGCAAGGTCGATTTGTAGATGTTTTGTTGAGTATGAGCTTACATAGTTGTGACCTTTTTGTTGTGATATATGTGTAGCTATGCTTGGTGTTTATTGTCCATATCCATGCCTAAATTGTAGGATGTGTAGCCCCATGCTACTGTATAAATAGTAGAGCAATTTCATTTGAGAAGACGCATTCTTCTTGGAAGCCTTTAATCTGCATTATTTTCAGCTTATTCTTAGTTTTTCTTGTGTGTGTGAGAGAGAGAATTCTATCATATTGAGAGAGAAAGAATTGTTGTTTGAGTGAAGTGATCTACCAACTTGAGAGTTAGAAGTTCATTGTGATGTTTCTTGAGAAGCTATTATCAAGCTTGTTGTTGTTTGGGAGAGGTTGCATTGTTGTCAATTGATTGGACAATCGATAATAGGCTTGAGGATATTCTTCTTTGTTATTTTTAATTGTGAATGAATTGTTATCCATGTATGCTTGAGTTGTATTTTCCAAGTACTTGGATTTAGAGAATTTAGGATGTCATTGAAAAGGGAATAGAAGCTTTTATGTTATTTTTATGATGTACTTGTATGTACTCCATAATAGGAGGTTGATGTTTATCATAGGTATTACATACTAGATATGATTAAACATGAGTGGCATAAGTGTTACTCTTAGCTAGGTTATTGATTTAACTCATATAGCTAGTGTCTACTTCTAGGATTGTTTATCCTAAGATTGGGAAGGGAATATTGAGATTGAGATTCACCCATGTGGATGTGTAAATCACTTGAGCTTATGAAATTCTATAGGATTGGAAACATAGGTGGGATAGCTAGTGAGTTCAAGTAGCTACTTGGTTAATTACTTCATACTCTTGAAATGAAGTCATCTTGTTGACAAGACTCTACTTTGATTAGCTCTTTATTAAAAGGGGTGCACTCTCAAAGGGAAGCATCTATTGCTATGATTATGCTTTGATTGAGGTCAATCACTGAGGTGAATATTCTCTTATGGGAACCACTTATTATTATGATATGGTACTGATTAGAGTCGATCATTTATGAATAATTAGTCCATAAATAGAAGAAGCTTATATAGCTACTCTCTAGATTATAGAGTTACACTTGGAACTATATTGTCTTTTGTTGTGGATGGCTTGTTTATGTTAAGTTAACTTATGGACTAGGAAATATTATACCAAGGATGGGAATTTTGATAAGATATCATAGAAGGGTTTTGAAAGAGAAATAGGCTATTTATGAGGTTAGGTATTACCTAGGGAAGGAAATTACCTATACATATTATATGAATGGTCAAGATCCAAACTGAGCTGTAGAGGTGTATGTGAATTAGATGACCTTCATTCAAAGTACTGAATGAGAACACTTTGGCCAAAGTAGTGTAAGGATCTATTGTTTACACTGTCTAGATTCACTATGTTCCTTGTTTGTATTCTATACCAAGATTTTCATACTTGTAGGAGTAGCTACTGTATGATCAAGTTATAGTTTGTGGGACACAACACTAAGCTTAGATAGGCCAGGGATATGAGGTTTCCCAACCAATCTCTTTGTCGAAGGGTAGGGCCATCTATCTCTGATAGATGTGTAGGGGACCGCATATGAGTTTGTGGTTGGCAGAAAAAGTGCTTGAGTGATGCTTCTCCTTACCAGCTGGCGGCTAGGGTTTGCAAATGTGTACACTAGTATCGATGACAACTAGAAATTTTGCACCAGTGAGCAGGGACATTTAGAATGTATGCATTGATGCGAGGACATCAGGACCAATTTGTATAACTATTGCCAGATGAAGCTCAAAGGAGCTATGAACATATCATGTACTCATTTATGTAGAAAGATGTAATCATGAATGTTATACTTAAGTTCATTCAATGCGATATCTATGTATTTGGAAGATTTGTGAAGTTACAATGAAATGCAATGAAATTAGGAAATAGAGTTGTTTCAATTATGCATGTAATTTACATTATGGGAAGATAAATTTGTATTGCTATGTCATGTCATCATAGAATTTTCACTTAGCATGAAATGTTGGTAATTTTACTAAGTAGATGATGCAGTATAGGGGTGACAGATCATTCAAAATGTAAATCAAGTTATTATCAACCAGACCTCAAAACAAATCAGATGGTTTCTCCAAAAATTCAACTTTTAACTATGCTTTTCCTTGTAGCATATGCAACCCGATTTAAGTGATTTTTCAACCAAAAGTTCCAAATCACTTCATAAAAAAATCAGTGATCAAGATACCCATTTTAGAGTTACACAACATGGGTGAAAACTACCATTGAATCCTTTAGACCAAACATGAGAACCAATAACATACCACTGCCATAGGCTAGTGAATTATCCCTCTTTTACAAAGAGAGTGCCCTTCAAACACTTGATCTTCACAAGAACACCCCAAAAAATGTTGAGTTGTGTCTTAAAACAACAAATTCCATAATTTGTTTTCAGTTTCAAGGCTTCCTCAACACCGAACTATGAAACCCTCCATTTCCATGCAATACATTAGGGTTTTAATGAAAGTCCATATGCTCGGCCTTACCAACCTCTGCCAAAGTTTCTAACCAATCTCAAATGGTCTACACATGCATAAAAAACTCACACAAAGTCAATACCATTCATATTTTCCCAAATCCACCCTTTAGTAACTTCTTTCCACATGCAAAATGACTCTACCCAGCCTAGGGCATTCTTCCAAGCCACACAACTTAACCTCACAACCTACAAAGAAATTAGTACACATAATTTACATTACTTAGGACCCATTCCATGAGAAACAGTGGAAACAGGAAGTGGAATGGGTCATAGAGACATTTTTAAAGACCCTCAACAGTTAAAACTGTGAATAGGGCAGTGTCAAAGAAACAAAGAGAACTCCCTTAAATCTAAAGATTAGTCTTTCAAACTTGAACCAAATGAAATATATTTCATGGCATCACAACATACAATCTAGTTCAAATCATTTACACTCTATACGAAACTGTATAGACACAGGGAAGTTCAAAAAACTCAGGAAAATGTAAAGAAAATGTTGTGTTCTTATTGGAAAATTCAATACAATTTCTTCTTTTTTTAAAACTCTTTCGAGCCTTCTTGAGGCCTTTAATAACATTTACATCCAAACTCTAATTTCTCCAATGTTCACAACTATTATTTAAACTTCTAAGACTCTTAATATCCCCTAATCTATTTTTTTTTATAACTTTTGTTTAGTAATATTTTGCATTTTTGAGCAACTTACTAATCCCTAGACACAAATGACTCAAGTCCCACCTTAGTTACATTGTAAAAGGTCTTTTTAGACCTTATTTAAAGCAAATAAACTTAAAATATCTTAGCCTACCCTTGACTCACCCTAGAATCAACATCAAATGATCAATTTTTGATAGTAAGGTGTAGGTGCTCTTGCACCAGTAGAACACCAGGGTTGTTACAATGAAAAAAGTTTACTAGATGCATTGTAATTTATAGGGGGGCTACCTAATTCCTGTAGTCTAAAAAAAAATCTATATATCATTTTTAGATATAATTTTATCCCTCAAATCACCCTCACATGTAAAACATAATCTAAACAATCGTCCCATATAAAAAATTAAGGATTTTATAAGTCTTGTTTCTATGACTTACTCCTTTTGAAACCTTCTCATACATTTTTCCTTAAATTTAAAACCCTTTACTTGGGATGGATATATATCCAATGAGTGAGCTACTCCATCTATAACATTTTATCTTTAATTGAACCTTTAAATATGTGAACCATTAAAAGGTTGATTTTAAAACCTTTTTTTAACATGCCTTGCATCTATGATAAACCCTAACCTATCCTACCCTTCCCCAATGGATCCCCCTTGTGAGATATTTATATACCTACCTAAACATTAGATAATCATGTCATATATATATATATATATATATATATATATATATATATATATATATATATATATATATATATATATATATATATATATATATATATATATCGTTGGTCCCATGACATCCTAGAGACATGTTCCCAATTAGAATCTAACCAACATCATCAAGTTCTAGGTCTATTCCATTTAGACAATGTCTCGTAAATATTATCATTTGAATATATAATATTATCCACTCTTCAATCTATAAATAAACTTCACTTAGATACTTAAATTTCTTCCATAAAATCTTTACATATATTCACTTATTTTTGTTGTGGATCTCATTACCATTCCTAAGGTATACCTCTACTAAAACCACTATGTTCCTTGCTCACCTATATAACTAATAGCTCATAAACCCTAAACCCTAAATCCTAAATATTATTGAGCTAAATCTATTATCCTTTCTACTAGTTTGCACCTTATCCTTAGTTTGGGCTATAATCCTTAAATATTATGTTTTTCATGGGCCCTAATATCTAGATCTCATTTTTAGATATATTTGTATCCCTCAAATCACCATTACAAGTAAATCGTAATCTAAACAATAATCCCATATATAAAAAATCAAGGATTTTACCTATTGTTTCTATAACTTAGTCCTTTTGAAACCTTCTTGAATACCTCTTTTCATTGTTCAAACCCCTTACCTAGGATGGATATATATCCAATGAGCGAGCTAATCCATCTATATAATTTTATTTTTAATTAAGCCTTAAATATGTTCTATTAAAGTTGATTAAAACCTTTTTAAACATACTTGCCTTGCATCTATGATAAACCCTAACCTATCCTACCCTCCCCCAATGGATCCCCCTTGTGACCTTTATATACCTACCTAAACACTAGATAATCATGTCCAAAAAATATTCATGAAAGATCTTATATATATACACACACACATACATATATGTATACACACACACACATATATGTATATACATATATATACACACACATATATGTATATATATGTGTGTGTGTGTGTGTACACACACACACACATATATATACACACATACATATATATATGTATATACATATATATACACACACACACATATATATACACACATACATATATATACATATATATCTGTGTATATATGTGTGTGTGTGTGTATACACACATACACACACATATATATACACACATACATATATATATGTATGTGTGTGTGTATATATATATATACACACACATATATATACATATATAATATATATGGATATATACATACCTATGTATATATATATACACACACACATATATATATACATATATACATACATATGTATGCATATATATATGTAGAACCCCAATTCAAATACCTGCAAAACACAATAAACACACATGTTAGGAGATCATATGCAAGCAAGAAAAAGGATTCCCCATGAAATCCATTAGCAAAATTTTAAAATAGGAAATAAAGCAAGAATGAAATGAAAGAACAAGAGAGTAAGCTAAATCCTATTGAAAACAATGCAAACTCTTGATCCCAAGGGGGAATTGGTGCCAATTTGAAGTGAAAATTGGCCCTTTCCCAACTCCAATGCTAGCTTTGATGATTTGATGAAGATTGTGATCCACTTTGATGAAGAGTGATGAGTGCATCAAGACAAAAATTTGCATAACCTAGCTACAAATTTGAAATCTTGGATGAAGATTGCTAAATATTTGAGTATAGTAAGTTTACTCAAACGGTGGATGCCAAATACAGTAGAGGAGCTCTCTATTTATAGATTGACAAGTTGAGGAGATGCTAAAAATAGAACAATGTGGGACTATCCTTCACTCAATGGCAAGGTGCCATTTGTCAACATGTGAGTGGATGGAGGATGTGCAAGTTTTGAAGAATGTGTCAATAAATGCATATATTTGAATTTTAAAATTGTTGAAATGACATGTAAGAGGGAAAGACGGTGCATTGAATGCCACTTGGCTCAAGGCAAAAGGACTTTGTAGGTGGAGTAAATTCCTTGTTGGAAGGACAAAGTCCACTTGGATTTTGAATTCAAACTTGGGAATATTCCTTGAAAGATGCCTTGTTGAAGAAAATAGAGATTTAATAAATCAAATAACTCTATTTTCATGTGCAAGTGGCAAAAGATGGAGGATGGGACATGAGGAGAGATTACATTAATCAAAGTTAATTAATTAAATGAAGGGATTAAATGATGTGACCTATTTGACTTAAATTTGTGGATTATTTAAATCAATTATGAGAAGAAAATGATAAAGGGCTAATTAAATAAGGACTTTTGATTTATTTAATTAAAAGAGATTATGTTAGATTAAACTAAATAAGGTTTTAATTTATTTAATTTAATAGATAAACTTTAGAGATTTAATCAAATAAAATTAATTATTTAATTAAATAGGGATAATTAGAT
>VDFB02353493.1:7898443-7990677 GCA_007258455.2 Sequoia sempervirens
AAAATACTTTTGGTGATTGGTTGTAATACATTTGTTACAGTTTGGTGATCTATACATTCTCAGCTTGCCATTGATGTATGAGAGTAGTATTCATTTCATTCTTAGTTTGTTCTTGGTGCTTGACAATGATATTCCTTTGTGCTTTTGACAGTGAGCTGCTACTTGCAGATTGTGCAACTAATGCATGTACATTGATATTTTTGGTACTGATCTTATTGATGATATTGGCATTTGATCTCACAATACTTGATTTTATGAGTACTCTAGTGATTAACTCTATTTTAGTGCTTTGGCTTCTTAGTTCTTAGATATTTGTTTTGTAGTACCAGACATATTTTTTCTCCTTGAAGATAGTTTGTTCTATGGAAGTTTCACATTGGTAATTTGCTTTGGTGATATGCATATTTGATGTTCCTAGCTTTCATTCTAACAGTGAATGTTTTCACTATGACAGTGTTTGAGATATTACTATAGGTGTTAGATGATTTTTTGTACCTCCTTGATCTTTGGCATTGTTGTCAAAAGGGGGAGAAGATTGATACATGTTTCATGATTGTTTGTTTTAGGTTGATAAAACTTGATTCAAAGTTGTTTCTTTCAGATTGAGTTTGGTGGCAGCATTGTTGATGTAGATTGGTTTCATATGACTAGGGTATTAATGTTTTTGGTCATGATTTCAGGTTTTAGATTGATGGTTTAAATAGGTGCATTTTTGGCTTATTTGACACCAATGACAAAGGGGGAGTTTGTTGACCCCAATGGCATTATATTTGGCATTGTGTCAAATGCAAGGTTTCAAGGTGAAAGGTCTATATGAGCATTGGTATAGGTGATATTTGGTTGATAGTTATTTAGTGGTATTCTTTCACCATATTCATAAAGTTCTCTATTTTTGTGAATCATATTTTGATATATAAGAAGCATTCAGGATTGTTCAATTCTGTAATGATTCAGAGGTTACTAAGCCATTATACATAGTGTTTTTTAAATGTGGTCTTATTCACATCAAGATGCATATACTTTGTATCACATTTGACAGGTTAGACAAATATATTATTTAGTCATGGCTCATTTGATTATTTCATTGGCATGCTAAGCAAGAGGATAATTGCATAGCATACTAATTTCATTGAGAAATTCTCTCTAATACCTAATACAAAGGTTGTGGTAACACAAAGGAAAAGAGCTAGGTATTAATATGCTCAAAACAATTGTGATAAAAAGAGGAAATAAATCCCATCGGGTTCAAAGTATCATATGCCATAAAAGACATAATGAAAGTATAGCAGAGCTCATTTTGCAAAGATAATGTGTTTCATTCTTTCAAGCTAGGGTACAACATGCTTGCTAGGGTTTGTGGCACAACCATGGTGAATATTAAAGGGAATAGAGTGGAAAAGTTAGAGGATCCATTGGTATTGCTTTTCATTATCTTGATGGTTTAAATGCTTTGTATTGTTGTCTTATCTTGTGTTATTGATATCAGGTTGGTGTCAAAGTTTTTTTGTTAACCCTTATGTTTACGCAAAATACAGTGTATTAAGGGTTTTCCTTGTGTAGAGATGGTTATCTCCTGTTGGTTAGATAGGTAAAGAATAGTTAATCCTTAATGCTTCTCATGTTGACAAAGCATTTTGTTAGTAGTTACAAGATGGTTAAACAAAGACATTTTGATGGCAGTTCTCTTCTTCAGTTCAAAAATATGAGAGATTATAAATGTTTCTTTGATTCAATTTATGATGTTGTGTTGAGCAGAAAAGAAATATTCTTCTTAGATTGAAAATGACATTTCATCGATTCATATTTGAAAAGATGTTTGGATAAGCACATTCAATGCTTTGTGAAATTGATCAATTATGTTATACTTTAACTTCTACCTCTAAATCTTAAGTGATGCAAGATTAGAGGATGTTGTAGAAAGAAATAGAGATGATACTTTGTGTATGAAATTTAAAAGTGATTGAGAAGTTGTTGTGATTTCCAGTGAAGCAGACTTTTGCCAGTGAGGCACATCTTTTCCAGTGAGGCATTCTGTAACCAATGAGGTTCTTAGCCAATGATGCATTGTAAGAAAGAAATTTTCAATTAAGCTAGTGAGGTATTTTCGAGTGGTTTTTCTACCCCATGAGGGTTTTCCACTTAGGACAAATACAATGTTATAATCTTATTGTCTTGGTTTGATGATATTATGTGTTTAATTACTTTAATGCTTCTCCCTTTCAGTTTTGTGATTGCATTCAGTTTATGAATGTTTTAATCATTGAAATAGTAAGAGCACATATTGTTTCATTTTTTGTTAAAGGAAAAAAAGTAATCTAAGACACTGATTCAACCCCCCCTCTTAGTATCTTCACCACTCCAACATAAGTGACTTTTTGTGAAGATAGCAACCTTGTGACAACTTGGTGACTTTCTCCAAGCTTGTAACCTAGTATTCAATGATCTTTCAAGCTCCAAGACACCTATATCTGCAATCACACATGTAAAGAGGAGAAAACTTGTTGATTGTTAGTGGATAGGGGTTTTCCTTGGTCAAACCCATTTTAGGTAATTAAACCAAATGATGAAATAATGAAAATGAAACATGAAATATAGGACATGAAACATGAACAATGGTACCTTGAAGGATGTCTTATAAATATGTAATCTAGCATGAAGTGGCCATGAAGGATGTATATCTTGATCTAGAAATGGATGAAGAACAATGGTTGACCTTGGATCTTGGATGCAACATCACAATACTAGCTCAACAACATGCTTGATGCTTGATATCCTTGACATGATAATGGATCTTGAATTTTCGCAACAATTGATGAAGAATTATGCCCTTGAATGCTTTAGAAATGATCTTGAATGCTATCTCGATGATCTTATAAAGTCTTGGAATGCTTAACTCTTGAGTGCTTGAATTCATATCATGAAGGCTTGATGAAATAATGATTTGAAACCTTGATTATATAGGCAATGCACTCAAATGACCATTTATTTGATCCCAAAGGCCGACATAGAAGAAACTTGAACTTAAAACCAAAATTTCATGCTTAAAACCTTGAAAATAGGCCAAATGGAACTCATTCGCCATCTATGGTGAATGGGTCCCACTTGGATGGGACTTATTTGCCCAAAGTGGTGAATGGGTCCCACAAATCCTATTTTGAGTGCTAAAGTGTTAGGGAGTGTATAAATTAAGTTTATATGTTGATATTGTCAGTTTTTTAGTTAAAATATGCCTTGGGATGCACAATATAGGGTCATAGGGGCCTATTAATGATGATATAAAGGTCATAAATGCAATAGGGCCCAAAATCCATGTGAAATTGTAAACAAATATACTCTACAACATTAAATTAAGGCCAAATTGGGTCTATTTAGCTCAAGAGGGCCCTAAATCCCATGTGAATGTGTAAAACACATTACAACACTAGATTAGGTCCATTTAGTTTACAAGCCTCCTAAATTTAATGTGAAGGCATAAATAAATACACTTTACAACACTAAATTAAGGTAGAGTTAAGTTAATTTAGCTTAAAAAGGGCCCAAGACCTAATGTGGATGTGTAAGACACCTCACAACGCTAGATCAAGGCGAAATTAAGTCCAATTTATCAATAATTATTCCCACATCAAGTGTGAAAATGTAACAAACGACATTTTTCAACACTATAGAAGCATCATGCCTTGTTGGAGACAAGTTTGGATTTTGATTTTCTATGTCACTCTTTTCTTTTTTTGCTTGTAACAAATGAGCAATAACATGATGTTTATGCCTACGCTCTCTAGCATTTTGATTTCTTTTCATGCGGTTCTTAAGCTGTGTTTGTGTAGGAGTGGGTTTATCAACCATAGGTTTATTTTCTTCCCTTAATGGAGGAACATAAGGAACCATAGGAGTTTTTTCAACCACTTTCTCTTTAGCTTTGTAAACTTGTTTGATTTTAGGAGGCACAATGAGATTTTTTTGATTATCTTGTGGTTTCTCATATGAAATGGGTGAAGGATTTGTCATAGGCTAGTCTTGGATATTTGGAAGGGCTTTAGGTCCAATCATGGTTTCATCAAGAATGGTTGGCTCAATCATATGTTGAGGCATATTGCTAAGGGATAATTATGCCATGCACTTTTCCTTAAACTTTTGATAGGATTTGAAAAAGAAGTCTTTGTGGGGTCTAATAGGTTCAATAGGATCAGGCCAAAAGAAATCTAATGAAAAATTCCCATGGGAACACAAGATTAAAGCCACTATGATGCACTGTAAATATCTCATTTCCAAATGGAAACTTTAAACATTTATGCACAACTGACAAGACGACATTCATGGAGTGAAGCCATGGATAGCCTAACTTCACACAAAATTGGTTCACCGACGGGATGATGGTGAATGAGACATTTGACGTTTTTGGTCTAACCTTTAGAGCCTGGGAGATTTATCGAGCCAATCGTAGGGCACACAAAACCATTATGCTTTTTGATCCATGCTTTCAGTTTTTCATATGTATCTTGATAAAGCTTATGCATAAATAGGAATTCTGCAGTGATCACATTATCTACACAGACGGGATCAATTAATATCCCATTAGTAGGCTTGTCATTAATTCTTCCAACTATGTAAAGAGAACCATTGGGTGCATGTTAAGTTTTTCTTGTTGTGAGAAAGCAATATCAAGCAACATCTTAGGCCCTTACGAGGTTTAGTGTCAATAAAGTTGACTGTGGTATGTATATTTTCATTCTCTTTATTTTTGAATTTCTTGTTGAGGATGTAAGCGAGGCTATGAAAAATTTGTATTCCTTGTTCATTCTTAAGCAACTTTCTTATGTTAGCTCTGCATAGGAATCACATTAGGACTCACAAGATTTTGCAACTATTCTATTTCTTCATCTATCCTTCTTATGTTTTCTTATGGGATATGAGCAATAATTGTTTCAACATAATGCACATTGTTTGTAGGTAGGGAATTCATTGGAAATGAGGTATGAAGGCTATGATCCATAGAGGGTTGATTATCAACACTATTAGTAAAAGAGTTGGAGAACCCAAGATCCACGACGAATGGTGTATCACGTGATGACATGAGTCTCGAACTACATCTCACAATAGTATTGCTAATAGGACACCAAGTTGTAAAGCTCATACAAGATTCACAAACTTGGTACACACCCAAAATGGAAAGAAGGTGAAATGAAATGAAGTTTAACCTAGAATGTAAAGTGCAATGCAAATATGTAAATGCAATTTTCAGATTCTAAACATGGTAATTTTCTGATTACATAGTGAAATGATGTCTTGTAAATACAATTTTGAAATCACAAAACGCACTAATTGATGAAGAGGATCAACATCGACATGGCACTGAACTGAGATTAATTTTAATTTTGATTGTTCATATATAGATAGACAGAAAAAACTAAGAGACCTGATTTGATGTGCAATTTTGTTTCAATTTTCAAATGCAAGTGAATGATGATATAATGCTATGTAAATGATATGCAAAATGATTGACATTTATGTATTTTTCATATTTAAATAATGTAAAGATGCAATCCTAAAACCCTTAAATGAAATGCAAAGTAATGGAAGCTAAACAACCCTAAATGAGATTCAATTCAATGCAATTCAATGCAAATGAATGCAAGATCTAAATCTAGGGTAAAAGTGGACTCCAAAATCAAAAAATTGCAATGATCAAACTTAGGTTCACTAAAATGAAAAAATGAAAAATATGTTCATCAATATGAAAGGGGGGAAATTGGGTTATGATGAACCTATCTTCCTCAATTTCATTAGGAAATCAGATCCACACAATGAAAGGACTGTCAACCTTAAGGTGAGTCAAGTCAAGGTGTGAATCTATTGATTTCCTTTTTTGCAAGGATGGGGGTCATGATTAAACAATTCTTTGGGGAGAAATATTAAAAATAACAAAATAACTCCAAAATGCAACCTAAAACTTCAATTTGGAAGATTAAACTCAATTTAAATGGAACCAAAAATCAAAATGTAGATTTGAGAAAGGGAAAATGATGTGTACTAGTCACCAAAAGTGATTTTTCAAAGCTAACTGAGGACTCATTCGCCCTATGGAGAATGGGTCCTAGCTAGGGCTCTGTAAAAATAGTTTTTAGGTTCTCTTCTACTGTGTCTGCACTCCCAAATCCTTGATTTTCATAGTTGAATAGTCAAAAATAAATCTTGTAGGTGAATTTTCATGAAATTAAAAGAATGATGAAAACAAATGCAACTTTGACACCTTTGCAATTTTACTCTTCAAGAGATCTTCCACTTGAAATCAAACCCTTATTTGAACCTTGGAATGTGGATTTGTAACTAGCATGAAATGGCTTCAATGGATGTGCATACTGATCTTGAAACTTGATATGAAACAATGCCTTTGAATGCTTGAATGGATCTTGAACACTACATCAACATATTAGCTCAAATAACATGCATGATGCAAGAAGACTTTGACATGATAATGGATCTTGATTGTTGCAATAATTCTTCAATAAATCTTCTCTTGAATTCCTTGAAAATGCTCTTGATAATGCTCACTTGAATGCTCTTAGTTTGCTTGAAAGTCTTAGGATGAAACATAGTGAAAATGACTTTATATTTATACATATGTTAACATTAATTCTCAAAATTCTAATAACATAGGTTGACATGTGAATATAGATTTGAAATAATTGAAATACCACCAAAAAAAAAGAAAAATTTAGGTCCTAGGCCTAATTGAGGACCCATTCACCCTTGGGAAAATGGATCCAATTAAATGCCAGTTTTTCCTCTTCGAAAATTGCAATTAATTAGGCTTGAATGTGAATTAAAGGGGCCAATTAATGAAAATTAACCTTAATTAATTAATAAAGCCCTAAAGATGAGTGTGAAAGTGTAAAGGTACACTTTACAACACCAAAAATAAGGCACAATTAAGTCCCTTTTATTTAATAGGGCCCTAAACTTAATGTGAATAATACATATTACAACACTGAATTAAGGCATCATTTAGTTCATTTTATTATTAATTATTCCCAAATTAAGTGTGAAAAAAGGATACTTTTTCCTACACTACAAGATCTAGTAGTTCAAGTGCAATAGAATTACCTATAAATATGAGCTAGAGGCATCGTTGATACCAAACACTGCTAAATTTATAAGTTTCATGTCTTGATTAGGTGGTCTAATTTAACTATCATATACAAATAATTTCTTTTTCCATTTTTCTTGAAAGGAAAAATTAAAAAAATACAATTCTTCATATTTCAACATTACATAAAAGAAGTAGTATATTCTAACAATATATCACTTTCAATGTAGTAAATTTGTAAAAGGAAAATCATTCACACAAAATAGATAAAGTAACCATATTGACATAAATTCAAGGAAATTTTGTAAATGAAAATTGAATACTTTTATCTCATACATTAATTTCTATCCAAAAAGGATCTTACCTCGACATGTATTAAAATAGAAACTCTTTAGCTAATGCATCATTATTCAAGAGGACATGTCTCCTCCCTATGTAGGGTAGACAAAGTCAATTGAGGGTTTTTCCCATATATCCATGTTTGAATTTTGATCTTACCTTGTTTTAGTCATTTTAATACCATTGCTAGAATCTCAATATCTATTAGTCATAGCTCAACAATTGGTAACTTTTTCTTAATCGTGATTATGGGTAAATCCTTGAGTTTCATTTTCTTTGTGGGTTTCTTTGTCTATCTGTTGTAAGTATGAGCAAGTTTGGTGTTGTTGTCATTAATGTTGCCATTGGTGTCAGCACAGTTTAGTATGTTGCAGATTGTACATGAATAGTTGAGATACTATTGAGATGTTGTGAGTGCATGGAGTTATCCTTATGATGTTGTAGATGTGCTGGATTGATGAGTTTCCAAGTGCTTTGGGGAAAATTAATAAAGAGAGAAGTCAGAGTTATGAATGTGTTCAGAATGTACTCTGGTATGTGCTCTGTATTTCTCCTATGTTGATCCTATGCTTATGCAGATCTGAAGGGTTATTTTTTGATGATATGAGGGTGATATCTACTGATTTGTAGCTTTTGGTTTGATGAAGTGTGAAATTTGTGTTCACCGATGTGTGAACTATTCTGGAAGAGTTAGCTTTCTATGATTAGGAGAAATGTTTTTGCTCCACAGTCCTCCATTGTTCTATTTCAGATCTTGTGGATCTAGAATTTTTTTTATAATGGTGTTCTCTTGGTTCTGGCAAAGATGTGTGTGGTTTACTAATCCGGTAGTCAATTTTCAGAGTTGTTGTATGTGTTAGCATAGTCTGGATGGACTGATGGAAGGAGTTTGATGTTCAAAGATTGTTGCACTTGTTGTGGATGTATATGAAGGAACTTGAGATGTGTTCTCATGCATAATGAAGTATTTTGTGTCATATGCATGCTATCTTCTTGTTGGGAAGTGTGTACATCAATGTTCATTTGTGTTTTCATTAGGTTTGACTAACCTAGTGTTTACACTTCATTTGAAGAATTAAATTTAATTACGAAAGAGTGGTTGATCCGAGACATTATTTTTGGTCTTGGTTAAGTATTTTGATTGGTCCACTCTCATTTCGTTCCATTGCGGGGATGTTGAGTTTTTGACCTAACTTGAATTTATGAAATGAGGCGTATGCGGTTGATCTTGGAGAAAGTTTCTAAGGTTGAAGATGGTATAAATGCAAGTTGAATTGTGAAGAATTGTAGGATAATGGAAAAGCAACGAAGTAAGCCACAAATTAAAAGAGTAGAAGTGTGCGAAAGTGAGTTGAGGTAGCAGTACTTCATTGTGTTAGATTCTTGAAGGCAGTAAGCTAAAGGTTTCTGCAATCTTTTGATCAAGGTTGTGGATGTGTGTTAATTGTTGTGGTGAATCTTTTTTTTTTCTTTTGTATGAGTAAGCAATGAGCATCCTATTGGACAGTGAGTCCTTTCTGTAGGAAATGAGCCTTTGTATCTGGATAGTGAGTCCTCTTCTGGGCAGTGAGCCCTTGGAAGTGAGCCTTTGTAATAGATTTTTCTATCTCTTTATATTGTGAGTTAATCCTCACTGTGGTTTTTCCCTCTTTGGTTTTTTCACGTAAAATCTAGTGTTCATTGTGTTGATTTTATTTTCTATTATCAACATTTCATATTCATACCTAATAATAGAACAGTGTGGTTGTGAAGCTAATAAGTATTTAAAGTTTTTAATTTAAATTTGGTGATAGTTGATTCACCCCCCCTCTCAGTTGTCCTGCGCTTTTAACACTATCCTTATGTAGTATATCCCTTATCATGTTTGGAATCATGAGAATTAAATTTAAGTTAATTTGTGAAAGATCCAAGTCCTAATTAATTTCCATCCTCTACGTTCTAGCTTGAGTTAAATTTGGTATTTGATTGTATTTTTATATCCAAACCTTATGACGCTAATTCATTATCTTGTGATAATTTCCTAAGTCGTAGTTATCTCTTATTTCCTAAATTGCCTGGTTATAGTTTTTGTTCCCTAATGGTTAATGATAAGATTTCCAAATGAGTATCAAGGAGTAAATCCTAATGAATACAAGTTGTGGTGTTTTGTTTATTAAACCATGAGTAAACCTATTATGATATTGAGAGCTTATTTAATTTAAATACTCTTAATAATACTATTATCTCTTAGGAAAACCTTTTTAAATCCATCATTCTTATTGATTTAAATAACAATTTCTAGTTGTTTATTTAATTATTTATTTTGTCATCCTTTTATATACCCTAGAGTTACATAATGCAAAAAGTTGGATTATTTGTCTAACCTTACAATATGCATAATTATATTTACCCATGTGTTAGTTAAACTATAACAAGGACTTGTATAAGAAGCATTATATAAGTACTTAATTTACACACAACAATGCCACAAGACTCATCATGATGCTAGGAAGAATTTAGGTAAATTTAATAGGTATTCAGAAGATAGGAAATTACATATCTAATTAATGGCTCTAGGAAAATTCACCGTCAACAATTCACCGATGGAAAATTCACCATCAACAATTCACTGCGGGAAAATTCACCACCACTAGCAATTTACCGCCAAGGAAAATTAACCGTAAAAAAATCATGCAATTAATTTTTCATGCGGTGAATTGTCATAGCCGTGAAGTGAATTTTTTGTCGGTAAATTGCTGGCGGTGAATTTGTTGTATGCCATAATTAATCAGGTAATAGATTTTGTGATCATAATTACTCACAAATCTTATTTTTTTTTTACACCCAACTAGTCCAGTAAAAATTTATTTTATAAAAGAGTAATGTCATATCTATAGTTAATGCCTAAGATTGATCCATTTAATCCTCTAACTTACGCATATTAAGGTAAGGTTTGCAAGATGGTTGATCATTTATATGGTTTTTCTAAAGTTTCCAACTTTGTGGAAATCATGAAAGAGTTTTTGTCCCAAGTCTAGATTGGGGAAAACACCATTGGCCAACAATATTAATTGTGTAGATCATTTACATGTATAGTTAGTTTATTCAAATTCCATAACCCTTTTCCTCCATTTTATGATAAGATAATATTACAAGGTTAAAATTTTTAAGATGCTAACAAAGAATTTAATTGCATAATTTAAACTAATTTTAATCAATTAGACATTGAAGATATATGGGGGAAATGGTTAATTGCAACCAATCAGCTTCTTAAGTATATGTGCATTATTTTCTTCTTCAAAATGGGACTGTAGTTTCTAAGAATTCGTAAGGGGAGTTAAATTTGAAATGAGAATTGAATGACAGGTAATCTAAGATATTTTGTTTGAAGGGTTTTGTAATAGAATTGAAATGTATAGAATGGAACAGATTATGTTACCCTATAATAAATGAAAAATGATAGTCGATTCAGTGGGAGGTTGCTGCTGATTAATCCTATCTATGAAAATATGCGTAACAGTGATTGGTAAATATGAAGACAGGTTCCTAACTTCCTCTCTGGTTGCAAAAATAGAAGCTTAAGGATAGTATATAAATTTTATCAAAACGTGAAGAATTGAAGAATGATGCAACTTCAACTAACTGTGAATGAATAACAACATATTCTCTACCATTTTATTGAGCTTTTTACAATACTAATGAGAAAAATAAATCATTCTCTATAACAGCGATCAATATCTAAGAAAAATAATTCAAAACTTGATTATAATGGCGAACTACCCAAATGAGAAGGGCGTAATAGAATAAACATTGGTCGCCCGAATCCACCCTTCCTACGCCATAATGGAAGCTTGGAAATAGTATGGATGACGTTGTACATACCTGGAGTCCTTAGCAATGGAGAACGATGGCTTGATGTAAATCCAATCTTCATCAACTTCCTCCCTCTGGAACTGCATTCTCCGTGTCCCTAGCAGTGATAGAATATGGGATGCTCTTTCTTCTACTAATGGCGATGACCTCAGAAGCTTCTTTCTATTTCACTCTTGGTGGTGAGGAGACTGGGAAGAAGGAAAAGACGATAATAGCAGTAAGAAGATTGCAGAATACCATTCCACACGTCTTGTTGAATGTCCTCTTTTTCATTCTATGCTTCGATTACCTTATTTCATGCCCAGACATAAGTAGAAGTGTTGTGCTATTTGTGAGACGTGGAAAATCCTTCAGAGTCGAGTCATGCTTTACTGGACGACATGGTAGCAGACTTGAGAGACATTCAACGATTTTTTTCTTATGATTGGAGTGAATTTCCTGTTACTTCTTGAATATAAAAAGTTCACTCAACATCGAGAGGGATTTCTCTAATTTCCTTTGATTGCCATGTCTTGCGCATGATCAAAAAGTCGATTAGCAATTAAATCTGTGTCATTTTCAGTGACTAGGAGAAGTTCCAAGATTAGTTTTAGGGGAATGATTGTTAGTTGATTTTAAGCGTAAGTTTTCTTATAGTACACATGTAGTATTTTCTTTTATTCATTTATTTAAACTTAATTTGTTCATTGTCAATCAAATAACGTGCATATAGAATAAAAACTTTTTTAAGGGGTTATGACATTCATAGGGAACCAATATTTTTAGTTTAAGTTTTCTTGTGATCAAGTGTTTTTGAATATATTCTATTTGTGTTCATTTGATGTCAGAAGTACTACTAGCCTAAATTTCATGGCCATAAAGCACACTAGAATTACCAAAATCCCAAACAGAAATTGAATAGTTTTCCAATCTCATAACTCTACCTCTTTGCATCTATTTTGAAGAGAAAAAAGTGCTTTGCAACCTCCCAAAGATCTTTTCCTTTTGCAAGTTTCCTAGGCTAAGCTTGTTGTTGAAGTGAATTCCCAAGTATTTATACTCTATTACTTCGTCTAGGATACTACCTTCAAAATATAATTTGAACTAATTATTATTCCTTTTATTGGAGAAGGCAATGATTTTGGTCTTACTAATATTAAATTGCATATCCACATCTTTGCAAAAATGCTCAAGTGCATCCAAATGTGCTTGCAACCGTTAGGCAGATCTAGCAATCAAAATAAGATTGTCAACATACAATAGAAGCCTAACAACATAATTTCCCAAAGGAGCCCCTTCCCCACCCTTCAAATTCAACCACTCCTCAAGTTTGTCGATATAAAGGCCAAAGAGAGTAGAATATATAGGGAAGCCTTGTTTAATCCCAATGTGACTCCTAAAGCTTTCTAAAGTACCTACATAAGTTTTGATTTTTACCCAAACATCTTCATAAATCCTATGGACAACCACTCTACAATGCTTTGGAATACCAAGATCCTTCATCCTACGCCATAACTTGTGCCTAGGAACCATGTTAAAAGCCTCCCTAAAATTGACAAAGCAACAAAAAGCTTCCTCTTTCTCCCCCAAAATTTTTCAATGATGTATCTCAAAGTGATGCCATGATTGATTGTTGAATTTTTTGGTTTGAAACCCGCTTTCCCTCTTGCTCTCTCATTTGTATCTTCTACCCATTTGTTGATTTTGTGTTCAACCATGTTGCTAAACAACTTTACAAACAAAGGGTTGATCATGATGGTTTGATAATTGGAGGGATTGTTAACATCCCTGTAGACTCTTAAATAGCTCGCATGGATAAGCTAGTGATCCAATCTCTTAGAAACCCACGTTGGATGATGTTGTTGAATATATTCATAATGTGAGTAGTGAGGATTTTCATCCCCCATTTTAGATATTCAACCTAAAGCTCAACCATGTTCCTAGCCTTTCCTTCCCTCAACTTCTTGATACCTTCCTTAACCTCTTGTAAAGTGAAAAGATTCATTGTCGTGTTTACCCTTGGAGGCTCTTCAATCCCTAAATATTGATCATACAATTGTTTTGCATATTAAAATGATTGAGTGGAGGTGATGTTATTCTTCATTTCCTATTTTCCTTGATGGAAACTCCCTCCAAAAAAGCTTTGGGTTATTCTTCCCAAGGTATATCAATTTTCTCCTCTCCTAGTATTCATGAACCCTATTTTTTCTTTTACCATTTTCTTGTATAACCACGTGTTCTCATTTTCTCTACCAAGTTGCTTTCTAGCTTTCCTTGCATCTTTACACTCCTCGTCAAACCACACATTTTTCAGGAACTAACTTACTTGCTTCTTATTCTTTTCTCTTTTTCATCCCTCAAGAGCTTCTTGAATTTTGTGCATTAGCTCATAAATTTTTAGACCTTGTGGTTGTTTCCTTTCATTCTACATTAGTTGTCTTAGAGTTTCCTTAAAGATATTGTAGTTTTCTTAGGTAAAGAGATTTTTTCACTTTGTAGAAGTTTGATGAGTGAATTATTCTTGTATCAAAATTTGGTAGTTTTTGGGGCAATATAGAAAAAGACGAACTAGATTATGATCAGATTATAAATGATCTAGAATTCTTCAATCATGACCCTAGTTATTTTTCCAACCAAGCTTTGTGAGAAAATAACATAATCAACAACGCTAGCCCCATTATAGGTTTTACATGTGAAATTCCCAAAGCTCTTCCAATTTCCCACACTGTTACAAATAGCTAAATAAAAAATACCACAAAAGTCAAATAACTCCTCACTAAAGTGGTTGATATCCCCTTTATCTACAAAACACCTTGTCCAAAGTTGATTTCTTCTTTTGTAAGCCATAGGGTATTGTTATCTTCATTGTTGCACAAGCTACCCGCTTGCTCATTAGATGTATTGCATTGAAGTCACCCACTAGAAGAACTTCGAGATCACTGATGTGAGAAAGATGAAATATCTTTTTTAGAGCTGGATAAGGGTCCTTACCATCTAGAGCATGTTTTTGTAAATTTTTGACCCTTGTGGAGCAAAATAACATGTAATTATGACGAGTTTATTATTCTTAGATATTTTAAACCATATGTACTGCTTATTTGGGTCTATCTTTTCTAACTGAATATTTCTTCCCCATGTTTCTTTTATTAAGACCAATATGCCACCATACCCCTTTCCATTTCCAACTGCCTCATTCTAAATTGTAATTTTTGTATAGCCTTCAAAAGTAGGTGTCTTGCAACCATCATGCTCATGTGTTTCTATGAGACATATTATGTCTCTTCCAACAACGATAAGCCATAACCCAAGTCCTCTTCTCCACGGATATCCTTTACAATTCCAACACACTAGTTTTAATTGTTTCTGGGGGGGTTTACTTGTTATTTTCTTTGGGACCAAAGGCTTAAATTAGAATTTTTAGTTTTTTTCAACCATTCATGTTATGCCCCATCCATTGTTGTTATTGCTATCCTTGCTTTCTCTCTTTTATTTTCCCACTGCATTATGTTGTTTTGTAACAAAAAGTTGGTAATGATTTATTTTCCCTTTTGTAACCACACTCTTTTACCTTCTCTTCTAACTTTTCTTATTTTGGTCAATTCCTCTCTTCTTGCTTCCTCTTGCAAGATAGTTAGATCTTCACCTAAGAAGAAGTAGGAGCCCTTCAAAAGCCTCCTTTGGTTTAGAAGCTAGTATTTTTCTTCCAAACTCCTCAAGGTAACTTTGATAGGTCTAAAACTCCCTTCTCTTAATTTTCCAACCCTTTTTGCTTGATATATTTGACCCCTTCACTGCAACTTGTCCCTTAAAAAATCACTTGTAAGATTGAATTTTCTCTCATTCGTGCCATAATCTCTTACCCCTCTAATGATTATGTTTTTTTCCCTTTCATTCCTTTCTCTATTCTCTCTTGCTTGTGGTTTGCTAGCTTTATCTATTTCCCCTACTAACCCACATGTTGGGCTTTTCACTATTGGAGTCCACAAATTGAAGCCTTCTGAGTTATTTTCCCTATCACTTTCTTTTTTCTCAAGAACTAAGTACCATCATTTTCCATTTTTGAGCCTACCATGTTTGAGTTTGATTTTGTTGTTTGTTGTAAGGATTTCCATGATTGCTTCATGGCTTTCCATTCAAGTTTCCCTATTTTTAAAACCCATTGCAATGTTGCCACCTATTCTTTTAGCTCCTTATTTTCTTCCACTAAAGATTGGTTAGTCGTCATGCTTGTGGTATTGATCTTGCATTTTGTTTCTTGATCCTTTATTTCCAAATGTTCTATCTAACTTTTAAAATTTAACAATTCTCACACATATAAATGTGCAGACCAGGTAAGAGGAGTTGAGATGGGGCTATAATTGCCATCATCTTCTCCATAGTCTTTACCAACTTTCACATCTACTTTTTTTTCCCATATTTTTAGCTTTCTGAGCTTTTATTATTTGTATGTTAGCTGTGGTTTTCCCTTTTTTCCCTTGTTTTCTTTTTGCATGTTCCAACTTCACCCAATATATTCTATTCTTTAGAATACCCCTATACTTCTTTGCATTTTCCCACACCCATTTTCCAATTTTGTCTGAAAGAGCAATTTTCATTTGCCCAAAATGATTTGTTTCCCCAACGCCAATAGTTTCATTTTCAATGTTCAAACATGGTTGTTGCATGCTATCCATTGAAGGGACCAATAAATAGATGTGTAGAGCTTTTGCAAAACAAATAAAGAAAACCCTAATTTTAAATAAATAAATAAATCTCCACTTACTTGTGACCCATCGAGCTTTTGGCCCACTTGTCTACATAAAAAGAGCTCCACCTTTGCCTAAACACACAAAACATTGGGGCCCTCACGAATCCCCCTTGTCTTCTCATGAATTGTTCTTGCAACAATGCCCCACTCAACACTGGGCCCCTCACGAATGGCAACGACTATCTAGCCATCAAGATGCACCATATACATCCATGGTCATAATGCATCAGACTTGTCAGAAACCTCATGGATGTAGCTTGATGTACTCATTTTTGCTTTTGTATAATGTGCATTTGGATATTAACTAACCAATGGGTATTGATTTATCAAAGATTTAAAACAACATCTCGCTCTCTACAAATTTGTAGCTCATCTATTCTTTTTTTTTTTCCAAGACAAGATTAGATTTAAATTTATTTTCAATTTAATAAAATAAAATGGTTTGAGAGTTTTATAGAGATTTTCCTTCTATATATCAAATATTTTTTAGGATTTTCAAAAGAGATTAAATGAAAAATTCTAGATTTAAGTTCTAGTCAATTTGGATATTTTTATTATAGATGGAAGGAAAATAAATTGATTTAGTAATTTAAATTAATTGTTCTTTTACATTTAAGAATAAAAATATATAGAACAATTTTTATTTTTATATTTTAAAAATTATTTTTTTAATTCAAATTATTGTATATTTTTTTACGCCGAAGGCGTATCCAATTTGAAAGAGGCCCAGCTAAATTTATTCACTGACGGTTTGATCTTGCTAAGAGCCCTCGGGCGACTATTAAAGTGATCGCAGCCGTTCAGTTGACTCCTCTGTATTTTCTCCCTTCTGTCTCGCAGGCATTAATGCGATTTAGGGTGAAAAGAAGGCTTCTAGAAATCTGCTTTTTGCAAGTTAGCTTTTTAAGGTGCCGGGGATATGCCCAAAACAAATGCACTATTCAACAGAAAATAATTCTTTAAAAGTATATGAAATACGGTAAATAAACGAACAAAGTTACAAAACAAAGAGGTGACGTCGGATACACCTGAAATTTCGTTAACCAACGTCATTGAAATACCATAGAAGATAAAATAATTTAATTAAGGGCCATGCCAGGTCAGATTGATTCACATGAATATATTTTTAATTTGAACGTGTCAAGATTCGTTTTTACTTGACAGGCTCTTAATAAACAGTCGCGGGTGTACAATAGAATCCACCTGGCTACTTCAAGTGGTGATAATTTGTGTTCTACACCACGTTCCTTTCTTCTGATCAATATGGAAATTTTCAATTTTCTAGGATGCGGAGTTCCGAATTTGGCGGAATATGATATTATTTCATCAAAATCTTCAAAGACAAAGATTTTTAAAAAATAACTTTAATACATTTTAATTTAAATTTCACATGTCTTTTGAAAAAATTTAAATTAACTTTAAAGACAAGATTTAAATTAACTTTAATACTCCCCTTCCCCACGGAATAGTGGCGAAGCTTTCCTCAATGTCGTGTGGAAGTTTCCTTTGCAAGATTTCGCTTATTTATTTCATACTTGCAGCCGCCCCACATGGGCTTGCGTGGTGTATACCCTTGCTGTCTATTTTTTCTGCCAGCAAGCAAGTTATCTGCAGATTACTTGTAACTCATGAGTTTTCAGGCAGGGCACTCCGTAAGTGCTCGCTTTACACCTGCCAGTCGCATTTGCTTGAATGTTTGTAAAACTTTTTCAACAAATTCATTTTCTGTGACGTCTTCTCTTCTCCATAGACCTAGTTGTGCAATCAATTCTACTGCAGACCCAGTCATTTATAGATAAGATTGAGTACATTAAGTATGGCAATAGATTTACTTAGATTTCCCTCCGTCACAGCGTTGTCCCTCAGTAATGAATCATAACTGCATTTAGGATATTAGGGTTATATTTTTACACCCATTTTCACCATTTTCACAACCAAATTGTAGAAGTCGTTGAATGAGATATTTTTACCACATAAATGAACCATAAATGCTGCCCATTTTTCACCGCCTTGTATTTTCTACAAATTGAACTTCTAATTGTAAGAACAAAAATACCACCAGCTACATTTATGGAGAACAACCTTTGTACAGAGTTTGCTAAAAAGAAGGATTGCAGAAGAACACACTGGAAATTGTACAGCAATGAACAAGAAATCTGGTATGTTTATTTCTCTGCTTAATATACTTTCCCTATACTTTCCCTCCACGAATAGAAGTGTTTTGCTCAGGTTGCATGGATGTTTATATATTTGTTCAATTTTCTTGTTTTTGAAGCCCTTTTCTTGTATGTAACACTACAAATTTTGATCTGAAATTCTCAAATAGGTGCATCCCATATTATCTTCGTAGCTTTGTTGTTAGACACATTTTTAAGTTGTAGAAACGTTACTTAGTTTGTCCAACCATAAATCTCTTTTACGAATCCCTTTATGCCATATGGAAAATTGAATCATTGTTAACAGTTATTTTTAATAAATCTCGTCGTGACATATAACCCCGAATTCTTCAAACCTCTGAAACTTGTGAAATTTAAATCTTTATGAAAATCTTCGGTCATAGGTATGATGGTGGATAGATCATTTGTAAACTAGGTACCAAGTACATCAGAAAGTGTTTGGCTATTATTGATGTAAATATTATCACAAGGCTGAGCCATTTAGTTATATCTGTCTTGTCAGAAAGCTAGACAAGATTGTAATAATATTTCCCCAATCATAGCCAAAAGAATTCCCTGTGTACAATTCCTTCCCTTTGGTAAGAAAATAAAAAAAGAGCCAATTCACAATTTGTTTAAAAAATCCCAGTTTTTTGCAGAGTTAGAAATTTTTGCTACTATGAGTATATATGACATGTATGAAATGGTTCCTGGAATGGCTTAAGCAAGATCTAAGATAGTGCAGCGGAACCGTTTGGATACCACCGGCTGCTAAGCCCTGGACACTTTTTAATACAGAAACCTAATTTTTCCAGGATAAAAAATTAGTAATAAAACCTATGACCTTTTTTTTTATATTACATTTTTCTTTTTGTCTTTTTAAAGATCTGGTATAACTCTCTTCAGATCCAAATACTTAACTTTTTAACCTATTTTTATTTAGTAATATATTTATTTGTGCAATACTTTATATTTAGAAGATTGAATTTTTTATTTAACCTAGTTTTTCTTCAAAATTAAATAAGAAGGAAAACCAAAAACTTATTGATATAATGAAATCTATAATTCAATATAAATTATTTTCATATATTTTTTGATACTATCTTTTATTTATTCTTTTTAAAATTTCTTCAAATTAAACATATACTCTCTATTCTTCATTTTTCATCGTCCTTACAAACTGACTTTACCTCTCTTAAAAACTAATTAAAAAATCTTACTGTGCCTCTAAGAAGCTCCTGCATGAAATCATGTTAACAAACATAAAGCTATACAAATCTATATGAAATTTACAACTAGACGACAAACCCTCGTCTCCGATTTTTATTTTCATTTTCATAAAATATTATTTTTCATAATCAACTCTGCATAACATCCATGAATGAACTTGGCCAACAATGTTCAAATAACCTAATTTCTTCCATTTAGGTACCCAGTAAATGAATATTAGTGAAAAAATTCCCAATAGATGTAGGAAATCATATTAAACATTTGAATTTGTTTTCAGTTTAAGATTTCTAAAGGCAAAATAAAAATAGTGGAATGTTTAATTAGGCAATTTTTTATATAACTAATTACCTATATAAACATTAAACTGAATTTGTTTTCAGTTTAATTTTTTATTTTATTGACATTTAGATTTTCTTTTTAGTCAGCAATTCAAATTTTTACAAAAGACATGTCAGTTTAGTTTGTGATGGTTTACTTTCGATAACTTGCATAGCTTATTTACCGTTACGTGTTTCACATATCTATGTTCGGTGTTAAATTAAAATTGTTTTTAGTATTTGCTAATTTGGATTTTTTTTCTGTACGCTACTGTATGTGTTGTGTATGTTTATCTGCATGATATACTATATGCTTTATACATAACAGTTTAATAAATAATCATACAATGAATGTATTAGATTTTTATGTTTTTGTCTGCTTCCTTCGTTATTGTAAACACTTCTTGAGATGGAGTTTTCTAATTTATCTAGACTAGTCAAGTCTTCATTCTCTATTAGCTCATATATTGATATTGGGTAGTGCCGAAAGCTGTATGGATTCCTTTTTACCTACAGTTTGTCTTTGCTAAAATATTTTGTAGATGTTACTCTTGGTATATAGTAATTGTATGGATTCCTCTTACCTACTTAATATTACGACATCTTGTTCTATTTTTTAATTTTTAAATAATTGTTTTCATTTAACTAGCATAATTAATATATTTCACTTATATTTAATATATTCAAATTAGCATAAATAAAAAATTTCTTTAGTTAAAAAAATTGATTATATTTTAATAATAAAAATAATTATAAATAATATAATTCTACTTAATATTATATATTATATTTTTAAATAAAACTATTAATTACATAAAATAATTTAAATTCATAATTAGTAATTATTATACTTTTATATAGTACAAATATAGATCAAGATTTATCTTATATGATAAAACATTCATATATAAAACTATAACGTATTTATTCCTTTAAGAGATGATGTACATGGAAATTTACATCTTTATCCAAAATAATAGAGATAAATATAATAGACATAGATGATGCTCCCATCATATAGTATGTATAAATGTAATTTACTTAATCATTTAATTGAATGAAATAAAAATGCAAGAGTACGCAAAGTATTTGCTAGAATGTATGTAACATTGTAAATAATATGGCTTTCTAGAATGCAATGATTGTTTGATGTGTCATTCATTGCTGTGATTAAGAGATCATTCAATTTTATGAAAAAATGCAAGTCTGGAACAAACCCAAACAATGTTACTTTTGTTGTAATCATATGTCTACAAAATAGCTACTTCACCTTGTATTTTACAATTTACTTTGTTAAATATGGAAAAAAAAAAAATCTACTTTTCTATAGTATGAATTTTAATGCATATTCATTAGGGTGTTTAACATTATGAAATTATTTAATAGTAGGTGCTATTCTTTAATTTACTACATCCAGGAATGGGACTTCCTCATCCTCAAATCGATATCACTGAAGTATCAAATAGTGATAGCTCCCCCGGTATTCCATTTGGTTCTCCTCCTTCAACCAATTGGGATAGATCTTGTGCAAACATTGTAGATATATTGAATGAAATAACCTTTAATTGCATTGATAATTTGCGCAAAATACAAATAGTTGTTCAAAATTTACACAGTGTCCAAGGCTTTGAGGTGGAGGCAATGGAAGGCACATTGCAGGAATTCCACTCAACTTGTGATATGCTAGCCACATTTTGTACATTTTTATGAGAGATGCATGCTGATGAGGTGTATGGGATGGGTGGTGCTCAATACATTAAACGTGCTTTTGAGAACTACATTTAAACAATGCTTGAAGCCTTTGTTCTTCAAATGTGTATATAGTGCAATTTTGTAATGCGATTACGAGCACTCCCAACTATGACTAGTTTCCTAATTTTTTGTATGAAACTCGTAAAATAAATAGTATTTTCCTAGCGCAACAAACAAGGCTGTGTTCCTTGTTATAAAAAAACATTCCTCAAGATTCTTAGAAGTTTGATGTAAATCGCATTCTATATTGAAATGCAATTATGTCACTTATTAACGATAGAAATGCCTTACTTGTACATGGTGTTATACATATGCAATAGTATTCATACTTATCTCTCATGAATTTGCTTGTACAGTTTATTGCATTGTTCTACACTTTATGGCATCAGATACCACCTATGTAGCATTCTAAAATTGTGCACACATGATTGTAATTAAGAATACAACGAAGAAATAAATAAACTGTGCTTTTTCTTTTTTTGTAAGCTTATATATTTACAACCTTTTCACATATAAGTTGTCAAATGTTGTATTGAGTATGTGAACACTTTTTAATTAGTAATATTAGTAAAAAAACAATAAATGAAATGTGTTCCCTTTTTGTAGTTCTAAAGATTTTACAAAAAAAGATACACCCATTCTTAACTCCAAACTTCAAACCTTATCGATGTTATAATGTCATTATGCTTGCATTAAAATGGAACTTTATTTGTAGTGAACATTTGAGTTGTTTGTCATGCCATCCAATTGTGCTCACCACCTTTTATACTCCTTATATCCACAGGAACAAATGTGTTTCAATACATGCAATCCTTTTGAGAAGTACATATACAAGTGCTTTCTATAGGTATGTTTCCCAATTCATTATTTCTTCTTTATCGTATTTTTTAACTTAACTATATTCCATCATCTTCAACTATGCATCAACTTAGAAGGATCAATTAGAAAAAATATGTATTTGTAATAATAAATTTTTTATAGAAGTTTAGTTTGTTTTTTTCTCTCTCCACCTCTCTATATCTTGTCAATATCTCAGTCTCCCTTTTCTCTTCCTCTATTTTATGTCCTTCACTCTCTATATGTTTGTCTCTCTATATCAAATGACATGCTACCTTCAACATAACTTCTCAAGGACACATGTCATTCTTAGATTGTTGTCGTGAAACGACTAGTCAAAAGTTAGTTTTCCTTTTATCTATCTCACTTTCCCTTTCCATATCTTTATATAGTCCACTCATTTTAGTATATAGAATACATTGCATGCTATTTTGTTTCCTTTTTTTCGATACATTCTATATTGAAGTATGATTGTTGGTTAATTTCATAAAAGATATAATACATTTTTTTTAAAGTTCTCAACAAATTAGACATTATATCTTCTTCTTTTTTATATGTACAATTCTTAAAAATAAGGATTTCTTTGAATTTTTCCCTTCACATATATTTGGAAAATGCTTACAAAACCTTCTTCCCTTACCATTTGTTCCAATTTCTTCTTCTATTTTTCATAGCATATGTTCACCTTCATCGTCATGATGATCATGGTGTTTCACATATTTAAATGAAAAGGGAATATACAAATGACCACTGTCAGATTACTTTTTTAACAACTTTCTATACATTAAAATTCCATATATTTACATGTTTTGGTTTCCTCTTTTGTTCCAAATTCTTTTATAACACCATGTTATCTCCTCTCAATCTATACTATATATACATACATATATGTATGTATATAACCTGTATATTCTACTAGTTATATCACAAATCTATTTCATTGCTTTTTTTCCTCAACATTCCTTATTATGGAGGAAAAAAAAGAAAGTATGCAAGAAAAATGTTCTCGTCAAAATGAGATGAAACATAAACTATACCATGCAAAGAAAGATGAAATTAACAAACCAAGATGTGAAGCTGATAAAATTCGTGTTGCTAGAGCATCAACATCTACAATCCCTCCTCCTATTACCATACCCAACCTACAAAGATTTGCACCTCCCTCACAAAATATAGTTCATCCTAACCCAATTATCGAAATGCCCCCTTTTCCACTTTTTCCACCTGCGTTCATTCTACCTACATGTCCCAAAAATAGAGTTTTGGAATTTATCGAAGAACAAAGTATGTAATTTTTTTTTATAGTTGGACATTAGACACCATTTCTTAATTTTTTTAAAGGCTACGCATTAGATTATTGGTAACAACATTCAATCTTTCAAAAACCTAATTATAATAGTTTGGCATACTCATAGGCACATTTAGTACACTAAAACCAAACAAAACAATGGAAACATTGATTGAAAATGCCATTGCAGATATTCTTGTAGGCATATCTGGTTTGAGCAATGTTTTGCAAATTGCATCGGTTGACTCCATTGAGCAGGCTAGATCTACCCTTGTTAAATACCGTGTTCAAATTTCGGATGGTTTACACACACATCATGATTTACTTCCTGGTCAATTTAACGATCTTGTGTTGGAGGAGGCTTTAGTGAAAGGTTATATTGTCCTACTTAAACAATATACTTCAAAGATATTCCATAAATTTACGTATGTCCACACTTTCCCAAAATATTTTTCTTCATTTTTATTTTCCCCTTGCATGCTCTTACTAAATGTATCACTTTTCAAAATTGCAGAGCTATCATTATTGAAAACTTTGAAGTAATTTCAAACAATGCACCAATTGTTTGAACTCCAACTCCTCTCCTCTAATCTACAAGCTTTCTCCCATCAAATAGCTCTCCAGGCCCATTGGGATCCTCTCAATTGACAAATGATTCATTGGAAGAAGATGGAGAGCCTTTGGTGCAGGAGCACCTATTTGATCACATGCCTCCATGAGGCCATATTGAGTTATTTGTTCTATTTTTATGTTTTTATATTGTAATAAGGCCCAAGAGGCCACCTTTGTGGTGTTATAGGTCCTAGGATGTTGTTAATTTCTCATATATTGTAAAAAATTGTCAAAAGTGCAAAATTAGGTAGATGAAGTGTCATTAAGGTGTTTTGTCAACTAACCATATATGTTACACTTTGGGCTCATCATTGCTATATTGATGGGATATAGATTTTTGATATTCCTATACAGCCAAACCCTACTGTTATTTTGATTAAATTGGGACATATTACCTCGTGGTGTGGGAGAGGTCTTGATACTATTTTCCCAACTAAAGTTCTAATTTTTGGAAAAATAAGGACAAACAACTCAGAAGGGGGGTGAATTAGTTGTCACAGAATAATAAACTTTTCAAACTTAACTTAATCTCAGATCTGATGAACAATAAATTAACCATAAGCAATTAACACATCAGAGAGATAGAGAACACAAATATTTTTTATGTGGAAACACTGTTAGGGGAAAAACTGGTGCAGGGGAACCTACACCTTGGAATGAAAGGGAAAAGAGTCCTTGAAGGTTCAACAAATTTCATGATGACAATGAATTCTAGGATGGAATAAGAATGTTTTGTGCTTATTTAGGCTTAATAAGGTCTAAAAAAGACCAATAATAATGTAATTGGGAGCACCTTGGGGTCTCCATGCCTCTTGGAGGTATTGTTTGTTTTTTTTTATGTGTTGTCAAGAAGTTTGGGATGTAATAAGGTTCCAAGAACCATATTTCATGTCTTGTAACAAGTTTTGGGTTTGAAGTCAAGTCTAGTTGTAAGAACAAGGTCTCCTTCCTCACCATGTGAACTTGGTGCATCTAAGCAATTTAAGGAATTAAGATGCCTTGGTGCAACCAGGTATTTGAGGGGAGTCTCCTTGATGTTTTTGATGTGTTTTGTGGTGTTTTAACACTTTTTAAATGTTTATTGTAAGTGGGCTTCGTGAGAGTAGTATAAATTGCCTTAACTAGGCAATTAGGAGTCTAGTTTGGAATATTTTAAAAATTAGTTGTTTCCAACATCCAACTAATTCAAAAATTAGTTGGAGGGATTTGGAAAGAGGTTTCAAAGGTTGAAATAGGCCTCTTTTGGTTGAGACATGTTGATTCTGAAGTTTGGAGAAAGTTTGAATAAAAAGAAACCCTGTTTTCCTTCATTTTCTGTGTGTAAAATTGCTGCTAAAATGCGTGGTACGGAATTATTATGTACTATACAGGCTGAAGACCATAATGGATCGATAGATAATTGAACTACCTTTCTTTTGGTGGTGGTTTGAGCCTTTTTCATTAAGAATTGAAAGAGATATTCGCGTTTTACTGAAAGTGGTCTGGAAAACCCTCAAAATTCAGGTTTGGTCTAAAAAGCTTTATAACTCGCCTTCTCCAATTGCTCATGGCCTGATTTTTGGTGGGAAGGCGAGGAAGATCATTTACTTTATCTTCTTGAAGGTCTTGGAGAATGGAAGGGGTTCTGGTGCAAATTTTGAGCAACCCTAGGCTTGGCATCTCTATGTGACAAGCCAAAATTTGTTGCAAAAATCTGATTTGAGGTAAGATTTGTGAGTTTTCTATTTTGTGTTGCTTGGGAGCAATTGGAATGAGTTTATTGAAGGTATAGGAATGCATTAATTGGCTTAGGGGTGTTGGGGTGTGCCAAGGTGACCATACTTGCATTGAAAAGTGTCTTTTAGGCCTCCTTGTAGCATTATAAAACATGTCATTTGTTGCCCTTTGTGTTGGAGTCAAAACTTGTGGTTTTGGGGGTTTGTGGAGGATAGTATCAAGTGTCAAAAACCAGTGAGTTTGGCCTGGTTTCATTCACTAGAAGGATTTTATGTTGACTGTCCATTAGACAGGGCTACAAGGGCTACAAGGCATAATATGGCAGCAATAGATGAAAGAGTGTTCCAAAGTGAGAAGTCTTGCTTGTTGGCTTAGTTTAGCCATGTTAAGAGATTATGAGTCATTTCCAAGCCACCTGATTGTATTTGGGTGTGTGGATTTAAAATAATGCTTAATTTGCTCATTAGTTGTATGGTGTATTAAGGAGTTTATTTGAGCGTATTTGAGAGAAGCTCTTAAGAGACTGTCTTCCCCTGCCACTCTGCATCAAAAACCACGATGGATGTTAGTCCACAAGATTATACCTTGTTAAAAGTATAAAGAGAAATAATAAGGGGAATGCACATACATTCAGGCACACTGCCTAGAGCTCACTACTCAAATACAAAAGGCGCTCACTACCCAACAATATAGAATAGGATTAAAATATGAACAGTATGAACTAAAAGAATAGCTTCTCCACAATCCTAATTACAGTTCCAATTAGGCACAAAAAACTCCTTCACAAACTATTTCACACTTTGCTCAACTTTCTTCACACTCTGCTTTGTAATAGAATGATATTCACACATACACACACAAGAGCACCTTTTCCACACACTACACCGATGAAGCAATCACTCTTATATATCTACTACATGAGTTTTCATCACAACTTAGTAGGCCAAGAAAATAAAAAATATTTGCAATGTCGGCCCAAATTTACAAATAAAATTTTAATGTGAATCCACCAAGGTCGGCCACAACATAGTGGAGACCCAAGTTTAAAACTCCAATCACAAAAAGAATTCAATTAATTCCACCTCGACGATCCACAACACACTACCCCCAACATATCGGCCAAGAATAAGAAAAATGATCATACGCATGAAATTTTTTTGACCACGAGAACACTGATCAATGTAGACGTACCAAAAAGATAGAGAATGGTCTAGAAACATCCAAGAGCACCAAGGAACAATAAAGAAACATCCGCAACAACTAGAATTACCATAATTATGCAAACTTCACTCAGGAACACTAGCAGAGACCACATAAACACTGTCATACCACAACATGATCAAATATATACGTGGACCTCTGAAAATTTTGGTAGATGATCTAGATACACTCATCAATAAACCATTTAATCCACATCAACTAATATTCAATGTATAGAACAAGACTCCTTCATGACCTGCACATTTCCATAGGGAACCTGGAACACTTTCTTTTACAATTTTCTCAATATCCTCGACATATATAGCCTCTAGTACACCAAATGCTAATAGTGTTGAAATCAATGACAACTACATATCAGCAACCATATCCACAACATCCAACAATCTCCCCCTTTGGCATTGATGGCAACACGTGATGTGAAAAATACCATCAACCCAACATACTGACTCTTCTTCTCAACTGCACTTCTCCCCACCAGGCTCTTTTCCTTTGAAATATTTTTCACATTGCACTTCTCCCCCTTTGAAATAAATGGAAAAGGTAACCATGACCTTTCCATACACACGCTCTGAACCATATATCTGCACATCTGACTACTCCCCCTGAGTAGCAACCACAGAAACATCAACCTAGATCAGAATATAGCAATGCAGCTTACAGATTGATGCAAGTAAATGCATCTTCTAGTTCTTATCAGGAGGGGTAATCACCCCTATCATTCCTCTGAGATACCCAAAAGTATCCTTCAGCAACGATTTATTAAAGATGTCTGCAATCTGTTCTTTGGTAGGTACATACTCCAATCTAACTTATTTCTCATTCACTTTATCCCTCAAGAAATGAAACTTGATTGATATATATTTGGTCTTAAAGTGGAGTACCAAATTCTTTGAAATATTTATTGCACTTGAATTGTCGTAGTATATGGAAATAGGCTCTTCATATATCACCCTGATATCCTTCAACATCTGTTTCATCCATATCACTTGAGTACATTTTTTTGTAGCAACAATATACTCTACTTCAGCAGTAGATAGGGAACTGAAATTCTGCTTTTTGCTCAACCAAGACACCAGCTTCTTCCCTATGAAGAAAGCACCACCACTAGTACTTTTTCTGTCATCTACATCACCAGCCCAATCGGCATCAGTATATGCACTCAGAGTGAGATCATCATCCTTTGGATACCAAAGTCCAAAGTCAACTATTCCTCTCAAATATCTGAAGACCCTCTTAACAATAGTTACATGTGAGGCATGTGCAGGATCATCATGGAAAAAACATGCCCTTAAGTGGCAAAAAATTTAGAAAAATCATAGTTAGGCAACTTGAAGTAAAAATTTGAATAAGTTATCTATATTATTTCAAAAATGTGTAAGAATGGAATCTGTAGCAAATTGAATGTAGTTTCTAAACTACTAGGTTTATTTCTTTAAAAAGGAAAATATATTGATAAAAATTTGAAATTCCAATGTCAGAGTACTTTAAATTTCAGTGGAAAAATAAGAAGTGCCTCGTCAATTCACCCTAACCACAATAAAATGATAATATTTTTTATAATATTTTAGATATAAGTAGAGGACTCATGTCCCAATGTGATGCATATCTTTTTATAATTTTTTTTTAAGTAAATAATTAATTATGAATTTTTTATTACAACTTTTAAAAAATATAAAAACTTGTATGTCTGACTACCTTAACTTGGTCAAAACTTCATGAAATTCAATTTTTCTTTTTTTAATCCTATAGTATGTGAAGCATAGAATGTGACGCATGTTTCAGATTCAAAAAATGTGATACCATTTGAAAGCTATAGATGTTTTTCAATCAACCTATCAATTAGGGATTTAATCATAATTCAAATAAAAAAATAAATAATAATTATTTATTAAATTCAAAATAAAGCATAATTTATATTGGTGGAAAGCTAAGAATCTCCTTTAAAAACCCTTTTTGTTTCATCAAATCTGGGTAAAAAATTAGTCGTCAGCCACATATCCTATATATACCCATCATATTGCCACTTTTTGGCCCATCATGATCCTGCACATACACTGCAACATGATTCTTTTGGATCAATTTGAAATCTAGCAACCATACATACAACATTCATAATATCTGGTCTAGTCTGAGTTAAATAAAGTAATCCACTGATCATTGACCTATATCTAGTTTGATTTTCTTTAGGAGAGTAATCATTTTATGTTAGCTTGCATCTGGTCACCATGGGAGTACCTACAGGCTTTGAATCTTCCATCCCAAATTTTTTTAGTAGCTCTCTCACATATTTAGACTGAGATATGAATATCCCCTTGTCTAATTGGGTCACTTGTAATCCTAGAAAGAACTTCATCTCTCCAATCATACTCATCTCAAATTCATCCTTCATCTCATCAGCAAACTTCATGCACAAACCATCATCTCCAAAAATAATGTCATCAACAAAGACTTCTATAATTAATTCTTTATCATGATCCAATTTGAAATATAAGTTGCTATCAGTAGTACCTTTAGTGAATCCAAGCTTTAGTAAGTATTTACAGTCTAATCTAGCATACCAGGCTTTGGGGGCTTGCTTGAGTCCATATAGAGCTTTCTTCAAGTGGCAGACCATATCTTCCTTGTCAGTTAGCTGAAATCCATCCGGTTGTTCAATGCATACTTCTTCTAGTTCTCCATTCAAAAATGCTAACTTCACATCCATTTAATAGACTTTGTAGTCCTTGTATGCAGCATAAGCAATAAATAATCTAACAGCTTTGATTCTAGCAACAGGGGAAAAAGTTTCTTCAAAATCAACACCTTCCATCTGAGAATATCCTTTACATACCAGTCTTGCTTTGTTCCAAACCACTTCACCTTGTTCATTCAACTTGTTCTGAAACACCCATTTAGTACCAATCACATTTTTGTTTTTAGGTCTAGGGACCAATATCCATGTGTCATTCTTTTCAATTTGTGTCAGCTCTTCCTTCATAGCTTCCATCCAATGTTCATCTTGATAGGCTTCAATGACATTTTTAGGTTCAATCTTGGAAATCAGGCAGTATTCTTCTACAATCTTCCTTCTAGTTTGCACTCCTTTATTCCTATATCCTATGATTTGGCTTTCAGAATGGTTTAGCTTTACATACCTTAGAGTTTTGGAATTTTCTTGAACTTCTGATTCTTCTGATCTTCCTTCAATACTTGCACTTGTCTCTGCTTCCTGACTACCTTGACTTACTAGAACGAATTGAGGTTGCTTTATCAGAACAACTAGAACATATGGAACATATGGCACAATTTGAAGTTGATTATGTGTCTGGACATTCTTCCCTAAGTTTGTATTGTCTTCATCAGAATCATATCCACAATATCTCGATGATTTGAAAGAATCCTCATCAGCTTTGATATTTGCACTCTCAACCATCTTTCTCAGTCTTCTGTTATAGCATCGGTAGGCCTTGCTTTTAGTAGAATAACCTAAAAAGATTCCTTCATCACTTCGTGCATCAAACTTGCCTATATCATCATCTCTCTTGATATAACATTTGCTTCCAAAGATCTTGAAATACTTAACAGTAGGCTTGTAACCAAACCATAGCTCAAAAGGGGTCTTACCAGAATTTCCATTAACATTTACCCAGTTTAAAGTATACACAGCAGTGCTTACAGCTTCACTCCAGTAGCTTTGGGGCACATTTTCTTCTAACATCATTGTTCTAGCAGCATCCAAAATTGTTCTATTATTTCTTTCTGCAACTCCATTCTATTAAGGGGTTCGAGGAGCAGATAATTGTCTTCTAATTCCATGTTCTTCACAAAAAGAGAACTTTGAACTCCCTAGAGGTGAACTCACCACCTTTGTCAAATCTCAAACACTTGATTTTCAGACCTTTCTCATTCGCTGTCATAGCCTTGAAACTTTTGAACTTTTCCAGTGCTTCACATTTTTCTCTTAAAAAGGAAACCCATATCTTTCTAGAATAATCATCAATAATCAACATAAAGTACCTTTCTCCATGAATACCTTTGACTCTGGAGGGACCGCAGAGGTCAGTATGTAGCAGCTCCAGCAAATCATTTGAATGAAACTCTTTTCTCCAAAAAGAGACTCTAGTCTGTTAACCCATCTGGCATTCCTTACAAATTGTGTTAGCAAGATTCACTAACTTAGGTAGATCTCTTACTGCTTGAGTGGAACTTACCTTGACAATGTTATCGAAATTTACATGACACAACCTTCTATGCCTGGAACTTACCTTGACAATGTTATCAAAATTTACATGACACAACCTTCTATGCCACAACTAGATTTCATCTACTTGAGCAATTAAACAACTCCCACTAGTAGTATTCAGGTGAAAAATATTACCTTTTGTCTATTTACCAGTAGCAATCATATTGCCAGAACTTCCACGTATCTTGCATCTTCCATTTTTGAATTGTAGATCATAGCCTTTTCCCACCATTTGTCCAACACTCAAAAGATTGTGCTTCAAGCCTTCAACATAAAGGACATCATCAGTGTTATCCTTACCACCAAGACAAATAGAACCTCTGCCATGAATCACACCAGCATTGTTGTCTCCAAATCTTACAACACCACCATCATATTTCTCTAGACTTACAAATTTGATTTTATCACCAGTCATATGATGTACTGAGCATCCACTGTTAATAACCCACTCATCCTTTTCTTCAACTCAGGCTGCAAGAGCTTTCTCATCTTTAGTAGATTCAGTAGCCACAGGAATATTTTCAATGGTAGCAATGAAAACCCATTCATCTTCATTTCCAGTATCTTTATCAGACTCATCATCAATCACTCCTTCAGCAAAGTAACATTTCTTTTCGAATCTAGACTTGTTAGGCTTAGTTCTAGGGACCCTTTCAAGACATCTTGATGCAAAATGACCTATTTTACTACATGAAAAAAATTTAATAGGTAACACTCCTTTATACTTACCTTTCCCTCTGCCTTCTTTCTTTTCAATTAGTGCTTCCAATTCTTCTACCTCTCTTTCTTTGTCTTCAAGCTGCTTCAGTTCTTCATCATACTTGGATATCTTTCTAGAAATCTCTCCCAGACTATATCTTTCCTTGTTATTTCTGCATACAGTAGCCTTGAATGCAAATTTAGTCTTTGGAACAGATTCACCAAATTCACTTAATTCAAAAAGAGCAAGCTTACCAACCAACGTGTCTCTTGACATCTTTGTTACTCATTTGAGATCTTCAATAGCATGATCCTTCACTTTGTAGGAGGGAGGCAAGGATCTAAGTATCTTAGCCACAATTTCATACTCATCCAGAGAACCACCAGCACAAGTAATACCCATCACTATTTCATTTACTCTTTGCATAAAAGAGGTGATATTTTCATCTTCACTCATCTTCAAATTTTCATATTTTCCTTTTAGACTTTGTAGCTTAGCCATCTTCACCTGTGCATCTCCTTCATACAAAGTTTCCAGCTTCATCCAAATCTCATGAGCTATCTATAGTCCTACCACATTAGCCATCTCTGAATATGTCAAAGCACTCACCAAAGCCTCTATAGCCTTGATATTATTTTCAGCTTCTTTGATCTCATTAGCAGTGGAGGAACCATTCTTAAGAATAGCATATGGATCTTTTGCAATCTTCCAGTAGGCTTCACCAATGCACCTTAGGTGACATCACATCCTGACTTTCCATAATTAGTAGTTAGTTCCATTGAATCTTGGATTGTTCTTCTTGAATGTTGACATCCTGGATCACCTCAAGCTTTCAGACTTCTTCAGAGGAACCCACTCTGATACCAATTGTTGGTAAAATAAGGATAGACAACTGAGAGGGGGGGTGAATCAATTATCACAGAATAATAAACTTTTCAAACTTAACTTAACTTAATCTCAGATCTGATGAATAAGTAATTAACCATAAGCAATTAACACATCAAAGAGACAGAGAACACAAATATTTTTTTACATGGAAACCCTGTTTGGGGAAAAACCACAGTGGATGTTAGTCCACAAGATTATACCATGTTAAAAGTATAAAGAGAAATAACGAGGGGAATGCACATGCATTCAAGCACATTGCCTAGAGCTCATTGCTCAAATACAAAAGGGGATCACTGCCTAACAATACAGAATATGATTCAAATCCGAACAGTATGAACTAAAAGAATAGCTTCTCCACAAGCCTAATTACAGTTCCAATTAGGCACATAAAATTCCTTCACAAACTATTTGACAGTTCGCTCAACTTTCTTCACTCTACTCTGTAATCGAATGATATTCACACATACACACACAGGAGCACCTTTTCCACACACTACATCGATGAAGAAAGCACTCTTATATATCCGCTACATGAGATTTCATCACAACTTATTCGACCAAGAAAATAAAACATATTTGCAATGTCGGCCCAAATTGACAAATAAAATTTTAATGTGAATTCACCAAGGTCAGCCACAACATAGTGGAGACCCAAATTTAAAACTCCAATCACAAAAAAACTTCAATTAATTCCACCTCGACGATCCACAACATGCTACCACCAACATGTCGGCCAAGAACAAGAAAAATGATCATACGCATGAAAAATTTCTGACCACGAGCACACCGATCAATGTGGGCATACCACAAAGATAGAGCATGATATAAAAACATCCAAGAGCACCAAGAAACAATAGAGAAACATTTGAAACAACTAGAATTACCATAATTATGCAAACTTCACTCAAGAACACTGACAGAGACCACAAAAAAACTGTCAGACCACAACATGATCAAATATATACGCGAACCTCTGAAACTTCTAATAGATGATATAGATACATTCAATAATAAACCCTTTAAACCACATCATCTAATCTTCAATGTACATAACAAGACTCCTTCATGACCTGCACATTTCCACAGGGAACCTGGAACACTTTCTTTTACAATTTTCTCAATATCCTCGACATATATAGCCTCTAGTACACCAAATGCTAATAGTGTTGAAATAAATGACAACCACATATTAGCAACCATATCCACAACATCCAACACTAATGAACCCAAATTTAGCAGAGGCCTCAAGCTTACAAACATGGTATGCAACTACAGAAATTTCCAAGCCCTTTAGTTCCTTGTCAAAAAATAACCTTTCTCCCATAAAGTTTACAAATCATGTTAATATCTCATCTCTTGCAGATAAAATCATGCTTGAAAAGAATTTTTTTTGCATAAAGGCCTCCATTTCAAAACTGCACCTTGACAACTTCTATTACCTTTCATTCCCTCTATTGGTGGACAATAAAAAGTGTAAGCAAAAAGGTTTTGCAAAATTCTCCTACTTCTTTTCATTGCCCAAAGTGCTCTATAGATCTCCTTGTATGCAACTTTAGTTATATGCTGAAAATGGACTTGAAAGATGCAAGTGGTGAACTCCTCAAAGTTACAACATTTGAAGGCCCAGCAAATTCCTTAATGGGTGTTGTCGCTGAAGATTTCCAACTACTGCTTGTTGAACCTAATGCTGCTAAAGACATTTTGGACCATATTCTTGGTAGCTAGTTCTACATTGATCTGAGCATCAAAATGATTCCCTTTGTTGGACAGGAAACACAAAGCATTGTTATTACTGCCATAAAACCAATTTAATTGTTGCACTTCTCTCTTCTTAGCAATACTGTAAACTTGGGCTCCCCATATATGTAAACATTATCAGCAAATGTGAATAGTTTTATCTTGTTATCAATAACATTACATGTCCACATATACATAGTTGATGTTACATTTTGTTCCAAATTCAAATTTTACTAGCATATGTTCTCCATCATCGTCACAAAGATTGTGGTGCTTCACATATGTAAATGAAAAGAACATATATAAATGAACAATTTCTGTATATTTTTTAACAACTTATTGTACATTAACATTCCATATATTTACATGTTTTTGTTCACCATGTTATCTCCTCTCAATCTATAATCTATATACGCACATAGATGTATGTATATACATGTATATTCTACTAGTTATCTCTCACAAATCTATTTCATTGCTTTTTTCCACAACATTCCTTATTATGGAGATAGAAAATGAAAGTATGCAAGAAAAATGTTCTCGTCAAAATGAGATGAAATGTAAACAATACCATGCAAGGAAGGATGAAATTAACAAATGAAGATGTGAAGCCAATCAAATCTGTATTGCTAGAGCCTCAACATCCACAATGTCTCCTTGTCTTGCCATACCCAACCTTCATATAATTGCACCTCCCTCGCAAAATATAGTTCATCTTGACCCAGTTATCCAAATGTCCCCTTCGCCACTTTTCCCACCTGAGTTTTTCTCTACTAGGAAAAACTTTCGCTCTAAGTTAGATAGCCTATCAAAAATTTCAACTTGTAAGTTTTGCATGGAGAGATATCTAGGAATCAAAACTAAATAGTCAAATGGAATACCTACTTGTTATAGGTGCACATCTGAAAAGAATGACCATCGCTTCTCGAACTGGAACAACATGGACCCTAGTGAGCAACCTAAATACTTACAAATTCTATCCCAAGTTGAGGAGATGTTAATAGCTAGAGTCATCCCAATTCTTCAAGTTACCTATGCAAGGGGGGAACAACTAAAATATAGTGGCCACACTATTTTCTTTCCTCAAGATATATCTGCAATTGCATCCTACCTGCCCAGGCATATTCATAATCTTGATATACTAATAGTTAACAGGGAATAGATCGACCAACAACCATATAGCTTCCACGTTAGTAGAGCACGTGTTCATGAGGCACTTAAATATAAGATGTGCAATGACCCATACTACAAGGATGTCCACATAGATGAGCTTGCATTATCCACTTTTCAAGAGTCTTCTACTGACGTCTCAAACCTTATTTATACAACATCTACAAATCCTAGTACCACAAATATAGGCTTTGAGGAAACAAGCAATACAGAAAACGACCCCAATGAACAAAGCTTGTTGCCAACAACATCCTTTGTGTCAAATCTCCCACATTCATATACTAAGGTTGAATAAGTGCTCTCTTTGCTTCAACTAGGTGTTGGACAACCAACACTAATAATTGCATGGCCACCTATTTCTCCATCTCCTATAAATGAATACACCATTGAAGGATTATTTGCTATGGAATTCCCCACTTTGTTCCCAAAAGGAAAAGCTACATTCAAGCAACAACATATCAAAGAAATTAAACTAGATGAATATTCTCTCCATCTCCTAAGGTACCATGATAATCAGTTTGGCCAACACCCCTGATTTAGGTACTTCATACTGAATATTATTATGCGCCATTGTAGCCAAGCAACCTCCTTTGTATTTGTTAGCAAAAATCTTGATGGTTACCTGCCTTCAACAGTCTCAAACCTGTGCCAAAGATTGAAGGACATGCCAAATGACAAACTTGCATATCAACTCATGCAATTTACTTCGTCAATTCGTGGAACTCGTCCATTTTTGACCCAATGGCGAGGGGAACTTTCTGACATAGTCATTCAAATTGGTTGCCCCTCGCTCTTCTTCACCCTTAGTGCAATAGATACAAAATGATCAGACTTGCATACCATAATGCCTACCAAGCCTCCTACAAATCCTACCATGGCTTCTACATGGAGGATCCAAAACATAGTACAAAATCCACACCTTACCGTAGCCTACATGTACCATAGATATACTACATTTCAGGAGGTCTTGGAAAAACTTCTTGGTGCATCTGAACATTGGTATAGGTAAAACCTTTCTTTCCCCTTTCCGCACAATACATGCGTACTTTAATTGTTTACTACCAATCATCACTTCATTTTTTACAATAGACTCTTACATTAAAAGTTTGCTAAATATCATTTTTTCATATGTATGAATGGAAACACAGAGGATCTGCACACATCCATGGTTTTCTATGGCTCGAAGAAGCACCTGATATTATTAGATTAGACTAGAATAATATTCAATCTATACATAATGCACTTCATTACATAGATAAATATGCTCAGCTTGCAATCCACGTAGCCTCCATTTGAGAAGCCAAACATTTCACCACTCTGTTCTTGACGATCCTTGTTTGTTGGATACAACAAGGATCATGTTGTGCGACCCTTCAACTGACTATTGTGAATTGGTCAACCGTGTTGAACAACACACAAAATGTAGTTTGCTAACATACCTTAGGAGGAAAGGCTCATCTACTATATGTCGCTATAAAGCACCATGGTCCATGCAAGATAAGTCAAGTCTTTCAAATGATGAGACCGGTTGCCCAAAGCACACACCAACTCGCAATGATGATCACTTGAACCTGCACAACCCATCTATCCTATCTATTTGGAGGGATGATGTAGATTTATAGCCTGTACTGTCAATTGATGTTGTCCTCAAATATATTGCAAAATATGCAGAAAAAGGTGAGCACAAATCCAAAACCTATCATTCCATGTTATCTCACATCTCAACCAATTTACAATCAGAAATGCCTACCCCAATAGCTTTTCAAAAATTGCTTATTGATAGCCTTTTCGATCGTGATATTAGTGCCCAAGAAACTTGCCACCTTCTACTAAAATTACCCCTCTCCATATCCAGTAGGACATTTATGTCTTTAAATGTTAACCACCACAAATTTCAATGTGTATCGATCTCACCCACATCGGTTACCACATCACCTACATACATTGATTCGTTCATGGCTCACCCCATTCAACTAGAGGCATTGCCCCTCATTGAACTAACCCAAAAATAGACCTTTAAAGCATTTTGAAAATATGAGCAATGAAAGAAATGCCCCAAAAAGGCAATTGTTCATTTCTCATCTAGATTCACAAGCATCCCTGCAAGAGAAGAAAAAAGCTTTCATGAATTTTGTTGGAGTGAACTAATTCTATACCACCCCTTCCGAAATATTGACATTGATTTTGGGTCCTCTGAACATCAAATTATATCACAATGGGAAAGGTTCTCTTCTACATACAATCCATGGCATGTATACCTCACACATCCAAGTCCAACTGAAGCATCAGATACAAGAAATAGCTCAAGCGGACACAATATGTTGCAAGGACACAACCCTAAAGAATGGCAATTTCTCTCAAGTTTGTACCCATACCTTCCTATACAGCTTGATGCACTAGACATGCTTGGTCGACGTGACATTGACATACACCATGAATGGCAACATAGCAGCATTACCCCACTACAAATGCATTTTGATACTACATTTGTAGACTCCAATCGGCCAACCTTTCAAGTGCACCAGATTCTCAATGAACACACTCATACTCTTGTAGAATCCAATCGGCCAACCTTTCAAGTGCAGCAAAAAGCGTTCAATATAATTTGGTCCCATCTAAGCACTCTTCCATTGCAAGCACCACTAAAGCTAATTGTTCAAGGAACTGTGAGAATTGGAAAGTCACATCTCATAAAAAACTTAGGTTTTCCCTCATGAGCTTAGCTCTAATTCACCAGTTTCCACTACTACTTCTTGCACCTACAAGTGTTGCTACATTCAACATTCAAGCATCAACAATTCATTTTTCTCTTCGCATTCCAATAAAAGAAATGGCCCCCCTACAAGGGAAAACACTTGTGACCTTCCAAGAAAGCATGTACTTTATTAGGTACATTTTAATAGACAAGATGAGTTTCATTGGTCCAAAGTTGTTAGAACGCATTGACATGAGACTACGGGAAGCATTCCCCATCCACAACCACATGCCCTTTGGAGGGCGTTCAATTATTCTCTTTGGTGACTTGAGCCAACTGCCACTAGTTAAATATATCTCAATGTATGCTTCCACCTCCAATGGTGGCACTCTCTGGCGCAACTTCACAACAATGGTAACTTTGACAAAGAAAATTTCACAGATTGGTGATGATCCTACACAAATAGCTTTTCATGCACTTCTCTCCAATCTATGGAATGTAGAGCCTACATAAGAAGACTGGTAGGTTCTGTTGTGTAGTTTTGCACACACGCCCCACTGAAAATGGGGACCCTCTTTTTGCTCTGGTTTTTGGTGTCTTTTGGCCCCTTAATTTTATTGATTCCATTGCCTTTGGAGGTCTTTAGATGTTCATTTTACTTGCCCAAGTGATTTCCCCAGGTTGCACTTTGAAAAAACTAAGTTCTGAGCAAAATCCGGGTTTTCACCCCAATCCGGGATTTTCCGCTCCATCCGGATTTTCCCGATTTCCATGAAAATTCTAGATCCGAGCGAAGTCCGGGTTTTTGCCTGCGTTCGGGATTTTCTGCTCGACCCAGATTTTCCCGGATTTCTTCAGTTTTCCGGAATGTGCCAAAAGACTGGAATTTTATGCCATTCGCGGAAATCCGGTCCACCCAGATTTTTCTGGATTTTCTGCCAGACTTTGTGCAAATTGAAATACTGGATTAAACTGATGAATTTGATGATAAATGCTCAACACCCCACGCTTAATTTGATATATTACACGATGTTTCACGCATTCTTGGTTCGTTTTGATGATCTATTGTTGAAATTTTTGCCTTATTTAGTCCAATCCGGGATTTTCCTGTCCGGCTGGATTTTCCCGGATTCTGGTCTGGAGTCCGCCTGGCCTGAATTTTTTCGGATTTTCCCCTTGGTCTGGTTTCCCGAAATGGAAATTTTTCCGAAAATAATTATTTTTCCAAAAATGGAATTTTTTAAAAATGTTCACGAAAATGAAAATTTCTTGAAAAGATTTTGAAAATAAAATTTCCAAAAATGGAAAAAATTTATGAAGGTGGAAAGTTTCCTTATAAAAATATAAGTTTTTCTTAAAGGTCAAAATTTTATTCAAATTTAATTTGAACATGTGGGCTATTAATGATGATATCTGTTTTTCAGGACTAAGCAAATATTAAAAGGGGAACTTGCATATGGCATTTGTGCCTCATTTGTAAAAGGAGGGAGATTTTAGGAGTTTGATGAGGCCGGAATTTTGCTAAGTTAGAAGGCCAGAATTGGCAAGTAGTTTTCAGAATTAGCTGTAGGAGATGAGAGACTTGAAATTGTTATGTAATGCTGGAGAATTAATGCAATTGGATTGTTGATTTGGCAAACTTTGTATTTATTTTCAACAGTTTTATGGTTTCTTGTTCTTGATTCTCAGATATTAGATGTTAGATGTTAGATTTTAGCTCTTTTACAATGATGGTGAAATGTTAATAATGTTGATCGATTTCCGGTCCATACTTTTAGCAATTTGATGATTGTAGATTACTGTGTAAAGTTAGTCTGGGCCTCACTTCTATGCTAAGTTCAACTGTGAATGCTTGTTTACATTGTGCCAGCAGTTGGGTATGTGAATGAATGTTCAAATTCTGAAAATCTTTGGATTTCTCCAGAAGATTGCACCATTTCTGTGTAGTTGCGGGTTTGTCCTTGATCAAGCAGAGATCGGTTTTATTAGGGATATGTCCATTCGCAGCTTTCATCGTTACTGTGATTGATCTTAGGAGTTAGAATAAATAGAATCTCTCTAAACCCTTATCTCTTTTGCTGTTTATTTTGAATTTGGGTTAGTTTTAGGATTGAAAGCATCATCATATCGTTGCATCTGACGAAAATTCACTTCTAGCATTTCTCATTCGTAAGGCCCCTTGTGATTACCAGCATTTTCACATATTATCTGAGTTGTTTATGCATTGTCATGACCTGACACCCGAGAGACGTTGGGGTGATTTTCAACAATTTATTGTTGAAGATTATCTTTCAAGAGAGATAAAATATCATTTTCTATCTGAGTTGTTGCTTCGCAGAAAACACCATCAACAGGTTCTAATGTCATGCTCAAGTTCGTTGCTCAATTCTACAAAAAACTCTATTTTCTTTTCTATCATACATCTATTTGCAACAAACGAATTAGTGTTACTACACAAAAAACATGTTGTTGTCTCTGGCAACACCAGTTGCAATTTCCACTATAGAGCAACTTAGGGGAACAACATACACAAATCCAGATGAAGAACAACTTCAAGCTCATATTTTTTTATCTATTGGCCAAGAGGTCATGTTATGCTCAAATATATGGGTTGAAACAAGGCTCGTGAATGGTGCACTTGGTCAAGTAAAAACAATTGTATACAATGAGGGTGAAAAACCACCTCAACTACCCTTGTTTGTTGTTCTTCATTTCAAGCATTACATTGGACCACCTTGGGACCATTACAATCCAAAAAATGTTCCAATAACCCTGCTTAGTTGTGGGCTTCACCATCAAATTCCACTTAAAATGGCATGGGCATTGACAATACACAAGTCACAAGGACTAACACTTCCATGGGCCACAATCGACATTGGCAACATAGACCGACAAGACCTAACATTCACAACTATTTCAAGAATTCCCAATCTAAAAATTCTTCACATACACCCATCCTTCACATTCCAACGATATGCATGCATACAACAAAGCCCATATGTTGCTCGGCGAAAAAGCAAAGAGAACCGATTGAAAGCAATGTCAGATTCAAACTCCTTAAACACTTAAAGTGCATTTCAACCACTACAAGTATGAGACTTTCTTATTTGCTTCACTACCAATATTTATATAGTTTATTTGTTGTAAATTATATTGTTGAGATTATGGATGCACAGTCCTTGAAGCTGCAGTCTTCGATGTAGGACCTTTAAGCCAGGAAAGATAATCAACCACCCAGAAAGTGTTGCAACTAGGCATGCACAATAGAGATTCTATTGATATGATATATTGATTTGATATCTGATTGATATCTGGATCTATTACAAATGTACAAGATGCCTTGAATATATAGGCATGAGCTAAACCCTAATATGCATGAGATGTTGCCATGTGTCTTGATCTAACAACATGTGACAACATGTGAACCCTAATGGTGATGATCATTAAATGATGAGATAAGTTCTAGAAGGAATCTTATCTCCTACAAATAAGGAAGGGAATATTATCCCATTTATTAAATGATTTATCTAATAATGCAACCTAGGACTTAATGATTAAATGCAAGACCTAAGTTAACTTATGCTAGTGTAATAATTAATTAATTACACCAACACCCCCCATAACTGCAACTTAGGGAGGAAAATGCAATGATTATGCAAGATGATGATGGGTCCCGGTTACAAGGCCATGTCAGGTACCCATGTACATGAAGATGCAAAAAAATCTCCCACAAACGGAGAAAAGGGGAAAACCCAGTAGGAACAAAACCCCTCTCCAAAAAGGAGATGAAAATGCAGAAAATGTGAGATAGGATGGGAAGGATGGAGGACTCCCAAATACCCCCCAAGTACACCATCTGTCACATGGATACAATACAATCAATTCCCCCCCATAGGAGAGAAAGAGAGACTATGTAGCCCCCCCAAAAGATGAGATCACCTGCAAGAAAGGTAAGTGTCTGAAGACAAAAAAAGATCCAATGTCGACAAACAACTTGTCTCCCTTTCGGAAGAAACAAAACCAAATGCAAGTGCAAAGATGCTTCCCATTCCGGATAGGAATTGAAGGAAGGAAGGATGAACATGGATGATGATGCCTCAGAACTCTACTCAAGTGTCTCCTTGCCTGATGATGAAGATGCCATATTCCCAAACAATGAAGAGGGTGACAAATCAGGACGATGCAGAAACTGATGCTGAACAATATTCAAAGACAAAGATAGAATGGATATGATGGATGTGATGGAGACTTGATAGCCCCCCTGAATGAAGTGTCCTCAAAACCACTGAAAGAAGTTTGAAGCAAATCCAATGGTGGATGTTGAAGAAACCTCAAGTCCTAAATGGAATGGCAGGGAAGAAGTCTCAGATATGAAATATCTGAAGAGAAACCAAGCGCCTCCAAGATGGTCTCTGAATTCCCAATCAAGGTCGAGACAAAGGAATGAGGAGACTCAAAACAACTCTCCAAAGTGTGATCTGAATAGAGGAGTGATATCCCCTCAAGAATGTCCTCCAAACCTGTAGAAGTGGCCAAGGCAGTGATACCTGAAACAAAGCCATTATGTGATGTCAAGTCTGAAAAACTGAATGTGTCCTAATGAATGATGATAGTGGAAGCCTCAAGCAATGATTCTGGACAAGGAAGCATTGAATGTGAAGGGATACCAACTGTCGTTGATGAAGAAGAAGCACGGAAAGGGACCTTGTCAACCTCTTCAGAAAGATCAAGGTAATCAACTTCCTACATAACAATAGCATCATGGGGTACTTGATTTGAAGAATGACATTCTGAAGCATGATCATCGGGGAATGGTGGAGTGTCTGAATCTCCATAGATCTCCCAAAGCTTAGTCCAAAGAATGTGAGGACAATCACAATGATCAATATTATTCAAAACATCACAATCAACTTGCATAGAAAGAATCTCCAAAATAGTATATCTGCTGCAACTCCAAGCAAGCTCATGAATACCTTCACTTGGATGAGGAACAATACCAAAAGGATGTGGTAACAAATCAAGTGAATGAAGATGGTGGCAGATCCCATCTCGCCATTGTAAATAGTTACCCTTGTGCAACATAACCAGAGAAGGAGAGTAATATGCAAGCCCCATAATGAATTTTCTTCACAAAAAACAAAGACACTGACCTTCAACAGCAAATAAAGACTTCCAAATATGATGTACAACTGAAGGGATGCAACCCGGATCAAAAAATCATTTCCCAAGCTTCAGGATGTCCAGGGTGTTGAACAAATGCACCAAACTGAAAAAATCAATGCAAGAGTACTTGGAGCTGAAACTAATCAGGGGATCTGGACTGATGAAAAAAATATCTGAATCACCTTCCTGATGCCACTGGAATCACCAAAATCCGATGAACAATTGAGAAGATATGCAGCTTTGAGTCTAGATTAGGGTTTTGTCTTCAGTTGGATGTAGAATTTTCTGCGAGCAAAATTTCACAGAACTGATCTCACCACTGGAAAGTACGCAAAATTCCCTTTCCGACAGTATATCATTTGCAAAAATTCGATATCCTGGGTGAAAGTTGTGATCAAATGAAAAAAATGCCTATCGGAGGCACTCTGCAGGCTAACGAGGTGCAAAACATAAGCACCCAGGCGCTAATACACGGTCGCCCATGTGACCGTGGCACGGGCTATTGCAAAAAATAAACGCGCCACCCCTGGTGGCGGCGGGGCAGAGAACTGAGCGGAGCGGTTGATGGTGGTGGCGCCGCTGGTGGGCGGATCTCGTCGGCGTAGGCAATAAATCTTGGTAGCTGTCCGGTGGTTGGCAACGGCAAGATGGGTCGGTAGAAGACTCGGCCAGTGGGAGAGGACTCCGATGGTCAGCAGTCGTTGGCGGGGGGTTCAACAAAGCCGGCGGGAGAACTTTGCCGGCGAGCTCGGAACACAGCGACAGGGACCGCGGATGTGACAGGCCGGGGACGGTGACTGCGGATGTGACGGGCCAGCAAACCGTGGTACCCACAGAATTTGATGCGGCCGATGCGGAATTTGAATTCTTTGAAGCTCCCGGGTTGATGTATCCGATTTTGATGAATGGGCAGGCGATCCTAGGGTTTCGAGGCCTTCTGAAGACAATGGCGAGCTCGGATCTGACTCAATCTGCTTCAGAAATCAGCTTGGTCACCGGGTGGAATCAAGTAGCCTTCAAAAGAAACCTTCAGCCTGCGGAGAATCTTGCACACCAACTTTCTTGATTGAGGGTTGATGTTTCACTGGATAAGCTCTGATACCATGTTGAGATTATGGATGCACAGTCCTTGAAGCTGCAATCTTTGATGTAGGACCTTTAAGCTAGGAAAGATAATCAACCACCCAGAAAGTGTTGCAACTAGGCATGCACAATAGAGATTCTATTGATATGATATATTGATTTGATATCTGATTGATATCTGGATATATTACAAATGTACAAGATGCCTTGAATATATAGGCATGAGCTAAACCCTACTATGCATGAGATGTTGCCATGTGTCTTGATCTAACAACATGTGACAACATGTGAACCCTAATGGTGACGATCATTAAATGATGAGATAAGTTCTAGAAGGAATCTTATCTCCTACAAATAAGGAAGGGAATATTATCCCATTTATTAAATGATTTATCTAATAATGCAACCTAGGACTTAATGATTAAATGCAAGACCTAAGTTAACTTATGCTAGTGTAATAATTAATTAATTACACCAACATATATCTCTCTTCTTACTTACTACAATCTCCTAGTATTGCTCACTTACACTATGCTCTCATTGTCTAGCATCTACAAACTACTCAACCGAAGCTAACTAATAATTTTGAATGAAATTCAACTTCAACATTCTCCTTTCTATTAGTTGTTTTTTGCATACTATTTGTTGTAAATTATATCTCTCTTCTTACTTACTACAGGCTCCTATCATTGCTCATTCACACTATGTTCTCATTGTCTAGCAACTACAAACTACTCAACCAAAGGTAACTAATAATTTTTCATGGATTTCAAATTCAACATTCTCCTTTCTATTAGTTGTTTTTAAAATATTCAATATATCTTTTGTTTGTTACAAATACATTGGAGTTCAATGTGATCGTGTTACAATATCGCTATACCATTGTACTCAATTGCAGACATATATATGCTTATGGGTATGTGCAGAATCATGGAGGTCCAAACTAGGCCTCTAAGTGGCGATGAAAATTCAAAAAATTAGAGTTAGGCAACTTGACATAAAAATTTGAATAGGTTATTAATATAATTTGGAAAATATGTAAGAACAAAAGTTGTAGCAAATTGAATGTAGTTTTTAGGCTAGTAGTCCTTTTTTGGAAAAAAGTAAATTTATTTTGAGAAAATTTGAAATTTCAATGCAATGGTACTAAATTTTCAGAAAAAAGATAAGAAGCAGGTGTGTGTCTAACCACCCTAAGTACAAGAAAAACATAATTTTTTTTCTAAATTTTTAAATATAAGTAGAGGACACATGTCCAGATGTGTTGGATTTTTTTTTTGTAATTTTTTTCCACATAAATAATTAGTTATGATTTTTTTACTAGAACTTTTCAAAATTATTAAAACATCTATGTCTGACCACCATAACTTGGTCAAAAAATTATGAAATTCATTTTTTTCTTTTATCCTATAGTATGTGAAGCATAGAATGTGGTGCATCTTGTAGATTCGAAAAATGTTAAGTAGTTTGAAAGTTATAGAAGCTTTTCAATCAGCCTATCAATCAGGACTTTAGATGTAATGTAGGTAGAAAATCAATAATAATTATTTATTTAATTCAAAAATAAGGAAAAAGTTATATTGGTGGAAAGATGGCAATTTTTTCTATAAACCCTTTTCGTTTGATGAAATTCAAGTCAAAAAAAGTCATCAGCCACAAGGGCAAACTTCTAAAAACTAAACAAATTTTAAAAGACACGTCTTTTGGGTTGACTTTCCAGGTTAGGAAATCCCAAGCCTAATCCTGAACGGATATCCATTTTGGTTTGGTAATTACCAAACCAAAACGGATATCTATTAATTTTTTTATTATTATTATTATTTATAATACATAATATTATATAATATGTATTATGTATTATATATAATATATTATATAGTATATTATATATTATGTATTATTATATTATATTATATTATATTATATAATATAATATAATATAATATTATTATAATATATAATATTATGTTATATATATTATATTATACAATATAGTACATATTTTTTGTATAGTATACTATATATTATATATAGTATACATATTAATTATATATATAGCATATAGTATATATATGAAATATTATATATTATATTAATATTATGTAATATATATTATATATATTATTTAATACATAGTATATATTATATATTTATTGATGTGCAGCCAATTCACAAGAAAGAGAGAGAGAGAGAGAGAGAGGGAATGGGGGGGTCATGCGAGAGAGGGAGAGAGAAAATCCTGAGAGGGATGTGGAGAGAGAGCTGAGAGGGAGAGAGAGAGAGAGGGGGGTAGAGAGGGAGGTATAATATATTTTATATTATACATTATAATATAATATAATATAATATAATATATATTTAATATATATATTATATATAATATATATTATGTAATATATATTACATATTTAATACATTGTCTCCCTTTGAAAATGAGGCGGGCTTTTTCTAAGTAGAATTAGAAAAAGGTTGTCACATCAATCATATCCTATATTAGGTAACACTATTATTAGATAGATTTCCCATCACTTGCAATAATGGAAAGAGTTGAAATATAACTCGTATGGCCTTATAAATGCTTACAAAAAACTTAAAAGTAGCTAAATATTAATAATGACAGGATTTCCCATCAATTTTCCCACTAAGGAAGATGAGTTGTAAAGAAAATTTAAAAGCAACTAAATATTAATAAGACCAAGGAAAATGTACCACCATTGACAAAATTATTGATGTGCTGCCAATTCACAAGAAAGAGAGAGAGGGAGAGAGAAATACCTAAGAGGGATGGGGAGAGAGAGCTAAGAGGGGGAGAGAGAGGGGGGAGAGAGGGAGGTATAGAGGGAAGGAGAAGAAGAGAGATATATATATATATATATATATATATATATATATATATATATATATATATATATATATATATATATATAGTTTGGAGGGAGAGAGAGAGAGAGAGAGCTCTTAGAGACTTGAGAGAGAGGGGTGGGAGGAACCTGAGAGTGAGAGGGAGAGATAGATGGAGAGTTGATACGGAGAGAGGGATGAAGAGAGATGGAGAGAGAGGGAGAGGGAGAGACCTAAGAGAGAGGGAGAGAGAGAGTTGAGAGGAAGAGTGTTTTCCCATGTTGGGACAGGCTCTAGAATAAGAAGTGATACAACCATCAAACAAAACCATTACAACTAAAGTCAACATTCATGCCATTAAAACCTTCAAGTTTAATAACATGTCATTAGATCATTCATGTAAAAGACCATAAAATCATCATGAATAAGAATCACTATCTTCCAATCATGGTACATAAACAAGAACATTATGCAACTTGCAAACAAAATCCTTAGAAGACATCAAGATACATGTTAATTAGATTGTTCAAGTGAAATCTATACAATGATTATGATCAACAAATAAGTCATCAGTCAACCATGATGCATGAATAAATACTATATATACACACTATATACATTAACAAACACTAAATTAATAGATTATTTAATATTTATTACTAAATTTTTGTCTCATCATTATACTATTAAATATTCATAAATTCAACACTAAAAATATCCATCCAACCAAATTCTTTATAAAATATCCATCCAAGATCAATTTTTTTTATAAATATAAGATCATTGTCTTAATAAAGTTTTGCGGCTCTCAGTTGCATCTATTCATTTCTTTGTGTTTTCGTCTTTAGATTGGGACTGTCTCCTTTCCTCTAGCCATCATTGATGCTCGTCTAAGTCCACTTCCATGGACCTACACACATCAACAACAATTTGCATTTTTGATGCAAAACGCCTCAATAATGGGTGAACACATTCTTCATTTTGAATAGTGTTAACTTGATCCTGAATGGTTCTAACATTCACATCGACTTGTTCTTGAAAGCAAGCACCATCGGGTGCAGGTGGTGGAGGTGGGGGGTTTCGAGGTGGAGTGGGTGGAGGTGGAGTGGTTGGAGCTGGAGGGCGTAGATCCATGATTTAGATATAAGTGAACCTGCATTAAACTTGTCATTGAAAAATGTAAGATACATGTTTAAAATCCCCTTAAACCATTCAATATAAATGACTTAATTGAATACAAATGAAAAAATGTGTAAATCTCATTTATGTCTAAGGCGTGTAAATGGAAAACAAATAATTGTTAAAGTGATGTGAAATCTCATTGAAAAATACACTAAATTTTCACCTCGCTACAATGTGGAGGTGTTAAGCTCCAAATTGATTCAACAAAGGTGGAAGTGTTACGCTCCAAATTGCCAATACTAAGTGAATATGTATACATAGTTAGTAATGGTTAAACAAAACTTGTCCCTGCAACCATAGGGAAATGGGAAAAGTTAATGGGTAATAATTGATGGGTTGTGCGGGAGGCTATCATTTGTATATGATTCAATATAATAGCCTCCTGCATAACACATCGATTATTACCCATTCACTTCACCCATTTCCCTATGGTTGCAGGGACAAATTTTTTCTAGTCAGTACTAGCAATGGATCCAGATTCACCAAGAATTGGAAATTTAGAGCACTTCCAACAAGAATCCTTTCTATTTTGAGAGCTGAGGAGAATCAAAACATTTAAAAAATTAATAAAAAACAAATTGTTTAGCAAAGAAATACTAATTAAAAAATAAGAAACAAAGCAAGAATTTAAGAAACATGAAAATAAGTGATAAAGAATAATGAAAAATAGACAAGAATGTAAAACAGTTTAAAAAAATGGAGAAATGAGGTAATGAAAGTTCTATTTTATGTTTGTTTAGTATGCTAGGTTCAATTTTATGTTTTTTTTCTAGTAATAAAGGTTCAATTTTTTTGTTTGATGTTTTTTTTTTGTTTTTCACTAACTAGGGTTTCAAAAAAATTTGTAACTTTAAATAGAAGTGAAAAAATTCAAAAAATCTACAAAGAATGCAAAAAAAATCTTAAATTTATCACTAATTAGCAAAAAAAATTGAAAAACTACAAAACCAACATACCTGGAGGTCGTTGGAGGTCGTTGCTCGACTGCTGTGCTGCCAAAATGAGGATTGGTTCGTGAAAATGAGGAAGAATTCGCGTTATAAAGTCCTCAAAGAAACAGATATCCATTACAAATGGATATCTGTTTTGTGGAAGTATATTATATTCCCATATGGCTTCAATTAATTGGATAAAAAATGGATATCCATTATTAATGGATATTCATTTATTATATCATAAATTTATTGTATATATATAATATATTATATATTATATATTATATTATATATTATATATTATATATATTTTATTATATTATATAATATATTATATATTATATAAATTATACAATATATATTATATATTATATATTATATATCATATAATATATATGAAATATATTATATATTATATTTAAAACATTGTCTCCATTTGAAAATGAGAGAACAAAATAGATATCTGCTAATATCGAATATCTGTTATGCAACACCATATTGATTTTTCACGAGGCATCAATATCCAAAGGAGTTACTAACGGATATCCGTTTGGAATGGATATCCATTTTTTTAATTATAAATTTATTACATGTAAATATAATATATATTATATATAAAATATATTATAGTATATATTATATATAATATATACTATAATATATATATTATTTATATTCTAGATATATTGTATATATATATTAAATATATTATATAATATATTCAATACATTGTATCCCTTTGAAGCCTCCATCTCCCTTTCAGATATATTGTTTAGGGTTTAGGGAGAGAGGGAGAGTAGGGGAGAGGGAGAGAGTGGGAGAAAGTTGGAGAGTGGGAGAGAGTGTGGGAGAGAGTGGGAGAGTGTGGGAGAGAGTGGGAGAGAGAGGGTGGGAAAAGAGTGGGAGAGTGTGGGAGAGTGTGGGAGAGAGTGGGAGAGGGTGGGAGAGAGTGGGAAAGAGTGGGAGAGTGTGGGAGAGAGGGGAGAGGGTGGAAGAGTGGGTGGGAGGTGGTAGGGGGAAGAGAGTGAGGGAAGAGGGTGGAAGAGTTGGAGGCGGGGAGAGAGAGTGGGAGAGGGTGTGAGAGGGTGGGAGAGAGTGGGAGAGAGTTGGAGAGTGGGAGAGAGAGGGTGGGAGAGAGTTGGAGGGTGGGAGAGAGGGTGTGAGAGAGGGTGGAAGGGAGTTGGAAGTGGGAGAGAGAGGGTAGGAGAGGGTGGGAGAGGGTGATAGAGAGGGTAGGAGAGAGTTGGGAGAAGTGGGAGAGAGGGTGGTAGGGAGTTGGAGAGTGGGAGAGAGAGAGATGGGAGAGGGTGAGAGAGTATAGGAGAGTGGGAGAGAGAGGTGGGAGAGTCGAGGAGTTGGAAGTAGAGAGAGGGTGGGAGAGAGTTGGAGAGTGGGAGAGAGTGGGAAATTGAAAATGAAAATGTGAACAACATTAAGAATGAAAATGTTGTTGAAAATGTTATTCAAAATGAAATTGTTATTGAAAATGAAATTGTTATTGAAAATGAAAATGTGGTTGAAAATGAAATTGTTTTTGACAATGAAAATGTTGTTCAAAATGAAATTGTAATTAATAATGTTGAAAATGAAAATGTGGTTGAAAATGAACCTTATGCAACACCTAATTACAAAAGAACCCCTAAATGGTTGATTGAAATAGATGAGAACATAATTGATAATCTTCAAGGAAAAAGGTCACAATGAATGGTTCATTTGTGGGCTACAAAATTGTTCAATGAATTCTTTTCCAATAAGACATTAACCGAACAATGCCAACTTTTTGTGCAATTACTTAAGATTTACAAAATGAGACCATTATTAAAAAAATTGAAGATTCGTCTCACAAAAGATTCTGAAAAAATAGTCTTATTGTAAAAATTATTTTTAATGCTCTAATCTCTATTGGAAAGACTAGTAAGGAAAAAGATAAAAGGGCTACTCAAAGAGTGATCACAACCTCACTAGTAATCCATCATTTTAAAAATGCTCGTTTAATGAGACAAACTCGTATTGATTTTAACTTAAATCGTAAAACATTGAAATAGAGCACTATCAAGAAGAGGAAGACTCGAAAGTACTCTTCAAAATGATATGTGGGCTTTTAGTGGGAGGCTTCCACGTGTTGATAAAAAGCTAACCAATAATGTAAAGATGCAAATTGAACAATATTGGAATTCTCACTCTAGAGTATCATTGAACATAAAGGATGTTTTAAAGTTACGAATTGGCAATAGAGATCGTACACCGCATCCTAAACATTTTTTGGAATGTAGCCAAAAAAAATTGTACAAACAATTTTGTCAAGAACATCCACATTTGCAAATCTCGCAAAGGGATTTTGAGTCTTGTAAACCATTTTATTGTGTTCCTATTAAGGATCGTAATACATGTTGTAAATACCATGCTGAGTTTTCAATGTATCATGAATTGTTATGCCATATTCATTCTACTATGCATACTGGCAAAATTTTCCAGGAGTGTCATGCAGTGCAACTTCCCAAGTCATCCAGGGAGTTGTTAGATTCATTTTTTTGCATTAGAGGTGATGGCTGCTTATTTTATAAAAATGATTGTTTAAATGAAACGTGTTTGCAATGTGGTGGTTTATCGAAGTTTGTAACATGTTTTCATGAGGGCAGCGATCATGATTTTGGTAACAAAATTGTTGAGAAAAGAAAATATGAGATAGTGAAATACACATTGAAGAGTGGAGGTGAGGGTTCTAGATGTGAGTTGGTTGCAAGATAGGTAATTATTGCTAATTTTATTTCAGATTTTAAGAAAAATATTTTCTATAAGTATGCAAGGCATAGCCACAGGTTGCAGTGGTTGGATCGGCATTTCAGGATGTGTAAGGACTATTTCCCCATTGGAACTATTGTATTTGTAGTTGATTTTTCTGAAAATTACACATTGCAACCACAAAATGAAGTTCAATCACAATATTATAATTCTATTAAAATTGCTATTTTTGTCCACATAACATATAGGCATGCCCCTGATAGTACAAAAGAGGATAGGAAGATAATCAAGGAGTGTCATTTTTACATGAGTGATGATAGATCTTATTCATCCGAGTTTGTACAACATTGTTTTGAAAAAAAAAATTGAGTTCTTGCAGGAAAAAGGAATTGCAATGGGTCAACATTTTATTTGGTTAGATAACTGCATAGGGCAATTAAAGAATGGTCGCATGTTTTATTGGTTGAGTAGGATGCATATAGAGAGGGGTGTACCACATATTTGGAGTTTTTTTGAAGCTGGGCATGGAAAATGTGAGCATGATGGTGCAGGTGCATGTGTGAAGAGAGATTTGTTTAATAAAAAAATCAAGATTAGAGGTGGTGCAACATTTAGTGATGCACGTTCTATTGTGGATTGGTGTACCTATGCACTATCACGAGGAGGAACACTTGATTCACAAGTGAGTAGGTTCTTTTGGTTGGTTGAGGAGGGCACAGTGGGAGACAAAATGGAATGTCAAACAATTAGAGATTCTTCAAAGATGCATTCAGTTCAAAGCTCAAATTTGATTGCATGGACCATATGGACACAAGAGATGGCTTGTTTTTATCAGAATTGTATTCAGTGTGAATGGGTAGATACATGGATCCCACAGTACCTAACCCCTTTATCTGTAACACAATCCTCATTACAAGATGTAATGGAAAGTTCACTTGACTATAATCATCTTTCATATCTTGTACAACTAGGACATGTCTATGCAGTTGTAGCACCACAGGGGAATGAAGAGGGATCAAACTATTGGTTAGCACGATGTGTATAGGGAAAGAAAAAACTAACACAACCAATGATAGATGATGATGGCTTCATGTATCCTACACGTTCACTTTTTGTTTCTCAAACTTGGTTGCATTACCATCTCACCATCGTTTAGGTTGTTTACAATAATATAGATTTGTTATTCTAAGTATATTTAGATGTTGATAAAAAAAGTTATGATCATACAGTTTTAGTTGTTGTTTTTAGAACTTGGTTGTGAACATATATGATTAAAAATAATGGCGTACCTACATTTGAAGACTATGACAAACACACAACCATTATAATGTATTCGCACCTTGTTATAGCAACAAATGTTAAGTTATTGATGCTATTTTTATGATCAGATGTAATGCACAAAAATTAATTCAAAATTCAAACACAAAACACAACAGATAGCCTGGGAAAACCCTCCTCTTGAGGGAGAAAAACCCAACAATAATATATCTCTTATATATTAATTCTCAAGGATTTTTCCTTTACAATGATGTCTGATATGAAGGCCAAAGAGAAGGCACCACACACTGATGCAATCACAGAATCTTAGTGATGCGATCTACAAATAATAATCTCAACCTTCTATAAATCTCGATCTGCTCTTGAGATGATTCGCACTTGATATCAATGAATGAATGTGTATATAATGGATGATCAAATGGGATGCAACAAATGGAAATATATATGATGTGAAGGTGGAGGATGTTCCTTTTCATAACATGTCATCCTCATCCAAGAGGCATGTCTCTAACAAGTAAGAGGTCGGCCTCTTAGAAGACCAAGCCTCCTCTTAAATACAATAAACAAATATTAAATGTCTTCAAAAGACGTGACTCTTCAAATCATCTCAATTCGGCCAAGAGCAAGGTATAGAATGAAATCTCCCTTCATCGAATATAATAATCACAATTCAAATAGTCGTTAGGCTAGCATTTGAATTGTCTTCAATCGTGCGGACCTGGAAGAAGCGACCCGACGCTGCTAATAACATCAACACTCCCTCTCAGCTAGGGATGATACTTCTAGCTGCAGAAGACATATCACCTCATCATGATGTCCACCACAATGGCTACAACCATATGTGGAAAAATAAGATATCACCTCTTCGTGATATTAGATATCACCTCAACGTGATATCAACCATAATGGCTACAACCATGTATGGTATGTACAAGTGTTCATCACTTGTGTGATGTTGTCACCTCAACATGACTTTCACCATGGCTCTCCCAGAGGGTGAAACACAAGTACAAAAAAAATCATCACAAACTCTCTCACGTGATGTTGTCATGGAGTCACACACATGACATCAACCATGGCTCTCCCAGAGGGTCGAAACAAGGGATTTCACCTCAAACTTCTCTTGTAGAGAAGAATGCATTAACAAGGGATTTCACCTCAAACTTCTCTCACAGAGAAGAACTCATTAAAGAGGATCACTGATATGGAGACTCCTTCTTAGTTAGGGATATATTCTCCACCATACCAATCTTATCTCAAAAGTACACAAACTTTATCCTGGAGAGAGGCTTGGTGAGAATGTCTGTCGTCTGCTCATCAATGTTGATATACCTCAATTGTATAGCTTTCCTCAATACCATATCTCTGATATGATGGTATTTGATCTCAACATGCTTGGTTCTGTCATGAAACACAAGATTGAAATAAATTTTCACACAACTCTGGTTATCACAATTAATGATAGTAGGCTCCATTGATTGTCCAAACAATCTTGCAAGGAGCTTACGAAGCCACACTACTTCTCGAGCTGCTACACAAGCTGCAATATACTCCGCCTTTGTTGTACTAAATGCTATAGATGATTGCTTCCTACTGCACCAGGATATCATAGCAGATCCCAAACTGAAGCAACATCTAGAGGTGCTCTTCTGATCAGTGACACTCCCTGCCCAATCAGAATCAGTATAACCATGTAGCTCCAAGTCCACATCTGAAGAATATCTCAACCCATATCCAACTGTGCCACGCAAGTATCTCAGGATATGTTTTGTTGCAACAAGATGTACCTACCTCAGTTCACACATGAACTGACTAAGTGCACTCACTGCATAGCATATATCTGGTCTAGTGTTTACTAGACACATCAAGGATCCAATCAACTACCTGTACATCGTGGGATCCACCAAGTCTAAACTAGCTGCAGCCTCCTTCAACTTATGTAGGTTGGTTTCCATAGGTGTAGACATGGATTTGCAATCCATCATGCCAAACCTCTTAAGTATGTCAATGGTGTACTTCCCTTGACTTAGAATCATCTCATATGGCTTCTACCAAACTTCTAAGCCAAGGAAGTAATGCATGAGCCCAAGATCCTTCATTTCAAACTTAGAAGCCAACTCCTTACATTTGAGAATGAGGTGATCTTCTCTTGTAAGAATCAAATCATCAACATACAAAACCAAAATCAATGCTTCACCATCAATTACCTTAAAATATAGATTTGAGTCTGCATCATTCTTAGAGAAGCCCAAGCTTGACAATCAATCCTTTCGTACCATGTATGAGGAGCCTGCTTAAGACCATACAAGGCCTTCTTCAACCTACAAACATGAGACTCCTTCCCATGTACCTCAAATACATCAGGTTGCTCGATATAAACTTCTTCCTCAATTACACCATTCAGAAAAGTTGTCTTCACATTCATTTGATGAATCTTCCATCCTCTAGATGCAGCAATGGCAATAATGGTTCTGACAGAAGTATAGTGAGCAACTAGAGAAAATGTTTCTTCATAGTCAACTCCCTCTTTTTGTGAGAACCATCTAGCCATGAATCTTTCCTTGTACTTCTCAATGCTCCCATCAGCCACATGCTTGATCTTGAAGAGCCATTTTTAAGATACCATAGATTTTCCTTTGGGTCTAGAAACGATGTCCCAAACATGTATCATTCTTGAGAATTGACTGATACTCTTCTATCATAGCATCTTTCCAAACTTGCTGACTAGAAGATTCCTCAACACTAGAAGGCTCAGACTCAATACTATGACTTGTCAAAGCAACATAACTAGAGAACTTGTGAGGTCTCTTGCTTTCTTTGAAGGTTCCTCTTGGAGCTGCAAACCTTTTTGCCTCTTGCATTGTTTTCCTAGCCCAAAGAAGTCTTTTTCTCCGAATCACAATATCAGTAGGGCCATCAGTAGGTTCCAAGGGCTCAACTAGATCAACATTTTCTTTTGGTTCTGAAGTCTCCCTCTGAATCTCAGGAGCATGGTCAACTTCCATATCCTGAGGAGACTCTTCATTATCAATCTCCATGTGAGTGCCTTAGATCTTCTGAATGCAACTTCTTCCTCAAATGTGACATCTCTACTGATCTCGATCAACTTCTGACCTGGGATGTAGATCCTGTAGGCTTTTGATGTTTCACTCTAACCTAAAAATATCCCCTTCTTGCCAGAAGGCTCCAACTTTGTCCTCTTTTCCTTTGGTATGTGAATATACACTGGAAATCCAAAGATCCTTAAATGAGTCACTTCTGGCTTCTTCCCAGTAAAGGCTTCTTCAGGAGTCATGTTCTCCAGGATCTAGTGAGGACTTCTATTCTAAACATAAACTGCTATTCTTGATGCTTCTACCCAAATGAAGGTCCGTAGATCTTGGTCATGAATCATGGATTTAGCTGCTTCCACGATTGATCTTTTCTTCCTTTCAACAACACTGTTCTGTTGAGGATTATAAGGCACACTGAACTCCCTCTTAATCCTAACTTCAACGCAGTAGTTTCAAAAGCTATCGGAAGTGTACTCTCCTCCATTATCAGATCTCAGGACTTTGATCTTCTTCCTAGACAGATTCTCCACTTGAGCTTTGAATTCCTTGAACCTTTCTAATACTTCCTCAAATTCTTTAGATTTCAAGAAATAAATCCAAGTCATTCTAGAGTAGTCATCAATAAAAATAATGTAATACAAGAAACCACTCAAAGAAGCAATAGACATTGGACCACATAAATCAGAATGGATGAGATCTAGAATACATTTGGACTATTTTCTCTACTATGAAATGAACCTTTAGTATTCTTACCCATAGTGCAGCCTCTGCAAACACCTTCATGCTCTTGGTTGAACTTCAGAAGACCCAAGACCATCTTCTCCATGATCAGAAGAGCCCGAAAGTGAAGGTGAGGCAATCTTCGATGCCATAGATCACACAATCTTGAAGAATCATGAACTAGAGCCTGAAGTGGATGAGTGCATAGCCTGTAGAGACTCTCATGTCTAGCTCCAATCACCCGAGCAGTCTTGAAGTTGGAATTCTTCATCCACACAAGAACTTTTCCTTTAGAGAAGGAAAATTGATGTCCTTTGTCTTCTAAGGTTGAAATGGAAACAAGATTACACTTGATGCCTGGAACATATAGAACATCGCACAACTGAAGGGTAATGTTGGAATCCAAGTGGAGAGTGGAGGTCCCAATTCCTTTCACTGAGTAGCACACATCATCTCCAATAATGACTTATTCAAAAGAATCTCTCTCCACCAAGCTTGATAAATGCTCCCTAAAACCAGTGATGTGTTGAGAAGCACCACTGTCAATCAGCCAAGCGTTGGTATTGGTAGTTACATTGCTTGACAATGCTGAATAGAACAAATATTCACATGAGTCCTTCTGCAGAGAGGCATCATCAACATCTGCAATGGTGGCCTGTTGCTTAGGCCTAGTTGGACAATGCTTAGCAAAGTGGCCAAACTTATCACATCTAAAGCATTGGACTTTGGATAAGTCTCTCTTCTTCTTGAATGTGGGAGCCCCATCATTTCCTTTATCTCAATTCCTCTTAAAGAATCCTTTCTTCCCATCTTTTCCTTTCTTCTTCAAAGATTGATAGGAAAGAACATGAATGCCTTCATTATTTGAACTTTGACCAACGCCTCTAGCCACCAACCTTGACTCCTCTTGAATGCAGTTTTCCCTCAAATGATCAAACTTAGGAAGTTTCGAACTTGCACTGATTCCTTGAATATAGGACTCCCAAGATGAAGGGAGACCATTGAGAGCAAGCATGGTCAAGTCTTTGTCATCAACTACATAACCAATTGTAGAGAGCTGATCTCTCAATTCTGAAATCCTCATGAAGTAAGCAATCACAGTTTCTCCTTTTGCCATCTTCACATGGTGAATTTGTTGCTTTAGTGCAAGTGTCTGGCTGGTGTTGTTGATTTCGTACATCTCCTCCAAATTTTTGAACATGTCTCTTGTCATCTTCAACTTGGAGACAATCGGAACAATATGATCCTTAACGGAATCAACTAACATCTTCTTTGCCTTGATGTCTTTCTTTCTCCATTGCACCTTCTCTTCTTCCTCCGTTGGTTCGAGAACTTTGGTCTCCACAAACTCAGCCAAGTCATTCTCTTCCAAGGTGAGCATGATTTTGAACCTCCATGATGTGTAGTTAGATGCTCCCTCGAGTCTATCCTCAATCTTAAGATCATTCACCATCTTGACTAAAATAGAGATAGACAAGAAAATGATAAAGAGACTAAAGAGTATCGCTGCAATAATAAATCTGATCACGATCTTCTTCAAACCCACTCTGATACCATGTTAGTTTTATGATCATATGCAATTCATAGAAATTAATTCAAAATTCAAACACAAAACACAACAGATACCCTGGGAAAACCCTCCTCTTGAGGGAGAAAAACCCAACAATAATATATCTCTTATATATTAATTCTCAAGGATGTTTCCTTTACAATGATGGCTGATATGAAGGCCAAAGGGAAAGCACCACACACTGATGCAATCACAGAATCTTAGTGATGTGATCTACAGATAATAATCTCAGCCTTCTATAAATCTCAATCTGCTCTTGAGATGATTCGCACTTGATATCAATGAATGAATGTGTATATAATGGATGATCAAATGGGATGCAACAAATGGAAATATATATGATGTGAAGGTGGAGGACGTGCCTTTTCATAACATGTCAGCCTCATCCAAGAGGCATGTCTCTAACAAGTAAGAGGTCGGCCTCTTAGAAGATTGTGCCTCCTCTTAAATACAATAAATAAATATTAAATGTCTTCAAAAGATGTGATTCTTCAAATCATCTCAAGTCGGCCAAGAGAAAGGTATAGAATGAAATGTTCCTTCATCAAATATAATAATCACAATTCAAATAGTTGTTAAGATAGCATTTGAATTGTCTTCAATCGTGTGGACCTGGAAGAAGCAGCCTAACGCTGCTAATAACATCAACAATTGAGACATCATGCTAGACCAAAAACAAAAATACTCTGGAAAATTAGTAGTGTTGATCATGAAGCAATACTGAAAACTTTGAATGTAAGAGATGACCCTACAGGGACACTTGAGTAGCAGATCATTTGTTGTATGGGACATGTATGATATTATTCATCACATTTTGATATTGTTTATCTACTAAGGTTCATTATTTAGGTTGTTTAGAATAATATATATTGGTTATTCTAAGCATCTTTTATAGTTTGCATTACCAATTCATCATCATTCAGGTTGTTTAGAATAATATAGATTTGTTAATCTAAGCATCTTTTCTATTGTGACGATATAGATATCTCATTTGAAGTATATTGTGATGTTCCTAACATGATAGATCATGGACTTGCTGCAACAATAGCCAATTTTGATCGTTTGGGAGAGGTATGCGACATATTAGAATAATATAGATTGGTTATTTTAAGTATCTTTTATAGTTTGCATTACCATTTCATCATCATTCAGGTTGTTTAGAATAATATAGATTTGTTAGTCTAAGCATTTTTTCTATTATGACAATATAGATTTCTCATTTGAAGTATATTGCGATGTTCCTAGCATGATAGATCATGGACTTGCTGCAAGAATAGCCAACTCTGATCCTTTGGGAGAGGTATGTGAGAGATTAGAATAATATAGATTGGTTATTCTAAACATCTTTTATAGTTTGCATTACCATTTCATCATTAATTAGGTCATTTAGAATAATATAGATTTATTATTCTAAGCATCTTTTCTATTGTACGTAGTTTGACTGCTACCTTTATGGTTTGTATAGGTGGTTCACTCCAAAACGTCAACATGCTACTCTTGTGGAAGAGTGTGTTGACTATGAAGGCAATGCGAGCTCTATTTCCTTCCCCCACTAGGAAATGACTATGTATTAGGGTCATTTGTTGTATGCCTACGTGGAATTTTGTAAATCCTATATTTGATAGCAATTATTGAATGATAATATCATGCATATTGTGTACACTTTACGTGTATTCAAGTGTATACTTTACAACTTATGTGTATACTTTGTCACTTATGAGTATTGAATGTATACTTTACGACTTAGATTTTTTAAAGCATATACTTTCTATTCATGTGTGTAGTTCATGACTTAAGTGTATTTGAGTAAATGAATCACTTTTTCACTTACTGACAAGGAACAAAACAAACCCTAAACCCCTTTGTACCTTTACATCGTATCCATTTGACCCTTTTTCTATCAACTGAAAACTCATCACCGCGGGAAAACACATCAAAGATAGAAAAAATTGAGAGAGGTTATTGTAGAGGATTCCAACACGATCCCATAGCCTCAAACAAATAGTTTTTAGGCATCATAGTTTCTGAGAAATAGAGATTCAAATATTACTATCTTTTAGCACTTTGGACTCTTAAGGGAAATCATTAATCCAATGTAGCTTAGAGTGATTCGGCATATTTGGGTGCAAAAGAGGACCATCCCTATCGCAAATGTACCCATCCAGGCATATTGGAACAGTCTGCTTGGTCCTACGAGTTGCAAAACGAAAGTTGCACCACTTTGCAACTTTACACTGCATCTGACAACTTTTTTCTCAACTGAAAACTCGTTACCATGGGAAAACGCCTCTAAGATAGCAAAAATTGAGAGAGGTTATTGTAGAGGGTTTCAACATGATCCCATAGCCTCAGACAAAGAGTCTATAGGCATCACGGTTTCTGAGAAACAACCCTTCAAAGATTGTTGACTTTTAGCACTTTGGACTCTTAAGGGAAATCACCAGTCTAATGTAGCTCGGAGTGATTCAGCCTATTTGGGTGTAAAAGTACCCATACAGACGTGTTGGAACAATCTATTTGGTCCTACGAGTTGCAAAACAAAAGTTGCACCACTTTACAACATTACATTGCTTGCATTTGACAACTTCTTCCTCAACTGAAAACTCGTCATCGCAGGAAAATAGCTCCGATATAAAAAAACCAAGAGAGGTTACTGTAGAGGGTCTCAACATGATCCCATAGCCTTAGATAGAGAGTCTATAGGCATCACGATTTCCTAGAAATAGAGATTCAAAGATTACTACATTTTAGCACTTTTGACTCTTAAGGGAAATCGTCGGTATAATGTAGCTCGGAGTGATTCGGCGTATTTAGGTGCAAAAGAGGATCATCCCTAACATAAACGTACCCATTCAGATGTGTTAGAACATTCCATTTGGTCCTCCGAGTTGCAGAACGAAAGTTGCACCACTTTGTAACATTGCACTGCTTGCATTTGACAACTTTTTTTCCTCAACTGAAAACTCGTCATCGCGAGAAAATGTCTCCGGGATAGAAAAAATTGAGAGATTTTATTGTAAAGGGTCTCAACATCATCCCATAGCCTCAAAAAAAGAGTTTGTAGGCATCACGATTTCTGAGAAATAGATATTCAAAGATTACTGTATTTTAGCACTTTGGACTCTTAAGGGAAATCACTGGTCCAATGTAGCTCGAAATAATTCAGTGTATTTGGGTACAAAAGAAGACCATCCCCAGTGTAAACCTACCCATATAGACATGTTAGAATAGTCCATTTGGTCCTACGAGTTGCAAAATAAAAGTTGCACCACTTTGCAACATTACACTGCTTTCATTTGACAACTTTTTTCTCAACTGAAAACTCGTCACCGAGGGAAAATGCCTCCAAGATGAAAAAACACCGAGAGAGGTTATTGTAGAGGGTATCAACATGATCCCATAGCTTTAGACAGAGGGTTTGTAGGCATCACAGTTTCTGAGAAATAGAGATTCAAGATTACTATATTTTAATACTTTGGACTCTTAAGGGAAATCGTTGGTCCAATGTAGCTCGGAGTGATTCGGCATATTTGGGTACAAAAGAGGACCATCCCTAGCATAAACATACCCATCCGGATATGTTGGAATAGTCTATTTGGTCCTATGAATTGTAGAACAAAAATTGCACCACTTTGCAACATTACACTACTTGCATTTGACAACTTTTTCCTCAATTGAAAACTCATCACCAAGGGAAAACGTCTTTGAGATAGAAAAAACCGAGAGAGGTTATTGTAGAGGGTCTCAACACGATCCCATAGCCTCAGACAGAGTTTCTATAGGCGTCCCAGTTTCTGAGAAATGGCCCTTCAAAGATTGTTGTTTTTTAGCACTTTGGACTTTTAAGGGAAATCGTTGATCCAATGTAGTTCATAGTGATTCAGCATATTTGGGTGCAAAAGAGGACCATCCCTAGTGTAAACATACCCATCCAAATGTGTTGGAATAGTTTGTTTGGTCCTATGAATTGCATAACGAAAGTTGCACCACTTTGCTACTTTACATTGCTTGCATCTGACAACTTTTTCCTCAACTGAAAACTCATCACCGCGAGAAAATGCCTCCGAGATAGCAAAAACCGAGAGATTATTGTAGAGGGTTTCAACACAATCCCATAGCCTAAGACAAAGAGTTTGTAGGCATCACTGTTTCTGAGAAATAGCCCTTCAAAGATTGTTGTCTTTTAGCACTTTGGGCTCTTAATAGAAATCATCGATCCAATGTAGCTCGAAGTGATTTGGAGTATTTGGGTGCAAAAGAGGACCATCCCTAGCGAAAACATACCCATATGGACGTGTTGGAATAGTTCATTTGGTCCTATGAATTGTAGAACGAAAGTTGCACCACTTTGCAACTTTACACTGCTTGCATTTGACAACTTTTTCCTCAACTAAAAATCAGTCGTTGCGGGAAAACGCCTCTGAGATAGCAAAATCCGAGAGAGGTTATTTTACAAGGTCCCAACACGATCTCATAGCATCTAACATAAATTTTGTAGGCATCACGGTTTCTGAGAAATAGCCCTTCAAAGATTGCTTCCTTTTAGCACTTTGGACTCTTGAGGGAAATCGCTAGTCCAATGTAGCTCGAAGTGATTCAATGTATTTGGGTACAAAAAAGGACCATCCCTATTGTAAACGTACCCATCCGGACGTGTTGGAACAATCTGTTTGGTCCTACGAGTTGCAGAACGAAAGTTGCACCACTTTGCAACTTTGCACTGCTTGTCAAAATTGCAACTTATTGTCAAATGGTGGAAGTTCAAGAGTCATCTTGTTGTAGTTTGTTGGAAAATAGTTGGAAGTTGTTTGGTCATGGCCCAATTAGGTAGGAATTAGATGTTAGAAGGGTTTGGGAGAGCAAGGGAGGTCAATCGAGGTTTGGGTATGATACCCTAGATGCAAAAAGTGTGGTTTTTGAGTGAAATTGAGAGGTTTAAGCGTGTTAGTGATTGAAATCTGTTGGGAGAGCAATTTCTAAAAGTGTATTAAGCATATGCAAACTTCTATAAACATGTTTGAGGTGTTGTTTGAGTGAGATAAGTGTGGAAATGCATACTTTCAATTAACTCCCTTATAATCTAGGCAAAATGAGGGTTACATGATTGAGTGACTTTGATAGTGTTTACAAGGATGATAGTTGTGCAATTTGGATGTTTATAGCCTAATGAGATACTGTCCAAAGGAATCTTGGAGGGGCAGTATTTTTAAAGATGAGTTGTTTTGCAAATTTGGGTTAATTGAAGCCCTGTTCGGCGAAATAGTTCAATTTTAGTGGGGTTCTAAAACAAGCACATTAGGTTTTGAGATATGTTAAAGAGAAGGATAATGGGTTTCTTTCACAACATTTTATTTTGTGGGTTTGAGTTTATTTTGTGAAGATATTGATTCTTACTCAAGATGATTTTATACCTTTTACATGTTATTATGCTTCAATGAACATTAAGTGACATTGATTTTTATCCAAATGATTATATTACTTTCGAATGAACACTGTAACATGAAATGCATTTCATTAAGTTGTATCCACTTTTCATTAATTTTTACTTCTTTTGAAATAAAAATCAACTGCACACTTCATTACATGAGTTTAAAAAACAAAATAATGTCAAATGTAAATTCATTCAACAGAGCTTGAAATCTTGAGTATTCTCAAAATGAGTGTTTGATAAAAATGTATTGGTAGACATGTATGAAAAATGTGGTACAATAGAAAAGGCAATTCATTGTTTGAAAAATCTCCTCAAAGAAATAGATGGATTACCAATTGTAATTCATAAGTTCTATTAAAATGTTATTTCGTTAATCTATAACATTGTTATGCCTTGCATAACCACTCCATTTTATTCTGGAACAAAACGGGTCCCCCTTCTTTTTCTTTTGTTTTCTTCGCTCTTGTTTTGTTTTGATCCTTCAGTTTTGAGGATTGATCTTGCTTTGGCATGAGCCTAAATGTTTATCTTGCTTGCCTAAGTGATTCCCTAAATTGCACGTTGAAAACCTTAGGTTCTGGGCAGGTTCAGGTTTTGTCCCTAGTTCGGGATTTTTCTTCTCATCCGGATTTTCCCGAATCTTGCTCAAACTCCGGCTAAGCGTTGAGTTTGGGGATTTTTGGTCTTCGCAGAATTCCGCGTCGACCGAATTTTCCCGAATTTTCCCTCCCCTCCAGATTTTCTCGAAATTCTCGAGGCCTCCGGAGATGCACCTTCTTTGTGGATTTCTTCGTCCTCCGGATTTTCCCGAAATCCTTTGTTCCCTATTTTTTTCCAAATTTTCTGGAATGTCTCCTCCTTCGCGGAAATTCGTCCCATGCGGATTTTCTCGATTTTTTATGGAATGTGAAGAAATATGGAGTAATTGGACTGGTTAACAAATGATGATGCATTTTATGATTAATTTGTGCTATTTTGAGATCTCACATGCTGTTTCTTGATTGATAATGATCGGATTAAGTTGCTAGTAGGTGGTTTTTATGTTATTTTGTTGGAATCTGCCTAGCTCGGATTTCCCCGAAATTCCTCCCTGGCTTGGATTTTGCGGGTGGACCTGAAACCCGAACTATTTGTATGATCATTTTGTTTGAAGATTTAATGGCACCTTACTGACGTAGGATTCGTTTTAATGATGATTTTGATTAACTAACCTCGATTTGTGTGATCTTTACTATGGTTTTCTTTGTTGAATGCAGGATTAAATTTTGCACATGATGATATCTCTCAAGAAAGTTGGCTGTAAAGCATGCCTCAATCCCATGTAGCATAAAACTCCTCAAGGAAAGGTCGTTGGGACCCTCCTGTAGTCTGGCCGACTGGCAGTTTGATTTTGTTCATTTGAAATCCAAGGGGTTGTCGAGACATTTCGATCACTATGGGTTTCTATGTCTCTCGCTGATTGGTGTGATGTCTCAGTGACAAAGGTGGGGGTGGTGTCGGAATGAAGTCTTGCCGACCAAGCAGGGTCTCCCCGAAGTAAAATGAGCTCTCAGCGAAAGAGGAGACTTCGGTGTAATGTCTTAGCAAAGGGAGGAACTCTTGTCGACATGAGATAATATCGGCGTAAGGTCTCGCCAATCCATCAGAGTCTCAACAAAATGGAACGGCATCGGGGAGAGAGGTTTGCATTCGATGAAAGGTCTCACTGATGGCGTGAGGTCTCGACGAAAGGAGGTATTATCGTTATGAGGTCTCAACAACTAAGAAATGTCTCGCTGACAAGTTGTTCCTTCGGGGAGAAAGATGTATGCGCCATGAAGTTTGGCCGAATGGTAAAGGTCTCGCCGAAGGTTCTCTCTTCAGTGTAATGTCTGGGCGACTGCGAGATGTCTCGGCGAAATGGAGAGTTGTGGTTTCGGCAAAAGGTCTCCCCGACCATGGAGAGTCTTGCCGATACAGAATGAGCTCGTCGAGAGATTTAGGGCTTGGAAATATGTCTCACCGACTTGCCATGGTGTCACCAAAAGAGTTGTGGTTTTGGCGAAAGGTCTTACCGACCCGATAGGGTCTTTCCAATACATAATGAGCTCAGGGAGAATGAAGGGGTTTGACATAAGGTCATGCCGACTAGCGATGGTCTCGCCGACATGTTTTCTCCCTTCGGTATAATGGAATGCACTCGATGATATGTCTCGCCGACCTAGGGATGTCTCGACGACAGGGCATGAGTTCGATAGGGTCTTCCCGACATGGGTGTGCTCGCCAAAGAAAGAAAGGCTCGCTGAGAGGTCTTGCCGAGGGAATGCTGTCTTTTCGATAGGTTTTGTGGTATCGATATGACTTGCGCAGCTCGATGGGAGGTCTTATCGACCGTCTTATGCTACGCCGATGGTTGCTATGAGGTATAATCGCATCGGGGAGACACAATTAGTGTCTCACCGACATGCGATTCCATTCGAATGACCTTTGACTGCCCGAGAATCTTACGTGGCCTATGTTTCACCAATCAAAAGAAGCTAAAGGAGTGGCCCATTGGTCCTTTGATTGACTGACTACCCCTGTGAAGAAGATCAACATAATGCAAATGACATGGACTCATTCTGAGATCAGGGGGCGATGGATCGACTCGGGAACAAGGATGTTCAGATCTAAAGGGAGGCTCGATGCTCTGCTTCCATAGATGGTCAACGTGCATAAAGATCTAGAGCAGAAAGGGGGCCGAAGGAAAGAAAGAACCACGAGTCTTAGGGACAGCTGTGTGGTTTACTGGCAAGGAGGCAAATTAGTATTAATGGTGATACTTTAGAGCATTCAAAGTAGCTCTGCCAGGGAGTTCGAAGATGGACACGGAGGCCAGAAGTAAATGATGTGGCTACAAAAGATCTGAGATCATCCCCAGAACAATCTTTCAACAACATAGACAGCAGGGATACGCATTTAAGGCAGAACCAACTTTATTCAAAAGATCTGAGGGCCGACCCTCCTGCAACCAGCAGATATTTTGTAAACCCTAAAAATAGGGGCCAGCGCATTCTTTTTGGCTACATTATGTATATATGGAATTTAGGCCTCTTTGTAAAAGGGTTAGAAGAGCTAGTTAGAAGAATAGAGACAGTTAGAGGAGATAATAGAGTAAAAACAGGTCTAGATATAGATTTTCAAGAGTAGGAATTATCTGAAAGATAGAGGAGACAAAGCTGCATCCTGATTCTTTGTACTGGGAGCTTCTTTTGTCTTCTTAGTTAGGAGATAGATTCAACAGAAGCTAGTAATGTATCTTTCCAGTTTTCTTAGTGTAGATGGAAACGATTTGGAGTCATGGATTTTTTATACACTGGTGATTGTGCCAGATTTGTAAATGTTGCTTATCTATTTCACTAGCAGTAGAAGCAACCAGATTTAAATCTACTTCATATTGTGTTCTTGAGTGGTGTTTATCTTCAGTTAATCATTTGATTTGAAAGGCTTTCAAGGAAGGAAGTTTGATTCTATGTTTTGTTTAAATGGTGATTTGCAATCTGTTATTGAAATTAGCACTGTGAATGAATGAAACTGTGTGTTAATCACAAGTCAATTTTGTTCTACAGTTTTAGTTAGGAATTCCTTGAAAGGTAACAAGTCTAGTTAAGTAGGATGAATTAACATTCTTTTCTGTTCCAAAGCTTTGATCTATCTTTTTCTGTTTCTTTAAAAAACCCTGGTTAAAAAGTAGGTTTAAGTTCATGTTTGATCTTAGAACAATCCAGAAGCTCAACACCAGCAGGCCCTTTGAACATTACTATTACATTGACCATTGAGCAACATCAGCACAGTTGAGAACCAACTACCAAGACCTTGGGAGCTAAGATATACATGTGTTTTCTTTCTTTTTCAGGAGAAACAGAATAGCAATATTCTGTTTGCACGTTGCTGTGCCATAAGACCCATCAACAAACATACATTATCAATCATAACTTTAAACAATTCTAAGATAATTATACATTCCATTTTGAAAATTCAAAGTAGAAAGACATGCACATGAGGAACAAATTAGATCAAATATCAATTCTTATATATCAAACTGTAGAATAATTGTGTTTGTGCATATACAAATTTGGCATATGCCTACTCAGAACAAGTTTTACAAATTGTGGCATATATGCCATCTCAAGATTTATCAAACCCTAAGTACATGTCAATCTATATCATATCATAATCATGTGTTGGACCATCAAAATCAAGCCTCCTCGAAGAAGTTAGATTCTCTGCAGTTTCCTGCACAATAATATTTCAAACCACAAATTAGATTATGTGAATGGTTGACAAGATAGACTAGTAAATAGAAATTTATATACCATCATTTATAAATTACAAATTTAACATGAAAATCAGTATACATGTACTATATTATATAAATAATGCAATTCTTGTTTACCTCAAATTTTGCTCTCTTTTCTGCAAGACATTATGCATATGATTGTCCCTTGGGACGATCAGGTGTCCTCGTATAAAGTAATGGTCTCTCACTCGTCACAATGTTGAGTCGAACAAAGGACTATAGCAAATAAAATAAAAATGACACAAATTATTAAAATATAACTATTGATAAATAATCATATCTACTAATCACATATCTACTCCTATCTAAACGTAAATGATCTGCAATATAAAATAAACACATACCTATTGTGATGCTATGACACCAGATGGGCTCAAAGTGGATGGATCAGTTAAGATGGTTTCCTGTATAAAAAATGACAAGAATGTAAATGCACATGCACATATAATTATAATGTTGACAATAAAAAAGATATATACCTGTTGTGCAACTTCATCCAATGGGTCAAACTCGATCAACAAGGCTATATAAGAACTAGGTTGTTGCATAAAAAGACAAGATTACATTAGACTATCAATATATATAGTACATGTATTTAAACATAATAGATTTCAAAGATTAACATCTAAAATAACAATTTAAATTATTTACTGTGTACTGATTGTTTAAGGCAAATGAAATGGCAATATGCGTAGCCTGCTGCACTTCCGACAATTGCTCCTCTATCAACAACTGTTAAAGATTCCAGCACATAAACATATATTAGTACAAATATCCGTCATAAAATATGAAAGAATTTACATAAAACACACTATGAAATTTCTTTAAGACTTACCAGTCCTCCCATATCATCCCTGGCAGTCGATGTCTCTCTTGCAAATGCTCCACTCCGTGCTCTCTCAAATCCTACATCTGACATATCATGAACCTCAAAGTCGGATGTGTCTATGGGAGCCTTAGTGAACCGTCAGAGAGTACCAAAACATAAATTATTGCACGTTATGCAATGATGAGGCACACAAATATGTCTCAAAGAGGACATTGTACTAGTGGGAGCTAATGGTTGTGTACCAGTGAGAACTACTGCACGAGGTGCACCACCATCATGCTGGGATGTATTAGGTGCAACACCACCGTGATGGGATGCACCGTCAAATGGTTGCTCAACATGATGGCTATGCCTCACCAAATGATCACTCAACGAATGTAATGCATAAATGCTCAATTCCCCGCATCTACAACAATCTCAGGGTAAGGTAGTGGAGCCGGAGCAGCAATAGGTGGAGGACGAACTAGGGTGACTCAGCGTTCCCTAGGTCTATCCTGTGGCATCCCTCTACCAACACCCTAGAAATCTCGCATGTCAAAGTAATTGACATGTTTCCCTAGCACAAACTTAACATATAATTTTTGGAGAAAATACTGAGGAACATCAAAATTGTTGTTGGGTGGTTTATCAAAAACCATCCACCAACGTCTCCAAAAATTATCTAATATTCCTCTATGGGTACACCATTTAATTGAAAATTTTGGTTTTTGCACATTAACAAGCTGTCCAATTTTCTAATTTATGAATAACTGGGCTTTTTCAATATCAAGAGCCTTCACCTCATCATACGATAACCCATCAGCATAAAATTGTCTTTGTTGCTCTCGCCACTGTGCAAATATATTATGTTGAGTTGCCAAAGTTTGAACATTTACAATGATTGTTTCCAAAGTGTTTTTCATATCTAATAGTTCATCGAGTGTCTCATAGATTTGACATACTTTTCTTAATTGATCTAAATTTCTATGAATAGACTCGTGTATTGTTGGCACATTTTCATTCAAAAATAATGGTTACGGTGGAGGATTTGGAGGGTATTCATTTTCTACAGGATTAGGGTTTTCATTTTGTGTGGGGTTAGGATTTTCATTCTGATCCATTTTTAGCCTGTTAATTGATTAAAAAAAATTAAAATTAACAATGGTTTTAATCTAATAAAAAATCTATCAAATATACCCTATTTTTGACTAAAATTAAAAAAAAAAAAAGCAAAATGAATAAAAATTAAAAAAATCAAACATACCTTACAAATTTGATGATTTTTTGGTAATTTGATCTCCCAAATGGATATTTGAGTCACACTTTAAAAACCCATGCCCACACATTGTGGGAATGTAGGAATATAGCTCTTGAATTCTTTTTGGTATGTTTATAACACAAGAAACAGATATCCGTTTATAACGGATATCTATTTCCTGATTTACAACCTTTTTAAATAAATGGTCGGGTCCGGGACCATATATAATATGTATTATATTTTATTATGTAACAATATATATTATATTAATTTTAATATAATACATATATTATATTATAATATATAATAATATAATATATAATAATATATTATAATATAATATAAATATTATATAATATTATATAATATAATATCACCTATTAAGGTTTTTTTTTAACTATAACACAAAGAACGAATATTTGTTTCATAACAGATATTCGTTCTAAGACCCGTCCGTATTTAACTGCGCGTGGTTTTTTTGAAATGTTTCATATTTAATATAATACAATATATATTAAATTATTATATATAATATAATATAATATAATATATATTTATAATATAATATATAATATAATATAATATAATATATGTATTATATTTATTATATTATAATAATATATAATAATACAATATATTATATAATATATTATATAATATAATATAATATGACCTCTCAGGATTTTTTTTAATTATAACACAGAGAACCTGGCCATATTTAACTGCGCCTTTTTTTTTGAAATATTTAATATTTAATATAATATATATTATACTAATTTTATTATATTATATTATATTAATATTATATAATATGACCTCTCGAGATTTTTTTTTAATTATAACACAAAGAATGGATATCCGTTATGTAAAATAAAATAATTGGTCAGGTCAGACTTGACACAATTATAAACATTGCTTTAAACAAAACAGATATTCGTTTTATATCAGATATCTATTTTGTAATAGATATTTGTTTTGTAAAGATATTCGTTCGTAACGAATATCTGTTTTGGTTCGATATTACCAAACCAAAATGGATATTGTACTTGGGCTTGCAAAAATTCAAAGGCGCGAATTTCATGTTTTTAGACGTGTTAAAAACACTTTTTTCACATCGCCACTTTTTGGACCCCCATGATCTTGCACAAACCCTTATTCTACATTATTTTATTTCATTAACATAAGTTCCTCTTTATTTCCATACTATTTCCATTTAAGTTTTTTAATGTGTTGTTTTAATATGTTACATATTAAATCAATTCTACCAATATGTCTACAAATACTCATTTGCATTTTATTTATTTCATTTCTTGCCTTTTTAGATTATCTCCAAGTCTACAAATATTATTTCATTTAATAATATGTCTACAATAAATAAAATATATCCATACAATTAATCAGCGTAACCCATTGCACACCACAGGTGCAATTGCTAATATTAATTATATTTTAAAAATTAATATATCTCATTTATTATATGTATATATATATATATATAAACACGTTAGATGAGATATTTCTATGATAACAATTAAAACAGTAAATGAGATATTTCTATGCGAATAAGTCATAGAAAAAGATTGCATTCATTTTGTCGTAAGAAAAACTAGCAAAGTCGTCATACAAATGGCATGAGACTTTGAACAAGACTTGGAAAGTTGAATGGAGGAAATTTCCCCCGACTTTCGCCATAGAATAAGTTTTGAATGATAGGGGAAATACTATTATGAAGATTGTACTGATGTGGGTCTTGTTATTAGAAGTGATGCTCTTCTCCTTCGCATGTTATGCAGATGAAAGAAATTATCTTTTGGATTTTAAAGAGGGCCTCAACTTTACTTCCTCTAAATGCACGCTGCAATCGTGGAAGGGGTTTAACTGCTGCGCGTGGGAAGGAGTCACCTGCAATCACTGCCCACATCCTTTCCTTAGATCTCAGTCCTCAGTCCCTTAACGCCTCGTGGAACTATGAATTGCATGACCTTTCCTCAAATCTCAATCCTCAGCCCCTTAACTATGACCGGTCATTCATATCTTGGAGGGAACTTCGTGGGGGACTATTCCAACTGCAACATCTGGGGCGCTTGGACTTCAGTGGGAATGTCTTCTTTCCTTCTCTTGCCATCCCTTCACAGTTTCACAAGCTCAACAATTTGAGGTATTTAAGCTTGTCTAGTTCTAACCTTATTGGTCAGATTCCAAAAGAGATTGGTAACATGGCCTGTTTAATTTATCTTGATCTATATGACAATCATTTGAATGGCACCATTCTAACATCTTTAGGTAAGCTGTCAAAGCTCACAGAACTTTTCCTCTGTCAAAACTCTTTGAGTGGCACCATCTCAACATCTTTGGATAAGCTTTCAAAGCTCACATATCTTGACCTAAGTTCTAACTATTTGAGTGGCACCATCCCAACATCTTTTGGTAAGTTGTCAAAGCTCACAACACTTGACCTTGATTCTAACTCTTTGAGTGGCATCATCCCAACATCTTTGGGTAAGTTGTCAAAACTTATGACACTTTACCTCTTTGCGAACTCTTTGAGTGGCACCATCCCAACATCTTTGGGTAATTTGTCAAAGTTAGCACAACTTGACCTAAGTTCAAACTTTTTGAATGGTACAATCCCAACCTTCTTAGGTAACCTCACCAAACTCACATAATTTGATATTCGCAACAACCAACTAAGTGGAAGTTACACACTTTCTTTTTTTGATAAAATGCCCAATATTGAAGAATTGTATCTTTCAAGGAATATGTTGATTGTAAAAGTCAATGCCACTTATATCCCTAGTTTTCATCTTGAATCCATAGGTTTGGGATCTTGTAATATACAAGGGGATTTTCCAGCTTTCATTTCAACTCAATTTTCCTTACTCTCACTAGATTTATCTCAAAACTCTCTCAGTGGAAATATTCTTGATTGGCTATGGGATTCTATGCCCCTTAGCCATCTCAGCCTCCCATCTAACCAATTTGTAGGTAATTTACCCATCAAGTTGCTTGGCTTTGAACTCAATTATCAAGAAACATCAATAATTGATTTGTGTAATAATAAGTTACAAGGAAATATTCCCCTTCCTCTGCAAAATGTGGAGTACTTGGATCTTTCAGAGAATCTATTTGATGGACCTATTCCAATAGATATTGGAAAATATGGACAAGCTCTTAGATTTCTATTGCTTGCCAAAAACAATTTGAGTGGTGTCATTCCACATTCTATCTGTGAGTCAAGTAATTTGCAAGTTTTAGACTTGTCAAATAATATGCTTAGAGGTAATATTCCCTCAACTTTAGACCAATGCTTTAAGTTGTCCATGTTAAATCTAGAAAAGTATGATCTTAAGGGCAGAATTCCAAATATATTTGGGAATATGACTTATCTAGAAACATTGAAACTAGGTTTGAATGGGCTAAAAGGGAACATACCATCATCCCTTGGAAATTGTAGTTCCTTGGAAATCTTAGATCTAAGGAATAACAATATTCATGGGTGTATTTATGCTTAGATTGAAAGCTTGAAAAGTCTAAGCATCCTAATATTAAAATCTAACAAATTTGGTGGCAAGATACCCTCAGAATTATCAAACTTGCAACATCTTCATAAATTGGATATTTCAAGCAACAAATTTTCAGGCATTATTCCAAGTGGCTTTATGAACTCAAGTGCAATGGCAAATCAGATAGAAAACACCGAAACTCTTGAATTAAATACCACAAATGTTGGCATCATTTATATAAATAGTATAATCATCACAAACAAAGGACAAGATCTAGAGTATGCAAGAATTTTGAGATTAGTAAAATGCCTTGATCTATCAAACAACAATTTATCAAGTAAAATACCTTGGGATATTGAATCCCTCAAAGGATTGATATTTCTCAATGTTTCAAGAAATCATTTAAGTGGTGAGATTCCAAAATTCTTGGGAAGCATGGTACAACTACAATCAATTGATCTTTCCAAAAATGAATTGTCTGGGATGTTTCCTGAGCTGCAACATCTCACATATTTGAGTTTCTTTGATGTATCTCATAATAACCTATCAGGAATGATACCACAAGGAGAACAAATGATGACATTTGATTCCTCATCTTTTTCAAACAATTTAGATCTATGTGGCATGCAAATCAATGTGTCATGCTCAGGAAATCATCTTGCTTCTCCCAGTGATGATGAAGAAAATAAAGAGGCGCTGGAGGATGATATATGGTGGGATGTGGGAATAGCAATTATGGGCTCTGCATTTGGGTTTTCAGTGTTAATATTAAAATGAGCAAAGAAATAGAAGAAAAATAAGAAAAATCAAGAACAAGATAAGAGACACGAAATTTATAGTGGTTCGGAAAATTTGCCTACATCCACTTTCAACAGCAGGAGAATCACTTTATTAATTCTTAATCTATTTACATATTCAACCAACAACATATATATAAAACGGTCTCCACTCCAATAATTAGAAAAATCAGTTTGTGAGAGAAACTTGCCAATTCAAGCAAAAGGCATCCTTATCCGATCTATTTGAGAATCTTGCCAATTTGGGCTTCACGAGACCCAACAATCTCCCACTTGAAGACCAAATTGCTGCTCAGAGATCTCCCCCACTTTAGACATTTACATCAGCCACAACGAAGATTTGAGCTTTGCCAAAAGTTGTTCACGAACATTGCGAATCAATCTTCGCCAAATTGTGTCAGACTCAATAAAATCAAATACCCGAGCACCTTCTCTTACTACTTTTACAGGTGCAAACTCACTCATAAATCCACACTCTTTTGTCACAGCCTTGTCAACACAACAATTTTCCAATTCAAAATCCATTTTGAGACAATGTTTTCCTCTTTCAGCCAATCCAAACGGATTAATATTTGGTTGAAATTTCATCACCATGCTGCTATGCTCAGTGCCCTCTGCAGCATCGGCAGCAGCAACACCAATTAATCCCCCTAGACTAAACGAATCAATAATTGTCTGCGTCCTGATCCACTTCGACCGCTACTTGGCCACATAGTATGAATCTATAATCCTCCTTCCGTCCTTTGTCTTCATGGGCAGCAGATTATGGGCACTCAAGATCCCAACCGCCCAAACCTCAATGGAGGGTTTCCACAACTGCTTCGCAGTGGGCCGCAGATTGCTACTATAATGCGTGCTCTCGTCCAATATATGGTAACCCCCATCTCTGCAAATCCTCAGATGAATCCTGTTGGCAAACTTAATCTCCTTCTTCTTGGGCTCCGTGTCGACCTTGGCCTACTTATCTCGTAGGGTAGCGACTTCTTCTTCCATCTCCTTGAGCCTCTTCTTCATCTCCGCCAACTCCTTGGCAGCAACATCAGTGTCTTCATTGGCCTTGGCCATGTCCACGTCGTGGGGAAGAATATGGGTATCGATGTCTTTGTCCATGTTTGTTAAAAACATAAAACTAAAAAAAAAACAAAATGCCAGTACACAAATAAAAATAGAAAATTAATAGTGAGCAATATACTGTGATTAAAAATCACAAAGGCAGAGAAAAAACTTTATATTTTTATTCATCAATGTGCAACAAATATCTACACAGCTTTATTCAGAAAATATGAAATATATAGAGCAACTATAAAAGTTTCTAAAGTATGTTGGGAAACTTTCCCAACTTAAAATGGCCAAAAAAAAAAAACTATGGGAAACTATCCCATTTACAACCACAAAAAACAGATTTTTTACTATTTTAACATCCTCCCTAAAATCTGATTTATGTGATAGCTTTCATTCCTAAAAGATTCTTCAATCTATTGAAATCTTTCTCTTTCAAAGGCTTTGTCAAAATGTCAGCAACTTGATCTTTGGACCTGCAATAAGAAAGTTTGATTTCATTATTTTTAACCAACTCCCTGATGAAATGAAACTTGGTGTCTATGTGCTTGCTTCTCCCATGAAAGACTGGTTTTTTAGAAAGTGTAATAGCTGATTGATTATCACAAAATATAATTGTTTCTTCCATTTGAGGCTGCAACAATGCTTCCAGCATTTTCCTTAACCAAACTGTTTGACAACTTGCTGAAGTGGCTGCCACATATTCTGCTTCTACTGAAGACAATGCAACAATGGGTTGTTTCTTTGAGGACCATGAAATTACACCTGAACCAAGATTAAAAACATACCTAGAAGTACTTTTTTTATCATCTTGATTTCCAGCCCAATCACTATCTGTATAACCAGTTAACTTCAAATCATTCTTCTTTTCATAAAAAATTCCATGATTTGTTGTCCCTTTCACATACCTTAGTATTCTTTTACCTGCTTGTAGATGTGTATCATGTGGATCCTCCATAAATCTTCTTATCAAACTTACTGCATACATGATATATGGTCTTGTTGTAGTTAAATACATTAAACTTCCAACCAAACTTTTATACAAAGTAGAATCTACTTTTTTGCTTTCATCCTTTTTGCTCAACTTCATACCCATGGCAATAGGTGTAATTGCTGATTTACTATTTTCCATTTTAAACCTTTTCAAAATATCATTTGCATACTTTTCTTGTGAAATAAAAATCCCATCACTATTTTGAGTTACTTCAATACCAAGATAATAATGCAACAAACCAAGATCAGTCATCTCAAATTCACCCTTCATTTCCATTGAAAAATCTCTAAGCATGTTTTCATTATTTCCAGTATAAAGCAAATCATCAACATAAATGCAAACTATCATAACATCTCTTTGCTGATTTTGTTTTAAGAATAAGGTGGGCTCATAAGGGCATTTTTCAAAACCATTTTTCAAAAAATATGATTCAATCCTTTCATACCAAACTCTAGGTGCCTGTTTTAAACCATACAAAGCTTTCTTTAGTTTGAGCACTTTACCTTTTTCACCATTAATCTCATAACCAGGTGGTTGCTCAATGTAAATTTCTTCCTCCAATACACCATTCAAGAATGCTGATTTTACATCCATATGAAAAAGTTTCCAACCCTTTTGAGCTGCAAGAGCTAAAATCATACGAATAGTATCCATTCTAGCAACAGGTGCAAAAACTTCATTATAATCAATACCTGATTTTTGTTTGTAGCCCTTCACTACCAACCTGGCCTTGTATTTATTCACTTTACCTTGCTCATTGTACTTTGTTTTATACACCCACTTTACTCCAATTGGCTTCTTATGCTCAGGAAGATCTACAATTTCCCAAGTTTGATTCTTTTCTATGGCTGCAATTTCTTCATTCATAGCTTTAATCCATTTATCATCATTTATAGCTTCTTCAAAAATAATAGGATCACTATCAGCAAAAAATGCAAAATGACAAGTATCTTCATTTACCTCTAATGTTTCTTGATATATGTCAGACAAGCTCCTTGTTTTCTGCCACCTTTTTGGAGATACAGAGGTGGATGATGAAACATTACCATGACTAGGTGGAGATGAAAAAGAAATTCTTCTTAATGTTGATTGTTGAATGCTACTACTAGCTCCTGTGTTTGCAACTTCATCTTGAATATTAACTTGTTGATATTTCTCTTTCAGATTCCAACTCCACTCCTGATCTTCAATAAACTTTTCATCTCTACTTACCACCAACTTCTTTGTCTCAGGATTGTACAACCTATATGCTTTAGATTCTTCACTGTACCCAACAAAAATACATTTTTCTGTCTTATCATCCAATTTACGTCTAAGTGCATCTGGAACATGAGAATAAGCAATACAACCAAAAAATCTTAGGTGATCTACCCGAGGTTTATATCCTCCCCATGCTTCTTCTGGTGTCATGCCCCAAACTAAATTTGTAGGACATTTGTTCAAAATATAACCTGCACAACAAACTGCTTCTGCCCAAAAATCTTTTGGTAAACTCTTAACTTTAAGCATACTCCTTACCATATTTAAAATTGTTCTATTTTTCCTCTCAGCTACACCATTTTGCTGCAGTGTATACCTTGTTGTTAGCTAGCTTTTTATGCCATTTTCAATACAAAAATTATGAAAATCATGAGAAATATACTCTCCACCCCTATCAGTCCTTAAAATTCTGAGAAAATAACCACTTTGCTTTTCAACTGATTCTTTAAATACTCTGAATTTCTTGAAAGTATCTGATTTATTTTTCAAAGGATACACCCAAAGTTCTCTACTATAGTCATCAATAAAGGTCAAAAAGTATCTCATACCAGATAATGAAGCAACCTCAATTGGACCACATAGATCTGAATGAACTAGCTCCAATGGCTCTGAAGCTCTCCAGGAATCCCTTATTGGAAAAGGTTCTCTATGATGCTTTCCAACAATACAACCTTCACATTCTTCATCTGGTTTTTGGATAAGTGGTAAACCTGTTACCATGTTCTTTTTATGCAAAAGATTTAGTCCACCAAAATTCAAATGCCCAAATCTAAGATGCCATAACCATTGTGTATCTTTTACAAGAGCACTGAAACTGAAATACATATTATTTTTGATACTAAGAGAAAACATCCTCTTAGTTGTCATGGGTATTTTGGTTATCATCTTATTTTTACCATCAACAATAATGCATGAATCATTTTCAAATTTGACAGTGTGGCCTTTTTGCACAAGTTGACCTACACTTAACAAATTATGCTTTAAACCTGGCACATAAAATACATCACCAATATATTTTTTCTCACCTTGTTTTGTTGTGATTAATATCCTTCCTTTCCCCATGACTGATGCAATTGTATCATTTCCCATCTTAACTTCAGATTTGATGGACTCATCCAAATTCTGAAATAACTCTTTGCATCCTGTCATATGATTATTGCATCCACTGTCAACATACCATTTGTCATTATTTACTTCTTCTTTTGTGCTGCATGTTAGCAAGACATAACCTTCCTGCCCTTCACCTTCATTTGCAAACTGGGCTTCCTGTTTACTTTCATTTGCAATCTTTTTTCTACATTCAGCCACAATATGTCCATACTTTTGACAGTAATAACATTGAATAGATGATTTATCATACCTCTGAAAACCTCTACCTCTTTGCTGAAAATTTGTTCTGCCTCTACCTCTTGCTTGAGTGAAACTGCAATTTTCTTCATCACTTCTATTACCTCTTTGTCCTTTGCCTCTTTGTTGAAAACGTCCTCCTCTTCCTCTTGAATTTCTACCTCTTCCTCTTTGTGCTAAAAATGATTCTGGTGCAACTTCTTTTTCTTTCAAAGATACTTTGCTCTTTAAAGCTTTCTCAAGTGGCTCCTTTGTTGATTTATTTACTCTTTGTTCATGTGTGTATAATGAACCCATAAGCTCATCTACAGATAAAGTGGTTAGATCTTTTGATTGTTCAATAGCTATAACTACAGGATCATATTTTGTAGGCAAACTTCTTAAAATCTTTTCAACAATTTTTTGATCATTCATAACCTCACCATTTATTTTCATCTGATTAACTATCCCCATTGTGCGAGTAAAGTAATCTCCTAAATTCTTAGAATCTGACATTTGTAAAATTTCAAAATCTTTTCTAAGCATTTGTAAACGAACTGCTCTTACTCTTTCTGTACCTTGAAATGATTGTGCGAGAAGATTCCAGGCTTCTTTTGCTGTTGAAATAGCTGTAACTCTTGGAAGGAGAGTCTCATCAAGACCCTGCACAATAAACAATAATGCTTTCTGATCTTTTTTTCGATTATTCTCCAATGAAATTCTTTCATTTTGTGTGAGTGCTGCCAATGTTGTTGCATTTGCTGGTTCTGAATACCCATTTTGCACAAGGTCCCATAGCTCTTGTGATCTAAACAAAATCTTCATTTGAAAACTCCAAAAATCATAATTTTTTCCATTAAATTTAGGAATCTGCAACTGTGTACTGTTAGCATTCATTGCCATTTCGAACTAGGCTCTAATACCATATGTTAAAAACAGAAAACTAAAAAAAAACAAAATTCCAGTACACAGATAAAAATAGAAAATTAATAGTGAGCAATATACTGTGATTAAAAATCACAAAGGCAGAGAAAAAACTTTATATTTTTATTCATCAATGTGCAGCAAATATCTACACAGCTTTATTCAGAAAATATGAAATATATAGAGCAATTATAAAAGTTTCTAAAATATGTTGGGAAACTTTCCCAACTTAAAATGGCCAAAAAAAACAAAACAATGGGAAACTGTCCCATTTACAACCACAAAAAATAGATTTTTTACTATTTTAACAATGTTGCCGTCCACCACATCAAAAAGACTAAGCTTTCTTTTCCTCTCCGACCCCATTTTTCCCGAGACTGCAGATACAGAAATGACGCTTCCCTCTGGACTAACATCAACTCTGAAAGCACCAATATTACCGTCGGGCCTTTGCTTCAGGCCGTCCACAGCGTCATTCACAAATATGCTTCGATCTTTCTCGCAGGACGTGCACTCTACATGCACAGGCCATTCAATATCATCGTGTATTGTCGAAGCAGGACAAGACAAGTCGGCAAGATCTTCCGCGCTCATACACACCTCTGCTGTATTGTCATCGGGAGACTCTTGAATTTTTGTCTGGTTGAGGCTTTGAGGCTGCCGCCAGCTCTCTCTAAATTCCTCGTACATGATGTCTTCACAATCCAAACCGTCCTCCAAAGGACTCGATCCCGCTACCTCCTGTACCATCAGATTCCTTCGTGCCCCATCATGGGTCTCGACTGCTAGTTCCTCCTCTTTCACAACTAGCTCGACGACTGCCGCCATGACAACACCTTCACCGTCACCGATGCTCTTTGCAGAGCAAACTTTGACACCATCATCATCCGCCTGGGATTCGAAGAAGGGATTATTATAAACCATTTCTCCTTTGGACTCGAATAATGGATTTTCATAAACCATTATTTCAGCCTCTCGATTTTCGACCTCTTCCATAGGGTCATCTTCATCTTCCTCTTCAAAGAGGTCCTCCTCTACACAAATAGGCTTGGGCATGGGATTTTCTTTTGGAGCCCATGATACTTCCCCATGACATGGGGATTCACTCTCTTCCAAAGCAATCCGCAGAGCACTTTCAGAACGTCCCTCATCTGGTTCCTCTGCCCCTTCTTCCTCTCTTTCTTTCTTTCTCCTTTTGGATCGCTGCCTTTTTCTACGGTTATTGCGCTTCTTCAAATGGTCACACTCCTCATAATAAAAAAATATCAACATTGTCTGCAAATGACACTTTCTTCTTCCGTGTTGCCCAATCTTCTGAATCTAAACTGCTAAGAAATTCTTCAATAATAAAATCAGCCTCATCATTTATTTCATCCAAAAACATCTGATGAATAGCTCCCACTTCATCATCACTCAATCTAGAGCCACACAACCAAGACGTGAGAGCTTGAACCCAATCATCCCAGTTGGGACTCTCATCAGCTTCATCAGGATCTAACATCCAATCGTCTTCCATCTCTGCTCAATACTTTTCTATAGCTCCAGAAATTCTTCACCGATTTCTGGCACCGAGCTTTAGGCTCTCATACCAATTGTTAATATTAAAATGAGCAAAGAAATAGAAGAAAAATAAGAAAAATCAAGAACAAGATAAGAGACACGAAATTTATAGTGGTTCGGCAAATTTGCCTACATCCACTTTCAACAGCAAGAGAATCTCTTTATTAATTCTTAATCTATTTACATATTCAACCAGCAGTATATATATAAAACGGTCTCCACTCCAATAATTAGAAAAATCAGTCTGTGAGAGAAACTTGCCAATTGAGGCAAAAGGCATCCTTATCCGATCTGTTTGAGAATCTTGCCAATTTGGACTTCACTAGACCCAACATTCAGTTCTAATTTGGTTGTTTTGTTTCAACAAATCTTGGAGTGCAAAATGTTTCAGAGTTATGGATGGCATCATTGACCCTCTTTTTCAAAGACTAAGAGAAATTTTTTGTTAAACAAGATAAGATATTTTCTGATATTCATCTTCTATACAGCTGTATAATCAATGTACCAAATATGCCAATTATCATACCACCAATAAAGGAAGAGTAAGTTTAATTCACAAGTTTTCCTTACGTTGTTAATGATTTTCTTCGATAGCTTAAAATTAGTTTGTAAAAATCTCATGAAGTTAAATCTTTATCCGTCTTCTTTCTACGCAGGTTTCAATAGAAGTTAGCAATGTCCTGTATTGATATAGAGCACTAACATTCCCAAGTGGAGCGCATTCTGGGCCTCAAGAAATGCAGTTTCCTCTTGTTGGAAGTAGACAAGTACAAAAAAACATTTATATACTTCTATCATTATCAGTTGTTCTGCCATGTTGCAGATTTCAGAGTTAGAGCTCGGTACAAACTCAATTAGTCAGAAAAGAAAATTTGGGGAAAAACTTTATTCAATCTAATTGTTACTTCAGTTCTTATTTTTAATTCTGTTTTTCCTTTTTTACGTTGATTCCACATGGCAAGTGCTAGAAATAAATATTTCGATTTCTAAACTTTCGGTATAAAAGAGCAAACTAAAATTAGCATGACCTTATTGTGAAATCATAAACATCTGATAAACATCATATTATGTTTTGACCTTTCTTGCTCACCTAGTAAATTATGTTTTTGAGATTTACATAAATTAGCATGTTCTTCGTATATAATAATATTCAATTTGCTTTAATGATCACTATGTCTCCTTGAGTTTTAACATCTTTGTTGTTGTCAAAGTTAGCTTATGTCTAAACTAGTTTAGCATCACTGTTTGCAGATCAATGAGTTACGTGTAAAGGATAAATTATTCAAATGTAGTTTTATACTAGGTAGAGGATGCTGGATAAATTTCTCATATGCTTTGAAGACTCTGGTCTTGCATGTTCATCATCTATTTCAGGGATCGCTACAGTTCAAGCACAGGTTTGTTTCATATGAGTGAACAAGTTCTTTGTTGCCTATGGCTAGGTTATTCCTGACTGTGGTTCTTTGATATGCTTTCAGTGTACAGGTTTTTTATTCGAATCTCTCAATTATTTTAGCAATTTTTTATTGGAGTTTGGGACAATCGTGTACACGGCACCCTGTTTCAATACCCACTCTTCCAGAACTAGCTGGTACTCACCTTTATTTTTACATGCCCATTGCATTGAATAATACTCTTTATTCTTTACGGCAGAGTTTTCTATTTTGGTGTTGCCTAACAAGAAATTTAGATAGATGACGTTAATTTTATAAGAGCCGAGCAACTTAAAAGTTAAAACTGATGGAGGGGGTGTTGCTTAACAGGGAATTTCTATGGATGTGCACCCATAGATGGCATCTTTCCAAAGGGCCAAGGCAGTTATAATTCGTCATTTAGTTCAAAGTTTCTGGGGGGAAATGATCGTGGGCAAGAGTGTGAGAATAAGTATGATATCATTTCCACTTGCTTGCATCGGCTTTACATTATTCCAGTTTAAGCCACTCAGTTAATGTTTCAGATTGTTAGGAAATCCAATGAGGTCGTCTTTTGGAATAGTTTTTTATTTTCTTGAAAGTGGAAAACATACAACTTGTAAATTAAAGTCAAACGCAGGATTTACAGAAATAAGAAACTTTGTTTGCAAATATCATGCTCTGTAGTTATTTTTTCATGGACAACCATACTATCTTTAATTTGTAGCTTGACTTTTGTTGCCAGTATTCTATATTTATTGTGTATTTGATGTGTTCTAAGTTGTTTTGCTTCTTGTTAGATTATATTCTAGAAAAGTTTTCTTGTATGTCAATTATACACATTTCAGACAATTCTATGTTGTGTAATAAAATTTTATGGAGCTTGTATATTGGCAAATATTGTACAATCTCCTGAGGAAAGATTGCTGAAAAATAAAACAGGTCTTTGCTGAATACTTGGGAGTGGCATGGCATGGCAGTGCACAGCGTCTTGATGTTCCAGACTTTTAACATTGTGTGGCTTGGAAAGCAGTCTTTGCGGGGAAAGCACAAAATTCAAGTCATTTTCAGAATTGATTTGAATGATAAGAAAGATGCTAATAAGAATGCTTCCACTTTTGATATCAAACCTCAAGATGCATAAACAATAGGCGTATCTACTATTTCAGCATTTGAAAGTGCTAGCCCTAATAAATGTTATTATTGCTTGGTTGGCAATACAGAATTAACAACAGAAAGTACTGCTGATAGAAAGATTGTTCAGAACAAGAGGAAGGATGAACTGGAGGATATTGGCCCTATTGCCTTGAATGCCTTACTAGGCTAGTAAACTGCACAGAGCATATAAAAGGTACAAAGACAGAACAGTTGTTTCACAGTGCCAATTTAGAATATAGGTGATAAATGCTTAAATTCCACCGACAGTTTTATGGAGAATGAGTTTTCAGATTGTCATTGAACAAAGATGATTTGATTGATCAAAATATCTTACTCTTCCTATCTTCAAAAATACATAAAACAGAGATGCCAGAAGATGGGACTCATAAATGATACAACAGGTTCAAGGGAAGATAGATTTGGAGGAAAGAAAAAGAGTAGCCCTTACAGTTTTGGTGTCATTGGACATGATAACAAGAAATGTTCTAGTTGTTCCTTGATATGCCACAGAACACTATGGGAAGGGTGGGAAGGGCCTTGTGCCTGGAAGATCCGTCCATCCTAACATAAATATACCTATTTACAATTATGGCGGAGGAGCTGTTTCCAGTCATCCACTTCATTATGCTTCTGTTCATCAAGTAGGTAATCCCTTTATCTATCCAGAAACTCCAAGAAGGAATCTTTACGGGTGAGGAAATTGCAAGTCCAAGTTGCGCCAAAGAAATATACTTCACAATGCTGGTATGATTTTCTACAAGCATAACCGTGGTTAGAGTCAAGACAAGTGGTACTGCACAAGATCTCATATTGGCCAACTTCTCATGCATTTATGAGATATAGTGCGTTGGAATCAACAAATGGGGCATTGACTCACCATCCAATGTTAAGTGCCATCAAATACCTTCCTCCTTTACAGCAGTTATCCTTTCTTTCCCTGCAGTTATCATAATTTATCCTAATTGAAATGTCACATCTTTTTCATTTGACCAACTGGACTTTGGATCATTTGTATCAGTGTCCCTAACATCCTTGAGTGTGTCCAGAGCCAGGGGAGCAAATAAGCTGCGGTATGCTGAAGAGCAATCTTATGTTTCAGGTTCAGCGGCTTCCTAAACTTTCTCAAATGAAGAAGATCATTTCAACCTGTTGAACCATTGAAGAAAGAAAGCAAGCCGATGAGAAGAGAGTCTTTCAAACTCGGTAAATGTTTTGTATGTTTATGTAAAATTTGATTCTTTTCATTGTAACGGTTTTAGATTTTGTTTACTTTAGATGGTCCCTACATATTTCATCTTTGATTGCTTTGGCTTCAGGTATTGCATTATTTCAACTGAGTTTTATGAGATTTTCATCCCTATTGTATTCACTATTCAGGGTAGCAACACCGAGTATCTGTTGTACAAAGAAGATTTCCCACCTTTTCATTTCCAAGAGAATCATAGGGACAATTCCTCCACTCCTTCAGAAGCTTACATAGTTAAGCTCATGTTGTGACCTTTTCATCATTTATCAGTTAAATAACCTATTGGACCTTTTTTTCTGTCTAAAATCAGGCAAGAACAGAATTCAAAGTTGGCTATATATAAATAGGATTAATTTATTGTAAATGTACTTATAGGATTATGTGTATAATTTTTCAACCCCCTCTAACATGCTTCATCCTTAGGGTGGTAAGACTTTCACAAATCTATGTATATTTGATTTTTTGCTTGCTAATCTATCCATTGATATGTGAATATGATAAATGATAGTTTTGATGACACTATGCTTCTGTTGTGCTATTTTAGATACCTCTTGTTCATATTTGTTGCTACTATGATGTGTGTAAAAATATAGTTGTTTCTTTGAGTCTATGAATCTATGTAGACATTACTCTTTTGATGCCAAGAATATTGATTTCTAAACAGGTGCGGAGATTCCATTCACCATACTTCAATTACATATTTAATAAGAAGAATTGAACTGCTGTAACATTCTACTAATCAAATGACAAAAAAGGAACAATAATTAACAACACAAGAATGGAAGACACTGGGATTTTATGCCTAAGAGCTCAAATTTTGGGACAAAACCACCACCTTCAATAGGTTAATGGTTTCATAATTGTCCCAGTGGTTGTGTAATCACCCCCTATTAGAATTGGTAATTACACATAGATGACCAAAACTCAGTTTTTGCCATGCATTCCTTCATTAGAAGTTAGCGACTTACTTTATCATGTTAGTGACTCACTTTATCATGGATCCATAGTGCACCAAACAAATTACTTGATCTTTTTATAGATCACACCTTCACAATATGGAGGATTTTGGCTCCCAAAAATTATGAAGTCTCACAAAATGAGTGATGACAACTTAGTGAATGACATGGTTGCCAATCATCCATACACCACTCTTGCCAAGAGCCTAAAAATCTTTGCCTCCAAATGTCTAGAGATTCCTAAATTGTCAAAGTTATCGAACTAGATGGAGTTGCTACAACAACACTCTTTCTCCTCCACTAAGTGGAATGATCCTAATGCTTCAAAAAAATTATTTCACAACAACTCAGAGAATATTGTTTGAGGTGTTGAATAGTTTCTAAAACAAGATTTTCAACTAACTCTTGAGAAACCAGGTTAACTTGGAAATGAGAATAAAAAACACATCTACTTTTTTTTTCCTTTAGATGAAAGGTGCAAAACACCTTTAATTATTATATTAATATAATACAATTTTTGTTACATACATACGCAAATTGGACATAGCACCAAAAATAGCAGCTTTGATAGTTTTTTGATACTTACATAGAGGCATTGAAGGTCCAAAAACTACACAAAATAGGAATAGGGACTGATGCCTTAGATCTATCAGAAGAATTGAACTGACCACCGAGTGTTGGGAGGAGTTGGTATCAAAGAAGAAGGGATGAGTTGATCGTTGGGCAGCATGACATTGCAAGAAACACAATGTGTCAAACAAGCCTTTGACCCCATAAACCAACTCATCATCTAGCTCAGCCTAGTGTGCCTCAATTGCGCTCTTCAGTGGAAGCCCATAGTCTTTTAGTACCTTGTTTGGAGAACCTTGAATGTACATGAAACCGTAGGGTCATCTTGGAGCTAGATATACCTAATTAGGTAGGCAATCAGAGTAGAGCTTGCAAAGAAGTCATACTTTGCCATAGCCACATGTAACTTTCCCACCGGAAGGAGATACTCCTACACAGCCAAAGCCGATCACTTCCACAATTTTTAAATTTGGCACTGTCTATCACATTAGAGAGGAACATCAAAACCACATCTAATTACAACAGTTTCCTTAGCATGTCCTTAAGTAATTCTTCACCCATGAGCAAGTGAATGGTAGCTTCAACACTGGAACAATTGAAAGAGAAAATGGGAGAGAGCAAGGTGGAATCACAAGGTCCCATTACGGGAGGCTTCCTTTTTTGTGGGTGAATGTAGATTCTCTTGTCCATCCTGATATGTTTCATGTCACCGGTATACAACAAATACCTAACCGAAACACATATTGATAGCCAAAGTAGGCTTTTCAAGCTTTGCCTTCATATGATGATCTCATGGAAGAATACAAGCCCAATAAATTATGACTTGAATGCACATGCCCTGTAGAAACCCCTTGTTTCCCCTGTTTCTCAAATCTGACTGTTTTTGTTTGTTTTTGCAGTTTTTGGTTTTTTTGTGGTTTTTGCATAAAATATGAAGAATGCGATTTTGGCAATAAAATAATATAAAATCTAGATAAATTCTTACAACTCCGGAAATACAAGAATCTATTGCAAATACTGATGCTTGACTAATATTTAATCTTCTGAGATGATTACAATAAAGATACAGTTACATGTAATAAAAAAGGCAACACTTTATTTGATAAAAAACCTGGTTTTTCTCCAACAATAAATGATCTTCTTGCAATGGTACAGCTGATATGAATAACTGTTTTCCCCTCCATCTGATGCTCCTGATATGATCCAGATGCTGAGGCGCCTTAAGGAATGAAGACCAATGTTCCAGATGATAGGCGATTTGCACAGAATTCAAGGACGGCTTGATGGAGAGATAGTATGGCCTGCTGCAAATGGTACGGCCCTGTCAAACCAGCAAGTATAGATTGTACGGCTTCCTTCAATCAATGCCTAGACTCTATAGTATGATGTGCCTTGATGGATATTTGTTTTCTGGATGAAACCCCAACAGAAAACTCTGACGGTAAATAATCTCTGTATGCTCTGTAATTCCTTCTGAGTGAAGAAATCCCACTGCTTGGCAATAAATCGGATGATATTTCACACCCTCTGAATCGCTCTCACTGGAGATGGCTCATTCCCCAATGCACTGAGACTGAAACCCTTGGCTTCCGTGCTCTGGTTGAAGACCTCAACAATTTTCAATCAACAATAATCATAATGGCTCGATTTTCAATGCAAATACCATATATTCTTGAGAAGTGCAAATTCCACAATAATAGGGATCATTTAATAATTCGACTTCTTATTCTTTTAATATTTCAATAGTCTCAGATGTAATTTTTATAATAAAATATAATCGCCAATTTGGCCCCTTCCATGATGGGCGACCCCTTCATCAGTCCACTTAAATTATAATATATTAAATATTATAACTTTATAACATATGCTCCAAAATAATTAATATTTAATTAAATCAATTAAATATTAATATCTCTCTCAATATTCACCCGATGCACGAGCTGTCTGAAGCTGACGAATAAATAAGTGATCTTGCACGTAATCCATCCATACTACTAAAAATAGCAGGGGTCCCACGCTGAGTGCCAGGTACTGCTAAAAATAGCAACTCAAGCTAGAAGTGTCCGAACGAGCCCGAACGAAAGCCAACTAATCACAAACTGCCAACTGAGACTGAGCCAAGCTCCAACATGACCCTCTATCCAACCTATCAGCCTACGAGGGTCGCATAATAGGCTAATCCTGTGCTCTGAGAGATGTCAACTAGAAGGGGACATGATGTTCTCCGGAAATTGCTTGTCCTCGCTAACTTAACTCCGGATGCTGCAGAATATCCTCGCTCTCCCATGTAGCATCCTCCACTGGCAAATCTCTCCATTTCACTAGATATTCCCTGATAGTCCTCCTACGCAATTGTCTCTCCCTGTACTCCAGGATGGACTCAGGTACTAAAATCAACTTTCCTTCATCATCTAAGGGAGGTAGAACTGCAGACGGTACCACACGGTGTCCCAACACCTTCTTGAGGCATGATACATGAAAAACATTGTGTACCCTGCTCTCTGCCGGAAGCTCAAGCTCATAAGCCACCTCTCCAACTCGCCTCAGGATCCTGAAAGGACCGTAATACTGTGGCTTAAGCTTCTCTGACCCACTCTTCCTAAGAGTGGACTGACGGTAGGGCTGCAGCATGAGGTAAACCATGTCACCCACCTCAAAATGCCTCTCCGTCCTCTTCTGATCCGCATACTGCTTTTGTTGATTCTGTGCCTTGGTGATATTCTCCTTGAGAGCCTTCATAGTATCCTGACTCTCCTGCAACAAGTCTCCAGCACTCGGCACTCTACTATCACTCAGTAGCAGATCCAGAAAACTCGGCGCCTCATACCCGTACAACGCCATGAAAGGAGACATCTGAATAGTCATGTGGAATGTCGTGTTGTAGCAATACTCGCACAAATGAATCCACTTGACCCATGCCTTCTGTTGCCCTGCAATATAATTTCGGAGGTGACCTTCCACCCACTTATTTACTATCTCCGTCTGCCCATCAGTCTGCGGGTGGTAACTAGTGCTCGGAGTGAGCTCGGTCCCACAGAGCCTGAACACCTCTTGCCAGAAGTGACTCAAGAACTGACTATCTCTGTCGCTCACAATGCTCTGAGGCAACCCATGCAGTCTGAATACCTCACAAAAGAAGACCTCTGCTACCTGTGTAGGTAGTGGTAATCGGAAAGAAGTGGGCATACTTCGTTAGCTGATCCACAACTACATATATGCAATCTTGCCCTTGGGCTTTAGGCAAGCCCGTAATGAAATCCATCGACAGGCATTCCCACTTCCTGTCAAGAATCAGAAGTGGCTGCAATAAACCTGCCGGGTACGTGTTCTCCTGCTTGTTCTGCTGAGAAATAGGGCACTCACACACGTATTGAAGAACATCTGCCTTGAGTCCTTTCCATGTGAATCTCTCCTGTATCTGTCTGTAGGTTTTGAAATACCCGGGATGTCCTGCAATCGGTACATCATGAAAGGCTCGCATGATAATGTTCTTCACCTCTTAACCTGGGATCAAATATATCATGTTCTTGTAAATGATCAAGTCATTTACAAGCGTGTACCTGGTATCAATCGTTGATCCCTCAACAAAGCTGGAAGCCCAAGTGTCTTTGGCATACTCTGCCACAATCATATGCCTCCAATCCTCCGTAATATGAACCATAGAGCTCAAATGTGGCCTGCATGAAAGAGCATCAGCTACTACGTTCTGTGTACCTTTGATATACAAAATATCAAAGTCATAGGCCTGCAATTTACTGACCCACTTCTGCTAATGGTCATTGAGGTCTCGCTGCCCTAAGAAGTGTCTCAAACTGTTATGGTCAGTTTTGATGCAAAATTTGCTGCCAACAAGATACTGCCTGAATTTTGCTAAGGCATGCATGATAGCGAGCATCTCCTTATCATATATGCTATAAAGTCTCTCTGGCCCTCTGAGTTTACGGCTCTCATACACAATCGGGTGCTTTTCCTGCATAAGCACCGCACCAATGCCCTCCCCTGATGCATCGCACTGAAGCTCAAAAGGCTTCGTAAAGTCTAGTAGTGCTAAAACAGGGCATGTAGTCATCAACTCCTTAAATCTCATAAAACATTCATGTGCCTCAGGAGTCCAAATAAATGCACCCTTCTTCAATAAATCTGTCATAGGGGCTGCATGTTGTGAATAACCATTCACGAATCTACGGTAGAATCCACACAAACCTAGAAACCCTCTCAACTGTGTCAGGTTTGCCGGTGTAGGCCAATCAATAATAGCGCGGATCTTTTCAGGATCCATCCGCACTCCATCTGCACTGATAATGTGACCTAGATATAGCAATTCGGTCATCCCCAAGTCACACTTGGATTCCTTAGCATACAAGGACTCCCTCTCCAGAATACTCAACACGGTCTCCAAGTGAACCAAATGCTCCTGCCAAGTCCTGCTGTATATAAGGATATCATCGAAGAAGACCAATACGAATCTCCTCAGCAGTGAATGAAAAACTCTGTTCATCGTGGACTGAAATGTAGCTGGCGCATTAGTGAGCCTAAATGGCATCA
>VDFB02353493.1:7990777-8052384 GCA_007258455.2 Sequoia sempervirens
CCTTGAACTCATAATTGTTCAAGCGTAAAGGGGGATCCTTAATCATGCGTTCACATCTCAAGGTGTATCCGTCGGCCACCTTAACCCTAATTCCCTCGAACTCCTCAGTGATGAGTCCTCGTTTCTCAACGAATCTAGCATCTATGAAATTGTGTGTGGCTCCTGTATCAAGAAGGGTAATGACCCTCTGCCCTGCCAACACTCCACGAATCCTGAATGATCCCTCCTGTTGAATGCTAGATAAGCGTGCCTCCTATATCTGAAGCTCTGACTCTATCTCTGCCTTAGGCTCTGAAGCCTCTGGTTCTGACTCCTCAGAACTCTCCTGCTGTTCGGAATTCTCTGACTCTGAATCCTCATAATACGCCCACATCACTCGATTTGCCTTGCCCTTAGGCCTCAAAGGACAATCGTGATTGGCGTCATAGGGACCTTTGCAGTAGAAGCAAAGCTTCTTCCTACGTAGATCGTTAAGGGCCTCCCAATCCAAGGTGAGTTGTTGATTTACCCTTGAATCATTTTAGAATCTAATTTTTCTTTGTTAAATCATATTTCTCTGTTTACATTGAAACCTTGTATTCTGAAAGATGAAGAACCTCTGGAGTTGAATCTACTAGAAGGTGCTGCCAACTCCATACTCCGTGCCTTCTTCATCGCTTCCTGTAATGAAGGCGGATCAAAGGCTTTGATCCAACCTCGCAATGGTTCTATCAAACCCTCCATGAAGAGCACTACCAACCGCCTCTCAGAAATGTTCGGAACCATAACTGATAACTTGTGAAAGTCACCAATATACGACTCCAAGCTGCCACTCTGTCTCAGCTGAGCCAAGTCTTTGAAGTAGGATTCTGGATCCTTCCTGTCAAAACGCTCTACCAACCTATCCACAAACTCCTGGTATGATGTGATCCTATCATGTTGTAGCGTCACCATACCGTGGTGCCACCAATCGTAAGCTACTCCCTCCAAATGTAATATCGCATATCTGATTGCATCTCTCTCTGCCATCGGATGCAATGTAAGAAATGTATCGAGCTTACTAATCCATGCCTGAGCTGTCACTTTACCACTACCATCGAACATAGCTAGATTGAGTCTGTTGGTTGCATGTTTCAGATCATTGTTCTGGTATCTAGGTCTCCAATCATGTCGACCTCTGTGGTGCTCTCGCCTTTGAGTGACAAATCGGTCAAAAGAAATCCTCTCTCTGACCTCCGGTGGTACCAACTCCCACTCCTCGTTCGCTGCCATAAGTGTATCAGCGAACAACTCCTCCTGCTCTTCACCTGCCATGACCTCCTCGGCCTCCTGTCTCACAAATGTAGGCCTGGTGGGCCTATCTGCTGTCTGTGAGGCTGTCCTAGGTGCTCTACGAGATCCTGCATCGCTCCTGTCATCGTCACGATGTGGTGACGGTCTCCTCGGAGTACCCAATCTCTGAAGTGCTACTGTCAACTGCTGCAATACATCATTAGACTGTCGTTGACCTACTCGTAAGTCTCTGAGAGCATGCAACACCTCTGCATCATCCTGATCTCTGTTGTTATGAGGAATCTCTATTCTAAGATTATCTGTTCTGTCAGTCCTGTCATTCCTGTCAGCCATGTTTCCTGGCTGCCTGTTCAAACTCTGTTGCCTGTCAATCAAAGCACGTCTGCGTGTGTAATACCTGTGAGACCCAACCTGTTCTGGCTGCATAAGACTGCTAAACCCTCAGGATGGCAGGATTTAGCTCTGATACCACTGTAGAAACCCCTGTTTCCCCTAACTTCTGAAACTGTGTGTTTTTTACTGTTTTTGTGTATTTTGATTTTTTTGGTGTTTTTGCATGGATAGAGAAAATTGCGATTTTGAAAGGAAATTGATATAAAATTGCTAATAAATACAACAAGCTTAGATCTAACATAAATAAGCTCTGATACCACTGTAGAAAACCCTTGTTTCCCCTGTTTCTCAAATCTGACTGTTTTTGTTTGTTTTTGCAGTTTTTGGTTTTTTTGTGGTTTTTGCATAAAATATGAAGAATGCGATTTTGGCAATAAAATAATATAAAATCTAGATAAATTCATACAGCTCTGGAAATACAAGAATCTATTGCAAATACTGATGCTTGACTAATATTTAATCTTCTGAGATGATTACAATAAAGATCTAGTTACATGCAATCAAAAAGGCAACACTTTATTTGATAAAAAACTTGGTTTTTCTCCAGCAATAAATGATCTTCTTGCAATCGTACGGCTGATATGAATAACTGTTTTCCCCTCCGTCTGATGCTCCTGATATGATCCAGATGTTGAGGCGCCTTAAGGAATGAAGACCAGTGTTCCAGATGATAAGCGATTTGCATAGAATTCAAGGACGGCTTGATGGAGAGATAGTACGGCCTGCTGCAAATGGTACGGCCTTGTCAAACCAGCAAGTACAGATTGTACGGCTTCCTTCAATCAATGCCCAGACTCTATAGTATGATGTGCCTTGATGGATATTTGTTTTCTAGATGAAACCCCAACAGAAAACTCTGACGGTAAATAATCTCTGTATGCTCTGTAATTCCTTCTGAGTGAAGAAATCCCACTGCCTGGCAATAAATTGGATGATATTTCACACCCTCTGAATCGCTCTCACTGGAGATGGCCCGTTCCCCAATGCACTGAGACTAAAACCCTTGGCTTCCGTGCTCTGGTTGAAGACTTCAACAATTTTCAATCAACAATAATCATAATGGCTCGATTTTCAATGCAAATACCATATATTCTTGAGAAGTGTGAATTCCACAATAATAGGGATCATTTAATAATTCGACTTCTTATTCTTTTAATATTTCAATAGTCTCAGATGTAATTTTTATAATAAAATATAATAGCCAATTTGGCCCCTTCCATGATGGGCGACCCCTTCATCAGTCCACTTAGTTATAATATATTAAATATTATAACTTTATAACATATGCTCCAAAATAATTAATATTTAATTAAATCAATTAAATATTAATCTCTCTCAATATTCACTCGATGCACGAGCCGTCTGAAGCTGACAAATAAAGAAGTGATCTTGCACGTAATCCATCCATACTACTAAAAATAGCAGGGGTCCCACGCTAAGTGCTAGGTACTGCTAAAAATAGCAACTCAAGCTAGAAGTGTCCGAACGAGCCCGAACGAAAGCCAACTGATCACAAACTGCCAACTGAGACTAAGCCAAGCTCCAACATGACCCTCTATCCAACCTATCAGCCTACGAGGGTTGCATAATAGGCTAATCATGTGCTCTGAGAGATGTCAACTAGAAGGGGACATGACATGCCCTAAAGGCTACAAAAAGGGACAAGGGGTAGTGATGGCGCAAAAAAGATCTATAGAGAGGAGAAGCCAACCTTCTAATTCTTAATAGATTGCTATCAATTTAATCTTTAATTGGCTCAATATGAGTTTAGATGGAGAGAACCGTGGCAATAATGAGCCATTAAAAACACTTGGTTATCAAAATGCCTCCTCTAGTTGTCACGTAGAGCATCACCCCACATCACCCCATATTTGGTGGTATGTTGTACTAAAAGATGTCCCGAAAAAGAAATTAGGTCCTAGGAAAGATCGTGGTCATTTATCTCCTCTTAAGACCTTTAATAGACTACTAAACTTAGGATTTGAGGAAGAGTGATAACTATTGAGTCCTCTTATTGGTCAATTGCTAGGCTGGTGCTAAGAGATTGGCCATACTTGTTTATAACAATGGTTTTTTTAAGAGAGAGGACCGAGTACCTGAGCATGTTTCAATAGTTGTGATAGTAGTTGTTTATATAATGCCCAATATTTTTATCAATATTGGATCAATAATTGTGACTTTAAAGTTGTTAGTGTTGATAATGACTACCCATAATTAAACAAAATGTATTCATTTGATCTAAAAAGCAAACAATTATATGATTCCACATCAGCGCTCAATAAAACATGTTGTGAATGCACAAGTATTGGTCTCACTTCTTTTTTTGGGCTTTTTTGGACACCTTGACAAAAAGCATGTTGATGTGACATCATATTTGATGGCGTGGCCATGAAACCTTAGTTATAAACAGGGGACTTGCCAAGTAAGCTGCTGTTAAAAATTGGGAGTGATTTGAAATTTTTATGTAGGATAATTAGAAGCACGAAGTTAGGGTGCTCAACTATTGGGTCCTCTCCCCTAATAGTTGGAAAAGTTGTTCACTATTTTTTATATATTTTGAAAATTGCATTCAATATCATGTTTTGAAAATTATGTTGAAGTTTACAATTAAATATCAATTTGTCCTTGATTGTATTTATGATATCACAAAATCACCTTCAATTGAAGTGTTCTTGAAATTGTCATTATTTGCCAAGTCAAAGTGCATTAGGAGGGCATATGTCTCAACATTGTTATTTTTCCTCATTGGTAACTATTTTACTTTTTCCATTTGGTGATTTGCTAAACTATCTTGTATCATGCAACTTGTACTAGATTGACTTGGGTTGTCCTTGGAAGCTCCATCAAAATTCAATTTTTCCAAGGAGTCAACAAGAGGAGGCCATCTAATTATGCTTTTGACAATGTTGGATTTGACTTTGGCATTTGAACCCCATACAGGTACAGGTTTGATGTTGGGTCATATTTGTAGGCTCTTATTATCCTAGTTCGAGAACTTGTCTTCCTCGAAGAGTTTTTGAGAATGTTGGACATAATAGATTTTGAAATTGAATGTTCAAACTTGACAACAATACCTTCAAGTTTGGAGAAGGAATTCCTAAGGATCTTGTAGTTATGTTCAATCCAAATATGCCAAATGATCGAGGGGTTGATTTTCCAAATACAAACATAGGTGGAGTCATTATGTAGAGATGGCCAACTAAGGAAATTTTGGAGGAGAGACTTTGGAAAGATGCCTTCCCAATCCAGTTTCCTTGCCAATCATTTCTAGTAGGCATTGTTCATATTGTAGTTCAATAAAAATGATCAATGTCCTCTTCCAAACCGTAGAGCACACATTGGAAAAAGGGGGAGATGTCCATTTTTTTAACCCTTTTTCTATGAAAAATCATACTATGGAGGGTAAGCCATGCAAAGGAACTCACTTTTAGGAGGCCTTCATTGTTCCAACACAACTTGTTTGGCCAGGATGCAAGAGAGGGAATCTCAAAAGAGGTGAGTTAGCCTTGTTTAAACCATGTATTTTGTTGTCTTGGATGTCATATAGATCAATTCATCTTCATGGGGGGAATAGAAAAATTATCTATGTGCTAGGATTTCTTTTAACATAGCTTTCTAATTTGCAAGTATGTTGTATTGATCTAAGTTGTCCCACTTTGATCTTGGGATAGAGACATTTGTTGATAGCTCTAGATAATCCTTTACTCTCAATCCCTACTCTTGCTTCAAATGTTGTCTTGGTTCAAACTTGTCTTGCTTTAAGGAGATCCATCGTTCAACTTAATGGGGTGTAACCATTCCATGAGTCATCCCAAAAGAGGGCTTTAGCTCCATTCATAATGATCCATGACAACTTTGGTAAAATTACTTTCCTCCTTGATCTTATGTAGTTCCATACTTTGGATCTGAATAGAGGGTTTAAGAATATAAAGATTTTCTCCTTATCCCCTATGTCCAATTATTTTGCCTGCATCATTCTAGACAATTTTGCTTCTAGTTTTGTGTACATGTACTAGGCAATTTTGTTCCCAACACTATGTTTTAAGCTTCAAGGTCATGAATTTCAATGCCTCCTGAAGATTTTGGTTTATAGGCCTTGTCCCAAGATATAAAACTTGTCCTTTTTTATTTGCACTTCCTTTCCACAAAAAGCTTCTTAGCATCTTTTCTAGTTCTAATTTGACACTCGTGGGATTTTTCCCACATCATATAGATAGGAGTGGTTGATAGGGAAAGTTTAATCATTGCAAGTACCAAAACTCACTCTTAATACTACCATAGAAAGAGGGGATAATCAAACAATTACAAGGGAGCTCATCAATCGAGAAGCCAAGTTATTTAGTTGTCTTTTTTTGGATGATGGAGTTGAAAAAAATCTTTGACTTGGCTACACTTTTTTGGACTTGAAATTACACAGTAACCTATTAGAACTTTCTTAATAGATTTAAGTTCTACAAAGGTGACCTTACCAAAAAAGAATTGTATTATTGACAAATAAACTATGGATCATTGGCTCATTTATTCTATGAATATTAACTCTAACCTAATGGTTGTTTATGTTTTCTAATTGAATGAATTTGTAGAGAACCTCCACCAACAAGATAAATAAGAATGGAGAAAGGGGGTCCCCTTGTCTCAAACCTTGAGACAAAATGAAAAAATCCTCAGGGTACCATTAACAAGAATTGATAATTTAACTATTGATATGCTTGAAAAGACCCACTTACACCACCCCTAAGAAAAGCCAAATTTGAGTAAAACATTCATCAAGAATTCCTTCTTTTCTCAAACATAAGCTTTCATTGTGTCTAACTTGACGACCATGGAAAGGGGTTTAAGTATTTGGATTGAGTGGATCACTTCATGCACTACCAAAAGCCCTTAGTCATGTCTCTTCTAGGCACAAACCTACCTTGGTCCTTTGAGACAATATGTGGTATGATTTTTGCTAGCGTTGAGGAGATTGCTTTAGCAAAGATTTAGTATGCATAATTGTTGTATACACCTAAAAATGGTTTGGAGAATATAATTAATTAAATATGATTTATTTGATTAATTAATCCTAAATTCATCTACTATTAAATAAATTGAAATATTTATTTATATTAAGTTCACTATTAACTCTTCTATTTTATCATATAATTTTCCTCTTAATTAAATAAACAAAATTATATACTTTATTTTATTTAATTATTATCATTATTATTTCTTTTATACTTTATCTATTAATTATATCTTAAATTAAATACACAACTTCAATAATTTGTGTAATTTAATTATCTTATCATATTTCCTCTTAATTAAATAAAGATATCCTAAAAAATTATTTAATTATCATATTCCTCTTTATTAAATAAGCAAATATTAAATATTTGTTTTATTTAATTAAATCTTCCTATTTTTCTAAATTAAATAAATCAAAAATATTCAAATGGAAGCATAAATCAAACATTCCTCTATTCACTCACCAATAAAATTAGTTTTTTTAAATCTAATTAATTCAACTAGCATTCACGAGAAAGCTTCGGGGAAAAACTTGCAAGAAATCCTCTCAATCTTCTTCCTTTGATCTTTCCTATCATCTTGCCTGATGTTTGCATTGGGAGAAACCATTCCCTTCATCAACTCCAGCTTCTCAATCTCTCACCACTCATTTCTTCAGATTGAATCCCAGCCTCTGTTGTGCTACCCCTGTGCAAAACTGTTGTCGAAAATCTATAAATACAGCTTCTTTTCACGAGAAATGGATCCCCAAATTTTTTTGCAAACTTACTTTACAACATTCACAGCAACCAAGCAACCCAACAATAGCATTAGCAATAGTATTTCAACATCACGACATCATAGCATCAGTAGAATAGTAATCATAGCAGCATCTTAGTTTTTACTATAGTTTTTATAGTAGCATCAATATCATTTAGGAATCATTATCAATCATTAGATCATTGTATCTAGTATCATTCCATTCTTTAGATAGGCATTTTAACAGTTATAGTGCATACCGAATCTAAGAGCCCTCTGTAATTCGACAAAATTTTCTGAGATAGGAGACAATGAGATGCTTTCAAGCTTTCTATTTTTTTAGTTAGTTTAATTCATGTTAAATTTTGATATAATGTTTCATTAAGAGGTGTTTTAAATTGTTTTTAGTATACGTTTTCCACACTTACATTCTAGCGCCCACCGTGGGGCCTAACCCCGTGTTTTTAACAAGCCTTTTTGGAAATATTTCATACAGGAATCTAGCATGAATTGTTTTAGCACGATCGGAAGATTCTATAGCGCTTTTGACACAAACTATAGTCATTTGCTCATTTTAGCGCTTCTGAAGAAAATGACAGTGCTTTGAAGGACTGTTTTAGCGCTTCAATCAAAAGCTTCCAGCACAGGCCGACAGCTCATATTCGAACATCTATTTTAGCACGTCCACAAAATTCTATAGCGCTTTTGACACTTTCTATAGCACTTTTTTCTTCTTCTATAACACTTCCATCTTCTCTTATAGTGCTTCTGATTTCTGTTATAGCACTTATGTGTAACTCGTTATCTGGATCCGACGTGACCGCGACCACTAAACTTCATTTCTTCAGTTGGATTTAAAATGGATCAATCTAGGATAGACACTTCTTCAATTGGTTTAAAAATGAATCAATCCTAGGATAGTCACATTTTCAATTTGGTTTAAAATTTATCAATCTAGGGTAGCCACCAAACATTTTCAATTTGGAATTAAAAATGAACACCATGTCTTTTTGTGAAGCAACATCTTCACTGTGAAGCAACATCTTCACTGTGATAGAAAATTATCGTTTGGGCTCTAAAAATTGAACAAGTTGGTGTCATCATACGTGCTGACAAACAAGTTGATGTCATTCAAACATATACACCCTTACGAGAGGAGAGACAAAGTATAGGAACTAGACCATTTGTAATGGGATCAACAAATATCGATGACTCAAGCAAGGACGATCAGACATCAAGTGAGACAAATGACTTGGAGGTGAGTACTATCATAGACCTTGACCTTCCTAATGACAAATTTGACCACCTAGCTATCAGAACACTTACAGTTGTCGACCTTACTCAAACCATTGATTTATTACCTTTGAGACATCCTGAACTTATTGACTGGGAACCCACCGAGCCTATTAATATACCAGTCTTTTCAAATGATGATGCCATCATAAACTATCTTTGCAGTAACAAACCTGATACGAGTTCAATCCATAATAGTCAAAATGACGCTTCACAACAGGAGGGTGCCAAATATTCCAGTTGCAAAAATGACAACAAGAAAAATAAATCTAATGATGAAAACCTTTTTGAGGTAGTATTAGATTTTGAAAAAGAAAAAATAAAGAATGTATCCAACAGTGAAAACCTTTCTGAGGCACTAAAGGATGGAATATTTGACACACTCCTAGAGCATTACCATGACAGATCATCAGTATTGGTAGAACCGACACAGTCTATAAATCTGGGAACAACCGAAAAGGAAAAGATCCTACATCTAGCAGCATCCATGTCAGAACAGGAGAAGCCTGCATTCACCAAATTCTTTGAGGAGCGACACATCAATTTTGCATGGTCTTATTTTGACATGCCAAGATTGGACCCAAATCTCCTAATGCATCATCTATCACTACCCAATGGAATCAAACCAGTCGAGCAAAAGTTAAGAAAGATGCATCCCCACATTGCCTTGATGGTTAAGGCTGAGCTGAAGAAATTATTGGATGCAAGATTTATCAAGTCCATAGATTATGAAGAATGGATATCAACCATTGTGTTGGTATCCAAACCTAATAACAGCATCAGAATTTGCACAGATTTCAGAGATTTAAACAAGGTGTTCCCAAAAGATGATTTTCCTCTACCAAGCATTGATATCATTGTGGATCTAACAACGAGCCATGCCATGTTGTCATTAATGGATGGTTTCTCAAGGTACAAATAGATAAAGATAGCACCTAAAGATTAGGAAAAGACAACATTCGCTTGTCCTTAGGGTACATTTTGTTGGAATGGCATGCCCTTCGGGTTGAAAAATGCAGGTGCGACATATCAGCAGGCAATGACCACTATTTTCCATGACATGATGCACACTTTCGTGGAAGATTATTTGGATGACATCTTAGCAAAATCATACACAAGGGAAGGACATCTGGAAATTCTAGACAAAATATTTACTAGACTGGAAAAGTTCAATGTTAGGTTAAACCCAAAGAAATGTGTGTTCAGGGTAACATCAGCTAAACTCCTTGGTTACATAGTATCAGAAAAAGGTATTGAGGTGGACCTGGCTAAGGTTAAAGCAATAATGGAGATGCCACCACCTAAAAATATCAGTCAACTACGGTCCCTACAAGTCAGGTTGCAATCAATCAGGAGATTTATCTCACAGCTAGCGGACAAGAGTCACCCATTTAATCATCTACTTCATAAGAATGTTTCATTCAAATGGGATCATGATTGTGAAAAAAAATTTGACCAAATAAAGAAATACTTGATGTCACCTCCAATAATCATGCCACCTACTACAGAAAGACCATTGTTACTATATGTAGCAACAACTGACATATCTCTAGGAGCTCTATTGGCACAGGAGGATTCTGAAGGAAAAGAACAAGTTGTTTACTACATCAGCAGGACACTCAATGGATATGAAATAAATTGTACATTCATAGAGAAGGCTTGTTTGGCAGTAGTCTTTGCAACCCAACAATTGCGACACTACATGTTGGCTCATACAATCAAGCTCATAGCAAAAATAAACCCATTGAAATATCTACTCAATAAAGTTGCTCTAACAGGGAGACTAGCAAAATGCATTATGATCTTAAGTGAGTTTGACATCCAATATGTTGACAGAAGGGCCATCAAAGGACAGGTAATAGCATATCAACTAGCTAAAGCTCCATTACAAGATCATCATCCAATGAACATTGAATTTCCAGATGCAGACATCCTAAATATCACAACACAACAATGGAGGCTCTATTTTGATGGATCATACACACAAAGAGGGTCTGGGGCAAGAATTCTATTTGTCACACCACAAGGGCACACTATTCCAAGATCCTATAGGCTAATGTTTCCTTGTACCAACAACATAGTTGAGTATGAAGCATTGATTATCGACATCAAGGTAGCTATTGAATGAAAAATCACGGAAATGCATGTTTATGGAGACTCATAGCTTGTTATCTATCAAGTAAACGATGCGTATCAAACTAAGGATGAAAATATCATGCCTTACAAGAAAATGATAGATGATCTTAAAAAATACTTCATGGATATCAAGTTCGAACAAATACCAAGGGCAGAAAACAAGGCTGCAGATGCCATGGCGACAATTGCTTCCCTTTTGCAATTACCAGAAAAGCAAGGTTGTTATGAGTTTATGGTAGAAAAAGTATCTAACCCTGCATATGATAATCCTGATTCACAAACCATATGCCAAATAACCAACACTCAAACATCACAATTTGAAGAGATCTATACTTACCTCAAGGATAATATCCTCCCCCCTGATCTCTCTAGAAACCAAAAGCGTAACTTTATCCGTCAATCTGTGAGACATACATTGATTGCTAATATCCTCTACCGTTGAGGTCTAGATGGTACTCTTCTTCGGTGTTTGGAACATCATGAATCTGAAACATCCTTACAAGAGGTCCATGAAGGTATTTGTGGGACCCATTCAAGTGGGTTGACCTTAGCTAAGAAACTCCTTCGTTTAGGATATTACTGGCCGAACATGGAAAGGGAGTCCTATCAATATGTCAAAAGGTGTCAAAAATGCTAGATACATGGTAATCTAATTCATACGCTAGCACAAGAGTTACAATCCTTCACATCAACATGGCCCTTTTGTCAGTGGGGACTGGACCTGGTAGGAAAAATAAATATGTGTTCATCCAATGGACACAATTTCATCATTAGAACAACAAAGTATTTCACAAAATGGATAGAAGCGGTTCCTTTAACAACTGTCACTGGAAAGAAGATTTCATCTTTCATACTCAACTATCTCATCTGTTGGTAGAGGGTACCACAATCCATTTTCACAGATAATGGTAGGCCTTTTAAAAACTAGGATGTCCATGAATTATGTGAAAATTTCCATATCCAACATCGTTTCTCAACACCGTACTATCCACAGGGAAATGGCCAAGCAGAGGCCTCAAACAAGACAATTCTGAAAATACTAAAGAAAATTGTAAATGATGTTGGACATGATTGGCATGTTTACCAAATCCTGCACTATGGGCCTATAGAACTAGCATTAGAACACCAACAGGAGCTACACCATATGCTTTGGTGTATGGATCAGAAGCCATCCTACCCATTGAGGTAGAAATACCATTACTATGTATCTCACTAAAGGGTACCATTACAGATGAGGACTACAGAGTATCTCAGCTATAGGAACAAGAATTACTGGATGAACGTCGTCAGCAAGTTGTCAATCATTTGAAGGCCTACCAGCAAAGAATGTCAAGGTGCTACAATCACAGGGTAAAACCTAGAGTCTTTCAAGTGGGAGACTTGGTCCTAAAGGAAAACCCTAGGAATCAGTAGGATAGAGAAAAGAAAGGGAAGTTTGAACCTAATTGGTTAGGTCCCTTTGTAATCATATCAGTGTATGGATTTGGAGCATATCAATTGTCTACACCTGAAGGGGATCTGTTTGATGAACTTATCAACAATATCCATCTCAGAAATTTTTATACTTGAATCACTTAGTGCATGGATTAGTTTCTGGAAATGGTTACCTTGATGAAAACCTAGCAAACAAGCGTCCTAGTAACAGAAAAATACAAAAAAAAAAAAAACATAAAAATACAAAAAAATCAAAAAAGACTGAAAATTGCAATAAAAACATATGATGAAAACCTAGAAACGGGCGCTCTTTGTGATTCAAAACAACTCTTCTATCTATTGGACACATGACATGGTCGTTATTTTCACCATCATTTTACATCCATTATCATATCATTACGAGTGGTCATGTCTCACCATAGCTTGGGGGCAACATCTGGACATCACTAAAGGCAGTAAACATTGAGCTTAACAAAATGGGAAAACAACAAAAGGACAGACACAACAAAAACAATGATCAAAACACAACCCAACATGAAGTACAATCACCATCGGAAACACATCAAACATCCATATCATGTCAAAATCCAAAAAAGTAAATAAATCCATATCATATAAAAAAATCCAAAAACAAGTCAAAAGCCAAAAAAGTCAAAAACATAAGTCTATGTCAGTTGAACTACGTGGTCTCTCCGTGTATAACGTAGGCAAGGCTAATCTTTGATCAGCCCCCGAGGCCCCTAAGATAGGTCTTTAGGTTAGGTTTGATCCAAAATCTCAAAAAATCACAAAAACATCATAAAATCAAATCAAGATGGATGATCTAATCTGAATAATGATTGAAATATTTTTAAGCAAATGTGGGATAGTTGTACTTTGATCATTGTTATCATTTCTTTGGAGCAACTCAATGATGTATTGAACTAGAGAAGCTAGGAAGGAGAATGGTATTTTTCTTTGTCTGTTGTCTGTGAGTTAATCATCATTATTGTGTGAATTGTCGTGAGACATGCTCTACAAAGTATCATTGATGGCATTCCAATTCACACAAGAAAATGATTAATTATTGCCTGTTTACGCAAGAAATCCTCAGGTCATCTCGATTTAATTATACCTTGATGCTTGTGTTCGCTTGCAATATCAAAAATCATGAAAGTAGTACTCAAGTCATCATTGGTCTACATTATACCATTGATGCCTGTACTCACTTTCAACATTTTAAAAGCTCTATGATGATACAAAGCACAAAAAGTACTGTTAAAATGCCTATATTTGCATGGTTAAATTAGATTGCATGCATATTAGTTTTGCATCTGCATTATAGATTTTCCACATCGACTGATGATATCTATATAGCCTACACCAGATGAGGAATCATGTCCCATGTCTTTGGGAAGAACTCTAAAGTCCTCCTATGATCATAACATATCACAAAATCAATAATATTATCAATCAATCAAAAATCAATCAGCCTATCAAAATCTAATCAGCTTTTGGTGAGACTTTTGATTAAATCTCGTGAGCGAACATCATTCAACCTCACCTATCATGAGGTCAATCATCAATCTATCATTGATCCTCGCCTATCATGAGGAAAATCATCAAACTATCATTGATCCTCGCCTATCATGAGGTCAATCATCAATCTATCATTGATACTCACCTATCATGAGGTCAATCATCATCATCCTATCATTGATCCTCACCTATCATGAGGTCAATCATTATCCTATCATCAAATCAAACAATCGGCTGAAGTGATTATCAATCATCAAACACAAGGAGGCAAAATAGGGCATCAATTTAATCAATTTTGTAGAGTCAATCTTTCTTTTTCGGGAGATAAATCATCATTATCGAAACATCATCAAAAAATCACAGAAAAATCAAAATAAAATTCCAAAAAAATCAAAAAATCAAAAATTCATTAATTTATCTCCCGAGGGGGCATATATTCATCATCGCTTGAAAACCAATGTCTGGGGCAAGTCAGGGGCAGACTAAAAACAATTCGCCAATATTAGCAGCAGCAGCAACAAAAACTTCTTTGAAGCAATGCGTAAACACATCACTTCAAAGAGGGGCAAAATGTATACACCTAAAAATGGTATGGAGAATATAATTAATTAAATATGATTTATTTGATTAATTAATCATAAATTCATCTACTATTAAATAAATAGAAATATTTATTTATATTAAGCTCACTATTAATTCTTCTATTTTATCATATCATTTTCCTCTTAATTAAATAAACAAAATTAAATACTTTGTTTTATTTAATTATTATCATTATTATTTCTTCTATACTTTATCCATTAATATTATCTTAAATTAAATACACAACTTCAATAATTTGTGTAATTTAATTATCTTATCATATTTCCTCTTAATTAAATAAATATTTCCTAAAAAATTATTTAATTATCATATTCCTCTTTATTAAATAAGCAAATATCAAATATTTGTTTTATTTAATTAAATCTTCCTATTTTGCTAAATTGAATAAATAAAAAATATTCAAATAAACGCATAAATCAAATATTCCTCTATTCACTCACCAATAAAATTAGATTTTTTAAATCAAATTAATTCAACTAGCATTCACGGGAAAGCTTCAGGGACAAACTTGCAGGCAATCCTCTCAATCTTCTTCCTCTGATCTTTCCTATCATCTTGCTTGATGTTTTCATGGGAAGAAACCATTCCCTTCTTTAGCTCCAGCTTCTCAATCTCTCACCCCTCAATTCTTCAGATTGAATCCCACCCTCTGTTGTGCTACCCCTGTGCAAAACTGCTGCCAGAAATCTATAAATACAACTTCTTTTCACGAGAAATGGATCCCCGATTTTTTGTGCAAACTTACTCTGTAGCATTCACAGCAACCAAGCAACCCAGCAATAGCATTAGCAATAGTATTTCAACATCACAACATCATAGCATCAGTAGAATAGTAATCATGGCAGTATCTTAGTTTTTATTGTAGCTTTCATCCATCAATTTTCATGTCAGAATAAATTACAGTAGCATCAATATCATTTAGGAATTATTATCAATCATTAGATCATTGTATCTAGTATCATTCCATTCTCTAGATAGGAATTTTAATAGTTACAGTGCATATCGAATTTGAGAGCCCTTTGTAATTCGACAAAGTCTTCTGAGATAGGAAACAATGAGACACTTTCAAGCTTTCTGTGTTTTTAATTACTTTAATTCATGTTAAATCTTGATATAATGTTTCATTAAGAGGTGTTTTAAATTGTTTTTAGTATACTTTTTTCACACTTACAATGCAAAGAGAAATAGATATGAATTTAGAAAAGGTGAAAGGGTTAGGACACATAAGAACTAGGGTTATGAAGGTGGTGTTTAATTCTCTTAGAATATTCTTGTGTTTATGAGCTTCTTCCATTGCTAAAAGAAAGTCTCTCCCAATACAGTCCCAACATTTATGAAAGAAAGGCACTTAGGACCCAAGGATTTTTCACTTGGAAAAGAGAAAACAATGTCTCTAATTTCTTCCAAATAAAATTCTACAATCAACATTTTTTTTCTTCTAAAACTAAAGGTGATATATTGGACAAAAAATCATGTGAAGAGTTGTTCTACTCTAGACTTGGGTTGGAGACAAGGTTTTCAAAGAAAGTAATTGCTTCTCTTTTAATATCCATTTGATCAATTAATTCTTCCCCAAAAATAAAACTATCAAAAGAAATATGATTTAAATGCCTTCTAATCTTGGTTAAGGTATGCAAGAATTTGGAATTTTTGTCTCCTTCTTTGAGGCATATTTCTCTTGATTTCTACTGCCAATAATTTATTTCCCTCAACAAAATTTCTTGTAGATCCTCCTTAAGTTTCTTTTCTTGTCCATAGTTATGCAAAATTTTCATATCATATTTGATGACATAAAAGGATGAGTCATTTAATTGTTTCTCCATGTCTCTTCTTGGTAAATATGTGTTTGAAGTGATCTCTATACTATTTTCTAATTTCTAATTTCTAATTTTATGAATTTAAGCTTATTGGAAAGCTACAACATTCTTGAGCCTTTTTGAAAGGGAGTGATTTCCCATTAATACTTTAGGAGAGGTGAAAAATATTTGTTCCTAAACCACATGACTTTGAACTTCAAAGGATACTTATTCGAGGCCCAATCCTTGAAGAATTCAAAGTTGAGGGAAATGACCATATCCTATAAGGGGGAGCATAGTGTTGTAGAAGTTGGCAGAATTAGATAACCAATTAATTGATAAAATGAATCTATCTAATCTTGCAATGATATGGTGGAAGGAATTCCTTTTGTTGGGCCTTATGAGTTTACCATTATTGGGAGCACCATTAAATAGATCTACTTTAACATTCATGACTTGAATATTAATTCTAAATAGTCATATATGATTCTTTTCCTCTTGTGCCCGAATATGGAAACTATCCTTCTTTGTAGTGCAAGAAAATTTGGAATCACCTATAAACTACAATCAAGTTTCTTAATGGTAGATATAATGGTTTTTTAACCTTTATTTCCATTTTGATGTGAACATTTACCTAGATTTAGTTTCCAATAGGTTTCATCCATCTGACCTTTAGCATCACAATGGTTGTAATGTCTTGCAGGTTTTGAATGACATTCACCTTCTTTACCCTGGTTGCTCCATGGATCTTTCAAGGGGAAGGTGGACTATCCACTTCAAGGTAGTGAGCATGTGAGCATGCCTCATCTTGGGGTTTAGAGAAAGTACAAGCCTCCAGAAATAGTTATGAAGGTTTCCAATGAATTTCATCAATGCCTTGTATTACACATATTTGTCTAGTTGGAAGTATAAATCAACAAATAAGCAATCAATATATCATAAGATTTAAACATACGACACTAATACATACATGGAGAAAACCTTTCAAGGGAAAACTCTACCACTAGAGAGACCACAAGTTTATATTAATCTTTAAACCAAGAGTACATAATAAAAAAACTTCTCCCTTTAATTTGGTAGCATTTTAACAATACTTACGTACCTATAAATAACTCATGAAACCTCTATCCAATGTATACAATTTATAGAGAAGAGTTGAATGGAAATCACATGTGTATTTTTGAAATCATGACTGCCTAGTATCTGAAAGGAAGCAATGTACATAGAAATGCTTCCTAAACTAAAATTCTAAGGAGTGTTGTGTAAATTTTAATATTTTAACAATTGTTGATGATGTTTTATGCACAACAACAACTCAGATAGAATATGAAATCCTATCTCTCTTAAAAGGTAAATCTCTATCGGCAAGCCTCAAGAGATAACCCTAATGTCTCTAATGTCAGGTCTTGACAATGCATAAACAACTCAATGATAAATGTGAAAATGCTGGTAATCACAATGGGACCTTACTACAAGCAAATATTGAATCTTGAATCTATCAAATCTAACAATATGATGATACTTCAATCCTAAATCTAACTGGAATGATAAAATAAATAACAAAAGATTAGGGTTTCAGAGAGATCACTAAGATTAATGCTACTCCTAAGATTAACAATGCAAATGATGAAATACTTGAAATGTACCAATCCCTCATAAACTAATTCTTGCTTAACCTAGATGAACCTGCAATCTCACAGAAACAGTGCAATCTTCTAAGGTATTAAGATTTTCAGATCATGAACATTCATCCAAGACAACCCAATTCCAATTGAAATGGATAAACTTCACAATTGAACTAAGCACAATGAATATAAAGGCCCAGGCTAACTTTGCAAAGCAACTAACAATCAGCCAGCTACAAAAAGTATGGACCAGGGATTGCTGTTAACAATTCAAGCATCAAATCATAAACACCATTGAATCAGATCTAACATACATCTAATAACCTTGAGCAATTTCAAAAGATAGAATCACAAGAACCATGCAAGATAAGTCAACACAAAAGAGATCACTAGAAAATCACAATGTCTTCAATTGTATTGAATCATCCAATATCAGCAACAATTCCAATGTTCTGTGTTACAACATTTGCTCAAAATGAACTAACTTCTAACTATGCTCTATTGCCTAATTCGCTCTTGTATCAAAACTATCTATCTTTTTTTATCTATCTATCTATGTATATTACAAATGAGGCAGGATGCCAAATTTATAGAAAACCCCCAAAGCATGTCGACCTAGCTAGGGTTTACAATAATAAAATAGCCACAAACAAGTTGTCCCAAGGAGAATTCAAAATGAGATAAATTCGCATTAAATGCATGAACTCCATCCAGGTCGGCTTGGGATTTACAATACAACTCGATCTAATGCATGTGAAGGATAACGAATGAATATTAGGGAAGCATAAATTTCAATGCAGCCCTGTATTAATTGTTTCCTTCTATCTTTATCTATTTGATCTTGCACCTTCAAGCAGATTCCATCCAAGTCGGCCAAGGGTGGAACAACCAAAACTTTAAATTTCCTCTCCAGGTCGGACACAGGTGAATTAATAAATACTTTAAACCATCCTTCAATCAAATTAATGTCCTCCAGAACTTCTTTGAATTCTGTTAAATCCAGCCTGCACTCAGCAAAAACCACGATCAATAATATCCATTATAACATGAGGATCAGAATTAACCCATCACAAATAACATATTCATCATTTAAATAAATCCGAGCAAAGATCAAAATAAACCCTGAAATATCGCTAAATCACAATTTCTACACAGTTTGGGATTTTCACCCCTCCGCAAAATCCAGGCCAGAAAGGAATTTCGGGGAAATCCAAGCCAGGCGGATTTTGGTGAAATAAGCACAATAAGCATCCAAAAGTCACTCAATCAGCATCATTAATTAAGAAATAGCATGATACACCCTTGAATCATTCAAATCAATCATATAATATGATATCACAAACTAATAACTCACACTATCCCTTAATTCATCATTTTCAACAAAGGTTTGGGAAAATCCGCCCAGGACAGATTTCTCTGAAAACGATCAACAGTCTACAAATTTTGGAATTTCAAGAAAATCGAAAGGGAGTGGAAATCCGTGAAGCAGGTAAAACTCCAGAAAACTGCGAATTCGGGAAAATCGGGAGAAAACGGAAAGTCAGGGAATTTCGTGAAGATCTTGAAATGCCAAATACCATCGTTTTCTCGTGACCTCATTCACTCAAATTGATCGAATGATCACAAATTTGAGGAACCTGGGAATGGAACCAGTTTAAATTCAACCTCCTATAGAAATTCCTTGAATTCTAGGCCCACTCGAAAGCAAATTAAGATGAAATGGTGATGCCCTGGGCATGAAACACTAAATTTTGACCATTAACACACAAAGCAAGCTTGGACCCAGATAACTCGATTGGTAGGTTCTCACAAAGGTTATTTATGACCCACAAGCAAGCTATCTCTAGATGTGAATGAAAGAATGAACTTGAAACTTACTTGGGAAACCATAAATCAGACAATATCACGCTACCCAAGCCACGAAATGCCCAAACATACAGGAATTCAAACTCCAAGCAAATCTATAACGCCAAAGAACTACTTACATTCATAAAAAAAAGCAAGGCAACATGTACATACCATTTGATGAAGTGGAAATTGATCTCAGAAATAACAAATGTCAGTTAATTGGCTCTCACCAAAGAACAACAACGATAATGCCCAGGAAATCACCACCAAATCCAACAATTTGCAAACCCAACACTCCAAATCAAGTCCAACATTTAAAGAATAAACTCATCAACTCAATTGAACATAGATGATAAAGAATAATGGCATAAGAATCCCCAAAGATGGACTAAATACATCCCCCACAATTTGTACAGGAGCAATCATAAATGTAATTGACCAAACAAGTTGAAGGAATTTGAAAACCCGAAGGCAGGATGAAATTTCAGAAAAATCCGGTCCAGGCGGAATTCCGCAAAGACTAGAAATTATCGAACCACAGCATAAATCAGATTGAGCCGGAATTTGAATGAAATCCGAGAAAATCCGGATGGAGCGGAAAATCCCGAACTGGCATAAAAACCTGAACTTCATCCAGAACTTAAGATTTTCAATATGCAACTTAGGGGAATCACTTAGGAAAGAAAAATAAACACTTAAGCTCATGCCAAGGCAAGGTAAATCCTTGAAATCAAAGGGCTAGAAACACAAAAGCGAAAGCAAAAGAGGGTCCCTGCTTTCAGCAGGGTGTGTGTCCGAAAAACTACACAACAACAATCATAGAATAAAGAAAAATATTTAAGCATAAAATAAATAATATAGGATAACATAGGTTTACATGGGGAAAACCCTTTTGGGAAAAAAATGTACATTGTAAAGTAGTCCAATGTATTGTTCAGTAAATGACAGTTAAAATACACTTGTAGAACAAGCCTTCACAAGAGTATCACCAACTAGAGATCTGAAGGAATTTTGACAATTTAACAAATCTACAAAAAATTATCATACAACCTCCATCTCAAGTACCAAATATATAGGAGATACAATACATGAAACCGCCAAGTGGTATTTAGAAAATTGTGAGCTAACTCCACCCAAAAAGTGGCTCATAAATCTCAAATCTCAAGATTAGTCCATAGACTAAAAATAATATTGTCCTTCCACCTATCCTAAATTTGTTATAATCCACTCACCAAATTGGGAATTCCATTTTAGTTCCATTATCTCCAACCGAAGATGTTTTATGATGTCATAACATGCATCATAACTAAATGTCAAACAAGTGTAACTCCCACTTACAACTTTTTTATGTGTCTATTTTTATATCTTCTATGCAAACTTTTGGAGGCCATAACTTTTGATATGAGAGACTGATTGGATTCGTTTTTGTCAATTTGTAGAGCTTGAAGAGAGCTATGCAATAGGTTTTTCCCTCAACAATGCCAAATAGCTTAGAATATTTATTTTGGTCAAAAACCAACTCTATAGTTGAGAAATTGAGTTTTGTTTTACTTTATAACCTAAACATTGAACTTTTTGTAATCTTATAATTAAGAATAAGGTTGAGACACTTTACTCGGCATTCTCTCACTTTTCAAACAACTTTCAAGAGCAAAGAGTATCAACACCATGATCTAATTGCTAAGAGTCGATATACCCACAAACTCATAGCACCACCTAATTTTTTTTTTATGCTCACTAGCTTCATCAATGCATCTTCAAAGTGTCAAAATTTTTCTAGCTATCACTCTCACATCCTCTGCCATGTTAAGACTCAATGCATCACGAATGTTAATGTAGCCTCAACCTATGTTCAAGGTCACAACAAAGGAAAGAAAGTATAAAGAAATAAGGTGCATGAAATGAGGGAGAAGGAAACATATTAGCGATTTGAGTGTGTTGTTCATAATCTTTTAGAAGATGCCCAACGAGATCGAGTGTAGGTTGGTAATTATGTTTAAGCTATAGATGATAATTGCAAGGTAAAAATATCTTGATGTGAAATAAAATAATAGCTCAACAATGAGGAAGAAAGGTGAGTGTAGCTATTTACAAATAGTTTTACAAAGGACACATTGAAGGTGCAAAAAAGTGTACAAAGGCCTTACTGTTTTAGTTTAACAATGAATATCTTTTTATTGTTTTTCAAAGTAAAAGTGGCACTAGAGAAGCATGCATATTCCTGTCTATTGTTTCACTTGTTCCCACCCATTCTAAAGCTTTCAACCCTATTTATGTTGCTTATCACTAAAGGACAATTTGCAAGTTGAATGAAATGTCTGCCCATGCTTCTAGTAATAACTAGTAATCGCACCTTTGGGGTGCAATGGGTACGTCAAAGTCAATTTAGAGAACTTTGTGTTAATATTGAGAATTAGAAAGGTAAAATTAATTTACAGCTATAAAGATGAAGTCATGTTAGTTGAGAAGAGGAAGTAAAATATTGTACAAGCAACAGTAAAACGAGAATAAATTGAGAATGTATAAATTTATAACATTTGAAGATTGAAGTTGGTTTGGAAACCATTGCTTTTACAACCCCACATTTCTTTGTAAAGTTAAATTAATGGACATGATTGTTATGTAATCTTTCCATTGCTTCCCTGAACAAAAACTCCTTGCTATGTGTCTCCTTCTTGGTGTAACTGAGATCCACACCAAGCATGATATGTTTTACATTGATCTGTAATAGAGAAACGTATGGCTGCAGTGGATGGTTGGCATGAACAGTATGTAGTATGTGTGCTGATTTTTGCAATACAGAAAAATGATTGCACCATATCATGAGTAAATAGCAAAGTTACAAACACTTTAATAATGTAGTAACCCTTAAATAAGTGGAAGTAATAGTTTTAAATAAGAAACCTTATTTTGAAACCATTTAGTCCAAGAAGGTGCTTGACAAAGAGGGGATATGAGGTCAATCCCAAGTACTCATTCTCTGTATTTGAAGTACATAAAAGGAAATGATATTATACTCAGAACGTATGTGTATGAGAACGAAATAAGATAAGTAATCAATGAAGGGTAACCAACAAGCAACGACTAATCACTATATATATTAAAAATAAATGTATTAGAACTTCATTAACTGCAAACAACGTGTGAATGGAAGGTTTAGAATGCATAGATATCTTGTGCCTTAAATTCAAGTGCAGCCCCCAAGTCCAACTACATTTACTTATTCAAACATTTTCAAAATATGTATTAAGACAGCAATGACAGCAGACAAAAAATGAATCCCATCTCACCAACCAATGATGATACAAAAACAACAAATTGCTTTATGTGCTTGCTTGCAAATGAGAATAAATTTGGGACCAAAATGAGAAGACACAATGTGTGGTGCATGATCAATGAAGATGAGCTACTATCCTTCCATCCAAGAGCATACAAACGAAAAAAAAAGCATAGAAATAAGAATACCAAACAACTCTTTATTGAACAGACCTTTCATCAATTTATGAGAGATTTGACCTAGGAATTGAGGCTCACTTCTGTAAACTAAAAATATCTCAAGAAAATATCTTATGTTGGGAATTTTTACTGCTACAAGGTCAACAAGATTTAATGAAATTGATATTTCTTTTATTTAAAATATCCCATCCTTTTATTCCATCTTTCTCTTTGAAATTTTGTTGCGGCTGCCTGGCAACATTTCAGATCACGAATAAGGGAGGAATGTCACCTCCTTTCAAATTCACCTCATAACCCGTCAGGTCCACCCAAGAAAAAAGCATGCCAAAAGCAAGAAAAAGAAAAATCTTGAGCAGCAGGATAAATTGCCACTAAAGATCATCTGTTACAAAGTTGGTTTGAAGGCAAGCATGGTTAAGGAAAACAAAGGCAAAGAGTAGATGGAATCTCTACTCAAGTGCATGTAAATGAAAATGAATGATTTCCGATTGGAAATGTGTTGATTTTAACACTTAACACTACATATTCATGCATCTATGTTCTTGTAAGTTTTTTGTACAACTGTAAGACACTTAAAACTTCATGTATTCACTCCCTTCAATAGAAGAAAATGGCTAAGACAAAATGTTGAGGTCACTAGAACAAGTGAAAGGAAGATGAATAAGGTTTGTAGAGAAATGTGTAGCCCCATAGACCATTTATTCGCTATGTTTTTGCAAAGAAGTTAGAGTAACATATTTGCAGTGGCACAAACCTGTAACCTATGCATCCATCACACATTTGGTTGTTGGTTGCACCCATCCCCAAGACAACAAAAGATAGTGACATTCAATGTCACATGAAGCTATCACTAAATAATCAGGATTGGGTTCATGAATGTCTGAACCTGTCCCAAATGCCATGTTAAGATACCAATCACCCAAAGTGGGAGTTGGATCATTTGTCTTTCAAGTATTGAGGTAGTCTGAATTTTGGAGTTTTTTGTGTTCATTTATAACATTTTTCAATCTTTGATTTGTAGGAATTTTAATTGAGAAGAGAGTGAAAAGAGTTGGATATAGAATGATTAAGATGGATTATTTTAGCAATTGATGGCCTGATGAGCTCATGATTAAGACAGGGTTTGTATACTATAGACACTCAAACTGTAGAATTTAAGGTAAAACAGAGAATAGATAAACTCAACCTAAAATCAGCGGGGAGGATTGTAGTAGTCTATAGAAACATTACAGCAGATGATTGCAACAATCTACAGAAAAATTACAGCAGGTAGTGAGAAGAGAATTTTAATTGAGAAGAGAGTGAACAGAGTTGGATATAGAATTATTAAGATGGATTATAATAGATAAACTCAGCCTAAAATCAGCAAGGAGGATTGCAGTAGTCTATAGAAACATTATAGCAGATGATTGCAGCAATGAAGGAAGAGGTTGAAGAATAGGAAATATGCTAAAAATTTGAGTAATTTGACATTGCTCACTGTCAAATTAAAGATTAAATTTTTGAGACATAGTAGTTGTGCGTTAAAAAAATAAAAAAAATTGTAGTAAGGAATATATATGAAAAAAGAAATTAGAGGTCTAGTATACATTGGTTTTAAAATTTGAGTTATGTTTCACTTACAATACATCACGTTTAAGAATTGAGTGGAGGTTTTTAAATTTGGTAGACAGTGACAATAAAAGTGCATAGTATATGTAAGAACATAGTCAAAGGAACATAAGATTGTACATGTGGAGAGTTAAATAGTATAATACAATAGTTGAATGATATCATGAATAGAAGTAGGATTAGCCAGGGGTAAACACAAATTATCTACTTAGCAATTACAGAAATGAAAAGTTTTCATATAATTTAGGGATGGGAAAATTACTAAAAAGGAATATGGGGAAATATCTAAAGGAGCGAAACATGAGGCAAACATATGCCAATATTATTATTTTTTAACATGTTATAAAGAAAGAGAATAATCTTAAACATTATAAAGGGAAAAAGAAAAGGTATTTACTAATGGATATTGTCCATAATTATTTTTTCATAAAGAAGCATTTTAACACATAATAATTTGGAATTTTAAATAGAAAGTATTTTGGATACTCACAGGTTTTCTATATGTAACCCTTGTAAACTTATTGATTTGATCATCATTTATAAGGGCTCTTGTTTGGCTCCCCTGTGAACCGAGTGGTGAAATTGCCTGCAAGATCATTGTTTTTGAAAAACAATAGCAATCTAAGAAGAAAAGCATTATTGTACTCACATTTTGACAAAATGAGGACATGTAAGGATATATTTGAACTAAACTTAGAAACTTTGATACAGCCAAAAGTTATCAGTCACTAACCTCTTGGAAGGGTATGCAAGTAGATGATTACCTGAGGCTGATCTATCTGTGTTAGAAGTTGTTTCAATGTCCAGTTATATTTCTGCTCAAAAAGCTTGAATATAATATAGGTCTCTTCATTTCTTGGGTTTGAATTGGAGCAGCAACACCCTTTCTATCCTGAACTCATATGATAGTAAAGACAACACAAGTAACTGTTGTGAACTGTGGATGTATAGAATTCCAAAAAGATTGCATTGACCTTTTTTACAGGCCAAATTTATGAAATTTATACCTTTTATTTAAATGTTGAGAAATACATCATCCCTAGCATTGGATTGTAGCCACCTCCATGGTTAGTGTCTATCATCTGAAGTAGAAAAAGGAAAAGACAAAAAAGGTGGATTTCAATAGTCCAAGCATATGGAAAAAAAGTTATGTGACAATTAAAATGGTTAGTTGTGAACATACTTATACATATTGTTTAACTTAAAGGAAGTCGAGCATTTGAAGAGGTTGATGCGGAAAGATTGGACAATGGAACTTCCTTGCTAATCCTACATGCAACATATGGGCTTTGTTGCATGCGTGTGTATCTTTCGAAAGTGAATGCTAGGTGGATACGAAGGCCAGAAAGCTGAGTGACTCTGGAAATTGTTGTAAATGTCATTCCTTGATGGTCAATGTTGCCGATGTCAATGGCGGCCATCTGAAGTGTAAGCCCCTGCGATTTGTGTATGGTTAAGGCCCATGCCATTTTAAGAGGGATTTGGGCGACCACCATGACTAATAGGGGTAATAGGTGTTAGAATCACCAAGATCACCTGCATGCAAGATCGATACCTGTCACATGCAAAAGATATGAAGAACGAAAAAGCAATGTTCTCAGAAAACCTCTCTGTGAAAATGCATTAAGAGAATCAATTATTACAATGTGATCAATCCTTATGAAGGAGATCAAGAAACCCTAAAAGGGAAACCCTAAATGAAACCCTAGTGTGCACACTTAATAATTAATAATTAATTATTAAATGTGCCTAAGTTTAACTTAAGTAATAAAGAGGAATAAGTGACTTAATTAATTAATCAATGTGATGTAATTAATTAAGCATAATAACTTATTATAACTATAAGATGAACTTAGGAAGAAGCTAAAACACTAGAAAAGATGTAAAGCAAAGATGGAGTCGACAACTAGGCGTCAGTGCCATTTACAAATGCAATAAGGAGTAAGAGAAGGAAAAACCCAGTGGGACAAAACCCCCCTTACAATGAGATAACATGCTGCAAAGAAGCACTGGAAGAACTCTATAGAGTAACACTGGAACTTGATATAGGCAACCAAGGAAATATTATACGTATGCCTAAAGAAGAACTTGGATGAGAGTCAGCGATTGACTCAAGGAATCATGGTCCCAAAAAACGAAACCAGATGCCACGGAACACTTTCGAAACTCAAAGCTGGATCCTAACACCAAGATCACTGCATGCAAGATGCGATACACATCACATGCAAAAGATATGAAGAGCGAAAAAGCAATGAGCTATAAGGAAAACCTCTGCGTGAAAATGCATTGTTAAGAGAATCAATTATTACAATGTGATCAATCCTTATGAAGGAGATCAAAGAAACCCCTAAAAGGAAACCCTAAATGAAACCCTAGTGTGCACACTTAATAATTAATAATTAATTATTAAAGTATTGTGCTAAGTTCTTAGTAATAAAGAGGAATAAGTGACTTAATTAATTAATCAATGTGATGTAATTAATTAAGCATAATAACTTATTACTCTAACACCCCCCCTTAAGATGAACTTAGGAAGAAGCTAAAACACTAGAATAAGATGCATGAAGCAAAGATGGGTCCCGGCAACTAGGCCTGATCAGGTACCCATTTACAAATGCAATAAGGAGTAAGAGAAGGAAAAACCCAGTGGGACAAAACCCCCTTACAATGAGATAACATGCTGCAAAGAAGCACTGGAAGAACTCTGTAGAGTAACACTGGAACTTGATATAGGCAACCAAGGAAATATTCTTCTGTATACTACTGAAACTGGATGAGAGTCACTGATTGACTCAAGGAATCATGATTAAAGCAACAGAAACCCCGATGCCACGGAACACTGGAAAACTCCAAACTGGAACAACTCTGGAATCTATGATGCAGCAAGTGATTATTAAATGATGCATTACTGTAAACGAAGTGCAAAGATGCAAAATTCACTCTCCCAACTGCCAAAACATCCAAGTAATCGCCAACCAACCCATCGGGCCAAATCTGGAATAACTGATAAACTTGGGACAGATATAGAAAAAGTGTATGGACATAAATATAGAGCTCCTTAATACCTTTCCAACGCCGCAAACGAGGCGAAAATCGGAGATTGTGGCAAAAAGTTATGAGCTCGGAAGTCCAAAAACAACATCTGACTTCAAACAGTAATAAATGCATGAAAACATTAAAATACTGAAAAATAAACAGCACTACTGGAAAGTACTCGGAACCAGCTTTCCGGCGATATCTCGTTTGCCCGATTTCGATACCATATGCCCAAGTTATGGCCAAAAGAAAAAAATTGCTTCTTTAGGGCAAATTAGGGCTAGGAGGGGGCAAAGAGGGCCGGCGATGCGGCGTCATCTGCGACGTCGGTTCAAATAAATTTGGCCCGGCGATACGGCGTCGAGAACCATCGGCCCCGCAAAAATTCCGACCCGCAGTGCAGGTGCATGAGACCCAGCGGTACAGTCTTTGAAAATTTTGTCGGTGCTGCGGGCCACAGTCTCCATATGGCCGGCTGGCAGGCCAGATGGGGCTGGCGGGGCGGATCACAGGGGAGACTCGATGCGCCCATAGGCCGAGCTAGTGTGAGCAGGGAGGGCCAGCGAAGCGAATCGGTAGTGGCGGGATGGTAGGCTGCCGCCCGGTGGCGCGCTCACAGTGGCGCCGGGTGGCGCGGTGAGTGGCCTTTGCCTTGTCTCGGGCTGGCGCCAAAAATATTCAAAATTTCAATTTTTTATATTTTTGAAATTTTTCAAAAAATTGCCTCGATCTGCGTGCTGGGGAGGCCGTACGGCCCCTCAGACAAAATTTTTTTGCCTCCCGAGTCAACTGCTCCAAAATCGACGATTTGACAGGCGTTTCTAGGGTTTTGGGACGCTGCGAACGCGATGGCGACGTCCGTTTGAGCCCATTGTGTCCCAAAATAATGGCTACCCCCAGATCTTGCAGAAAAGATGCCTGTGGAAACCCTTGCACCCGAAACTCACGAAGAGGCCATATCTTCAGATCACGAACAAGCAGCTGCAGGTCTGGAGCTCTGATACCATGTTAGAATCCAAGATCACCTGCATGCAAATGAATACCTGTCACATGCAAAAGATATGAAGAACGAAAAAGCAATGTTCTCAGAAAACCTCTCTGTGAAAATGCATTAAGAGAATCAATTATTACAATGTGATCAATCCTTATGAAGGAGATCAAGAAACCCTAAAAGGGAAACCCTAAATGAAACCCTAGTGTGCACACTTAATAATTAATAATTAATTATTAAATGTGCCTAAGTTTAGCTTAAGTAATAAAGAGGAATAAGTGACTTAATTAATTAATCAAATGTGATGTAATTAATTAAGCATAATAACTTATTACTCTAACAATAGGGACATCTTTGGGATTGTTTGTATCCCAGGTAGGCCCAATATAATTGTTGAATCGAACAACAACAAACAAGGGGAGTTGGGGTGGTTTTTCGCTCTCCTTATAGACAATATTTTTTACTGTGCCAAGGGCTCCATTAACAAGGCCAGTATTAGTCCACAAATTACAAGATAACATAACCTTTCAGTCGACACAAAGTAAAATCTTGGATTGGAGTTGCTCATCATCTAGGTTTGCTTTGAAAGAACTCCCTATTTGCTCGACAGTGGCAATGGCAATGAGATGTGTTAGAGACAATAGCATATGCTTATTATGGAGTGAAACTTTTTCATTGGTTGCATAAAGATGTATGGAGGATAAGAAAGCATTTTGTTATGTAGATGATAGTGTCGAGCTTGACCTTGACATTAGCAGTTGCCAATCTATAACAGTAGGTTGAGCCTTTCTTAAATTGCACAAGAGATCACAAAATAGAAGTTGGGTGGGATCTTCTCTGACTTGAAGAAATATTTTGTTTAGTGTAAAAATAGTGTGGAAGCTCTGCCATAGTGTGCCCTTGTATGAAGTAGAAGATTACATTGGAATGTCTTTGACCGGTGGTAGCTAGCCAATGTCTCCAAAGAGTAGGATTGAGCGGCCTCCAAAAGGGTTGTGGTTGTTTGTTGGGAAAGCTTCATGTAAGCGAAAGTCAATCCATTCAAGCAACTTTGGACCAATGAAGCTCATTTCGTCTATTAATATGTAGCGCACAAAGTGCATTCTCTCTTGGAAGCCTACTAGTGTTTGGCCTTGCAATGGAGCCAACTCTTTGATGGGGATGTGCAGTGCAGAATGAATTGTCGATGCTCCAATGTTGAATGCCGCAACACCTGTTGGTGCAAGAAGTAAGAGCGGTGTTTTCCCGTTTGGAGCAGAACAATCTAGTGCAGACCTGATTTGTTTAATTAGGTGTGACTTTCTAGTTCCTGCAGTTCCTTGAACTATTATTTTTAGTGGTGGTTGGTGAGTGGTGGAGGACAAGTGGGACAATACTAAATCTAGTGTTTTCTTTTGTTCCATTGAAAGGGTGTTTTGGGAATTTACAAATGGCGGAAGGGGGACTGCATATGTTGTGTGGTTGGAGTCTACGAAGTTGGATGCTTGACTGAGCTCTATTGGATTAAAGGAATGATTATTCCAGTCATGATTAAGGTCTAATTCATGGTTTCCTAGCATGTCAAGTGTATCTAAGTAGAGCAGATGGCCTGGGTGAACACTTGAAAAGACTTGCCATTTAGATTGGTTGTAGTGATTTGGGGGTTCTGCAACATTTGAAGGAGATTCAGGTTCTGTATTGGAGGTTGTATCTGGTAGATTGCGGCGAACATGCCACGGATGGTAAGTGCATGCTAGCCTTTCCCACTATGTGATAATTTGAGTTGGTGAGGAACCAAGGTCAATTGCAATGTCACGAAAGGGTTTGTAGATAACCAATTCACTCCAGCAGAAGTCATGGAAACTTGGGTCATCCTTGGGAGGAATGCTTGTGAAGCAAGGGGAGACTCGAACAATTGCAGTAGAGGAACGCTCTTTCCAGTGGTTTGTTTTACAGGATGTTTTGAAGCTCCATTTTTGAGTCACCTCAATAAATGACATTGCCTCCAGACTAATAGGACATGCCATGTACGCATCAATACAGTTTGTTTGTGGAGAGGTACATGTGGCTGAGAGTGGAACGCATTGATAGTTTTTTTGGTTGACATTTAAAGAAACAAATGTCCGGCTACACAAGCAGAGTGGTAGTTTTAATAAAAGGTGGCAACTCTCTTGAGCACTAATATCATGATCAACAAGGTTGTCAACAAGCATTTTCCTAAATTTTGTTGGTACTGGCTTGTCAGGATCAAAAGATGTTGAAATACGTGAAAGCATTGCATGATATGTTTTTTATTTGGTTTCTACTTTCGCTGCATATTTTGTGATATATTTGAGCACTACATCTATTGAGAGGACAGGATGGAAATCTACATTTGCACGCCAAATAGAGAGGATAGTGGGGTTGTGAAGATTTACTCGGTCATCATTACGAGCAAGGGTGTGCTTTGGCTGCCCACTATCATTAGAGAGGGTTGAATTGTCTAGCATGGTCCAAGGGGCTTTATAGCGGCACTCAAATGTACCACCTTTACTTCACAAGCATGTTTGCAAGGAACGTGTATGGCGTTGCACCCAATTGAGCAGTTTAGTGTAGTCATGTGAAGGGGTGGACAACATAATTAGTCTTGTGTCCATTAGGCAGGGGTTGTTTAAGGTAGACCTTGGAATGGATGCAGCTGAGCTTTGGGGGGGACGCGGGTTCCAAGCAGAGACATATTGGTCAATGTAGTCGATTGCATTTTGTACTGATGCAAGATTATTCCATTGCAGCTTTGCAATATCAGGTGCATCTTTCAGCCAAAGGAAACTGTGGACATGTGCAGACCCACGGTGTTGCCATTCATACCTGGACACAATAGATGTTATAAAGCAGATGATGTAAGAAAGAAGTAAATATAAATGATGTGGAGGGTAATTACCTGTACCAGTAGTCATTTGTGCAAAGAATCTTCTCCAAGACCTCCTCACGAAATGCAGTAAATCGATGATGCATATAAAGTGCACAGAGGTGTGGGTTTTGAACTATATTTTGGATTCTCCACCTGGCAGCAGCAGTAGGATTTGTTGGTGTTGTAGATGGCATGACATTGTGTAAGTCTGGCCATTTAGTATCTGCTGCACTAAGGGTGAAGAATAGAGTCGGGAACCAACTTGAATAACCATGTCAGATAGCTCCCCCCTACGAAGAGTCCAGAATGGGCGAGTGCCACGAATTGTTGACCCGAACTGCATAACTTGGTCTGCAAGATGTTCATCTAGGAGGTCCTTGAGTCTTTGGCGTAAGTCACAAATTGTTGTTGGCAGTCTACTTTCAAAGTGTTTTTGAACAAATACAGAAGCTGTGGCTTGGCTACGGTGACGCATCAGAATATTAAGAATGAAGTATCTAAACCGTGGGTGTTGGCCAAATCTATTATCATGGTATCGAAGAAGATGGAGTGCATATTCGTGTAGCTTGACTTCTTTCATACTTTGTTGATTGAAAGCAGCTCTGCCTTTTGGAAACAATGTTGGGAATGCCATAACAAATAATCCTTCTGTGGTATATTCATTGAGGGGCGTAAGAGAAATTGGTGGCCAATCAATAGTAGGAGTTGGGCATCCTTCCTCTAATTGCAACAAGGCTCGCAATTCTTGCACTTCTGTACGTGCAGGGGGCAGGTTTGCCACAAATGATGTTGTTGCTTGCACATTCTCTGGTAATTGTTCTTCGGTTGTATTATCTGTCTCCATGAAGGTAACATCAGTGGGGTTTGAAGTTGAGGTTGTTGCATTAAGCAAGTCAGAGATGTCAGTGGAGGCAATAGGCAAGCATAAGAGAGAGGTCTCATCTAATTGGACATCTTTGTAGTAGGGGTCATAACAGATCTTATATTGCAAAGCCTCATGAACATGTGCTCTGCAAACATAGAAGTTGTATTGTTGGGAATCAACATTTCTTTTATTAATAATGAGTATATCCAAGTCATGTATGTGGCGTGGCAAGTAATTTGCAATTGTTGTAATATCCTGAGGAAAACAAATAGTGTGGCCACTATATTTGAGTTGTCCTCCTCTTGCATAAGTAACTTGGAGGACAGGGCTAACTCTTGATATAAGCATCTCCTCAATCTGAGATAGGCATTGTAGACAAGAAGGCTGCTCTCCAGGGTCCATGTTGTTCCACTTTGAGAAGCGGTTGCCATTTTTTTCAGAAATGCATCTTGTACAAGCTGTAGTACCATTGAACAGGGTAGTTTTTATTCCTGGATATCGTTCCATGCATATCTGGCATGTTGATATGTTTGATAGGTTGTCCAACTTTGAACGGAACGAATTTCTAGATATGTAATAGTTTGCTGGAAATAGTGGAGGATGGAGGTTTTGGGAGGTAGAAGTGGGGTTAAATGTAGTTTGTAAGTGAGGTGTTTGTGGTTGCAAGGAGCTAGGGTTATTGGAAAGACAGGGTGGAGTAGTGGAGGAGCTGGCAAGGTTACTATGAAGGTTTTCTCTTCTTCGTCTATTAATAGAATCCTTATTTGCATGGTACCACAATCGTTTTAGATGATTACGATGAGACCGCTATGCTTCCATACTTTCAACTTGGTTTTCCATGGTAGAGGGTGTTGAGGAACATACCAATGCAATATTATTGTGCAGTAGTTAACAATAAAGTTGAAATAACACATGTAAGGTAGGTGTGCAAAATAAGCTAGATGAAAGCTTGAAGTAATAATCTATTGTATTGACTAATATGTGCACAAGATAATATTGTCGAATCAATAAGTCTTTCTATTCATTTCATTAGTAATTGTACGCACACAAGATTACATATAAAATCGAATTGCAAAACATGTGAAGAAGATAACATTGTCGAATAAAAAGAGTATTTCTATTCATCTTAGTCCTAATTGTAGGCACACTTGGTTCAATATGGTTGTATTGATAGTAGCAAAAGCTATAAAAATAAGCAAAGAGTATACAATATTGTGGAATGTAAGAGGTACATGAAAACTTTAAACAGGTTTTAATGTTGTAATGACAAAGCTTTGTATTTCTTTCCCAGCAAATGAATTCAGAGTGATGGCCACTTCAAAGAAAAACTTGTGCCCAAGAACTTGATCCAACACCTCTTTAGCAGCATCAGGTTCAGTTAGAAGTAGTTGAAAATCTTCAGCGGACACTCCAAACAAGTTGTTTGCAAGACCTTCAAATGCAGTGACTTTAACAAGAGCACCTGTTCCATCGTCCAAATCCACTTTGATCATGTAGCTAAAATCACATCCAGGGAGATCAATAGAACACTTTGGGCAATGAAAGCTATTGGGGTTTTTTTCTACAACCTTTTTCTTACACTTCTTATTGCCCACCATAAGAGGACAAGAGAGGTAATAAAAGTTTTCCAAGTGAACTTTTGAAATGCTTGCTTTTACGCAAACATTGGTTTTTACAAGATAGTTTGTATTGTTGATCAATGCGATGTCAATTGGATTTGCAAACTTCTCGGAAGAAAGATGATCTATTGAGAGTGAAAGGAGGGGTGTTTCATTGCCTACAGTCGCATACCATTCAAGCAACATTGTTGCTTCTAAAAGTTTTGGATTTATGACAATTGTAGTTGCAAATATAGTATCAAGAGCCTTTCCACGCCAGGAGGTTACACGTCCAGATTTGATTAAGATAGTTGGAGGGGTTGGTAGAAGAAGCAAAGTAGATAATTCTTTTCCTTCAAATTCACAGTGACGACCCCAAAGTGTAACATCAATGGACAAGCATGACATGTCTGTGATTGTTGCAGTACACTTAATTGTTTCGGTTCCATCTCTCTTACGGATAATTGATGCAGGGGAGATAGATAAAAGTATGCCAAGAACATCAACAACAGAATGAATAGGTAGTGATAGTAGGGAATCTATGCTCTTGATATGCAAGCTATGCATGGGGATTGTAGACTCGACACATGGTGAAAGTGTAATTGTTGATGATTTGTGTAGGAAAATTTCAAATGGGTTCATTGAGCTACTATATTTTTTATTAGCAACTTGTATGTGACCATTAGAAATGATTTATACACTATTAGAGTGCACAACATTATAGAACTCATCAACAAGTTCATTGAAGCACGTGACATGTATTTTGGTGCCTTCTTTGTCAATGAGGTCAAAACCAAAAACTTTTCCTTCTGAGTTAGCATTGTGACACTCATGGATTGGACTCTTTGTTAATGCTCTTCCCTCAATGGACCAACGCTTATAGTATGGGGTCAAAGATTTGATGGGAAGTATTTCAAAAGTGGGTATGGTTGATCCTTGGGTAGATGTTGTAGCTTGTTGTAAACCAGATGGGCCTTGGGAGCTAGTGGATGGAAAATGAATTGTTGCTTGCATAAGAGGAGTTGGCGTGCCAATGAGTGGTATTTTATTAGAGACCATTTCAAGATTTTTGATAATTACAGCCCTACAAGTGAACAATGCAAATGTTTTAGGGAAATCACAGCAACGAATGAGAACAAGATTAAAAAATAGAATAAGGTTGGACGTATGTGTATTTGTTAAACACCTTCGATGTATATTCTGTAAGGTGGACAATAGACCCACTGACCATTGCCTCTTCAACAACAAGATTGTTGAACTGGCTGGGAAGCAAAGTTGGATGGGTATGGACACCATCAGATAGTTCAATGCGATATTTAACATCTGTTGAATGAGCCTGTTGTATAGAATTTATGGATGTGACCTGTAATGAAGGGTCAAGATCGAAGATGCTTGCAAGAATTTCTTCAATAGCATTTGGAGTTAGAGTTGCCATTGAGAAGGTGAAAGCTAGTTGAAGTTTTGTGCCTGCGGAGAACTTGCGAGTGTTAGAATTGGCATTAAGGGCACGTCAAATAAAGGTCAATTTTCTATTTCTTTGGTTTTTTTTAGAAATCGTTTAGTTTTTCTCTAAGATTGTTGTGTTCTAAAATTGTGACGATTCATAAACCATAGGTTATGAACCATACATAAGAAGAAGTTTAAAACCACCAAATAAACATAAAATTCATATCACAAGTTTTGGAAATTTGTACATGAATAAGCAAATAGGTAGCACAAGATAGTATATTTGAATTTTGTATATGTTTGTTCCACCATAAAAGGAAATCCATTATTTTTACACTACCCAGCTGCAATCAAGAAAAGCGTATACATGTTCTCCCTTCGTATGTTAACATATTTTGATAAAGAAATGGTAGATTTATATTATTTGCCTCCTGGCCAATCATTTATATTTGGTAAGAAAGTACAATCAATTGCAAATTTGATGTTAAAAAATATTTTCAATCAAGAGCATGGTTATCTATTAGAAAATGTTATATCCTTGATTTAATTTTGTTTATTGCACCCTAACTTTGTACTTCTAATTATCCTATGATTGGTTGCTTTTTAGATCAAAGGATACATTTTGTTTAACTAACAACTTTAAAGTCACAACTATTGGTCCAATATTCATAAAAATATTGGGCATCATATAAACTGAGGCCTCAAATGCTGAGAATTGTGACAGAGTTGTTGCTAATATGGAGGTTTCAAAAACTGAGAAAGCTTGTTTTCTTAAAGCTCTTCATCCAAGGTTTCAAATTTGAAGCCTGTGGCTGATGTACTATCAATTAATGGCCCTAAATTAGATGAATTGATCAAGAAATCTGAATGTGTGGAAGGTCAATTAGTGATATGTTCTAGTTTATAACTAATGAAAAGCCAATACTTAGACATTAAGTAGCAATTGAAATAGCAACCAAACTTTGTATTTATGATCATCGTGGTTTAAAATGCGAAAGCCCAATTGTGGTGATAATGTACTACTATTTGCAACATGCTCTTAATTTCATATTCTATCCTTACTGCTATCTTCTTATGCTTGATTTTGTCTTCCAATCTGGAGATTATAGGCAGAAATTACCTGAAACATATTTCGAGGATCCTACCCTTGTTTAGGAGTTTCGAACACCATTGCAAGGAGTGTGTAGCAGATTATAAAGTGTCATGAATGCATAGCACATTTATTAAGAAACAAAAAATGGGTAGATGGAAATGGAACCTACAAGTTTTTGTGACTAGAAGAAGAAAAAGCATGGTGCAGACAGGGAATTTAAGCAGCTTTTTCAAATTTGATACCCAATTTATCCTTTTAGATTAAGCTCCACATCTGTCGCTTTTCAAAAATTTGAGAGCATTGCTTTCCCCACAAAACCAGTGATAGTAGCAAAAAAATGTCAGATTAAAGACATGAAATTTCCATAGTCCAAGGGAATGAGTTGGAATGTTTTTGGTAAAAACTTGTGTAGAGTTTTTTGTATCATGCTACAGCGAATCATGCTTCTATCCAAACTACAATGACTCTACCTAAGAAATCATGCTTGTATCCAAAATAATCTTCTAGAAACTCATTTAGTGGTTTGGAACCTTCAGCAATCACTTCTAATTGGTCTGTGACATCTCCATACTGTGAGGTAATTGGACCATACACAGTCCAAGAAACATGGCATATTCAGGAGTACCAGAACCACCATTTTGGAATTTTCTGCATCAAATATAAAAATGAAAAAAACACAGTTCTATTCTGCATACTATTCTTCTCTAACAACTTCTATTGTTTGTCAACGTTGATAATAAATTCTTCAATGACATGAAAGCTTAATTACAATCTATCATAGAAATAGAAAAAACAGAGATTCATATTTGTTATAAATTAACAATATCTTCGGCCCGTTTGAAATTTGAAGCCTGTGGCTGATGTGGTATCAATGAATGGCCCTAAATTAGATGAATTGATCAAGAAATCTGAATGTGTGGAAGGTCAATTAGTGATAGGCTCTGGTTTATAACTAATGAAAAGCCAATACTTAGACATTAAGTAGCAATTGAAATAGCAACCAAAGTTTGTATTTATGATCATCGTGGTTTAAAATGTGAAAGCCCAATTGTGGTGATAATGTACTACTATTTGCAACATGCTCTTAATTTCATATTCTATCCTTACTGCTATCTTCTTATGCTTGATTTTGTCTTCCAATCTGGAGATTATAGGCAGAAATTACCTGAAACATATTTCGAGGATCCTACCCTTGTTTAGGAGTTTCGAACACCATTGCAAGGAGTGTGTAGGAGATTATAAAGTGTCATGAATGCATAGCACATTTATTAAGAAACAAAAAATGGGTAGATGGAAATGGAACCTACAAGTTTTTCTGACTAGAAGAAGAAAAAGCATGGTGCAGACAGGGAATTTAAGCAGCTTTTTCAAATTTGATACCCAATTAACCTCGATAATTGGAGGTATGTGAATTGCATAATTTTTCCTTTTAGATAAAGCCCACATCTATCACTTTTCAGAAATTTGAGAGCATTGTTTTCCCCACAAAACAAGTGATAGTACCAAAAAAATGTCAGATTAAAGACATGAAATTTCCATAGTCCAAGGGAATGAGCTGGAATGTTTTTGGTAAAAACTTACAGTGTAGAGTATTTTGTATCATGCTACAGCGAATCATGCTTCTATCCAAACTACAACGATTCTACTAAACTACAACTCTACCTAAGAAATCATGCTTGTATCCAAAATAATCCTCCACAAACTGATTTACTGGTTTGGAACCTTCACCAGTCACTTGTAATTGGTCTGTGACATCTCCATACTGTGAGGCAATTAGACCATACACAGTCCATGAAACATGGCATATTCAGTAGTACCAAAACCACCATTTTGGAATTTTCTGCATCAAATATAAAAAATGAAAAAAACATAGTGCTATTCTACATACTATTCTTCTCTATCAGCTTCTATTGTTTGTCAATGTTGATAATAAATTCTTCAATGACATGAAAGCTCAATTACAATCTATCATAGAAATAGAAAAAATAGAGATCTGCAGTTTGTTATAAATAACAATAACCATATATTTGCCTTATTTTAATATTGTGTTGTATCCACAATATTCACATCATGGTGAGGTTGGGCACCCACACACATATTGCACTTTGGAAATACGTAAGCCGATTGGATTTTTGGAGCTCAATATTTTGGAGTCAAAATATCATTTTCATTTTAATTCGTATTGAAATGCCCTGTTCGTTGCTTGTTTGATAAAATTTATGCTTAGTTAGGGATTTGACAGGTCCAATTTGCTCAAGTAGCTAGTTGCTCTTTAAATAATAGCTGCTATCATTTTTAACAAGCATAAAAAATCAACATTGGTGTGGGGAGCCTCGGATAGACTCATCATACTGCTTTATTAAACAGTTGTTCCTATGGAAGTAATTAAACAACTAATCAAGTAAGATACTAAGTAACTTGCCTGAAAATGCGCTGCAGCAGATGAAGGGCTAAAAATCTTTACTTTAAAAATCTTTCGAACATTAACGAGGACACCCATAGTCCAGGTTCTCTCTGTTGTCTTCCAAAAACAAGCATTTTCCTAGCAACACAAATTTAAAAAACAAGTCTTTCTACAGCCGCTGCTTCAATCTATTCACAGTCAACAATATCTGAAGTGAGCAATAATGTTTAAAAATTTAAAAAATCATTTCAATATTATGTTGAGGGATTTACGTGGATGGAAAATTGAATTGGATATAGGTATATATTGTGCTTTGCATGTGACTAGGAATTCTGATGAGCATAGGGTATTGCAGAGTACATTCCTGCAGCCCTTTCTCTGTAGAACACAGTTCTCTACATTGCAACTACAGGCTGCACAGTTGAACAACTATTGACTCCTAAGAAGATTACAAATCCATATAAGGCACCCGCAACAATAAAAAGATTGGTGTTGTTGGTCCTGATGTTAAAAAAATGTCTAGTTTAGCTAATAAGGTAATCAGCAGCTAGGTATTGAGTAGGGCTAGAAACAGGGCATTTGATATTTTGGTAGTCTGTGTAGCTAAAATGTTTGGAAAGTAGGATTTTCATATTTAGAAGTTCTGATTTTTAATATGCCCCTGTTGCTACTACTTATGGCTTAGTCAATGCTGTAAGGCTCGACTTTCTCATCCACCAGGACATGATTCCCACCAATTTCTGTCATGTGATTTAAGAAAAGCCATGGAAAAATTCAAAAGGATAGCCAAAGCTTTAAAAAATTTAAAGCAAATGCAATTGGCAGGCGTAAATCTATACTCCGCAACCTCCGTTACCATTCTCCCTACCTGTGCAAAAATGGGGGCGTAGAAGAATATATAACAAGTAAATGTGTACAGCTAAGACGCCCTACACTTATAAATTTATACGTAAACTTCCATTATCCTAAAAGATACAAATTAAAATGCCAAAGAGAATGGATTTTGAAGACTCGTTATGCTGTTCAATTTCAATGCTAGCAAACATTATGAACAACTTGATCTGTATTAAAGGGAAGAACTCGGTACCTGAATTTTGTGCACATATGGTGTTGAGCTGTGAATGATGGCGATGATAAAACCCTAATATCAAAAACCCACCTCAGATTTTTCTTCAAACCAAAGTAAATATAATTATGTCGTGTTCTCAAAGAAACCAATATCTGTCTTCAAATAACAATTGGGATCTAAATCTATTTGTGGCTCGCCAACAATGTAGATATTATTTTCTCTGCATTGCGTTCTTAGATAGCTTTTTCCCAGCCTTCAGGTAATAAATCAGCTCGCTCCTTACTAGACTGCCCCTCTATATTTCCCAGTCAGCATTAAATCGCTTTTGCTTTGTTTCATCCAGAAATGATGAACTGATGAATTTTCATAGCAGTAATTGCCCTGCCGAAAGCAATCAGACCGGGCTTGAGGTAAAAATGCCTCTCAAACAATGAGGACTTTGGCGTAAAAAATTTCAATTCATATAGGTTAAGCAATTATATCATCGCTACGATAAGGAATTATATCATCGCTTCAGCGAACTCGGAATAATTTAATGTTAAAAATCAGGCGCTTGAAAACATTAGTCTCCACCTGAAGGGCAGGGACTAAAAATTTAATATGTGTAGTATCAATAAGAACATTTAAGTACGTGAAATAACCCCAATTAAACTTAATTTAAACATAGTTTGAGTTGGGGATATCAAATCAACAAGATTTTAAAAATTGAAAACCTAAACTTTCAACACATGATTAGGAGAGGGAAAATCATGAAAAAGAGATCAAAGGTAAAACTAGATAGAGATACATGTTAGTTTGGTCTCACGGACGTCATTAAAATCTTTCATTCATTCATTCAGTTATGAAAGATGGTTGAAATGATGTCTAGAAGCTTTGTGTCAAAATTTTGAAGTTTACGAGCCTTTTCCTCACCTAACTCCCATGCTAGTTACTTGGTCTAGGGGTGGCCTTGTCTTTGTGAATGGTAAATACTTGAAAATTAATTTATGGGTTATTGACTATGTGTTGAAGGTTCTTATAAGTGGACATCAATCAGTTAGACTAAATAAAGGTGAAAGAATTAAAAATAAAATTCCATAATGCTTGAATGAATAAAAGAGATGCCAAAATGAAGCATCTCATTTGGTATTTTCAAAGTGCAATAACAAAATTGAAAGTCATTTTTTTAGCTCTTCTTTTTTTTAAGGGGTAAACGCTTTTGACCCGAAGCTATAGGTAGATCGCCTCTAAATTTGGACACTTAATTTATCCAAATTCATCCCTTTCGCCTTATTTTCGCTAATTAAGTAATATTGCTATTATTTAATTAATGTCTTTTAATTTCGCTAAACCCTAAGGTATTTAATCAATAATACCTTATATATTTAATCCTCCTTCTGATCACTGAATTAAATAAATATTTCATTTATTTAATTCTCTCATGTCACATCCTCCATCATTTTTATTTTATCCTAATCCATCTTCTAATCTCATCATTAAGGTGTGCACATGCCTAATCCTTGATTAGGATGTCACATCCTCCAACTTTTGCAAGTTGGCCTCTAATCTCTCGTAGCCACCTAACCTTCCTCTTCATTACTTCTTCCCCATGTGATCTTTGGACTTGTCAACATCAAGTCACATGTGAGATCTAACCTCTTTCACCTATCATTAACGCCTAATCAAGTACTTTAACAATCATAATCACTGCTCTGAGTCAGCCTTATTAAAGGCTTTCTCCTTTTGGACAAAGCACTCCACTTCCCTATGTGAATTTTTAATTCACATTTAATCCCCCAAGGCACCCAAAAGGAATTTTTAATTCCTTCACTTCTCCCCACATGTCCTCTACTTATTCTTTATTCTTTCCCATCTCCCCATGAGAATATTTGAGGAATTTTTAATTCCTCACATGTCCTCTCACCCACATGGGGACAAGGACCTCCTTTATGAGGAGATCTTGTCCAATTCCAAGGTACTTTGTACCCCCCCTCCATGTCATGTCCTTCTCCTTCCACCTCATGTCTACTTCACCTTTTAGGGCTATCTCACATGCCACATGTCAAGATGAGGGTTTGTGAGTTCTCAACTCACCTAGTCTACATCTTGATATTTGGTGGCTCAATCTTGGCCATCCATTTCTAGGAATTTCAAAATTCTTTATAAATACCTCTATTTTCTCTCATTTTGGGGAGATCATTTTCCTTAGCCAAACTCTTGCAATTTTGTTTCAACTTTATACCTTAGCCATTTTCATGTTTTTATCTGTTTGCACTCATCCTCACAAATATCATTTAGCTTGCATCTTGTGCCATCCAAGGAGCATACACATCAAATATTGAAGGGCCAAATCCAAATGATCGGGATTTAATTTCTTTAGGTATATTCACTTTTGTTGCTTTCATCTTGTATTGTTTCCAACTTAGGCTAATCTTTGAGGTGTAGGTTGTTTTGGTGTTTATTTGCACTCTTTTCTTGCTGTCTTCACATTCACCTATCACACTAAGTGAATCGATGAAGTCACAAATGGGGACCTCATCCCCAATTTAAATATTCAACAATTACACCCCAGAGGGGTTTGAACCTTGATGGCAATAACAACACCACAATAACTTAACCATCATACCATGCCACCATTGCCACCATTATTTTAGCTTCTAGGAACAAGGTCATAATTCATTTAAATCCTAAGGGGACGACCTAGTCCTCTCCTAATTCCCATGCGAGCTAAATATTCTAGGGGCACCCTAGTCCACTCTATCAAAATGAGATAAAAATGACAATAAAATTTATTAGATGATTTATATCACAATTCTCTCTTGGCACGTTTTATATTCACCAATTTTTCCATATTTAGCCTTTAAACATACAATTATTTAAGAAACCTTGCAAGATAAAGAGATTATGAGGGAGTCTGCCATAGTCAATTCCATTTGGGATTTAAGGTATGAAACCACTTGGAAAAGAGATGGAAAATACTCTAAAAAAATATACCCTAATAAATTCAACCTATTAAAATTATAGATAGCAAAACCCTCATGTGATAAAGGAAATAGCGAATAGGAAACAAGGTTAAGCAAGGAGGGAATATGGGAGTGAAAAGGATTAAGAAAAGAGGTGGAAAGCATTGAATTAGGGAAGCATGGGCAAGATCTAAAAAAGAAATATAAATAAAGTGAGTGAGAAATTGATGGAATGGGAAGGGGGCGTTAGTGGGGAGGAAAATATAGATTCATAAATAATTGAATCAAAACCTAATGATATTAGCAAGAAGAACTAGCTCTCATAATGCAAAATTTATGAAAATGGTCATCCATTAATATTATAATGGTTGTTTCCTTGTCTAGAGAGCTCTAAAAATTATTGTAGAGCTTGGAATGATGACTATGATACTATTGTAAATTTTTATGACATGTAGAATAATCACTTTGGAGAAAATTGCTCCAATATGATGCACATGAGAGAAAATTACCATTCATATGTTAAAACAAGGGAGAGAAAGGTCTTATTTGTAGATTTTATAAGGGAGGTCAGAAAAATAACATGAAACACAAACCAACATCATTAAATTATGGGAACTACCCCCACTGGTAGTACTTATTACCAAAAAATAAATCATTAAATTATATTTTATTTTCATTTTGAGGACAAGAATATTCAAAGACTAGGCTGCCACCTTTCCAATGAAAGGTGATTTCCTTGTCCCCTTGTCTAAAAGGCTCAATTCTCAATGAAAATCAAAGAGAAAATGTGGTCATATAAGGGTAGTCATTCCAAGCGAAGATAAATCATAAAATATGAGATTTAAGGGGAAGAAAAGGGTTACACACACATGAGGTGGATAAGAATAACATTTAATGATTTGGTCTAATGAGAAGAAGGATTTGAAGTGATTGGAAGAAAGATTATAGGGGTCTTGCATAGAGGGAAATTCATTAAATAGAGAGGGAAAATAAATGATTGATATCAAAATGGTAAGAGGATCATAAGGAAAGGATAGGAATATATTAAAAAGGGAAAATGTTAGGATGGGGTAAAAATAGTCAAAATAGAAAAATATCTAAAATGAGTGCAAAAAATAATAAAAATAATTGTAGTGCGCAATTTTTATTATTATAAAAAGTTCCATACAATGATAAAAAAAAAAATAGATTATTTATTAGTAGGTAAAAGTAGGGGTTCTAAAAGAGATTTTAAAGTGTTTTACAATGACCAAAAGATACACATTAAATGCTCACATACATCAAAGAAAAATCATGTCCACAAAAAAAAAAATTAGGTCCTTGTAAATAAGGGGATTTTATTTTCTTAAAAATGAATTGTTGTTCTCAACCTTTTGAAACACAACACTTGACATTATGTAGATATTTTGGAAAATATCAATACGTTAACATTCACACTATGCATGATATATTTAATATTGGCTTTCTTGTTTAAAAAATGTGTTAGTAATCTAAAAGGGAGGGAAGATTCCTAACAACCTAAAAGTTAAAAAAAATGAGTAATATTCTAATACAAATTGTAAAATCTAGGTCTATGACTAAAGTAAATAATAATGATTGGCTAAGAGGGAAAGAAAAACAACTAGATAATACTTGAACTTATCATTTAATAATTTCATACCTTACTTTGAACAAATAACTTTACACCTATGTTTTAAAATTTGGATTTATACTTGCCAATTATATTCACTTGAAAGTTTGTAAATTCTTTTCAACAAAAGCTTACTATGTGTATATTGGACAAGCATGACATTCCACAAGACAATATTTATTTGAGGTATTTTGTCAAATAAACTATGTGATGTTTATGCTTCTAAATTTACATACATGTCTATTAGGGAAATTGCAACTACAACATATGAAAAAATTACTCTATCCTTTGTGCTTTGATGGATGATAAAAAATAATAAGTTGATAGATTGATTTCAAAGAGTAATTGATTAATATGTTCAGTGTTAATCTATATTGTGAAAGTTGGTTTTTCACTTTCCAATTATATTTCTTGAAAGTTTGTAAAGCATTTTCAACAAAAAAACTTCCTATGTGCATATCTTGCAATTATGACATTCCATGAGATAATATTTTTGTGAGGCATTTTGTCAAATGATATACATGTCTTGTCTATGCTTCCATATTTTACATACATGTGTCTATCAAGATAATTACAACTATAACATCCAATGAAATTCCTCCATTCTTAATGCTTTAATGGATACAAAAAAACTAATTAAGTAGTAGTATATATTAAATTTTTCAATGAGCATTGCCCTACCTAGAGTACTTTTGAATCTTAAAAGGACCCCTATTTAAAATTCCACATTTCACACATGTCTACTAGGGTAGTTGCAACTACAACATTTGACTAAACTCCTATATCCTCTATGATTTGATGGATGACAAAAAATAATTAGGTAACAGTATATTAATTTTTTTAACGAGCATTGTAGGGACTCTCTATTGTCTTATTAACTTGGTGCTACTAGGTGGACACACAACTCAGAGGATGGAATCCTAACTGAATAGTTCATCTTTCACACAAGAGGCTTTATTTAATTATCAACCGGGGGCTCATAATCTTTTGATAGAGTTGGCACTATATATGTATTCATGGATTCTAAACATGACCTATATCAATGAGTATAGGTAGTTACACATGTACAAAAAACTACAAAAGCTGAAAAATGAAATAAAATAATAACTTGTAAAACAAGGGAAATAGATATAAGCTACTACCTTATGCTACAGGTAACTATCACTCAAGACTGTAACTATTTAACTCTTAAAACTAAACTATAACTAATTTCTCTGGAGGATGAACAAACATTAAGCTACAAAATTTTGATCAACTATAGAATCACATTCATGAATTTCACATGCATGTAACTAGAAACTATCTTAACTAAATTTAACAATTCATTAATTAATATAATAACAGGAAATAGGGTGGATAGCAGTACCTCAAGTGGGCCTTGCTTGAGTTGTTGCTTCCACAAAAAATTTCACTTACTACTTAATCAGCAAATCATGATAGTGAACTAACTCCTTTATTGCATAAAACCTATGAACTATTACATATAATATGACAAGAATCTACTAAATATTTCTCATTCAATAATACATATATATTGCTTGCAATTGATAATAGAAAAACAACAAACATTGATCAACAACTACTAGAAATTATTAAATAGTAACTAGATTTACTCCTCAACAACAGATCCCATTATATAGGGTCTAGGAGGAGTCTTATTCCTCTAGGACTGAAAACAAAATCATGATGTATTTATCCACTCTCCCTCAAAGATAGGGGGAGGACTTAGTCTTAAAACAAAAAACCATAATTATAAAGCAAAAGAAAAGAAATTGAATTAGAACTTTGTCCCTAACAATTAGCTGCCATGATAGAGACATGTTTCTGGGAACTATCATGTCATGGGTTAGTCCCGGTTAGAACATAATTCCTCTCCTTCAAGCAGTCTTATTTGATGGATAAGAATTTTCTATGGTGACTCACGGTTGACCATTCAATGGTCACCTCCGTTCTCCTCTAGAAATGTCGTGCTTCAACTATTCTGACCTATCCCCTGCAATCATCTATAATCCTTATGCTACATGCTAGAAATCTAGTCGTTACAAATTATAGTCCTAGCTGCAAGAGGTTAGTTTCATCCCTAAGGCATACACACCATTAAAAATCATAATTTAAGCATAGAATCATACTAAATCTCATGAACATTCATGCATTTACACATTCAAATGTCAACATATCATATCTTTATTTCCACATACTTAAGTCTAGTTTAAAGTGCATGAAAGGTATAAAAGATGTATGAAGTCTTAGGAATGTATGTGAAACTTAACAGATAAAATGATAAAAACATAAACTAATCAAGGAAAACTAGCCATTAATTAGGCCCATCACTTCCCCCCAAATAAGTTATTTGCTTGTCCCCAAGTAAATTTTAAGGCTGGAGGTTATATTGCGGAGTGATTTCTCTGAAATCAACCACATTGTCCACTCCTTTGCCCTACTTCAGGTAGTAGCCTTTTTGATCTAAGAGCTATTCCAACCTCTTGCTATCTGCTACTTCTTCTTCCCCTCATTTCTCCCATGTCTAGTTTGGTATAGGAAACGGGAGGATAGGAGGATGAAAGACAAGTGGGAACCAGTAAACTCCATTTTCCATTGCAATATTTATATATTTATGTGACCTGTGAATTATGGCTACATAATTGTAAACAAAGTGTGGTTGCTTTCTTTTCAATTTTGTTGTAAGCTCTTCCCATCTTTTTTGAACAAAGTCAAAGGCTTCATTGATGGTACTTGCTGCTAGTTCCTTCATTATTTTATAATCTTATTTTTTGCACTCCATTATCTTCTTTCTAACTCCCCTATGATCTAAGAGATCCAACCATTGCTCTAGTGTTGCATTTGGGCCCATTGACTCCTTCCTGAGTTGTAAAGAAATAGATTTTTCTTTTTCATGATATTCTTGTATAATTGTCCCCCTTTGGTGCTCATTCCTAATATAAGAGGCCAAAACCCTTATTTGAAGATCCCCTACAAACATCAATGGATTCCAAGCAGTTTCATTTGAAAGAACAAAATTTTGTAGATAAAACTCACACAATTGATCCTACATCTCAAATATGGAGTTGTAGAAAGAGTCTAAAAACAAACATTTCCTATTCATGGCAACAAGTAGGTCACTAATTAATTGACTAAATTAAAAACATAATTTTTTCCTACAAGAACAAAGTGTAAACCCTGGCAGGTGGCCTACATTTCAGTAGCTGTGTTGTTTTGTCTGCCAGTTCTTCAATCTTCACTTTCAACTTCTTCACTTTTGTTTGTTGCTTCTCAAGTGCCCTGGTGTGGTTAGATACCATTTCAGCTTTCTCCCTTTCCCATTCTTTTTCTTTTTGGGAGAATTCCTATGTTCTTTTCCATAATTCAACACCTAGGGACAAACAATTGATCAAGTAGGGTTTTAATGGGTCTAATTGAGCTCTGTGGCACTGGGTCTTTTCCTTCTATCTCCACCATGGAAAGTTGTGCTAATAACTCTAGTTTCGATGCATGCTCAAACTCACAGAGTCTTTCCTTTGGTTCTCTAATTATAACATCCCTTTCACTGTCTTTCTGTTGGTATGTTTTCAACAATTCCTCCAACTGTTTGATCCATTGCAAGGCTTCTTGTAATTATTTGTTAGTATTCCTTTCTTTAAGGAAAAATTCCTCATCTTTTTATAAAAATTGTTCCTCTCCCATTTCATCTATATATTTAAAATCCTTTGAAACAGGACTCTTTGGAGATCTTTTCCTCCTCTTTTTAGTAACAAAAATATCTTTTGAATCTGATTCAGAAGTGCTAGAGAAATACAATGGTTGTACAATTGGCATCTTTACATCTTCACCAAGGGAATTCCCCTCTAAATCTAAATTTGTCTTTATCATGACAACATCCTATTTTTGCTTTTTGCTTGTTCCTCTCATCGACCCCTTCTTATTTAAGCAATGTGATCACCTTATAGATTGTGTGGGCTTCCTCTGCTCGCTTGCATGTGTAGAAGTAGAAGCTCTACTCTTTCTCTTTTTTCCTCTTGGTGGCCTCTTACTAGAAACAAGGGTTTCTTGATTGTTTTCTGTTGTGGGCTACTCAACAAAGGCTGTAGGTTATGTTTATTGTAGACCCTACTCTTTTGGTTCCCTCATGCTACATGTATGTGTTACAGTAGGGGAACCAGAGGATATTTCTCCCTCAGAAGCAACCACAATAGGCTCTTCTATTATTTGTTCTTGGCCCATGTTTTCTTCATTAGGTAATTAAAGAATGTTGTTGATATTACTACAATTGAGAAAATATTCCCATGACACATTTGGGAATTGAACCCTAAAGCTCCTCTTTACCAGTAATGTGACTAAACAAAAATGAGATAATGTTGACTAATTTTTTTTCCTTTTATATTTAGAAGACATTCTTTTCAATAGGTTGTACAAAAAATTGGGAACATTCACATGCCTTTCATGGCATAAAAAACTTAACAATTTAAAATGCAATGTATACAGTAATGACTATCTTCCATCATATGTTAAGTATCTAATTCTATGAGAATCTATAGAGGCCTAAATCCAAGTCAAAGACAAGTGTTTGGTACCTTGTGAAGAAGAATCCAAGTTTTCTCCTAGCAAGGAGAATTCATTCCTTGTTATAATTGTGTTTTCTCTCACTAGAAACTCCTCTCCCACTCTTGGAAGACCAGAAACTTTAGCTACAATTGATTTTGATGTGTCTACCCTCAAACCCTTGACAATAACCTCATCATTTTGTAGCATGTTGGAAAATTGTTGGGTCATCACTTCGTTAAATTCTGTGAGTTTCAAGAAATAGTCCAACCAACCAACTTGCTAGAAGATAGGTAGGCATTGTCTATCTTCCAGTAGAAAATTGTGTGTTGTTGGTTCCCTTCTTATAATATCACCCCCCATTGCAATTCTTCAACAATCCGCAGTCACTTCACTATTTGTGCTCTCTTCTATTTTTATTTTGTCACCCCCAATTACACTACTTTTGCTATGTTGTATGCTATATCACTCAAATGCACTTCTTAATTATGTTGTTGAGCACTTCTTTCTCTCCTCTAAACTCTGTGTGTCTTGATAATGGTGGAAAATGAAATTATTGAAAGTTTTAAATAACAAAAAACTAAGGAATATTTTTGAATACCCCTCTCCCCAACTAAAGTTGCTAAATTTCCTCACTTAGTATGTACGGATTGGACGGTCATAATTTAGAAGTAGTAGAAAGTTAAACATGATATTTTACATGCACGCATAAATGATGAATATACATAAAATCAGTAATCTTCAATGATAATTATGATAGTTAATGTGAAGTGTACTTGTAGGCATTGGTGGAATTAAAACATAACTAATTAGAAGTAGTTGAATGATGCCTACAACTTGATTTGAAATGATATGCCCTGATTGCTATGGATTGCGTGTAGTTATGGTTTGAATTTGAAGGCAATATATGTGTGGCACATAGAAATGGCATTGGAATGAGGGATGAAAAAGGCTATGAAAAGTATGCTATGGGTGAGGTGAAAGTTTCGCATGGTACGATGGAATTGAAAAAGATGGTAGGATGGCTACGTGTTGATGAAAGAGATGAGTTGCATGCAATGAAGTAAAATGTGTATTGCTATATGTGCATATGGAGTGATGGATATGTATTTAATATGGGTGTATATGGAAGGATGGATAGGCAAGTGCTACAGGCTCATGTATTGACAAGCCCCTTTTGTAGTTTTATCACCTAGGGGCATGATGTTGCAAGTCCTAGTTGCTTTTTCTACTGGTTCAAAAATGAAGACTATCAAATGTCCCCTGTACAGTGTGTGCATGTGATATGTGAGATAGAATTATACCCATGAAATGTTAGTGGGCGAGTTGTGTTGCTCGTCTACTAATACTTTTGAATAACTACTTGTTGCTAATGAATTTTGCATTTGTGTCTCAAATTGATGTTATAGTGACAAAATGAAGTCATCCTTCTATAATGGATCTTTGTAGAGATTTAACCTATGGCCATTAACTAGTAATGAAAATTGTACATCATAAATTGTTTGTAACTAAACTGCTCCATTTGGAAAGACTATTTTTATCTCATATGGCCTAAGTCATCTAGTCTATAGTTTTCCCTTGTAATCTTTGTACCTTGAATCATATAGTAGAGCCCAATCACCTGGACTAAATTCTTTGGTTTTAATAAATTGGTCATGCAATGCATCCTTTGTTTTTGAATGTGTAGACACATAAAAATGCCATCATAATCATTTTTGTCCACTGCATATTTCATTTCATCATCTGCATAATCACTAAATGCATTTGCGCATTTCATTAATCCATTTCATAAATATTTATCATTTCATTAATTATTTGCATATTCATAAATCATTTAAATCCATTACATAATCATTTATTCACCTTCATAGGCTTCATTTGCACAATCATTTTCATTAACTCTATTTACATAACCATTAAAATATTCATAAAATTCCACAACCATTTATCCCACATTCTTCCCAAAATTTGAATCTTTCCCACGAGGACAAATATAAAATCCCTTATTCTCACCAAAAAGAATAGACACATTCAATTTAGAGATTTCATTTTAATCATCCAATTCTCTCTTACGTTCATCACAACTTCTTGTTGCACTTGTGCTCATAAAAATCTAAGAACATCAAATGCATAAATCAAAATCATGGTGAAATAGGAAAACAATGGAGCTGATTTTCCTTTGAATGCATTTGTTTTAGTTTTTGCATAGTTTAATTTGTATTTTGCATTTGTATTCATTTGGAAAGGCTTTATTGATTATATGATGGAATTTTGATTTGAATTTATTATTTTGCAATAATGTTTTGTAGGAATGAGGAATATTTTTGAGATGATCATAATATGACAGGAATGTTTTGCAATAATTTGATATGCCAGTCAATAAGCAATAACATCATAAGTTCTTCATAGCATTTCAAAATGGCGATAATTTTTTCATGCTAATAGACTGATCCCATTTTTTTTCCTGTAGTTGTTGCACTTTTCCCTTACATGCTATAAAATCGATCAAATCACTAGCAAAAAAAAAAAGCATTCGATCTAATTGTAAATTTAAAATTTTGTTCAAAAGCCTCTCTAGAGTTGTTTTTATTTGATTTTTTTATGTACAATTGAAGTTACACAGAGAATTGATGGTGGAGCTTTAGATCTGAATATGTGGAATTTACATTGGTAGTGGCTTGGTTAGCATTAAATCTGGGATAAGAATATAAAGTTGGTGAAACAATTTAATTTGGCACTCTAAAATAACCATACACATCTCCCTGCTTCCCTAAATTGGCAGATAAGCTAGAGCATAATATAGCAATATAAACCATTTTGACAGTATCCAGCAATCACGTTATTGTATCTTGCAATCACCTTTTGAACGTATCCTACAAATTTTGGCATTTTCAGCACATGCCATTTTGAGTTTATCCTGCAATCATGTCATTTAATTTTGCAATCACATCCTGCAGTCACGACAGTGAGCAGTCCATTCTGAGCATATCCTACAATTTAATTTTGAATGTCAGTTTTTAGTTTTAATATTTAAATTAGATTTTAGTTTTAACTTTTTAAAATTAGATTTTAGTTTTAACATTTAAATTAGTTTTTAACTTTTTAAATTAGATTTTTAGTTTTTAACATTTAAATTAGATGTTTAGTTTTTAAATTAGATTTTAGTTTTTAACTTCTAATGTAGATTTAGCTTTTAACTTCTAAATTAGATTTAGCTTTTTTAGTTTTAATTTAATTTTTAATTTTTAATTTAGATTTAGCTTTTAATTTCTAAATTTAAACTTTTAGCTTTAGATCTAATTTCTAATTTAGATTTAGCTTTTTATTTTGTTTTGATTTTTAATTTAGACTTAATTTAGAGTGTAGATTTAATTTAATTATTTAGATTTAATTTAATTTAGGATTAATTTAGTTTAGATTTAATTTAATTTAGATTAATTTTTAATTTTAGATTAGCTTTTAATTTTATATTACTTTCTAATTTTAGATTAATTTTTAATTTAGATTAACTTTTAAATTGGATTAATTTTTAATTAGTTTCTCATTTTAGATTAGTTTTTAAATTTAGATTAATGTCTTTTTTCTTTTTTAGTTAATTTTGATTCCAGGGCTAATTTAGTTAAGTTGGTTTCTTTTGCAAGTTCATTTGTTTGAGGTTCAAAAATAAAACACATGTTTGTTGAAGACTGAAAATCAGAAAACTACTAATGACATTTGGTGCAGGACATTTTTTGAAGACTTGATCTTTAAAATCGATTGTCTTTTAGTGTAGAAAACACTTCAATTGGTGCTTAAAAAGAAAAATTGTCTGTTTTCACATAGATTTAACTAGGGGGTTAACAAACTTCTATTTTTCATGCTTGTAAGATGGTAGGTATTATGCTCTCACCTTGTGCAAACTCAGTGATCAGAAATCCAGACCCATTTTTTTATGTGTTAATCCCTTAGAGGGGCCTGCCTCGAAAGAGGGAATGACTCCAACCATCTTTTTGCACAAGCTGGTATATAAATGGATAAGACTAAACTGTCAAGTCCTCATGGTATGTAGGCCTTAGTTGTGTAGTGTCACTCGAAACAAGGTACTACCATAAAATGTATAAGATCCCCAATAGAGTTATTAAAGCCCGGCGGCTTTATTGGACACCTCGCGAGGTGTCGTGGTCCTGCATCACTCGGGTTGTTCATTGTTTTAGTATCCAAAATCCTTCTATTTGCTGGCGCAAAAGTTCAAACCTCTGAAGTCGTCCAACACTTTCGCAGTTCATTGTAGAGATGACAAATTTCTTGAGATCATTGTGGTCTTAGGGAATTTAGAACTTGGTATGCTCGAGAAGTGAGTGTCATGGAGGGGAGCCAATGCTACCAAGTTCCTAGGTCATCCTGGCCTCAATAGGCTACCGAGAACCAAGTGGGAACCCAACAAATATTGTACTAACTAGCCATAGTTTGTGCTTGTCTTCAAGTCAATTCAAAACATTCAGACAATGTGCTTTTGTGTTTGAACCACATTCTTGTCACAAAAATTTTCAATCACAACCAAACATCATCACCTATCATAACCTTTGAGTCTCATGCTTCATCCATCATAATAATCATCCCTAAACCATCCACGACCTTCCCAAAATTTCATTAATCATCCTACAACATCCCAAAACTTTCCTAAAATGGTCTTAATCCTTAACAATCCTAGTCACAAGGCCAAGGTCATACTTCGAGGAGTCCCTTCACCTAATCATGAAAAAAATCCAAAGCCCAAGGTCATACTTCGAGGAGCCCCTTCACCTAATCATGAAGATAATCCAAAACCATATATCCTTTGAGGTGGGTCAAACTTTGCTCCTAGTGATGATGAGAACTTTGTAGAAATCTTAGGTCATCTTGATGATACTATTGACAAGGGAAATACCACCTTAAGTTTGGAATCATACACCACTCCATCTACTAGTCCTCCATCATCATATAATAAAATGTCTATCTCAAAGCATACTAGTCCTACACCAACATCACCATCCAACTTCACAAGCTCTAATTCATCAACCAAAGAATCCTTTGACAATTTTCTCCAAAGACGACTAGCATGGAATACATCATCCCCATCCTCCAAGACCCTTGTTGATGAAAATTTTGAAGAGTTATGTGCAAAGAAATCTAAGTCCTCAAACACAAATAATATTGTGCAATCCTACCATGTCATGCATCTATCTTCATCCCCCATAATTCAAAACAAGCCTCATGAGTCTTTCACCCAAGTTAATGAATCTATCCAACCATTCTCTCCCATCATACCATCTACATCCAATGATTCATGTCAATCTCTTAGTCCAAATCATGTTAGCATAGACTCCCCTACACATCAAGATCAAAGTATTATTTCCACACCATCCAATGATACCAAAAATATCCAATGCTCTCTAATCTTTGACCAAGATCCCATCTCTCAAGAACCTCATGATGATCCCCTTATCTCTTTTTGTTTCATCCAATATGATCCCCTTTCGTCTCAAGAGAAAAGTATCCTTCCAAGTCCTCCTTCCACCTCATCTAATGAATCCTTACCATCTCATGATTCCATTGCATACCAAGAGCATGATAGTTCTTCCATCATATCCAGTGGTGTCCTACCATCTGATGATCAAGATATGCTTTCCACAAAATCTCAGCTTTCCCTTCCTCATCAAGATCAAGATATACCTCCATTCAAGGATACCCTTTCATTCCATGATGATGTTTATCCTTCTCATGATCAAGATATGCCTTTCATACCACTTCATGATGATTCCATACCTAATGAAGAGCAAGCTACTCCATCTCCTACACCTCGTGATCCTTTTGCAAGTCAAGATCACAGTACCCTATCATCCCCTTGTCAAGATCCTATCACACCTATTCAAGCTATCCATGAACCCCACAACTATAAAATGGGTTGCTCTACCTTTATCCACTCTGATTTACTTCCAACACCTATCCTTTCATCCATATCATATCCTCCCCAAAATGGACTTGCATCTTGTTTCATAAATAATACATATCCCATTGGCAAACAAATGTGTTAAAGTATGAACTACAATGGCAAAGAATTAGGCCTTCATGAACAAGGTATCATAGAACCCCTTTATATCCAATAAAATCCATATTATCATGGCCTTCATTATACACCTCATGTTCAAGACATTGGTACCCATTGTAAGTCCATATTCCATCAGAATAAACCCAAGTATCCTAGTCCATCAAACCTTCCATCTATCCTAGGTCCTTATCCTAGTCCATCAAACCTTCCATCTATCCTTGGTCCTCATCATCCAAACTCTAGTACATCAACCCTTCCATCCATATTGGGGCCCTACATCCCTCCATCTCCTATTCATCAAGAACAACAAAGGCACACATCCTTGATGCCCTCTCAAAATTCTACCTACATTAACCCATCCATGATACCTCCATATCATTCATCTCCATCCACCCATCCCATTGCTATTGGAAGAAATTTTGGTGCCAAATGTCAAAAGCTTCCATATAAAAATCCACATATATCAAAGGATCAACATGTCTCTTTGAAGAGACATGCAAAAATAAAAGAAAATATGATCCCAAGTCAAAAGAAAAAAATTCAAAGGCCACAAAGGGCCATAAATCAAAAAGAAAAATTTCAAAGGCCACAAAGGTCCATAAAGAAAAAAGCAAAATCTCAAAGGCCACAAGGTCCCACAAAGAAAAAATCAAAGTCAAAAGCTATGTGGATTCCTAAAAGTCTCATAGAAGCAATAAAATCTAAATTGGCATCCAAATTTGCTAATCCAAAAGCTTCCTCCAATCGTCCATCTAAAAACTTGTCACCTTCAAACTCCATCTTTCCTCCATCACTCCACCACCCTTCAAGGTGTGTGCCAATGTTGGTCTTTCCATCATTTTTGTATAACCATCAACAAGCATTCCAACCTCCTATCCATTATCCTCATTTAATCCAAACCTTTGCATAAGTCCTTAGTTTTTTCCATCATGCCATTAATCTACCAACGTTTATGAGCCTAATCCTCATTGCCATGGTTTATTAGAGCACATATTCAAGGGATATTAGTCATGAAACTTGATGCTTGATTCCTCCCTCCATCTTCCTATCATGTATATACTATCTTCCATTTTCATTTATCCTTATCCATATCCCTTTCTCTTGCACTCTACACTTGGGGGCAAGTTTCATCCATCCTATCATTCATATATGTTATCCTGTTTACGTTCATCCTTTACCTTTCCACCTTTGATCTTGACGAGGTTAAATATTTTCTTGAACATCATGTATCTTATCCTATTCATTTTTATCCATATCTTCTATGCCATATCCTTCACCTTATCCATATTCCACCATCTTATATAAATGCATCCTTTCTTCCTTTCCTTGGTCTTGATGAGGAATAGGGGCAACGTACTTAGGCATTGTGTCCATATATTATCTAGTTGATCTTGATCATCCTATTCATTATCCTTATCCTTTCATTCTTCCATTCCATATCTCCTAGCTTATCAAAATCCATGTCCCATTTCCTTCCTTTACTCTTGATGAAATTAGGGGCAAGTTACAAATGCATGCTTTGGATTTCCTTTCATATCCTTATGCATTTTCATTCCATCATAGTTCACATCCTTATCATTTATCCATGATTAAATTGCCTCCAACATTGGCCATCATGTATCTTTGCAACCTTGAATCTTATCATGCAAATCATATTTAAGCCTAGCTGTAAAACATTATCCAATCCTCATATCTTTTGTCAATCAATCATCAAACAATCATCAATCTTATCGTACTTAGGGGAATCAGTGATCCTAAGTACTTATCATCATCATGCCTTATGGAATCGATCATTCCTGACATCCAATCAACCAACTATTATCATCTTTTGACAAAAGATATGTTGCTTGTCTGACATGTTTTGTAGTGGATCTTTCCTTTTGATCTATCATTTATCCATGGTTGCATTACCTCTACTGTGGAAGATCTTATTCCTTCAATCAATCATCTATCACATTTCATCTCACTCCATCTTTAAAACTTCAAAAAAATCTATAGAAATCATAAAATATCCTTAAAAAAGCCATAAAAATCATAAAATGTCCTAAAAAAAGCCATTAAAATCATAAAATGTCCTGAAAAAATCCATTAAAAATCATAAAATGTGTTGAAAAAAATCCATAAAATTCATAAAATGTCTTGAAAAAAAGCCATAAAAATCATAAAATGTCCTGAAAAAAGCCCTAAAAATCATAAAATGTCTTGAAAAAATCCAAAAAAATCATATATGTCAAAAATCCAATAAAATCAAATATTCCAAAACTCCAAAACAATAAAAAATTCATAAATACAAAAAATCAAATATTCCAAAAAATCCAAAAAAATTAAATAACCTCAAAAAAATCCAAAAACAGTGACACTTTCAGATCGTCATACAGCTTTGAACTCCAATCGTATCAAAACGTGTCATCATTAACAATCAAACAAACATTGAAACATACATATCAACCCATTTTTTCGAATCCAACCAAACGCATAAACTGTGATAACAATCAGATTTACATTGAAGAATGATGCGTGCTTGTTTGTTGATCTTTGATTATTTTATGATTTTTATCTTTGGTGGCATGTATTTTAGCTCCTCGAGGATGTCTTGGACTAGAGAGGCGAGGATGAGGCATGTTCACTTGTTTGTTGTCTGTGGATTGTTTCTTATTCATAGGATGACTCATCTTAAGACATGGTTATCTAAAATTGTCAAGGACATATGAGTCTCGTGTGGATAAGAACATTCCTTGTCTGATAATGTCTTCCATGCAATAAATATTTAGGTCATCTAAGGTCCTTATACCTAGATGCTTATACTTCACTGCTAAATAAAAATGCAAACAGTATTCAGGTCATCTAGATGTTCATGTTATCTATACACTTATACTAATTTGTGACATAATAAGCTCTATGATGATAAAGCACTCTGTAAAGCACAATAAGCTTCATCGCCTTCATTTCCTTCATATCTCTTTTTCATCTATCATTTCTTCCATCATCCATTTCCTTCATCATTTCATTTTCTTCATGCTCCTTATTTCAAAGAATGATTAATTGGTTCATCCAACGGATACTTGTCTTTTAATCCAAATATCAAATCAATCAATCTGCTCCTTGATCACTCAATCTATTAATCAATCATTATTTTTTTGCTAGCATCAATCTCCATTAGCTTAATCAGCTCATCAACCTGGCTATACTCATCATTTCCATCAATTGTTCAGTTACGCTCATCAACTGTGCATTTTCATCAAATGTACATCTATGCTTAATCACTTGCGCAATATCAATTATCAAATCTTCTCCTCATGATCTATCAAGAGATTAATCTTATCACATCTTGTTTGATCAATCTCTCAAGGGGGCATATCATCCTTATCATCATCCTTACCATCATCCTTACTAGGATATCCCTAGGGCATGTATCAGTTAATCACTTTTTCTTTGAAACAACACGATAGGTTGCATTGTCTCAAAGAGGGGAAAATAGTAGACACATAAAAATGTCCTCGTAATCATTTTTATCCATTGCATATTTCATTTTATCATCTGCATAATCACTAAATGCATTTGCACATTTCATTAACCCATTTCATAAATATTTATCATTTCATTAATCATTTGCATATTCATAAATCAGTTAAATCCATTACATAATCATTTATTCACCTTCATAATCTTCATTTGCACAATAATTTTCATTAACTCTATTTACATAACCATTAAAATATTCATATTCTCTAATATCATTCATGCATTTATGAATATTCATAAAATTCCACATAACCATTTATCCCACATTCTTCCCGAAATCTGGATCTTTCCCATAAGGACATCTATAAAAGCCCTTATTCTCACCAAAAATCATATACACATTCAATTTAGAGATTTGATTTTAATCATCCAATTCTCTCTTCCATTCATCACAGCTTCTTGTTGTACTTGTGCTCATAAAAATCTGAGAGCATCAAATGCATAAATCAAGATCATGTTGAAATAGGAAAACAATGGAGCTGATTTTCCTTTGCATGCATTTGTTTTAGTTTTTGCATAGTTTAGTTTGCATTTTGCATTTGTATTCATTTGGAAAGGCTTTATTGATGATATGCTGGAATTTTGATTTGAATTTATAGATTAAATCATTTAGTTTTTCAATTTTCAGGATAAACAGAATGATTTCAATATGGTGTATTGCTTCTATTCTTATTTCATCCAATGCATTGAGGTTATGTAACCTCTCCTTCTGTGTTGTTGATAAGTTCATGCCTAATTTAATTGTTTCCCTTAGAGTCTTGTATTCAAATTCTATTGGAAGTACTACATTTTTACCATACACTATTTCATATGGTGTAAAGCCTACTATTATCATCCAGGTTGTCTTGTAAGCCCAAACTACTCCAAGTAACCTGGCTACCTAGACCTTCATGTGGAGTTGCACTATCTTTGTGAGGATGTTTTTAATTTCTATGTTAGTGGCCTCCACTTAACCATTTTCTTGAGGATGGTAGGGAGTAGAATTTTTATGTCTAATCTCATATTCTTGCACTAGTTTTTGTGATCAGAGCTGATGTAAATTGTGGCCCTTCGTCTGTGAAAATTTCTCTAGGAACACCATATCTTGTGAATATATTTTCATAGAGAAATTTGGTCATATTTCCATCCTTTGCAAACTGCAAAGCTTTGACCTACACCCATTTGGTAAGGTAATCTATACAAACCAGCATACATTCTTTGTTATTTGATGTTGGGGAGATAGGACCAATAAAATCTAGTCCCCATTTATCAAATGGTGTTACTACTAGTTGTGGTTGTAATGGAATCTCATCTATTTTTGTTGGCCTTCCCATTCTTTGGTATCTATCATAACTCCTTGAGTAATTCACTGCATATTTATGAAGTGTTGACCAATAATAGCCAATATTCAAAATATTAAGAGTTATTCTCTTTGTTTCAAAGTTTCCCCCACAAGGTTCATCATGGCATGCTCTGAGGATATCATATACTTCATCTTCTTTGATGCATCTTCTCATTAAATTTTCAAGCCCTATGTAGAACAAATATCCAACTATCCATGAGTAAGGATAATTTTTCTAAACTAATTGCCTCTTCTCCCTTAGTGAGAGGTGTGGTGGTGTTTTCCCTGCTACCAGATAGTTAGCTATATCTACATACCAAGGTTTATACAAAGAGAGAAAGAGATGCTCATATGGGAATGAATCATCTACAACGTCTTCTTCTAATTTGGTCAAGGCAGTCTAGAGAGGAAATTTTCTACTACATTAGCTTTTTTTTGGCTTGTCCACAATAGTAATATCAAATTCTTGAAGCAACAATAACCACCTCACAAGTCTACCACCAACTACTAGTTTGTTCATTAGGTACCTTATTGTTGTATGGTCAGTATTTATGAATACAAAATACCCTGTAATGTAGTCTCTAAATTTGTTGATTGCATGAACCAATGCTAACATCTCCTTTTTAGTTACTGTAAGGTTGAGTTATGCCCCTTGAATATTTGTGTTGATATAGTAAATGTCATACTCAATGTTTCCATCCTTTTGTCCTAGCACAACTCCTATTGCAAAATTAGAAGCATCTGTATGGATATGGAAAGGTAAATTCTAGTTTGGTCCTCTTAAAGTTAGGGGTCAAGTGGTTAGTGTTACCTTGAGAGATTCAAAGAAATTTTGACAAGTAGGTGTCCATTCAAACTCTACATATTTAGACAATAAGACAAATAGTGGTGTTGCAAGTTTACTAAAATATTGTATGAATCTCTTGTAGTACCTAGCATGGCCAAGGGAGCTTCTAACATCCTTTTTTTTTAGGTACAAGCATTGTTGATATTATTTCAATTTTGTTGGGGTCTACTTGGATTCCATTATTAGACACAAAATGTCCAAAAATTGCTCCCTCATCCATCGTCATGAAACATTTTTCATGACTCAAGGGCAAGTGATGATCTTGACATATCTATAGTACTTTCTCCAAATTGGCAAGTGCTTCTTCATAGGTATTCCCATGAGTTGTAAAATCATCCATGTAAACCTCCATGGAATCATGAGCAAAGTCTAAGAATATGCTTAGTACTTCCCTTTGGAAGGTGGCAAGTGCATTACATAGCCCAAAGGACAAGATAGAGTAAGCATATGTACTCTAAGGGCATGTGAAGGTTGTCTTTTCTTGGTCCTCTGGGGCTATCTTAATCTAATTGTATCCTCTAAACCAATCCAAAAAGGAAAAGTATTGCTTTCCTACTAGTGAATCTAGTACTTGGTCAATGAATGGAAGGGGAAAGTGATATTTCATAGTTGTTGCATTCAACTCACAATAGTCTACACACACT
>VDFB02353493.1:8052484-8108349 GCA_007258455.2 Sequoia sempervirens
AAATATAACTATTGACAAATAATCATATCTACTAATCACATATCTACTCCTATCTAAACGTAAATAATCTGCAATATAAAATAAACACATACCTGTTGTGATGCTATGACACCAGATGGGCTCATAGTCGATGGATTAGTTAAGATGGTTTCCTATATAAAAAATGACAAGAATGTAAATGCACATGCACATATAATTATAATGTTGACAATAAAAAATATATATACCTGTTGTGCAACTTCATCCAATGGGTCAGACTCGGTCAACCAGGTTGTTGCATAAAAAGAAAAGATTACATTAGACTATCAATTTATGTAGTACATGTATTTAAACATAATAGATTTCAAAGATTAACATCTAAAATAACAATTTTAATTATTTATTGTATACTGATTGTCTAAAGAAAATGAAAAGGCAGGGTGCGTAGCCTGCTGCACTTCCGAGAACTGCTCCTCTGTCAACAACTATTAAAGATTCCAACACATAAACATATATTAGTACAAATATCCTTCATAAAATATGAAAGAATTTACATAAAAAACACTATGAAATTGCTCTAAGACTTACCGGTCCTCCCATATCATCCTTGGCAATCGATGTCTCTCTTGCAAATTCTCCACTCTGTGCTCTATCAACTCCTACATCTAGCATATCATGAACCTCAAAGTCGGATGTGTCTATGGGAGCCTTAGTGGGCTGTCAGAGAGTACCAAAACATAAATTGTTGCACGTCATGCAATGATGAGGCACACAAATATGTCCCAAAGAGGACAGTGTACTAGTGGGAGCTGATGGTTGTGTACCAGTGGGAGCTACTGCACGAGGTGCACCACCATCATGTTGGGATGTATTAGGTGCAACGCCACCATGATGGGATGCACCATCAAATGGTTGCACAACATGATGGCTCTGCCTCACCAAATGATCACTCAATGAATGTAATGCATAAATGCTCAAATTCCCTGTATCTACAACAATCTCAGAGTAAGGTAGTGGAGTCAGAGCAATAATAGGTGGAGGAGGATGAATTAGGGTGACTCGGCGTTCCCTAGGTCTATCCTATGGCATCCCTCTACCAACACCCTGGAAATCTCACATGTCAAGGTAATTGACATGTTTCCCTAGCACAAACTCAACATATAATTTTTGGAGAAAATACTGAGGGACATCAAGATTGTTGTTGGGTGGTTTATCGAAAACCATCCACCAACGTCTCCAAGAATTTAATTGAAAATTTTAGTTTTTGCACATTAACAGGCTATCCAGTTTTATGATCTATGAATAACTGGGCTAATTGGGCTTTTTCAATATCAAGAGCCCTCACCTCATCATATGATAACCCATCAACATAAAATTGTTTTTGTTGCTCTCGCCACTGTGCAAGTCTATTATGTTGAGTTGCCAAATTTTAAACATTTACAATGATTGTTTCCAAAGTGTTTTTCATATCTGATAGTTCATCGAGTGTCCCATAGATTTGACATACTTTTCTTAATTGATCTAAATTTCTATGAATAGACTCGTGTATTGTTGGCACATTTTCATTCAAAAATAATGGTTGTGGTGGAGGATTTGGAGGGTATTCATTTTTGTAGGATTAGGGTTTTCATTTTGTGCGGGATTAGGATTTTCATTTTGATCCATTTTTAACCTGTTAATTGATAAAAATGTTTAAAATTAACAATGGTTTTAATCTAATAAAAAATCTATCAAATATACCCTATTTTTGACTAAAATTCAAAAAAAAAAAAGCAAAATGAATATAAATTGAATAAAAATTGAAAAAATCAAACATACCTTACAATTTTGATGAAATTTTTGGTAATTTGACCTCTCTGAAACGAATACCCGAGTGACATTTTAAAAACCCACGAGCACGCATTGTAGGAATATAGCTCTTAGATTTTTTTTGGTCTATTTATAATGCAAGAAATATATATCCGTTTATATAGTTCGGATATCTATTTCCTTATTTACAACCTTTTTAAATAAATGGTCGGGTCCGGGACTATATATAATATGTATTATATTATATTATAATATAATAATATATATTATATTAATTTTAATATAGTACATATATTGTATTATATATATTAGAATAATATCAATATAATATAATATAATATAATATAATAATATAATAGAATAGAATAATATAATATAATAATATTATATGATAATATAATATTAATATTATATTATATTATATTATATTATAATATAATATTAAATTATAATATAATATAATATTAAATTATAATATAATATTATATAATATAAATATATAATATTATATAGTATCACCTATCATGGTTTTTTTTAATTATAACACAAAGAACATATATTCATTTCATAACAGATATCCGTTCTAAGACCAACCATATTTAATTGTGCATAGTTTTTTTAAATATTTCATATTTAACATAAGATAATATATATTATAGTATAATATAATATAATAATATATAATAATATATTATAATATAATATAATATAATATAATAATATATTATAATATAATATAATATAATATAATAATATATTATATTATATTATATTGATATTATATTATATTTTATAATATTCATATTTAATATAATATAATATAATATTATAATATATATATTATATTATAATAATATATATATTATATTATAATAATATATAATAATATATTATATTATATTTTATAATATGACCTCTCAGGATTTTTTTATAATGGATACCCGCTTTTTATGTGCAAGTTTTTTAATAAAATTGTCGGGTTTGGAACTTGACCATATTTAACTGCGCCTTTTTTTTAAATAATATTATAATATTAAATATTATTTAATATAATATATATTATATTAATTTTAATATATTAATATAATATAATATGATCTCTCGAGATTTTTTTTTAAACACTACTTTAAATAAAACGAATATCAGTTTTGTAACGAATATCAAAGGTGTAAATTTTTTGGACATGTGTTAAAAACATATTTTTTTCACATCGCCACTTTTTGGACGCCCATGATTTTGCATAGACTCTTATTCTACATTATTTTATTTCATTAACTTAAGTTCCTCTTTATTTCCATACTATTTCCATTTAAGTTTTTTAATGTGTTGTTTTAATATGTTACATATTAAATTAATTCAACCAATATGTCTACAAATAATCAAATAAAACAAATACTCATTTGCATTTTACTTATTTCATTTCTTGCCTTTTTAGATTATCTCTAAGTCTACAAATATTATTTCATTTAATAATATGTCTACAATAAATAAAATATATCCATTCAATTAATCCGCGTAACCCATTGCACACCACAAGTGCAATTGCTAGTATTAATTATATTTAAAAAATTAATATATTGCATTTATTATATATATAAACACGTTAGATGAGATATTTCTATGATAACAATTAAAATGGTAGATGAGATATTTATATGCGAATAAGTCGTAGAAAAAGACTGCATTCATTTTGTCGTAAGAAAAACTAGAAAAGTCATCATACAAACGACAAGAGACTTTGACCAAGACTAGGAAAGTTGAATGGAGGAAATTTCCCCTGACTTTTGCCATAGAATAAGTTTCAAATGATAGGAGAAATACAACTAGCACTTGCACCCCAATGAGGTGCAATACTTACGCCAATAGGTTGAGTCCACATTATTTACGGCTTTACGACCGTGAAAAGTAACGGATGGGTTGAAGAAAGTAGTGATCTATCTCACCTATCCCTTTCTACCTCTCTCTCTGTCCCTCCCCCCTTCTCTCTCCCTCTTGCTCTCGTCTTCCTTCTCTATTTCTCTTTATATCACATATCCCTCTCTACCTATCGCTCCCTCCATCTCACCTATTTCTCTCACTCTCTCCTTCCCTCTCTACTTCTCTCCCTCTGTCACTTATTCCTCTTTACCTCTCTCTCCTTCCCCCTTTAATTCTCTATATCTCCCCTATCCCTCTCTACCCTCTCCCTCCCTCCCTCTCTCTCACTCTCTCTGGCTCTTTCTTTCCTTCTCTACTTCTTTTTATCCCACCTCTCTCTCCCTCCCTATCTCTATCTCACTTATCCCTCTCTACCTCCCTCTATCCCTTTACCCTCCTCCTCTCTCTCTTTCTATATCCTTCCCTCTCTACTTTTCCCTCCTCTCTCTCTTTCTCTATCCTTCCCTCTCTACTTCCTTACCCTCCTCTCCAATTCATTCCAAAAACACACACTTCTTATACAATTTTAGTTTTTCATTTTTCTATTTGTTTATCGTTTGGATTTTATAACACAGAACAAATACCAGGTAGTTTGTCCTTTATGACAACCATACTAACGAATATCGACCATTCCACAACCTCTGAAACTCTGAAAAATCTCTGCTCTCTTACACTATTAATTTTTCATGATATTCTTCAAAGATTCATACATTTATTGTTGCCAAGAAACTTCTAATGGAGACTAAAATGTATTCACACCTCTTCCACAGACATTGTATTGAAAAACATTTGGCCTTCGATGACAGGTTGCCAAATTTTTCCCTACTGCATGTTGGGAAAAAATTTCTGGCTTTTATAACCCATAATTTTTTGTAGAAAAAACCCAACTATTTACATTTTGGGCATAAACACAACCACAATTTTTTTTATAGTATATATAAGTTTTTTTTTTGATAAGTAAGGTTATGATTTTGTATTAAATTTAAGAAAATATACAGTACATTTGCATAGCAGGAGAAACCACCATTCTACCATGAAATCTAGACCTACTAACCTAGGAGCTTCCTATGACCGGCACAAAAATGCAATCCCACCGCATAACTTCAAAAACCCAGCACCGATTATACTTTTTTTAAAACAAAAAAATAATACACTAAGGCCGAGCCTTACAAGAAACCATTTAATTGTGCAAACAAGGTGAAATCTTCCTCCCATTCCATGCCCTCCTCCATCACCAACCCCAGTTTTCTTTTCAGAAATTCAATTGCCATGGCCAAGAACATTATGTGTCTCATGAGCTCTGGCCCTTTTAAGTCTAGAAGGAAGGGATATACCTTTACTACCTCGTCTGTCTCCCAAAGGAGTTCCAGGTTTGAGGGGCGCAAGATTCCTTTACCACCCTACCACCCACAGTTATTTATTAATCACTAGTTAATTATTAATCATTAGCCAATCTCAACGTAGTTAATTATTAATCAGTCCCGTAGGAATCAGACACCTGGTAGTTGCATAGCTTCCTTGTTTTCATCGCCATGCAATTTGTTTAGATCTACTCTTAATCTATTGTGAATCGATTAAAGGAGTAACTGCAGGGAGATTGGTTTCACAAAATACCGCAGCCAGAAATAAATAAAAGCAATAGATCCAAGGATAACTCCAACTGGTTCGAAGCCCTTAGGCTCATGAATGTAGTAGCTCTGAAACCACAACATTTGTATATCTATTTTTGTTGTTTATTGTGAATAGATCAAAGCAGCCGTTGTAGGGAGACTGGTTTTTTCCTCCGCAGACATCGAACTCCCATCCACTCCAGACACTGCAACCTCCAATATAACAAACAGGGCAAGCAAGCTTGACGTAGCTTTCAAAGTATAACAAATGTTTGAAATTTCTGTCATAGATTCAGCAAGTAACTATTGACATATGTTGGTTCATTAACGAGACATTGTGTGTTGGCTTTACCATTACAGAGCTTGAAGACCGCGAGCTGCCACATTCTAAGGCCAGTATTATGTTTATACACGAATTGCTGAGGAAAAAATTAAAGCTTCTATGTCCAGAAAAATGGAAATTAAATATTAAAATTCCTGTTTAGTCAGGAAAATTTATTTATATGAGTTTGAAGGGATGTTTTAATGAATTCATCATGTGCTGTTTCAATTCTATAGATTGAAATGTTTTGCTACAGTGGTATGACTCAAAAACAAGTTGATCTCTTGACAAGTGAATTTCACATCTACATGAATTGAAATGGACGCATAATGTAGTTTGTCAAGAATATTGCTTATTTCTTAGTGTTAAATCTTTAATTTTATTTTTCTTGCTTGTTCCTAACAAGCGGCCTTTGGGATTGTGTAATGATGCATGATCTGCTGCATTTCAAAACAGTATTGCAGGTGTTACTACAGGCAATGTTAAATATTTAGCATATGCAATCCATTAAGTCACAAAATCTGTTTAGTCTGAAAAAGAGATGAAAGCCAGAGGAATTAAGTTCAATTACTACTGCAAACAATTGCAACAATTTTTACTGTCTCATCAATGTAAGAAAATTCAGAATACGTCATTCCTATGTTTTCTAAAAGAATTTATTCCATTTTTTGGTTATTTAAGGGTAAAATATTTACCACCAGCAAAGAACATGAAAGCATAGAAAATTTGATCTTGATCATTATATCATTTATATTTTTCATTAATTAGAGAAACTGACTACTTTTTTATAAAATTTCAAAATAGGAAAGGGGGCCTCTGCTTGGAGGGAGGGTAGGAAGGGTAAGTCTGGGAAGGTTATATTTTCCTACAAATTATACTCATTTTCTGTCATGAACATGGTTAACAGCATGACACAATTTGTGCAGAATCTTGAGATAAGTCACCTGACATGGTTTCAATGAATTTTTTTTGGGATAGGTACACAGCTGGTTCATTTTTTGCTGTGTTTTATAATGAAATCTGAATTGATTTGATTTGAGGCAATTTCTATCCTTCTGGAGATTTTCTTATTCAGAAAAGTAAATTTTCTAAGTGAAATCCGATTTGATTTGATTTGAGGCAATTTCTATCCTTCTGGAGATTTGTTTCCCCATCTGAGAGAGACCAACATAAATGGTTTATTGGCAAACAAAAATGGTTTATGGGCGTGAGACAGTTCATTTCCCAAAAATTCAAGGCTCAACTATCATCTGGCATATGGTAGGTGATGAGCTTCTCCCCGTACAACCATTGGAGTAAAAGGGAGAATTTTAAGCAATGTCCTTTTCATCAAATATGCAAATACGTCAGGGGTTCCCGGTGGACGTCCTTTCATCAAGTATGCAAATACGTGAGGGGTCTCCGGCGGGGTCTCCGGCGTCTGACTGGAGGAGATCCCGGTGGGGTTCCCCCACATATAATAGCCTATCGGCTAATTATAAAGCAGCTTAAATTTCCATTATTATCACACACACATCAAGTTGTTTGGAGGAACAGAGAACGATTACGCAATCTGCAATGAAGATTGTACTGATGTGGGTCTTGTTATTAGTAGTGATGCCCTTCTCCGTCGCATGTTATGCAGATGAAAGAAATTCTCTGTTGGATTTTAAAGAGGGCCTCAACTTTACTTCCTCTCAATGCACATTGCAATCGTGGAAGGGATTTAACTGCTGCGCGTGGGAAGGAGTCACCTGCTACCCAATCACTGCCCACGTCCTTTCCTTTCATCTCAGTCCTCAGCCCCTTAACTATGACCGGTCACTCATGTCTTGGAGGGAACTTCGTGGGGGACTATTCCAACTGCAACATCTGGAGCGCTTGGACTTCAGTGGGAATGTCTTCTTTCCTTCTCTTGCCATCCCTTCACAGTTTCACAAGCTCAGCAATTTGAGGTATTTAAGCTTGTCTAGTTCTAACCTTATTGGTCAGATTCCAAAAGAGATTGGTAACATGTCCAGTTTAATTTATCTTCATCTATATGATAATCATTTGAATGGCACCATTCTAACATCTTTAGGTAAGCTGTCAAAGCTCACAGAATTTTTCCTCTGTCAAAACTCTTTGAGTGGCACCATCCCAACATCTTTGGGTAAGCTTTCAAAGCTCATGTATCTTGACTTGAGTTCTAACTATTTGAGTGGCACCATCCCAACATCTTTTGGTAAGTTGTCAGAGCTCACAGTACTTCACCTCGATTCTAACTCTTTGAGTGGCAACATCCCAACATCTTTGGGTAAGTTGTCAAAACTTACGACACTTTACCTCTTTGCGAAATCTTTCAGTGGCACCATCCCAACATCTTTGGGTAATCTGTCAAAGCTAGCAGAACTTGACCTAAGTTAAAACTTTTTGAATGGTACAATCCCAACCTTCTTAGGTAACCTCACCAAACTCACCCAATTTGATCTTCACAACAACCAAGTGGAACTTACACACTTTATTTTTTTGATAAAATGCCCAATATTGAAGAATTGTATCTTTCAGGGAATATGTTGACTGTAAAAGTCAATGCCACTTATATCCCTAGTTTTCATTTTGAATCCATAGGTTCGGGATCTTGTAATATACAAGGGGATTTTCCAGCTTTCATTTCAACTCAATTTTCCTTACTCTCACTAGATTTATCTCAGAACTCTCTCAGTGGAAATATTCCTGATTGGCTATGGGATTCTATGCCCCTTAGCCATCTCAACCTCTCATCTAACCAGTTTGTAGGTAATTTACCCATCAAGCTGCTTGGCTTTGAACTCAATTATCAAGAAACATCAATAATTGATTTGCGTAATAATAAGTTACAAGGAAATATTCCCCTTCCTCTACAAAATGTGGAGTACTTGTATCTTTCAGAGAATCTATTTGATGGACCTATTCCAATAGATATTGGAAAATATGGACAAGCTCTTAGATTTCTATTGCTCACCAAAAACAATTTGAGTGGTGTGATTCCACATTCTATCTGTGAGTCAGGTAATTTGCAAGTTTTAGACTTGTCAAATAATAGGCATAGAGGTAAGATTCCCTCAACTTTAGACCAATGCTTTAAGTTGTCCATGTTAAATCTAGAAAAGAATGATCTTAAGGGAAAAACTCCAAATATATTTGGGAATATGACTTATCTAGAAACATTGAAACTAGGTTTGAATGGGCTAAAAGGGAACATACCATCATCCATTGGAAATTGTAGTTCCTTGGAAATCTTAGATCTAAGGAATAGCAATATTCATGGGGGTATTTCTACTTGGATTGAAAGCTTGAAAAGTCTAAGCATCCTAATATTAAAATCTAACAAATTTGGTGGCAAGATACCCTCAGAATTATCAAACTTGCAACATCTTCAGATAATGGATATTTCAAGCAACAAATTTTCAGGCATTATTCCAAGTGGCTTTATGAACTCAAGTGCAATGGCAAATCAGATAGAAAACACAGAAACTCTTAAATTAAATACTACAAATGTTGGCATCATTTATATAAATAGTATAATCATTACAAACAAAGGACAAGATCTAGAGTATGCAAGAATTTTGAGATTACTAAAATACCTTGATCTATCAAACAACAATTTATCAAGTAAAATACCTTGGGATATTGAATCCCTCAAAGGATTGATAATTCTCAATGTTTCAAGAAATCATTTCAGTGGCGAGATTCCAAAATTCTTGGGAAGCATGGTACAATTACAATCACTTGATCTTTCCAAAAATGAATTGTCTGGAATGTTTCCTGTTGAACTGCAGCATCTCACATATTTGAGTTTCTTTGATGTGTCTCATAATAACCTATTAGGAATGATACCACAAGGAGCACAAATGATGACATTTGATTCCTCATCTTTTTCAAACAATTTAGATCTATGTGGCCTGTGTCATGCTCAGGAAATCATCTTGCTTCTCCCAGTGATGATGAAGAAAATAAAGAGGCGTCGGAGGATGATATATGGTGGGATGTGGGAATAGCAATGGGCTCTGCATTTGGGTTTTCAGTTCTAATTTGGTTATTTTGTTTCAGCAAATCTTGGAGTGCAAAATGTTTCAGAGTTATGGATGGCATCATTGACCCTCTTTTTCAAAGACTAAGAGAAAAATTGTGTTAAACAAGATAAGATATTTTCTGATATTCATCTTCTATACAGCTGTATAATCAATGTATCAAATATGCCAATTATCATACCACCAATAAAGGAAGAGTAAGTTTAATTCACAAGTTTTCCTTACGTTGTTAATGATTTTCTTCGATAGCTTAAAATTAGTTTGTAAAAATTTCATGAAGTTAAATCTTTATCCGTCTTCTTTCTACGCAGGTTTCAACAGAAGTTAGCAATGTCCTGTATTGATATAGAGCACTAACATTCCCAAGTGGAGAGCATTCTGGGCCTCAAGAAATGCAGTTTACTCTTGTTGGAAATAGACAAGTACAAAAAATCATTTATATAATTCTATCATTATCGGTTGTTCTGCCATGTTGCAGATTTCAGAGTTAAAGAGGTACAAACTCAATTAGTCAGAAAAGAAAATTTGGGGAAAAACTTTATTCAATCTAATTGTTACTTCAGTTCTTATTTTTAATTCTGTTTTCCCCTTTTTACGTTGATTCCACATGGCAAGTGCTAGAAATAAATGTTTCGATTTCTAAACTTTCGGTATAAAAGAGCAAACTAAAATTAGCATGACCTTATTGTGAAATTATAAACATCTGATAAACATCATATTATGTTTTGACCTTTCTTGCTCGCCTAGTAAATTATGTTTTTGAGATTTACATATTAGCATGTTCTTCGTATATAATAATTTTCAATTTGCTTTAATGATCACTATTGTCTTCTTGAGTTTTAACATCTTTGTTGTTATCAAAGTCAGCTTATGTCTAAACTAGTTTAGCATCACTGTTTGCAGATCAATGAGTTACGTATAAAGGATAAATTATTCAAATGTGGTTTTATACTAGGTAGAGGATGCTGGATAAATTTCTCATATGCTTTGAAGACTGTGGTCTTGCATGTTCATCATCTATTTCAGGGATCGCTACAGTTCAAGCAGAGGTTTGTTTCATATGAGTGAACAAGTTCTTTGTTGCCTATGGCTAGGTTATTCCTGACTATGGTTCTTTGATATGCTTTCAGTGTACAGGTTTTTTATTCAAATCTCTCAATTATTTTAGCAATTTTTTATTGGAGTTTGGGACAATCGTGTACACGGCACCCTGTTCCAATACCCGCTCTTCCAGAACTAGCTGGTACTCACCTTTATTTTTACATGCCCATTGCATTGAATAATACTCTTTATTCTTTAAGGCAGAGTTTTCTATTTTGGTGTTGCCTAACAAGAAATTTAGATAGATGACGTTAATTTTATAAGAGCCGAGCCACTTAAAAGTTAAAACTGATGGAGGGGGTGTTGCTTAACAAGGAATTTCTATGGATGTGCACCCATAGATGGCATCTTTCCAAAGGGCCAAGGCAGTTATAATTCGTCATTTAGTTCAAAGTTTCTGAGGGGAAATGATCGTGGGCAAGAGTGTGAGAATAAGTATGATATCCTTTCCACTTGCTTGCATCGGCTTACATTATTCCAGTTTAAGCCACTCAGTTAATGTTTCAGATTGTTAGGAAATCAAATGAGGTCGTCTTTTGGAATAGTTTTTTATTTTCTTGAAAGTGGAAAACATACAACTTGTAAATTAAAGTCAAACGCAGGATTTACAGAAATAAGAAACTTTGTTTGCAAATATCATGTTCTGTAGTTATTTTTTCATGGACAACCATAGTATCTTTAATTTGTAGCTTGACTTTTGTTGCCAGTATTCTATATTTATTGTGTATTTGATATGTTATAAGTTGTTTTGCTTCTTGTTAGATTATACTCTAGAAAAGTTTTTTTGTATGTCAATTATACACATTTCAGACAATTCTATTTGGTGTAATAAAATTTTATGGAGCTTGTATATTGGCAAGTGCTGTACAATCTACTGAGGAAAGATTGCTGAAAAATAAAACAGGTCTTTGCTGAATACTTGGGAGTGGCATGGCATGGCAGTGCACAGCGTCTTGATGTTCCAGACTTTTAACATTGTGTGGCTTGGAAAGCAGTCTTTGCGGGGAAAGTACAAAATTCAAGTCATTTTCAGAATTGATTTGAATGGTAAGAAAGATGCTAATAAGAATGCTTCCACTTTTAATATCAAACCTCAAGATGCATAAACAATAGGCGTATCTACTATTTCAGCATTTGAAAGTGCTAGCCCTAATAAAATGTTAATTATTGCTTGGTTGGCAATACAGAATTAACAACAGAAAGTACTGCTGATAGAAAGATTGTGCAGAACAAGAGGAAGGATGAACTGGAGGATATTGGCCCTATTGCCTTGAATGCCTTACTAGGCTAGTAAACTGCACAGAGCATATAAAAGGTACAGACACAGAACAGTTGTTTCATAGTGCCAATTTAGAATATAGGTGATAAATGCTTAAATTCCACCAACAGTTCTATGGAGAATGAGTTTTCAGATTTTCATTGAACAAAGATGATTTGATTGATCAAAATATCTTACTCTTTCTATCTTCAAAAATACATAAAACAGAGATGCCAGAAGATGGGACTCATAAATGATACAACAGGTTCAAGGGAAGATAGATTTGGAGGAGAGAAAAAGAGTAGCCCTTACAGTTTGGTGTCATTGGACATGATAACAAGCAATGTTCTAGTTGTTCCTTGATATGCCAAAGAACACTATGGGAAGGGCCTTGTGCCTGGAAGATCCGTCTAACATAAATATACCTACTTACAATTATGGCCGAGGAGCTGTTTCCAGTCATCCACTTCATTATCCTTCTGTTCATCAAGTAGGTAATCCCTTTATCTATCCAGAAACTCCAAGCAGGAATCTTTAAGGGTGAGGAAATTGCAAGTCCAAGATGCGCCATAGAAATATACTTCACAATGCTGGTATGATTTTCTACAAGCATAACCGTTGTTAGAGCCAAGACAAGTGGTACTGCACAAGATCTCATATCGGCCAACTTCTCATACATTTATGAGATATAGTGCGTTGGAATCAACCAATGGGGCATTGACTCACCATCCAATGTTAGTGGCCATCAAATACCTTCCTCCTTTGCAGCAGTTATCCTTTCTTTCCCTGCAGTTATCATAATTTATCCTAATTGAAATGTCACATCTTTTTCATTTGACCAACTGACCTTTGGATCATTTGTATCAGTGTCCCTAACATCCTTGAGTGTGTCCAGAGCCAGGGGAGCAAATAAGCTACGGTATGCTGAAGAGCAATCTTATGTTTCAGGTTCAGCGGCTTCCTAAACTTTCTCAAATGAAGAAGATAGTTTCAAAAGCAAGAATAGCAAGCCGATGAAAACAGAGTCTTTCAAACTCGATAAATGTTTTGGATGTTTATGTAAAATTTGATTCTTTTCATTGTAACGGTTTTAGATTTTGTTTACTTTAGATGGTCCCTACATATTTCATCTTTGATTGCTTTGGCTTCAGGTATTGCATTATTTCAACTCTGAGTTTTATGAGATTTTCATCCCTATTGTATTCACTATTCAGGGCAGCAACACCGAGTATCTGTTGTACAAAGAAGATTTCCCACCTTTTCATTTCCAAGAGAATCATAGGGACAATTCCTCCACTCCTTGAAATGACCATACTAGCAATGAAAGAAGCTTACATAGTTAAGCTCATGTTGTGACCTTTTCATCATTTATCAGTTAAATAACCTATTGGACCTTTTTTTCTGTCTAAAATCAAGTAACAGAATGCAAAGTTGGCTATATATTTAGGATTAATTTATTGTAAATGTACTTATAGGATTATGTGTATAATTTTTCACCCCCTCTAACATGCTTTATCTTTAGGGTGCTAAGACTTTCACAAATCTATGTATATTTGATTCTTTGCTTGTTAACCTATCCATTGATATGTGGTTATGATAAATGATAGTTTTGATGACACTATGCTTCTATTGTGCTATTTTAGATACCTCTTGTTCATAATTGTTGCTATTATGATGTGTGTAAAAATATAGTTGTTTCTTTGAGTCTATGAATCTCTGTAGACATTACTCTTTTGATGCCAAGAATATTGATTTCTAGACAGGTGCGGAGATTCCATTCACCATACTTCAATTACATATTTAATAAGAAGAATTGAACTGCTGTAACATTCTACTAATCAAATGACCAAAAAGGAACAATAATTAACAACACAAGAATGGAAGACACTGGGATTTTATGCCTAAGAACTCAAATTTTGGGACAAAACCACCACCTTCAATAGGTTAATGGTTTCATAATTGTCCCAGTGCTTGTGTAATCACCCCCTATAAGAATTGGTAATTACACATAGATGACCAAAACTCAGTTTTTGCCATACATTCCTTCATTAGAAGTTAGTGACTCACTTTATCATGGATCCATAGTGCACCAAACAAATTACTTGATCTTTTTATAGATCACACTTTCACAATATGGAGGATTTTGGCTCCCAAAAAATTATGAAGTCTCACAAAATGAGTGATGACAACTTAGTGAATGACATGGTTGCCGCTCAACCATACACCACTCTTGCCAAGAGCCTAAAAATCTTTGCCTCCAAATGTCTAGAGATTCCTAAATTGTCAAAGTTACTAAACTAGATGGAGTTGCTACAACAACACTCTTTCTCCTCCACTAAGTTGAATGATCCTAATGCTTCAAAAACATTATTTCACAACTCAGAGAATATTGTTTGAGGTATTGAATAATTTCTAAAACAAGATTTTCAACTAACTCTTGAGAAACGAGGTTAACTTGGAAATAAGAATAAAAACCGCATCTACTTTTTTTTCCTTTAGATGAAAGGTGTAAAAATTATATTAATATAATACAAATTTTGTTACATACATACGCAAATTGGACATAGCACCAAAAATTGCAACTTTGACAGTTTTTTGATACTTACATAGAGGCACTAAAGGTCCAAAAACTACACAAAATAGGAAAAGGTACTGATGCCTTAGATCTGTCGGAAGAATTGAACTGACCACAAGTGTTGGGAGGAGTTGGTATCAAAGAAGGAGGGATGAGCTGATCGTTGGACAGCATGACATTGCAAGAAACAAAATGTGTCAAACAAGCCTTTGACCCCAGAAACCAACTCATCATCTAGCTCAGCCCAGTGTGCCTCAATTGCGCTCTTCAGTGGAAGCCCATAGTCTTTTAGTACCTTGTTTGGAGAACCTTGAATGTACATGAAACCGTAGGGTCATCTTGGAGCTAGATATACCTAATTAGGTAGGCTATCCGAGTAGAGCTTGCAAAGAAGTCATACTTTGCCATAACCACATGTAACTTTCCCACCGGAAGGAGATACTCCTACACAGCCAAAGCCGATCACTTCCACAAATTTTAAATTTGGCACTGTCTGTCACATTAGAGAGGAACATCAAAACCACATCTAAATACAACAGTTTCCTTAGCATGTCCTTAAGTAATTCTTCACCCATGAGCAAGTGAATGGCAGCTTCGACAACTGGAGCAATTGAAAGAGAAAATGGGAGAGAGCAAGGTGGAATCACAAGGTACCATTACGGGAGGCTTCTTTTTTTTGGGTGAATGTAGATTCTCTTGTCCGTCCTCATATGTTTCATCATGTCACCGGTATACAACAAATACCTAACCGAAGCACATATTGATAGCCAAAGTAGGTTTTTTAAGCTTTGCCTTCATATGATGATCTCATGGGAGAATACAAGCCCAATAAATTATGACTTGAATGCACATGACCTGAAGGCTACAAAAAGGGACAAGGGGTAGTGATGGCGCAAAAAAGATCTATAGAGAGGAGAAGCCAACCTTCTGATTCTTAATAGATTGCTATCAATTTAATCTTTAATTGGCTCAATATGAGTTTAGACGGAGAGAAGCGTGGCAACAATGAGCCATTAAAAAGACTTGGTTATCAAAATGCCTCCTCTAGTTGCCACGTAGAGCGTCACCCCATATTTGGTGGTATGTTGTATTAAAAGATGTCCCGAAAAAGAAATTAGGTCCTAGGAAAGATCGGGGTCATTTATCTCCTCTTAAGACCTTTTTTAGACTACTAAACTTAGGATTTGAGGAAGAGTGATAACTATTGAGTCCTCTTATTGGTCAATTGCTAGGCTGGCGCAAAGAGATTGGCCATACTTGTTTATAACAATGGTTGTATTAGTGGAGAGGACTGAGTACCTGAGCATGTTTCAATAGTTGTGATAGTAGTTGTTTATATAATGTCCAATATTTTTATCAATATTGGATCAATAATTGTGACTTTAAAGTTGTTAGTGTTGATAATGACTACCCATAATTAAACAAAATGTATTCCTTTGATCTAAAGAGCAACCAATTATATGATTCCACATCAGCGCTCAATAAAACATGTTGTGAATGCACAAGTATTGGTCGCACTTCTTTTTTTGGGCTTTTTTGGACACCTTGACAAAAAGCATGCTGATGTGGCATCATATTTGATGGTGTGGCCATGAAACCTTAGTTATAAGCAGGGGACTTGCCAAGTAAGCTTGCTGTAAAAAATTGGGAGTGATTTGAAATTTTCACGTAGGATAATTAGAAGTGCAAAGTTAGGGTGCTCAACTACTGGGTCCTCTCCCCTAATAGTTGGCAAAGTTGTTCAATATTTTTTATATATTTTGAAAATTACATTCAATATTATCACATGTTTTGAAAATTATGTTGAAGTTTTCAATTTGTCCTTGATTGTATTTATGATATCACAAAATCACCTTCAATTGAAGTGTTCTTGAAATTGTCATTCTTTTCCAAGTCAAGGTGCATTAGGAGGGCATATGTCTCAACATTGTTATTTTTCCTCATTGGTAACTATTTTACTTTTTCCATTTGGAGATATCCTAAACTATCTTGTATCATGAAACTTACACTAGATTGACTTGGGTTGTCCTTGGAAGCTCCATCAAAATTCAATTTTACCAAGGAGTTAACAAGAGGAGGCCATCTAATTATGCTTTTGACAATGTTGGATTTGACTTTGGTATTTGAACCCCATACAGGTGGAGGTTTGATGTTGGGTCATATTTGTAGGCTCTTATTATCCTAGTTCAAGAACCTATCTTCCTGGAAGAGTTTTTGAGAATGTTGGACATAATAGATTTTGAAATTGAATGTTCAAACTTCACAACAATACCTTCAAGTTTGGAGAAGGAATTCCTAAAGATCTTGTAGTTATGTTCAATCCAAATATGCCAAATGACTAGGGAGGGGTTGATTTTCCAAATACAAGCATAGGTGGAGTCATTATGTAGAGATGGCCAACTAAGGAAATTTTGGAGGAGAGACTTTGGAAAGATGCCTTCCCAATCCAGTTTCCTTGCCAATCATTTCTAGTAGGCATTGCTCATATTGTAGTTCAATAAAAATGATCAATGTCCTCTTCCAAACCATAGAGCACACATTGGAAAAAGGGAGAGATCTCCATCTTTTTTAACCCTTTTTTTATTAAAAATCATACTATGGAGGGTAAGCCATGCAGAGGAACTTACTTTTGGGAGGCCTTCATTGTTCCAACACAACTTGTTTGGCCAGGATGCAAGAGAGGGCATCTCAAAAGAGGTGAGTTATCCTTTTTTAAACCATGTATTTTGTTGTCTTGGATGCCATATAGATCAATTCATCTTCATAGGGGGAATAGAAAAAATATCTATGTGCTAGGATTTCTTCTAACATAGCTTTCTAATTTGCAAGTATGTTTTATTGATCTAAGTTGTCCCACTTTGATCTTGGGATAGAGACTTTTGTTGTTAGCTCTAGATAATCCTTTACTCTCAATCCCTACTCTTGCTTCAAATGTTGTCTTGGTTCAAACTTGTCTTGCTTTAAGGAGATCCATCCTTCAACTTAATGGGGTGTAACCATTCCATGTGTCATCCCAAAAGAGGGCTTTAGCTCCATTATTAACGATCCATCACAACTTTGGTGAAATTACTTTCCTCCTTGATCTTATGAAGTTCAAGACTTTGGAGCTGACTAGAGGGTTTAAAAATATAAAGATTTTCTCCTTATCCCTTGTGTCCAATTATTTTTCCTGCATCATTCTAGACCATTTTGCTTCTAGTTTTGTGTACATGTACTAGACAATTTTGTTCCCAACACTATGTTTTAAGCTTCAAGGCCATGAATTTCAATGCCTCCTGAAGATTTTGGTTTATAGGCCTTGTCCCAAGATATAAAACTTGTCCTTTTTTATTTGCACTTCCTTTCTACAAAAAATTTCTTAGCATCTTTTCTAGTTCTAATTTGACACTCGTGGGATTTTTCCCACATCATATAGATAGGGGTGGTTGATAGGAAAAGTTTAATCATTGCGAATACCAAAACTCACTCTTAATACTACCATAGAAAGAGGGATAACCAAACAATTACAAGGGAGCTCATCAGTTGAGAAGCCAGGTTATTTAGTTGTTCTTTTTTAGATGATGGAGTTGAAAAAGATCTTTGACATGGCTACACTTTTTTGGACTTGAAATTGCACAGTAACCTATTAGAACTTTCTTAATAGATTTAATTTCTACAAAGGTGACCTTACCAAAAAAGAATTGTATTATTCACAAAAAACTGTGGATGATTGGCTCATTTATTCTATGAATATTAACTCTAACCTAATGGTTGTTTATGTTTTCTAATTGAATGAATTTGTTGAGAACCTCCACCAACAAGATAAATAAGAATGGAGAGAGGGGGTCCCCTTGTCTCAAACCTTGAGACAAAATGAAAAACCCTCAGGGTACCATTAACAAGAATTGATAATTTAACTATTGATATGATCGAAAACTCCCACTTACACCACCCCTAAGAAAAGCCAAATTTGAGTAAGACATTCATCAAGAATTCCTTCTTTTCTCAAACATAAGCTTTCATTTTTTCTAACTTGACAACCATGGAAAGGGGTTTAAGTATTTGGATTGAGTGGATCACTTCATGCACTACCAAAATCCCTTAGTCATGTCTCTTCTAGGCACAAACCTACCTTGGTCCTTTGAGACAATATGTGGTATGATTTTTGCTAGCGTTGAGGAGATTGCTTTAGCAAAGATTTAGTATGCATAATTGTTGTATACACCTAAAAATGGTCTGGAGAATATAATTAATTAAATATGATTTATTTGATTAATTAATCCTAAATTCATCTACTATTAAATAAATAGAAATATTTATATATATTAAGCTCACTATTAATTCTTCTATTTTATCATATCATTTTCCTCTTAATTAAATAAACAAAATTAAATACTTTGTTTTATTTAATTATTATCATTATTATTTCCTTCTATACTTTATCCATTAATTCTATCTTAAATTAAATACACAACTTCAATAATTTGTGTAATTTAATTATCTTATCATATTTCCTCTTAATTAAATAAAGATATCCTAAAGATTTATTTAATTATCATATTCCTCTTTATTAAATAAGCAAATATTAAATATTTGTTTTATTTAATTAAATCTTCCTATTTTGCTAAATTGAATAAATAAAAAATATTCAAATAAAGGCATAAATCAAATATTCCTTTATTCACTCACCAATAAAATTAGATTTTTTAAATCTAATTAATTCAACTGGCATTCACAGGAAAGCTTCGGGGACAAACTTGCAAGCAATCCTCTCAATCTTCTTCCTTTGATCTTTCCTATCATCTTGCCTGATGTTTTCATGGGGAGAAACCATTCCCTTCATCAGCTCCAACTTCTCAATCTCTCACCACTCAATTCTTCAGATTGAATCCCAGCCTCTATTGTGCTACCCCTGTGCAAAACTGCAACCGGAAATCTATAAATACAGCTTCTTTTCATGAGAAATGGATCCCCAAATTTTTGTGCAAACTTACTCTGCAGCATTCACAACAACCAAGCAACCCAACAATAGCATTAGCAATAGTATTTCAACATCACAACATCATAGCATCAGTAGAGTAGTAATCATGGCAGTATCTTAGTTTTTACTGTAGCTTTCATCCATCAATTTTCATGTCAGAATAGATTACAGTAGCATCAATACCATTTAGGAATCATTATCAATCATTAGATCATTGTATCTAGTATCATTCCATTCTCTAGATAGGCATTTTAACAGTTATAGTGCATACCGAATCTGAGAGCCCTTTTTAATTCGACAAAATCTTCTGAGATAGGAGACAATGAGACGCTTTCAAGCTTTCTGTGTTTTTAATTAGTTTAATTCATGTTAAATCTTGATATAATGTTTCATTAAGAGGTGTTTTAAAAAAAATTTAGTATACTTTTTCAACACTTACATTTTGGTGCCCACCGTGGGGCCTAACCCCATGTTTTTAACAATTTTTTCTAGAAAGCTTTCGTACAGGAATATGGCATGAATTGTTTTAGCGCGATCGGAAGATTCTATAGTGCTTTTGACACAAACTATAGTGCATCTGCTCATTTTAGCACTTTCAAAGAAAACAATAGTGCTTTGAAGGATTGTTTTAGCGCTTCAATCAAAAGCTTCTAGCACAGGCCGACAACTCATATTCGAACATCTGTTTTAGCGCGTTCGCAAAATTCTATAGCACTTTTGACACTTTCTATAGCACTTTTGTCTTCTTCTATAGCGCCTCCATCTTCTATTATAGCGCTTCTGATTTTTGTTATAGCGCTTTTGTGTAACTCGTTATCTAGATCTGACGTGACTGCAGCCACTAAACTTCATTTCTTCAATTGGATTTAAAATGGATCAATCTAGGATAGACACTTCTTCAGTTGGTTTAAAAATGAATCAATCCTAGGATAGTCACATTTTCAATTTGGTTTAAAATTTATCAAGCTAGGGTAGCCACCAAACATTTTCAATTTGGAATTAAAAATAAACACCATGTCATTTTGTGAAGCAACATCTTCACTGTGAAGCAGCATCTTCACATAGATAGAAAATTGTCATTTGGGCTCTAAAAATTGAACAAGTTGATTTTTGTGTTTGTGTGGTGATAGGCATATGCTCTCCCCTTAACTGAGTGATCAAAAAGCAAGACTCATCCTTTATGCATTTTCAAAGCTTTATTAAATCCTGTAGAAGGCATGCCATAGTGGGAAAAAGTACTCACCCTAAAAGAGCGACTTAAGTGGGTTCAAACCAAAGATAGGTTTTTCCACCCCACTCTAAAATTTAAAGCGAATTTGGGGAAACCCTCTTTTGCCGGAAGTGTGCAAGATAACCATCCCCAAAACCTTTGTTCTAAAGGTTGGGAGGTCTCCTAAGGGAGTTTATTATTGCCGATCTGAATGGAAACCCTATCTAAGAACCATAAGTAGTATCCAGCTAAGTCAGTAACCAGACATTGTAATACTCATAGTGCAAGGGGAGGGGAGAATTTGCCCCTAAGACACTCACCATATAATTGCCAAGGACCATTTTCTCAGGGGATTGAGAAATATAACCTTGAGTACGCACCTGGAAAAGAAATAAAAAAGGTGCCCTCTCGGGGGTGACACGACTGTGTGAGTCGACGCAATTTTAAGTTGTGGGCTATTGAGTATAACGATGACCTTTTGACTATTAAGAGTGAGTCTGTCTGAAGTGTTTTATTGTTATCAAACCAGTGAAAATAGGAACATGTGTGGTTCTTTTGTACATACACTATATGTTTAGATTACAACTCTTAAAAACAACTGTCTACATTTGATTGTTGTGTATTCCAAAATCATTAAAATTCAAATTAAAGATCATATTGAAAAATACACACAACTTGGACATAATCAAACTGAGAATATATGATTAGAGATTGGAAAACCACTAAATTTGTTAGAAAATCACTTGCCAAGAGAATTAGAAAACCCAAGACACCACTTAGTTACAGACATCTTTTGCAAAGAAGACATTTCTTGTATCAAAATAGGAAGATTTTGCTTCATCATAGAACATTCCTCCATAGGTTTCACGATTTCGCTAGAGGTTACACTGAAGATTATGTTGTAGAGCCTTTGAATTCACAAGCCTATATTTAGAGAAGCGCTCTTTCACAGGAACATAACTATAGTCAACGTATTCACCAATCTTCCATTCCACAACTTGCCATAGAATACTCCATCAGGCCTGATCAAGTCTTACAGTAGACAAATCTTAGAAACATTTAAGTTTGTCATCCAAAATCAAGGAGTTACCATCACACCTTATGACCATTTGGTGACCTATAGCTCCCATTCAACAGCCAGGACTTATAACACCTATCATACAACCTAGCCTTACACACATCAAAAGTGCCCAAACCAACATCATCAGTAGCTTGAGAAACTTCATTTTCGAAGAAAACAAAACATCCCATCAATTTATTACAACATCCATCATCCTGAACGAAGAAGAAGAAAAGGAAAACATAGTAGTAGGAAGACCCATGTTACTACCTCCTACTTGGCAATAGGTAGTGAATGACATTGCAATAAGATACTGAAACCACCATACAACATACCTTATGACCATTTGGTGACCAACAACTCCTGTTCAACAACCCGAGCTAACCACCCCAATATTTCAACCAGGTAACGTACACATTGAGGGTACCCAAACTGACATCATTAGTAGTTTGAGAACATTCATTTTTGAGAAAAATGAAACACCTTATCAATTTCTCACAGCATCCATAGTCTTAGACGAAGAAGAAGAGAAAGTAGACATAGCAGTTGAGAGACCCATACTACCACCCCCTACTTGACATTAAATAGAAAACTATAGCACTTCTACCATCTATTTTAGTGCTTCTGAGGAATATTATAGCGCTTATGTCAATAGCAAACAAAACTCTATCAGTAATCAGAAAATACCAGTGCCATAGCGCTTCTACAAACTGTTCTAGCACTTTTGTGTTATCTTTTAGCGCTTTCACAGTCAAAAATAATGCTTATGTTGTATGTTTCAGTGCTTCTGATCAAAATTATAGCGCTTCTTTCATTGTTAAAAACATTACCAATGTCAGAGAATTCACAGTCCTTTAGCGCATTTGCACTCTGTTTTAGCGCGTCTGCTCTTTTTAATAGCACTTTTACCATAAATTTTAGCACTTCTGGACTCTGTTTAGCACTTCTAAACTCTGTATTAGCGCTTCTACAACACATAAAAATAGAGAACCATCAGAAACAACTGTCAGATTTATTTACATCAAAAACACAGGATTTTACCATTTAGAAACATTTTACAGATCAAATAGTGTCCTACAAACCTGAAACAAAATAGGTTTTTGCAAGTCAAATTTGTTTTCAAACATAAACCTAGATTTTGCAAAATACAAAGTGTCTACTTATCAAAACAAATCTAGATTATTGAGTCAAGTTTCCTCATCAAGGTTTTGACATCCTACCATCATGAAACAAGAACTCAATAATCATATTTTCAAACAAGCCTCATCAATAGAATACATCATTCTATTTGGCTTCGTTAAAATCAAATTGACACTAATCCCAAAGCAGAAGATCCAAGTTTAGTGAAAACAACCAAAACTTGTATGCCAATCTTGACAAGGTTGCAAAGACAAAAACTCAGAGAAAAGGAAATAGAAAATCCAAACATGACTAAAGAAAACCCCCTTTACCGATTCAAAAAAAATGATACCAACGAAATAACTCAAGAGGATGTACAACATGCTCAATAGTATCCAAATTTTCATAAATTCATGGAGAAGGTCTTAGAACAAGACATGGAGAAATATCTCTTGATGTTAGCAGAGTTAGGTGCTAAACTTCCTAAAGACTTCGATATTAATCGATTGAAGGAAACACCTACGACAAATGAAACATAACCACACAACACCCAAGACATAGATCAAGTGGTTGATTTAACAACTCAAATGCAAAATCTGCAGCAAAAGGTTCAGAACATGCAAACAGGAACCACAAAGAGGAATTTATTATAGGACATTTGTCCTTACCCTTTTCATCTGTGTGTGGATATGATACCCTTCCCTAGACACTGTGATTTTCCTAAATATGACAAATACAATGGTAAATCGGATCCGATTTACCATGTACGGGAATTTAGAACAATGAGCCTCATGTTCGCACAAGAAGATACATACCTCATGAGGTTATTTCCTAGGAGTTTGGGAGCACATTGCATGGAATGGTTCTCCAAACTACAACAGGGGATTAGATCCTTTGAAGAACTGGTCAACAAATTTATCACATAGTTCTCTTTTAACATCCAACATTACGTAACCATAAAGGATCTATATAACATGAAACAAAAGAAGGGTGAGACATTTCTATCCTTCTTACAACGTTGGAGAAAGTTGTTCGCTAGATATCCACGATCTATACTTGAAGAGGAAAAGATTGAATTGTTTATTGACAACTTAAATGGAGAAATGAGTTATAGATTGGAATTGCAATGTCCCCCGACATTTGAAAAGGTGATTGAAAACTAGCTTAAAATTGAAGAAGCCCTAGTCAAACAAGGAGTGATTAAGCATTATAATGACACATCGAACAATGCTAGTTCCTCAAATCAATATGCAAACAATGACAAACCAAAATTTTGGCAGAAAAACATAAATACTGGAAGCAACGATGCTACAACTAACACACAAAATACTAAACTAGTATTCAATCTGACAGCAATAACTGTCAAAACAAATCAAAATGAAAACCAGAATAACAATCCAAGCACTAGTCAAAACAATAACACCAACAATGGAGAATCTCGACCGTCATATCAAAGACAATGTAATCGATGAAGATTCACCCCATTAGGAAAAATCTTGGAATCAACAATGAGAGAACTCATTGCAAACAAACTTATTACTCTACCAGAAGAAAAATATTGGGAACCGAAAGTCAAACCATCATGGTGGAACAATGTGGATTATTGCAACTTTCATAAGAATAAGGGACATAAAACAAACGACTGTATGCAAATAAAACATTTGATACAAGACTTGATCAAAGCAAAGAAGGTGTTTGTCAAAGGCCATCAAACAAATAACGATCATAGTGCATTTACAAATCCATTACCCAACTACGAAAAGGGAGAGTCTTCTTCAAATGGTAAAGGAAAAAGCATAAATTATGTATATGACACCACCATTCTTTTCCTTTCTGAGGTTGAAGAAAAAGACATTGATAATCAAACAGATGACAAAAACATCAATGACATCAATTCCCTAAACATGATACCAAGCTCAAACACATGTGACAACCAAATCAATGTCCTAAAGATCAGGGAAACACAAGAACATCAACCAATCAATGTAACAACAAGGGGGCAGTCCAAAGTGACATTAAAAGGAGTTTCATCAAAAAACACTACTCCCACACCGCATCAATACAACATCGTGGACCAATTACAAAAGATACCTGCACAAATATTCATTCTAGAACTTCTCAAAAATTCACCATCAAATAAAGAAGTTCTAGAACAGGCTCTGGTAGCTACTATTGTACCCAATAATTTGGATGTCTGTCAATTCCAAGCCATGGTGGGACATCTGACAACACCTCATTGTCTGTCATTCTCTGAACAAGATGATGTGTCATTAAATCACCCACACAATGTAGCCTTGCATATAGAGGTTATGATCCATAAACACTATGTCAAGTGTGTCCTAATAGATGGAGGAGCTAGGTTAAATATTTGTACTTTGAAACTAATTCATGCACTAGGTTATTATGACAATGCCATTGACGTCGAGAGAAAGATAACAATAAAGGCATGTGATGAAGAGGAAAGGTCTTCCAATTCAAGTGGGACCAATTGTCAAAAACATCATTTTTCAAGTGTTAGACAAAGATCTAACATATAACATACTGTTAGGTCGTCCCTGGATCCATGAAATGCAAGTGGTACCCTCAACATACCATCAATGTTTGAAATTTCTAGTAAACGGACAAGAGGTTACTATATCAGTTGACAACAACAATCCACAAACTTGCAACATGTTAAAATAAAATCAAGACAATTTGATACCCTACAATAGGGAAGCTTGCACATCTGCTTCATCTAGTGATGAAAGACAAACCAATTTCATATCTAAATGGGTTGAGAAGAAGGATCAGGTAAAGGAAACAACTATTGTGGATACAACTTTATCAAACACTAAAGTTCCTATGAATAATCTATCACAACAATTTGTAGACAAGGTCTAGTTAAAGGACAAAGGCTTAGGAGAATATTCCCTTGAGCAATCTTTGTGTTTGTCACAATTGCTACCATCGCCAAAAACATATAGGCAACCCATATCAAACACACCACGTTCATCACAACCCATCACAACTCTAAATGAAAGGTTTATAAAAGTAGGTACCCTTGAAGATGAGTCAGAAGAAGATGAGTCAGAAGACAAAGCCATTCTTAATTGGCTATACAAGGATGAAGAAGCCTCCACATCAACGAATATTAGCATCAAAACATATCAGTATGGAAAAGGGAAGACTATCTTAGAGAAAATGGGCTATGAAGGCCAAGGACCAACTAGCAAGAGAAAGGATGGTATTATTGAACCTATTCAACCTCTAACACTGCAACCTAAAGACAAAGCAGGATTAGGCTACACAGGGGAAGCAAAAGAGGAAGTAACTCAGAAAGTGGTAGAAAGGATTCTACAGATGAGAGATGGTTTTGACACGGATTCCAATGAGTATGAATGGGATCATTTATCTACTACATCATACACTAACAAACAAGTTGATGTCATTCAAACATATACACCCTTATGAGAGGAGGGACAAAGTTCGGGAACTAGACCATTTGTAATGGGATCAAGAAATATCGATGACTCAAGTGAGGACAATCAGACATCGAGTGAGACAGATGACTTGGATGTGAGTACTATCATAGACCTCGACCTTCCTAACGACAACTTTGACCACCTAGCTATCAGAACACTTACAACTGTTGACCTTACTCAAACTGATGATTTCTTACCTTTGAGACATCCTGAACTTATTGACTGGGAACTCGCCGAGCCTATTAATATACTAGTCTTTTCAAATGATGATGCCATCATAAAATATCTTTGCAGTAATGAACTTGATACGAGTTCAATCCATAACACTCATAACAACACTTCACAACAGGAGGGTGCCAAATCTTCCAGTTGAAAAAATGACAACAGGATAAATAAATCTAATGGTGAAAACCTTTCTGAGGCAGTATTAGATTTTGAAAAAGAAAAAATAAAGAACATATCCAACAGTGAAAACCTTTCTGAGGCACTGAAGGATGGAAGATTTGACACACTCCCAGAGCATTACCATGACAGATCATCAGTACTAGTAGAACCGACACAGTCTATAAATCTAGGAACAATCGAAAAGGAAAAGATCCTACATCTAGCAACATCCATGTCAGAATAGGAGAAGCCTGCATTCACCAAATTCTTTGAGGAGCGACACATCAATTTTGCATGGTCTTATTCTGACATGCCAGGATTGGATCCAAATCTCCTAATGCATCATCTATCACTACCCAATGGAATCAAACCAGTCAAGCAAAAGTTAAGAAAGATGCATCCCCACATCGCCCTGATGGTTAAGGCTAAGCTAAAGAAATTATTGGATGCAGAATTTATCAGGTCCATAGATTATGCATAATGGATCTCAAACATTGTGTCGGTATCCAAACCTGATAACAACATCAGAATTTGCATAGATTTAAGAGACTTAAACAAGGCATGCCCAAAAGATTATTTTCCTCTACCAATCATTGATATCATTTTGGATCTAATAGCAGGCCATGCCATGTTGTCATTAATGGATGGTTTCTCAAGGTACAACCAGATAAAGATAGCACCTGAAGATTAGGAAATGACAACATTCACTTGTCCTTGGGGTACATTCTGTTGGAATGTCATGCCCTTCAGGCTGAAAAATGTAGGTGCGACATATCAGCGGGCGATGACCACGATTTTCCACAACATGATGCACACTTTCATGGAAGATTATGTGGATGAAATATTAGCAAAATCATACACAAGGGAAGGAAATTTGGAAATTATAGACAAAATCTTTACTAGATTGGAAAAGTTCAATGCCAGGTTAAACCCAAAGAAATGTGTGTTCGGGGTAACATCAGCTAAACTCCTTGGTTCCATAGTATCAGAGAAAGGTATTGAGGTGGACCTGGCTAAGGTTAAAGCAATAATGAAGATGTCACCACCCAAAAATATCAGTCAACTATGGTCCCTACAAGGCAGGATGCAATCCATCAGGAGATTTATCTCACAGCTAGCAGACAAAAGTCAACCATTTAATCATCTACTTCATAAGAATGTTTCATTCAAATGGGATCATGATTGTGAAACAAATTTTGACCAGATAAAGAAATACTTGATGTCACCTCCAATACTCATGCCACCTACAACAGAGAGACCATTGTTATTATATGTAGCAACAACTGACATATCTCTAGGAGCTCTATTGGCATAGGAGGATTCTGAAGGAAAAGAACAAGTTGTTTACTACATCAGCAGGACACTCAATGTATATGAAATAAACTACACATTCATAGAGAAGGCTTGTTTGGCAGTAGTCTTTGCAACCCAGTAGTTGTGACACTACATGTTGACTCATACAGTCAAGTTCATAGCAAAAAAGACCCATTGAAATATCTACTCAGTAAAGTTGCTCTAACAAGGAGACTAGAAAAATGGGTCATGATCTTAAGTGAGTTTGATATCCAATATGTCAATAGAAGGGCCATCAAAGGACAGGTAATAGCATATCAACTAGCTAAGGCTCCATTACAAGATCATCATCCAATGAACATTGAATTTCCAGATGCAGACATCCTAAATATCACAACACAACAATGGAGGCTCTATTTTGATGGATCATACACACAAAGAGGGTCTAGGGCAAGAATTCTATTTGTCACACCACAAGGGCACACTATTCCAAGATCCTATAGGCTAATGTTTCCTTGTACCAACAACATAGCTGAGTATGAAGCATTGATTATCGACATCAAGGTAGCTATTGAATGAAAAATCACAGAAATGCAAGTGTATGGAGACTCACAACTTGTTATCTATCAAGTAAACGATGCGTATCAAACTAAGGATGAAAAGCTCATGACTTACAAGAAAATGATAGATGATCTTAAAAAATACTTCATGGATATCAAGTTCAAACAAATACCAAGGGCATAAAACAAGGTTGCATATGCCATGGCGACAATTGCTTCCCTTTTGCAATTACCAGAAAAGCAAGGTCGTTATGAGTTTATGGTAGAACAAGTATCTAACCCTGCATATGATAATCTTGATTCACAAACCATATGCCAAATAACTGACACTCAAACCTCACAATATGAAGAGATATATACTTACCTCAAGGATAAGATCCTCCCCCCTGATCTCTCTAGAAACCAAAAGCATAACTTTATCCGTTAATTTGCAAGACATACATTGATTGCTAATATCCTCTACTATCGGGGTCTAGATGGTACTCTTCTTTGGTGTTTGGAACATCACGAATCTGAAACATCCTTACAAGAGGTCCATGAAGGTATTTGTGGGATTCATTCAAGTGGCCTAACCTTAGCTAATAAACTCCTCCATTTAGGGTATTACTGGTCGAACATGGAAAGGGAGTCCTATCAATATGTCAAAAAGTGTCAAAAATTCCAGATACATGGTAATCTAATTCATGCACAAGCACAAGAGTTACAACCCTTCACATCAACATGGCCCTTTTGTCAGTGGGGACTGGACTTGGTAAGAAAAATAAATCCATCTTCATCCAATGGACACAAGTTCATCATCACAGCAATAGAGCATTTCACAAAATGGATAGAAGCGGTTCCTTTAACGACTGCCACTGGAAAGTAGATTTCATCTTTCATACTCAACTATCTCATATGTCAGTACGGTGTACCACAATCCATTGTCACAGATAATGGTAGGCCTTTTAAAAACCAGGATGTCCAAGAATTATGTGAACAATTCCATATCCAACATTGTTTCTCAACATCGTACTATTCACAGGGAAATGGCCAAGCAGAGGCCTCAAACAAGACAATTATGAAAATACTAAAGAAAATGGTAAATGATGTTGGACGTGATTGGAATGTTCAACTAAATCCCGCACTATGGGCCTATAGAACCAACATTAGAACACTAACAGGAGCTACACCATATGCTTTGGTGTATGGATCAAAACCCATCCTACCCATTGAGGTAGAAATACCATCACTCTGTGTCTCACTAAAGGGTATCATTACAAATGAGGACTACAGAGTATCTCAGCTATAGGAACTAGAATTACTAGATGAACGTCGTCAGCAAGATGTCAATCATTTGAAGGCCTACCAGCAAAGAATGTTAAGGTGCTATAATCATAGGGTAAAACCTAGAGTCTTTCAAGTGGGAGACTTGGTCCTAAAGGAAAACCCTAGGAATCAATAGGATAGAGAAAGAAAGGAAAGTTTGAACCTAACTGGTTAGGTCCCTTTGTAATCATATCAGTGTATGGATCAAGAGCATATCAATTGTCTACACCTGAAGGGGATCTATTTGATGAACCTATCAATAGTATCCATCTCAAAAAATTTTATACCTGAATCACTTAGTGCATGGATTAGTTTCTGGAAATGGTTACCTTGATCAAAACCTGGCAAACAAACATCTTGGTAACAGAAAAATACAAAAAAAACAAAAAAGACTGAAAAGTGCAATAAAAACATATGGTGAAAACCTGGAAACAGGCGCTATTTGTGATTCAAAACAACTCTTCTATCTATTGGACACGTGACATGGTCATTATTTTCACCATCATTTTACATCCATTATCATATCATTACAAGTGGTCATGTCTCACCATAGCTTGGGGGCAACATTTGGACATCACTGAAGGTAGTAAACATTGAGCTTAACAAAATGGACAAACAACAGAAGGACAAACACAACAAAAACAACGATCAAAACACAACCCAACATGAAGTACAAACACCATCGGAAACACATCAAACATCCATATCATGTCAAAATCCAAAAAAAAAAAAAACATCCATATCATATCGGAAAATCCAAAAACAAGTTAAAAATCCAAAAAAGTCAAAAACATAAGTCTATGTCAGTCAAACTATGTGGTCTCTGCATGTATAGCGTAGGCAAGGCTAATCTTTGATCAGCCCTCGAGGCCCCTAAGATAGGTCTTTAGGTTATGTTTGATCCAAAATCTCAAAAAATCACAAAAACATCAAAAAATCAAATCAAGATGGATGATCTAATCTAAATAATGATTGAAATACTTTTAAGCAAATGTGGGATAGTTGTGCTTTGATCATTGTTATCATTTCTTCGGAGCAACTCAATGATGTATTGAACTAGAGAAGCTAGGAAGGAGAATGATATTTTTCTTTGTCTGCTATCTGTGAGTTAATCATCATTATTTTGTGAATTGTCGCGAGACATGCTCTATAAAGTATCACTGATGACATTCCAATTCACACAAGAAAGTGATTAATTCTTGCATGTTTACGCAAGAAATGCTCAGGTCATCTCAGTTTAATTATACCTTGATGCTTGTGTTTGCTTGCACTATCAAAAATCATGAAAGTAGTACTCAGGTCATCATTGGTCTAGATTATACCATTGATGCTTGTACTCACTTTCAACATTTTAAAAGCTCTATGATGATACAAAGCACAAAAAGTACTATTAAAATTCCTATATTTGCATGCAGATTTGCATGGTTAAATTAGATTGCATTCATATTAGTTTTGCATCTACATTATAGATTTTCCACATTGACTGATGATATCTATATCAGCTTGCACCAGATGAGGAATCATGTCCCATGTCTTTGGGAAGAACTCTAAAATCCTCCTATGATCATAAAATATCGCAAAATCATCAATATTATCAATCAATCAAAAATCAATTAGCCTATCAAAATATAATCAACTCTTGGTGAGACTTTTGATTAAATCTCGTGAGCGAACATCATTCAACCTCGCCTATCATGAGGTCAATCGTCAATCTATCACTGATCCTTGCCTATCATAAGGACAATCATCAAGCTATCATTGATCCTTGCCTATCATGAGGTCAATCATCAATCTATCATTGATACTCACCTATCATGAGGTCAATCATCATCATCCTATCATTGATCCTCGCCTATCATGAGGTCAATCATCATCCTATCATCAAATCAAGCAATCACCTGAAGTGATTATCAATCATCAAACACAAGGAGGCAAAACAAGGCATCAATTTAATCAATTTTGTAGAGTCAATCTTTCTTTTTCAGGAGATAAATCATCATTATCGAAACATCATCGAAAAATCATAGAAAAATCAAAATAAAATTCCAAAAATATCAAAAATATCAAAAATTCATTAATTTATCTACCGAGGGGGCATATATTCATCATCGCCTGAAAACCAATGTCTGGGGCAAGTCAGGGGCAAACTAAAATTTTTTCATCAATACAAGCAGCAGTAGCAGCAAAAACTTCTTTGAAGCAATGCGTAAACACATCACTTCAAAGAGGGGCAAAATGTATACACCTAAAAATGGTTTGGAGAATATAATTAATTAAATATGATTTATTTGATTAATTAATCCTAAATTCATCTACTATTAAATAAATAGAAATATTTATTTATATTAAGTTCACTATTAATTCTTTTATTTTATCATATCATTTTCCTCTTAATTAAATAAACAAAATTAAATACTTCGTTTTATTTAATTATTATCATTATTATTTCTTTTATACTTTATCCATTAATTCTATCTTAAATTAAATACACAACTTCAATAATTTGTGTAATTTAATTATCTTATCATATTTCCTCTTAATTAAATAAAGATATCCTAAAGATTTATTTAATTATCATATTCCTCTTTATTAAATAAGAAAATATTAAATATTTGTTTTATTTAATTAAATCTTCCTATTTTTGCTAAATTGAATAAATAAAAAATATTCAAATAAAGGCATAAATCAAATATTCCTTTATTCACTCACCAATAAAATTAGATTTTTTAAATCTAATTAATTCAACTAGCATTCACAGGAAAGCTTCGGGGACAAACTTGCAAGCAATCCTCTCAATCTTCTTCCTTTGATCTTTCCTATCATCTTGCCTAATGTTTTCATGGGGAGAAACCATTCCCTTCATCAGCTCCAACTTCTCAATCTCTCACCACTCAATTCTTCAGATTGAATCCCAACCTCTATTGTGCTACCCCTGTGCAAAACTGTTGCCGGAAATCTATAAATACAACTTCTTTTCATGAGAAATGGATCCCCAAATTTTTGTGCAAACTTACTCTGCAACATTCATAGCAACCAAGCAACCCAACAATAGCAATAGCAATAGTATTTCAGCATCACAACATCATAGCATCAGTAGAATAGTAATCATGGCAGTATCTTAGTTTTTACTGTAGCTTTCATCCATCAATTTTCATGTCAGAATAGATTATAGTAGCATCAATATCATTTAGGAATCATTATCAATCATTAGATCATTGTATCTAGTATCATCCCATTCTCTATATAGGCATTTTAACAGTTATAGTGCATACCGAATCTGAGAGCCCTTTTTAATTCGACAAAATCTTCTAAGATAGGAGACAATGAGACACTTTCAAGCTTTTTGTGTTTTTAATTAGTTTAATTCATGTTAAATCTTGATATAATGTTTCATTAAGAGGTGTTTTAAATTGTTTTTAGTATACTTTTTCCACACTTTCAATTGCAAACAGAAATAGATATGAATTTAGCAAAGGTGAAAGGGTTAGGACACATAAGAATTAGGGTTATGAAGGTGGTGTTTAATTCTCTTAGAATATTCTTGTTTTTTTGAGCTTCTTCCATTGCTAAAAGAAAGTATCTCCCAATACAGTCCCAACATTTTTGAAAGAAAAGCGCTTAGGACCCAAGGATTTTTCACTTGGGAAAGAGAAAACAATGTCTCTAATTTCTTCCAAAGAAAATTCTACAATCAACATTTCTTTTCTTCTTCTAAAACTAAAGGTGATATATTGGACAAAAAATCATGTGAAGAGTTGTTCTACTCTAGACTTGGGTTGGAGACAAGGTTTTCAAAGAAAGTAATTGCTTCTCTTTTAATATCTATTTGATCAATTAATTCTTCCCCAGAAATAGAACTATCAAAAGAAATATGATTTAAATGCCTTCTAATCTTGGTTAAGGCACAAAAGAATTTGGCATTTTTGTCTCCTTCTTTGAGGCATATTTCTCTTGATTTCTAGTGCCAATAATTTATTTCCCTTAACAAAATTTCTTGTAGATCCTCCTTAAGTTTCTTTTCTTGTCCATAGTTATGCAAAATTTTCATATCATATTTGATGACATAAAAGGATGAGTCATTTAATTGTTTCTCCATGTCTCTTCTTGGTAAAGATGTGTTTGAAGTGATCTTTATTCTATTTTCTAATTTTATAAATTTAAGCTTATCGGAAAGCTACAACATTCTCGAGCCTTTTTGAAAGGATACTTATTCAAGGCCCAATCCTTGAAGAATTCAAAGTCGAGGGAAATGACCATATCCTATAAGGGGGAGCATAGTGTTGTGGAAGTTGGCAGAATTAGATAACCAATTAATTGATAAAATGAATCTATCTAATCTTTCAATGATATGGTGGAAGGAATTCCTTTTGTTGGGCCTTATGAGTTTACCATTGTTGGGAGCACCATTAAATAGATCTCCTTTAACATTCATGACTTGAATATTAATTCTAAATAATCATGTATGCTTCTTTTCCTGTTGTGCCCGAATATGGAAACTATCCTTCTTTGTAGTGCAAGAAAATTTAGAATCACCTATAAACTACAATCAAGTTTCTTAATGGTAGATATAATGGTTTTTTAACCTTTATTTCTATTTTGATGTGAACATTTCCCTAGATTAGTTTCCAATAGGTTTCATCTATATGACCATTATCATCACAATGGTTGTAATGTCTTGTAGGTTTTGAATGGCATTCACCTTCTTTACCCTGGTTGCTCCATGGATCTTTCAAGGGGAAGGTGGACTATCCACTTCAAGGTAGTGAGCATGTGAGCATGCCTCAATGATGTCTTGTGGTTTGGAGAAAGTACAAGCCTCCAAAAATAGTAATGAAGGTTTCCAATGAATTTCATCAACACCTTGTATTACACATATTTGTCCAGTTGGAAGTATAAATCAACAAATAAGCAATCAATATATCATAAGATTTAAACATATGACACTGATACATACATGGAGAAAACCTTTCAAGGGAAAACTCTACCACTAGAGAGACCACAAGTTTGTATTAATCTTTAAACCAAGAGTACATAATCAACAAACTTCTCCCTTTAATTTGGTAGCATTTTAGCAATACTTACGTACCTATAAATAACTCATGAAACCTCTATCCAATGTATACAATTTATAGAGAAGAGTTGAAAGGAAATCACATGTGTATTTTTGAAATCATGACTACCTAGTATCTGAAAGGAAGCAATGTGTGTATAAATGCTTCCTAAAGTAAAATTCTAAGGAGTGTTGTGTAAATTTTAATATTTTAACAATCATAGAATAAAGAAAAATATTTAAACATAAAATAAATAATATAGGATAACATAGGTTTATGTGGGGAAAACCCTTTCGGTAAAAAAATGCACATTGTAAAGTAGTCCAATGTATTGTTCAGTAAATGACAGTTAAAATACACTTGTAGAACAAGCCTTCACAAGAGAATCACCAACTAGAGATCTAAAGGAATTTTGACAATTTAACAAATCTACAAAAAATTATCATACAACCTCCATCTCAAGTACCAAAGATATAGGAGATACAATACATGAAACCGCCAAGTGTATTTAGAAAATTGTGAGCTAACTCCACCCAAAAAGTGGTTCATAAATCTCAAATCTCAAGATTAGTCCATAGACTAAAAATAATATAGTCCTTCCACCTATCCTGAATTTGTTATAATCCACTCACCAAATTGGGAATTCCATTTTAGTTGCATTATCTCCAACCGAAGATGTTTTATGATATGTCACAACATGCATCATAACTAAATGTCAACAAGTGTAACTCCCCCTTACAACTTTTTATGTGTCTATTTTTATATCTTCTATGCAAACTTTTGGAGGCCATAACTTTTGATATGAGAGACTGATTGGATTCCTTTTTGTCAATTTGTAGAGCTTGAAGAGACCTATACAATAGGTTGTTCCCTCAACAATGCCAAATAGCTTAGAATATTTATTTTCGTCAAAAACCAACTCTATAGCTGAGAAATTGAGTTTTGTTTTACTTTATAACCTAAACATTGAACTTTTTGTAACCTTATAATTAAGAATAATGTTGAGACACTTTACTCAGCATTCTCTCACTTTTCAAACAACTTTCAAGAGCAAAAAGTATCAACACCATGATCTAATTGCTAAGAGCCGAGATACCCACAAACTCATAGCACCACCTAATTTTACTTTTTTGTGCTCACTACCTTCATCAATATATCTTCAAAGTGTCAAACTTTTTCTAGCTATCACTCTCGCATCCTCTGCCATGTTAAGACTCAATGCATCACGAATGTTAATGAAGCCTCAACCTATGTTCAAGGTCACAACAAAGAAAAGAAAGTATAAAGAAATAAGGTACATAAAATGAGGGAGAAGGCAACATATTAGCGATTTGAGCGTGTTGTTCATAATGCCCAACGATATTGAGTGTAGGTTGGTAATTATGTTTAAGCTATAGATGATAACTGCAATGTAAAAAGATCCTGATGTGAAATAAAATAATAGCTCAACACTGAGGAAGAAAGGTGAGTGCAGCTATTTACAACTGTTGCAAAGGACACATTGAAGGTGCAAAAAAGTGTACAAAGGCCTTACTGTTTTAGCCTAACAGTGAATATCTTTTTATTGTTTTTCAAAGTAAAAGTGGCAATAGAGAAGCATGTATATTCTTGTCTATTGTTTCACTTGTTCCTGCCCATTCTAAAGCTTTCAACCCTATTTATGGTGCTTATCACTAAAGGACAATTTGCAGGTTGAATGAAATGTCCGCCCATGCTTCTAGTAATAATAAATGATGATTTTGCAATTCTTTTGGCCATGTTTTCTAGAGTGAATCAAGGAAAAATACACCCCAAATGTATGTATGCTCATGAAAAAGGTACATACGGAATATTTTCAAGGTGCTTGTTGATCTACTTGCCTCCTTTCTCGCTGTCCATGTGAAGATTATATACACAACAATTATATTCTTTCAAATGGTTGGTATTTTGAGCCAATTTTCTAAGTATGGGACGTTTGCAATCGATTCCAAGGCATCAAATTTGCTAATGAAGAAATGTAATTGGTGAAAAGTTGGAAGGGTTTACACAATACATATTCTTTTTTCAGGTGTTTCCATGACAATTTGTTATGGTTAGGGGAATGTGTAGTCACAATTATGTATTTTCTCTTACCACAATGTTGGAGTGATTGTAGTATAGGTCTGATGATGTGTGACAACATCTAATGTATTACAAATGTTTTTTAATCACCATTCTTCTATTATATGCAAATTATTGTAGTTTTGAGATAGATTATTAATTATGATCATCACATAGAATATAATATTTGATTATTATATAAATGAGAATCTAATTCTATTGATACTTTACCCATCACATCTCTTTCCTCTATGTTATTCATGATTTTGTTGCCTAGTGGAGTAGGAAGTAGTCCATATTGGTGAAGGATCAAACAAATTTTATTGAAAACATCTTCTATTATGTTAGTTGTAGGAGTATATTAGGATATGCGTGCTATTCACAATTCAATGTTACAAACTAAGGATGAAAATGAAGAAAACCTAGATTATGAAATAATTAGAGAATTTGAACACATGCATGTTTGCACCTTGCCATTACGTATGTAATGACAAATAAAAATACATTAAGGGATTGTAATACTTTTGTTATCTATAGGTGCATGTGCAAGGTCTAATTAACTATATGAGAGGTTATATGCAACTAGTTTGTTTTTGACCTAGTGATAATATTTGGTGTCAATTGTACATTGGGTGCAACCGCTTCTTATTATTGTAATGTAACATTTTATTTGATGTAATAGCTTATTTTTGTACATCTAAAAATATCCTCTCAGATTTTGTCACATCTCATTTAATTTGTCTAGTTTAATGACTGAATTATTGTATTAATTATTTAATAAAAAGAAGTAAGGCAAGACAATTTGATTATGTTAAGTTTCTTTTGAAGTATAATTAAGAATGATTATGATGGTGATGACTAATTATAAGTTTTGTTTCCATAAATGCATCAAGAATGGTTAATACTCTGTCCAGTTGGAGAGAGTATCATCGAGGAAAAGGTTCTAGTTGGTCAAGGAAACCATGATGGGATTGATCCACAAACTCACTTAGACTCATGTTGTTAGGTTGCATGTGTGTGAATAAGATTAGAAATATATTTGAATAACCATGTCATTTTATGAATAGTGCTTATAAATAATTGTATGAGAATAGAATATCTTTATATAAATCTAGAATAATTAAATAATTTGGAGAGCTCGTGTCAATATCAGGTCACGAGCCAAACTTATCCGATGCAAGAGCATCCGGGTATAATAAAAATCCTCATAAAAAAAAATTGGTTTGAGTTTGATTTTTATTTTATTTTATTTTTGACTTGGAGTCAATTTTTTGGTTTAGTAGTTTATGGGGAAAAGTGAAATGACACTTTTGTCATTTTCAATTGATAAACTATCTCCTCGATCCTCAGCCAATCATTCTTTGTAATTAAAATTCCCTATAATTTTTTATTTACACATAGATGTTAAGTTGGTGAGGAGTTTTAAAATTTAAATAATGCAATGTCTAGAGGACTTAGAAGGGTCACAAATTAAAGAGACTTTGGTTTTTTTTATAAGAATAGAGCATGTTGGGTTGCACCATAGGAAAATGAAGGTTGAGTAAGGATAAAAATGGAATAAGGCAAGAGGTCATGCCTTATTAAGAGAAGATTTTAAACAATTTAAAAATGAAACAAAAACAAATGTATGAGGGGGAAGTCATGTCATTTTGGAGAGGGAGTATTAAAAGAAAAAAATTGAATGCTAAGAAGCAGCGCAAAATGGTGTGGAGTTAAAAATTGAAATATGATACACATCTTCGGGGGGATACAAGGCGCCATAGAAGGGAAGATATCAGGCTGAATAAACAAAAAGAAAAGAGCATATTAGATTTGTAAAAGGGGGGGTTGTGTCATATTATGTGATTGTTTGAAATTAAAATGCAATTCTTATCATTACCAATAAAATTGTCATCACCAACAATATTATCATCAAAAATGGAATTAACAACATTATTATCATCATCAATAGTAGCTTCACTCAACATAACCTTATTTGGAGCATCTAGCTCAATCTCTGTCAATGATGTCATAACTGAAATATTTGAAGAAGCATATGATGTCTTCCTTGAGATTGGTTGAAAAAAGGATTAACAACACATACCATAGAGTTTTGTGCTTTCTTTTCAAAACAATGAAAGGAATTATGAGTATGTTGATGTTGGCCCTTACTAATTTTTTGAGGCTATGGAGATAAACAATTTGCCTCTTGTTCTGTTACTCCATCAAGGAGATCATGTTGTTGACATTTTCTTCTCTCATCTACCAAGGGGGGGAATTCACTCCATCAAGGAGATATTGTTGTAACTAGCATTTTCCTCTCTCATATGTCAAGGGGGGAATATTGGTATATGTCAGATTCAAGTGGAAATCTCATAGGATGTTGACACTTGTGAGTGGTGTGGTATTTACACTTCCGTATTTTATTGCATTTAAGTGTCATTTCAAATATCATTTTCAATGACTGTACTCAAAGTGTGCTATTTCAGATAAATTTCAGATATTGTTTTCAATGATGATGGTTGCTCTAGATTGGTAGTTGGTGACTACTCATATTGGCCACTAAAATTTTGGTCATTTGGGCGGGTGAATGAAGATGAGTAGCAATTTTGTGGCCACTTTTTTAAAAAATTGAAAACTCATAACACAAGTGTGTTACAATGCACTCGTGTTATGGCTTGGTGTGTCGAGCCTGAGGCTCAACCACCACAAAGCCATAACGTGAGCGCATTATACTGCGCTCGCGTTATGATATGTTAAAAACAAAAAAAATAGGTCAAATTCATTTTCATTTATGACTATTTTTCTCTTCTTTCCCATGGCCAAAAACACTAGAATTTTGCGCTCGCATTCTAGGAGGATGTTTTTTGCAAAAATCTTCATCAACGATTGTTGATTCATCGCTAGTATGTTGCCACGTCAACAAGGATATTAAAGAGGTAAGTATTGTTTGTTTTTTCTTTTAAATTTGTTAGTTTTAGGTTGTATTTGATATTTATTTTTTGAATTTGTAGGAGATGTTAATCAACTTGGAAACCCTCCTCAAAATCCACAACAAGATCAAAATCCTCAACCACAACAACAACCTCCTCCACCAATCCCTCTATACCCTCCTGGCACTCAACAAAATTTAATGGGTGAAATTGAGAACAATAAAAAACAAATTGAGGATTTAATCAAGAGGTTGAACGGTCCAAACGATTCAATTGCGAAAAGAATGACCCTGGAAACTTCACTGCAAGATATGTTAAAAAATGTAGATTCAATCAGCAAACAATTAATTGGTTGGTAGGATAGGAGGCAGGTGGCTAGGGATTTTTACCAAGATAAATTATCATATAAAGGTGTTAAAGATTTAAAAATTACAAAAGGTGATTTGTGCGCATTATTCACTGACCCATGATCAAATGAAAATCTCTCCCTCAATGCGAAGAGGTTTCCTATTCATTTGTGCCACCACTAAGAGATTAAGAAATATTTTTGGGATAGGTGGTACATGGTTTTTTATTACCCACCATGCAACAATTGTGAATTCCCGTAGTATTTCCTCAAGAAACTATGTGCTAAGTTCATCTTGAAAAAAATCCCAAATTATTTTGATATGAGGGACTTCCAGGGGAGAGGTGGGGGGTCGGCACAAGATAGACCCGGTGCACAGTCGAATCCTACGTGGAAAGCGAGACCACATCTCGCTAGGCTACCTCATGAGCACATTGTCAACCCTTTTGTCATGAAGGAGAGTTCCAATGCAGAGACTCTGTAGGTCATTAGCTCTTTGATGCAGAGTGTCATCCAACATGCTAGCCCTCTTGTATAGTGCCATCCAGGGGAGCCTTCAATAGGTGGGCTTCCATCCCATGTGTGTCAATCTTGCAGGGCGACTTGTTCATATGACCCCACCAACACTCAAGAGGTTGTTAAATAGGATCCATCTACAACTATGGAGATGGAGAGGGAAGCTGACATTTTGCATGACGTGTATCGCATTGATACTTAGGTTAAAGTTAGCATGTTCATTGAATTTAATTTATTAAATTTCAATTTTGAAATGCAAGATTAACTAATTTAGTTTTATGATTTTAATAAACTTGCAGGGTCACGGTGTTGATATTGGATACATCGGCCCTACACCTACTTATTTTTGTAGTACACCTATCGGTGGGGTATGTAACTAGTAAACAATTATAAATTTATTACATGTTAATAGCATTGTTTTATGAATGGTATTTTAATATGTGATTTTGGATGTTGAATAGGCTAATATTGGAGGTTTCGAGGGAACACCCCCTGATGCCAATGGATTTAGTCAAACCTTCACACAGGTAATAGAATAAAGAGTTTAACTAATGAATTGCACTTAATAGATTTGTGTAGTTTATATTCATATCGTTGATTGTGTTGCATTTCACATTATTCAAACTCAAATCATTACTTCACATTCCATAACTAATAACTAGATGTTGATAGATGACAAAATTTCAACTACAATATAGTTTTTTAGAAATTCAACATAAGTAGTGATGCAATTACTTCACATAGCATAAGTAATAAGTCTAGGAGCAACTTCCAATTGCATTTGCTTGTCATGGAATTCCATGAGACCACATTTTATTGAGGCATATTTTTAAACAGTTCATTTCCTTGTCTATTCTCCAAACTAGGCACCCATTATGGTCTACTCTCACATATATGAAACTCACTTGCAACTCTTTTGGAGCAACTATCCCAAATCTGGCTTTTAACGCTGAATTAGGCCACAATTAGGCCTCTTTTTCAAAGAGACACCTCTCCAAACACACAATCAACACTTGAAACCTCAAAAGAATTAAAAGACAATGAAGAAAACCTCATATTATTCAACTTTTAGATCTCTTCTCACTCATTCAGACCCCTTTTCATAAAACCCTCACTTTCCTTGCAATCAATTAGGGCTTATTGAAACTCTTATGCCCTAACCTCTCACAAGATTATAATCACTTCAATTTGGATTATTTATGCCTATACATGCTCATTACATCCTCAAATAGTGTTGCCCCAAAGTTCTACATACACTTCCTTCACAAAATCACTCTTTTTCACTAGTTTACATCCTCTTTCACCTAGGGTTTATCACTTATTCACTTCTTTGACCACTAACAACCTCTTATATTTTCTAAAAACCATCCAATTCACCTACTCTCATAGTTTTTAGGGTATTTTATCCACTTTTAAATCCCTACCCTCGTTTCACTCACTTTAGCCTTGTTTAAAAGGCACCAAAACTGGTTTTTCACTAGGGCAGTGAGAACTCACACAAAAACTTCACCAAACCAATTCCTTACCATATACACCTACTCCTACTTCATACCAGTCCATTCCACAAAGAAAAAATTGCTACAGAAAGGTGGAATGGACTTTTTAGTTCATTTGGGCAATCAAACCCTTAGCCCCTGTTTTCTGACCACCTAGAGAAATTAGGCCACCAAAATATTGAAACTCAATATCAAATGCTCAAATTAGTTTTAAATTGATGCAAAAACCTAAATCCTTCAATTCAAACACATTACAGATGCACTACCACTTGCACGAAACCATACACTGGCAGATGATGGAGGAAAACATAGAAAATAGCAATATAATAGTGATATTTTATTAAATTCTCCTTCAAAATGCTTCAACAACAACTAACAATGATGAATCACATCTTTTAAACACTTTCCAAATCATTTCAACTTCCTAAGCACCTAATATTTCCTCTACAACTACCTTGACTCTTCATATTCCTCCACTTTGCACCTTTATGCATTTTTACAACATTGATTGACAACTTTTGTTAAGATTCTACAAATTTATAATTCATGCCTAAAATGACTACCAAAGACCATTACAAACAAAAAAATGGCTATTTAAGCCTTATTACATCATGAAAATACCTATACAACCTCAAAATCCTAAATTTGCCTCATGGAGGCATCCTCTTGTAAAGGTGCACCTACACCACTTTTTCAAACAACTCACCGCCTTTTCTATGCTACCACATTTTTCATACATGTCTACCAAAACATTTTATCAAACTATTCATTTCCTCACTGCTATGGCTAAAAGCTTAAAAAAGGTGCTTTCAAACAAACTATGGATGCTTGGGAAAAATCTATCAAAGCATAATAGTAAGCAATAGCGTAGACAAGGCAGTTAGTAGGTTGAAAAAATGCCTTGAAGAAATGTGGTCTCATGGTGATGGAATGCCATTCCATCACCATGAGATGACATTTCTTCGAGGCATTTCTGCAAACAACTCACCACCTTTTCTATGATACCACATTTTCCATACATGTGTAACAAAGAATTTTATCAAACTACTCACTTCCTTGTTGCTATGGCTAAAAGCCTAAAATAGGTGCTCTCCAAAAAACTATGGATGCTTGGAAAATTTTCTATCAAAGCATAATAGTAACCAATAATACCATAGAGAAGGCAATGAACTGTTTGAAAAAATGCCTGAAAGAAATGTGGTCTTATGGTGATGGAATGCCATGACATGTATTTGTTTGTAATGGCATTCCATCAGCACGAGACCCCATTTTTTTGAGGCATTTGTTCAAATAGTTCATTGCCTTCTCTATGCCATTATCGTACATGTCTATGAAAGCATTTTATCAAACGGTTCAGTTGCTTGTTGCTATGGGTAAAATCCTAAAAACACATGCTTTCGAACAAGATATAGATAGGGAAAATAGTAAGCATTATAGTCATAAATATATAGTTTAATAAGTACTCAAAATTTTGTTCATTATCTCATACATTATAAGTCATAACATGGATCACTATTGTAGTTTTTGTGATCAAATAATTTGTTGTTTTATTTTCAAATGTTGCAAGTTGAAACACCTTCGAATGTGACGAGGGAAATGGAGATCGGTGTTTAGTCTACTATAGAATCCTCGATGGCTCTGACAGGGGAGGTATGAGAAAAATTACTAAATTTCAATTTACATTCATTGTTATAGATGTTAGTTAGTGAAAAATCAAACCATTATTGATTTGCAGTTCAATTTCTATTTGGATGGTTTATACAGGGATTGAGCATGCCTCAACATGGGTGTGTGAATATTTCCCTCATGGAGAGTGATCATGAGATGGCGGTAAGTGATTATTTTGTTAAATATATCATTTTTATAATGTAATTTATATTTATTAATGTCTTTACTTCTTATTATAACAGTTAAAAATTCACCAAGAACTAAACACTAGGAGCAGGAGGAGCACTCCTTGAGTGCAACACAAATGAGTGACAAACCTATCACCATCCAATCGACAAGAAAAGGGAAAGAATTTATTTCCAGAGTATGGAGAGCAATGACTTTTGATTCCAGAGCCCTTTTTTGTATGCCTACATGGTAGTTTTGTACATATTTTGTATTGGATATATTTGACATTGTATGCCTATATGGCATTCTTGTAAGCCTATACAGGCTATTTTGTACCTATATTTTATACTTATATCGACATATATTGATGTATGCGGACATGGATATTTGGTTAATACAAATCTTTTTTATCGATGGTGTCCATATTTGCATTATAAATTCATGGTTAAATAGATATGAGTTATGTGTATTCAAGTGTATACTTTACAAATTACGTGCATACTTTGTGACTTACGTGTGTTCCAATGTATACTTTGCGACTTACGTGTTTTCATGTGTATACCTTGAATTCGTGCATATACTCTATATTAATTTGTGTATACTACATGTATTCATGTGTATACTTCAAGGCTTATGTGTTTTTGAGTACTTGTGCTTCCCTTATTCACATGTACATGCTTGACTTATTCACGTGTATACTTATTAATTGGTTAGCCCTAGCATTGATCATTGTTGTCCTTCACGGTTTGTCTTGAATATTAATTGATTGATGCTAAACAACTTTATGTAAAAGAAAAAAACACATTTTCAATTGGTATTCCATGAAATGATTCATAAAAAGATTTCAAAAAATATCCTTGATATTACAAAAAGATATTTTTTTATACACTTCAATTGTGCAGTCACCCTTTAGTTCTTTCAAAGAAAAATTTTCCTATGCCATTGTTACACTACACAAGTAAACCAAATTTTGTATTGTGGAGCTATATTAAGCTACCACTCTCAAGACCAATGTAACAATGATACAAAATAATGTTTGAGACTACAAGAAGACATCAAAATGGCTAGTGTACTAAACAAATTCTTATGATTTCTGAAGAATGCTGATAACTCTGCTCAGTTGGCTTCTTTTTTCAAAATCATACAAATAGAACCCTGGCATCAATAGAATGTGTATATCAAGCTACCACAATTCAAGTTTCAATGATGAATATTTATCATGCATGTTTTAAATGGCATTCAAGTTTATGGTGGTTTTGTTGTTTATATGATGTTATGTGATATTATAATCCTAATTCATGCTTCTAGGCTATATATATATATATATATATATATATATATATATATATATATATATATATATATATATTACATGTTTTTTTACTAATGAACCCAAAACGAACCAAACCCCCCTCCAAATAAAATTGGTCGAACTAGCGAACTAAACCCCCGAACCCAAACCCGAACCTCATACAACCTTAAAACATCTTCCAACACTCTTCATTCTACCTACACAAACTTAATTGACCACCAAATTAGGTTGCCCCCTTACTTTACCCACTTTTACTCCATCAAACCTCTCTTTTCATTGAAAACCCCTCTTTTCCCAACTAGGGCATCATGCCATAACATACTTTTGACCTCCCCTATGCTTGCATACCTTTGGAACACATCAAAATCTACAACCTCACTCTATTTCCAACCTATTCTAACTTATTCTCAAGCAATTCCTTCTTTTAACCTCTTCTAGCCTTGTTTTAAGGCCTAAATTCTAAATTTTCAATAGGGGCAGTGTTAGTAATCTCTTCAAATTCCTTTACCAATTCTATTTTCTTATCCCGACTCCCTATCCTACTTACATTAGGCCCATTCCACCAATACACAACTTGAACAATAGGTGGAATGGCCTATTTCAACATATTACACTCAAACCCTTGTATGAGCAAGTTTAGACCTATTTCAGAAATCTACTTCTAAGTTGCTTGGAACTTAATAGAATTCCACAAAAATGGATTCTAATCAAAGCTAAAACCATTCTACAATAGATGCAGGTAATCTTAGAGAAAACTCCTATTGTACGAACCTGTACACAGGCTGGAAATGAAGAAAATGCACATAAATTAACAAAGAAACAAAGATATTTGATTGATATTCTCCTTCAAACTCTTCAACAACCACCAAATTCGAGTTTCCAATGATCATACGCTTTTGGTGTGGAAAAATTAGACTTCTCAACTGTCGTGTGTATGTTTCTCTTTTCAATTGTTTTGCATGCCATCATAAGGGATCAAGTCGGTTGAATGTAGCTCAGAGCAATTCCATGTGTTTAGGTGCGAAAGAGGACCATGCCTAGCATAAACGTACCTATCGAGGCACATCAGAGTAATTTTTTTGGTTACACAAATTTCAAAATGAAAGTTACACCACTTTGCAACTTTACACTACTTGCATTTGACACTTTTTTCATCAAGTGAAAATTGGACACCACAAGAAAACGACTCTGAGATAACAAAAACTGAGAGAGGTTATTGTAGAGGGGCCCAACATGATCCCGTAGGCTCAGATGAAGAGCTTGTAAGTGTCACGATTTTTGAGTAATAGCCCATCAAAGATTGCTTCCCTTTTGCACTTTGGACCCTTAAAGGATCAATCCAGTTGAACGTAGTTCAGAGCGATTCTAAGTGTTTGGGTGCAAAAAAGGACCACATATAGCATAAATGTACCCATTCAAACACGTTGGAATAGTCCATTTGGTCACACAAGTTGCAGAACAAAAGTTGCACCACTTTGCAACTTTCAACTACTTGCATTTGATAACTTTTTTCCCAAGTGAAAGTTTTTCACCATGAGAAAATACCTCCAAGATAGAAGAAATAGAGAGAGGTTATTGTAGAGGGACCCAACACGATCTCATAGGATCAAAGGAGAAGTTTCTAAGCATCACAGTATCCAAGTAATAGCATGTTGAAGTTTGTAGTCATTTTGCACTTTGGACCCTTAAGGGATTGATCCGGTTGTAAGTAGCTCCGAGCAATTTCACGTGTTTGGGTGTGAAAGAGGACCATGTCTAATGTAAACATACCTATTTAGACGTGTTGGAATAGTCCATTTGGTCACACGAGCTGTAGAACAAAAGTTGCATCACTTTGCAACTTTCAACTACTTGCATTTGATAACTTTTTTTCCAAGTGAAAATTCACCACCATGGAAAAATGCCTCCGAAATAGAAAAAACTGAGAGAGGTTATTGTAGAGGGACCCAACACAATCTCATAGGATTAGACGAGAATTTTCTAAGTATCATGGTATCCAAGTAAGAGCATACTGAAATTTGTAGTCATTTTGCACTTTGGACCCTTAAGGGATCGATCTGGTTGAACGTAGCTCAAACCAATTGCATGTGTTTGGGTGTGAAAGTGGACCATGCCTAACATAAACATACCTATTCAGATGCGTTGGAATAGTCTGTTTGGTCACACGAGTTGTAGAACGAAAGTTGCACCACTTTGCAACTTTGCATTGCTTGCATTTAACATTTTTTCATCAAGTGAAAATTGAAGACCATGGGAAAACCACTCCGAGATAACAAAAAATGAGAGAGGTTATTGTAGAGGGGCCCAAAATGATCTCGTAGGATCATACAAGAAGTTTCTAAATTTCACAGTATCCGAGTAACAACATGCTAAAATTTGCAGCCATTTTGCACTTTGGACCCTTAAGGGATCAATTTGATTGAATGTAGCTTAGACTGATTCTGCGTGTTTGGGTGCAAAAGAGAACCATGCCTAGCATAAAAATACCTATTAAAACGTGTTGGAATAGTCCATTTGGTCACATGAGTTGCATAACGAAATTTGCACCACTTTGCAACTTTGCACTGCTTGCATTTGACATTTTTTCCATCAAGTGAAAACTGGACACCACAGGAAAACCACTCTGAGATAACAAAAAATGAGAGAGGTTATTGTAGAGGGGCCCAATATGATCTTATAGGATTAGATGAGAAGTTTCTAAGTGTCACGGTATTCGAGTAACAACATGCTGAAGTTTGCAACCATTTTGCACTTTGGACCCTTAAGGGATCGATCTAGTTGAGCGTAGCTCAGACCGATTATGTGTGTTTGGGTGCAAAAGAGGACCATTCCTAGTGTAGAAATACCTATTCAGATGCATTGAAATAGTCCTCTTGGTCACATGAGTTGCAGAATGAAAGTTGCACCACTTTGCAACTTTGCACTCCTTGCATTTAACACTTTTTCTATCAAGTGAAAATTGGAAACCACGGGAAAACCACTCCAAGATAACAAAAACCAACAAAGTTTATTGTATAGGGGCCCAACATGATCTCATAGGTTCAGAAAAATATTTTGTAAGTGCCACGGTTTCCATGTAATACCCCGTCAAAGATTGTTTCCCTTTTGCACTTTGGACCCTTAAGGGGTCGAGCAATTGAACATAGCTTGGAGTGATTGTGTTGTTTTTTCGATGGAATTAGGTGGGAAGCATACTTAACTCTATTTTAGTTTTGGTTTGGTTGGATTTCAAGTGATTTTATGTATTTTAGAAACCAATTACTGAGGGGCAGTCTGTATACCCTGTTTTAAGGGTTTTGAATGCATTAAAATGTCATATTAAGCCTTCCACCCACTATATGTTTATGTAACTTGATGGAAAGGATTAGTTAGGGTTATAAAACATGTGTGAAAAGTTTTGTGTGCAAGGGAGGTGAATAGAGGTTTTTTAGGTGATGCCCTAGATGTCAAATGGTGTATTTTTTAGTGAAAAATGGTGGTTTAGTGCTATGGTTTGAAGAAATCTTTGAGGGCAGTGATATCTCTTAAACTTTTAGGCTTGTGCATACCTTTTTGAAGGTGTTTCAAACTTTGGTTGGTTGTGGGAAGCTTTGGAGTAGGGGTTTTCAATAAACCATTGCCTAACTTGTGAAAGAAGAGGGTTTTGGGGTTTGTTATGTTAGAGGGCTTATCACACCCTAAACGTGGAGGAATTGGTGGTTTGGTAGACTGGTTAATGCTGCCCAATGGTGGTTTGTGTGTGATAGGAAGAATAAAGGGGGGTTGCTTGTTTTGTGAAAGTTGATCCAAAAGAGTATTATGAGGGTTTGATGGATGTTGAAGAAGGATTAAATGGGTGCCTAAAATGGTGGTTTGTTGCAGAGGTTGTTAAGGAATTCTGAGAGTTAAGGTGGGAAAAATAGGTTTGCAAACCTACAAGAGTGACTAGGTGCAAAGTTGAAAATAAGCCAAGATTGAGTTTTGAGGGAAGGAGGTTGGAATCATTTTCTATTGTGGAAGTGAGTTGATTGCCTCCTTATATTGCTATCAGAATCACTTCAAGTTTACATTTTTTTGCAATTTTTTCACATTGACAACTTTTCAATTTTTGCAATTATACATCATTTTGACAAATATGCAACATGAACTTTAAAATGACCCCAAAACCAACTAACATGACTTATTACATTATAAATTGGTCTAATATGACCTTATTGAATTGAAAAAACTCAAAACACAAAACTAATTTAAGACTTCCATGAACCAAATTTGCTCAATAACCTTGGTACCCCTGCACCAAATTTCATTATTTTAGTAAATCTCATTACAATTCCTTAGGCACTCTGTTCTCATAGATATTTTACAATGTCACTCATACATTCAAGATTCTCTTATAATGTCTACATCATAGGTGCTCATTATGAGGTTAACTTGAAATGAGTAACTTGAGATTCCCTCGCAAAGCTTCACATGCTCTTTTATAATGGCTTGAAATCAGAATTGAGATTTGTCAAGATCATCAAAATAAGGATGTTGCATTGCTTTTTTGGCTAAGATTTGCTTCTATGGCTCATAAATCAACATTTTCTACAAGGAGATACCAATCAATTTTTAGTAGTTTACTCACAAATACACAAAGTAAAAGAAGAAAAAGAGAGAGCATCCAAAATGGAAATGAAATGAAAATAGAAAGAAGACACTTATAGATAGGCATGGAAATCTCTCAACTTAGTCACTCCTAGTCATACATCTTCACTGGGAGTTCCAAGATACCTATTGCACACAACACCTCTCATGAATAGAATATCTTGAAATTTGAGATGCTCTTATAATGTCTACATCATAGGTTTTTATGATAAGGTTAACTTCAAATGAATAACTTAAAATTCCCTCACCATTATAATTGAGATTTGTCAAGATCATCAAAATAAGGATGTTGCATTGCTTTTCTAGCTAAGATTCTCTTGGATGGCTCATAAATCTGCATTTTCTGCAAGGGGACACCAATCAATGTTTAGCAGGTTACTTACAGATAGACAAAGTAAAAGAAGATGATAGCATTGGCATCAAACAAATTAATGTATATACAAGTATAAAATTAATAAGAACCAATGTGCATATACTTACAAATTAATCCAACAAACCACCCGGATCTACTCTACTCTTTATTATGTCAAGTATTGCCTCATGGTTAGACTCACAGACCTTCCACAAGGTCTTGTTCAAAGGTCTACCTCCATATTTGGTCAAACGAACATTGGATACCATGACAAGGTTCAAGTAATGAAGAATCTTACGATGCGTGTAAAATTCCTAAAACAACCAATGTTTAACACTCTTATGTAGCTTGCATTGTACATGAAGAACAAAAGCATGCCATCTTTCATGTATCAATACTCCATAAACCTGCATTTGAGCTAAGGAAAGAGTGTAGCTCACTCGATCCTGTTAGACTAGTACAACAATCCTCATATAGTGCAATGTTAGTATCATCAATCAACCAAAAAAATCTATGAACTAAAGATGTACCTTCATTATCTGGACCCATCGAAGCATTACACCACTCAATGATTGATCTTGCATCTTTCAACTTTGCACAGTCTTTATACTTTAACTCTTCTCATGCTAATGCTCTTTTCACGCATGCTCCCCCTTTCCATCCCTAGCCTCACAAAAGTTCTACATATGTTGAACACCTGTAGTGAGATGCATCCTGCACAACTAGTAGAACATGCACACATTCTTGAACTGTGCTGCACAATTATCCGACCATATTATATGCTGACCGAATACTATGCCCCTTTGAGCCAAATCATTGTAGAAAATCTGGAAGCAACTTTGCATGAACTCTGGAGAATTTTTGCAATCATCACTAATATAAAAGTGATACTCTTTCAATACCTTCATTTGGTCCTCTATACTATCAACTGCATGAATGAATTCTATGTGCACAAATATCAAAACTTGTGCGTAGTTGTAATACTATGACTGCACCTCACACTATGGTTGTAGAGTGTAGTTCTCTGCAAATTCAACCACTGATACTATGCTGCCAACTGGAAAGGTGTCCTTGCATAGCTTGAATTGCATGTCCAGCCATCGGGCTCTATGGGTATGCCTTGCATACTCATACACTATATTGTCATGAAACAAGGACATAAACTAATACACTGGAACCTTTTGAATAAACAAATCAAACATTTTTTCTTGAGACCCATTTTTTGTAATGTATGCCACTATTTTATACTTCTCGAACTCTACTAGTTTTTATCCCACCTCATATGTGCTTTCCATATGTTGACATAGTGGCATTCATTGCAAGCCACCCTAACGCTCACATGAACCATCCAAGCATGTTGTCCTGTAGAATATTTGGCCATCCTCTATTTCACATATTTTTTTTGATAAGAACTCTCTTGAAGATTTTGGTGGGTCTTCTATGCCACAATCCTACAAAACATCATTAGTATGCAAATCTAAACATATAGAATGATAAACATCATAGTGGTTAGAGAATTCAATATGTAGTCTACAACAACAAGTAGTGCATGTGTGATTTATCTTTCAACATAAAAAGGTTTAATCATTTCAAAAATTATTTGAAAAATACTAATTTGAGGATAATCATTTTGAAATTTACAAAAAAATTGGGTTTGAGTCGTATCCAAAAAATGCTTTGGATGTGGCTCACAATTCCAATTACTGATTCTCCTTCTTATGACATCCCTTTGATTCGAAGATGGCCTTGTGTTATTCTTCCAATACTCTTCAATTAGTGTTCTCAATGCTTCAACAACTTTTTTATCTTTTTGTGGCAATCTCCCCGAGAATGCCCATAATTTATTTGAATCAGTGCCCTCAATTCTTTGCCGCTTTTGAACGGCTTTTGATAAAGTTTTTCTACTAATTCTCATTTGTTCACTAGTCTTTTTAATGAGACAATCTCTATTTTTTTGATAGCTTACCAAAGTCGATGTAATGACACATTGGGTGACATTACTATCCTTTGAGCATGAGGTCTTACCCACACTCTCATAAGCATCCATTAGATTCTTCACAATGGTTTTTTCACTTAATGCATTGGATGTTCTCAACCCAAGAGTCTTCATGATGTTTCTATACTTTAAACCCTGCATCATTTTAACAAATAGTTGACATCTTGTGGTCTCATGTAGCCTTTCAAAGAAGATTTTCCAAATCTTATCAGCATATCTTCTACAAGTGTGTGCTAGAATCTTACCTTCCATGTGCTGCAAAATATCCCCATCAATATTAATCAAATACTTTGGCTTTCTGCGTAAAATTCTAGGTGGTGTTCTTCTAGGCACATACATCTCAACATTAGCAATTTCATCAATATTTAATTGAGGTCGGCTAGATTGCATACCTTCAATCGAGGGTGGAGTAGAAGACATACCTTGAGGTTCATGTGGGGATGATGGCATACCTTCTTCGTCAAATCCGAGTAATGATGTACTCTCAACTTGAGATGCAGTGGATGGTGTCCCTCCATATTCACTTGTGGTAGATGGTGTCCCTCCATATGCGCTTGTGCTTAATGGTGTGACCCCTTCATATTCACTTTTGGTAGAGGGTGTGTCTCCAACTATGGTATCTGAATGTTTCGTACAACGATGCTTTTGCATTCATGCCCTTTGTGCTACTAATTTTTTTTCTCTTTTTGATGGTTGAGATTCCTCTTCAATTGGCTTGTTTTCGTCAATCGTTTCCAATTTCTTCTTTTCACGATATGCCCTCAATCGTTCTCTCTCCTTTTCTTTGAAGTTTTGGAGCTCTTCATTTGTTAGTTTCTTCCTTGTTCATTTCTTTGGAATGGAGGATAATTTTACCTGTAGCATGGTAATCAGACGAATATTAGTTCATGGTGTTTCAGTCATTAGATGAACGTTTAGATAGGTTGTTTTATCCAATTTGCAAAAATTGTAAAATGTTGTAAAAAGAGGTGCAAAATAGGCTCTAGGTGTTTTGTTCTTAGAAAAAGGTCTTGGTGGACCTTTTCAGCATGTAATTACTTAATTTGGTGGTTCTTAGGCATTGAGGGATTCAAAAGTGGGAAAAAAGCAAATTTTGCAAAATTGTTGTCAAGGTAAAAATGCAAAAATTGACAAATGGCAAAACTTGGAAGTTTAGGAGTCAAGTAGGTGAAAGGTTGGTTTGGGTCATTTGGTATGGTCAAGAAAACATTTAAATTGATGGAGAACCTTGAGCAAGAGGTAGAGGGGATGTAAATAATGGAGAAAACAATAAAGAGACCCTATTTTATATTCAATTTTCTATGTTTTTTGCTGGTAAAACAGCATTGTGAAGCATTGTACGGCCTCGTACAACCATATTTTCATGGGGAAATCATCTAGAATGATTAAGCTATGAGTCTACAGTATTCTCCTTTTTGTCTCACTCAATTTCATGCAAATTTGAGTAAGTTATGGCTTGTTTACTGAAGACAGTTCAAAACCCTTGCTAGGGTAAACAAAATTAAAAGAAAATTGCATTTCTCTTATTCTAATAGATGGAATCACTTGAAATTTAGTAAGAAGGTTTTTTTTGTGTACTCTTTCATTTCTCAAAGTTTCAGACCAAGTGGTGATAGTTAGTGTTTAAAATCATGATGCCCTAGGCCATATTTTGGTGAAAAAAGGGGAAAAAGCACAGTGTAAAGTGAGAATTAAAGAATTTGTTTATGGTTTTTGATTCCTTCTTGAAGATATTGTTTTAAAAAGGTGTTTAGGGGTATTTTGAATCTATTTCAAGATTTTTTTTGGTGATTTTTCAAGTTTTTGAAGTCCATTTAATGACTGTCCTACCATGACAGTGATGTAACAAACCTAATTTTTAGTCAAGAATGGTGGTTTAGGATACATGTTTGATGAATTATCATGAAGTAAGTTTGAAGAATGATTCCTTCATGTTCTACAAAGATATTTATGCATGTTTGAAGCATTAAGAAGTGGAAATAGGCTTGGAATTGAGAATTTTCTTATTGATAGGGCCTAAATAGGCTTAGTTTTGAGAAGTTTTCATATTGGATATATCAAAGTTGGGAGTTGGGTTGAACCAATTAAATTTATGTTATTTAAAGTGTTTGAGAAGTTTTTAAGGGATTGTGTGCTTCGAACTCAGTTTGATGTCTTATATCCATGAGTTTTGTGAAGGTAAAGGAGTCCTAATTGAATGGAAAAGTTGAGATTTGGTTCAGTTTTGATAAGTTGATTGGAGTGAGATTGAGTTAAGTTGTTTTCTTCCTCTAGCACTACATCAAAATACCCTCGATGGTTTTTTGTTTTTGGTAGATGCTCTGCAAGATAGGCTACACCTTTGCCCATTTTGCTAACTTATCCTTGAATAAAGAGTCTTGAAACAGTGGATAGAAGGGTTAGAATCCCTTGTAGGTAGACTAATCAAGGAAACATTTAAAATATATGACAACATAGGTGATGAGGTAGCTTTACTGACGAGGTAATTTAGAAATACAGATGAAAAAAAATAGTTTGTATTGGTGCTATCAATGTGGGAGGAGTATATTCCAAGTTTTTAGAGACTTGTATGGAAAATTTGGTAGCATAGACAAGGTAATCAGCTGGTTTGTATAGATGTGGTTTAAAAATGTAATTGGAAAGTGTATAGAATTGTGTAATTTAAAATTTCCATTGAAAACCTAACGTTGTAATGAAAAACAAACAATTATCAACATGGAATATGCAAAACAACAAAAATGAAAGCAAGCCATAATAGAATGAAATAAAATGTGTAAAGACTTCACATACCTAAAAAACTAGAGTTTCAAATGGAGGATTTCTACCCAGTTATGTAGCCTAAGTTGCTTCTTCTTTCTTCAAACTCCTCAACAATTCACTTTTTCAAAAGCTTGTTCCCCTCCAAACTTCAATTGTATATCATTTTTCACTGGAATTCAGACTTGAATTGATATTATATGCCTTTCAATGTGAAAACTCTGCTATTTCATGCAAAGGTGGTGGAAAGATCATGAAAAAGGTGGTGGAATGTGAAACACATGCATGAACACTTCACAACATCATCAAAAAGCTACTTTTTGTCGAAGCACATGCAGAACCAGGAGAATATACAAAATGTGGGTCGAGATCATGGGTAAATTGAGTTTTTTTACCATTTTTAGAGCAAGCCAAAATGCGCTCGCATTATAACGCGAGCACGTTATTTCTTGCTAAAAACAGTCATATCTCTACTTCTTCAAAAAGTGCTCGCGTTATGAGAAAGTTGGTTTTTTTATAGATTTATTTTCTCTCTCTTTGTCTATTCTCTCTACCCTAATTCTATCTCTCTCCCCTCTACCCTTTACCCATAACACTTATACCCTCTATCTCTCTCCCACTCCCTCCCTCTC
>VDFB02353493.1:8109029-8256529 GCA_007258455.2 Sequoia sempervirens
TCATCCCACCCTACCCACACAACTCTCTCTCTCTCTTAAAATTCTCCCTCTCTCTAAAGACATACATAAATACATACATACAAGCATAATACAAATGTACATACAATCCTACATCCATACAAGCATACATACATACATATGTAGATACAATCTTACATACATATATGCATACATACAATATACATGCATTGATACATACAGGCATACATACATACATACAAGCATGCATATATACATACAGGACATACAAGCATACATGTACACACAAACATAAAAATATATGAACATACATTCAATAGAGTGGAATTTAACATAAAGGAAGACATAATGCGAGCGCATTATAACGCGTTCACGTTATGTCTTAGTTGACATGTTTCCCACAGAAGCAAAAAACCATGTCAAAACTGAGATATAATGTGAGCCTCGCATTATATCTTGCTTTGGGAATCACCAAGCCTTAGGATTGGTATTTGCCTTGGAATACCAACCCATAGGCTTGGAGGGAATTCCCAATTACCAAAGATGTTTTGCAAATTCTAAAAAAATTCACACAATCGGGTCTGTGCTCACTGTCAGGATTGCATGTGGTTCAATATCAAAAAAATCAAACACATGGGTAGTGTTAGGTTCTCTCTTAGCTATCCAACAATGTAATTTTTTTCACTTTCTAATAGTGTGAAGCTTTTCATCCATAATTTATTTTGTTTGTATGTCTCTTTTTTGCCAAAAAGTAGTGTTTGGTTTTGTTTCGTTATAAATTAACTGTTCATCAAAATTTCAAATAAATTACATTTTTAGAAACTAGACTCCATTCTACATTTTTTTTTTTTATAAATTCAATTACTTTCCAAAATTTGTAGGGGGAGATGGCCAAAATTTTTCTTTTCAGGAAGTGTCCACTTAGAAAATTAGTAAAAAATCAAATATTCACTAAAAAAATATCAAAAAAATTGTGCATCAACTACATACTGTTAGCTAACTTCTGATCGTAGCGATTTTAAAACTACTACAAAAAAGTTCATCGTGCTAGGATCGTACAAGAGTCGCTATGTTATGTTTTCCTGACAAAAAAAACACCAATTTGTGTATGTCCCTCTTTTGAACCCCTTAATCTCAACCATTTTCAAAATAAATTAGTAGTTTAGAAAGTAGACTCAGAGCATTTCAATCCTTGTTTTTGTTCCATCTCAAAATTTTGTGTGTAATTATCCTCAATTTCACGTCCAAGGTCAATATTTCCTGATTTTAGAAAAAAAGTTGCCACTTAAGCCCCCTTTTTGGGAACCATCTTGGTGCACTTACCCATTTTTCTAAATTGCAGCATGGACTAAAACAAGTCCAAAGTTCAGACTTGTCAAAAAAATAAGCTCATTTTTCAAAATTTAAGACCTGTCCAAGTAACAAGCTTATTATCAAAAGTTGAGACTTGTCAAAGCAACAAGCTCATTATCAAAAGTTGAGACTTGCCAAAGTAACTGGCTCTTTATCAAAATTGAGACCTATCAAGGCAATAGGCTCAATATCAAAGTTTGAACCCTGTCAAGGTAACAAGCTTAGTGCAAACAAATTCAAGATCTATCACAGTAACAATTACTTCAGATTAGCCAACAAATCTTCTTCAAAGTTCTTGGTCAAGAGAATTTGAGTAGTTCAAAATACTGCATAGTTTCATGATAACCCCTTTAGATTAAGGGGGGATGTTACTATGTTAATCTTCTAGGTTAACATATTTGCAATTTTATTTTTTCTATTTAAATAGTTTAGATAGTTACGAAATTTAAACTATCCTCCTCATTATAAAATAATGATGTATGCATTTCTTCAGATGTAATTTCTAGAGATACAATAAAATTTGTTTTGTATTTTGCCCTGCCCGGGACTAACAAAATGTTTCCTATAGATATAGTGCAGGTCACACCTCATAAAAATAGGATCTAGTTTTATGAAAAATGGAAAAAAAAGGAAGAGCCACAAAAGATTAAAGTGAAAGTGCATGTATTAGAAGGAACATGTTGCATTAGTGAGAATAGGGAAGAAGCATAATAAATGAGGAGATAAAATGATGAAGGTGGTGCACACAACAAGAGAGAGAGTAGATTAAATAAAAGAGGATAAGTGTAGATGGGGAGCACTCAATAAAAATTGCATCAATAAAGACTGTGTAGGTCGTAGCTAGAGAAGAAGTAATTGAGGAATGCAAGAGACGGAGAATGAAAAGAAAGAGATTTATATAGGAAAAGCAGAGGATCTTAGACAAATTAATGGAGAGATAATAGTAGAGACAAGAATGATGTATTTAACATACTTGTAGCAATATTTTTTGAATGATTCCTCAACATTTTCTTAGGAAAATTTCATAATGGTGGGAAGAATGCTAAATATTTTTTTAAATAAACCCTAAAAAGATACTTGATAATGTCCAAATTTCTTTTTATTTTTCCTACAACTATGTTTTCCTTTCTTTTCTTTTTTTCAAACAAGACTAGCATAACATAAAATAGGCTTCGATATCATGTTAGATAACTAAGATCATGAGTTTTAACCCTTTTTTAGGGGTAAACACTTTTGATCCAGAGCTATCATCTGGTGAGGTCACAAACGAGTGACCTCATCCCCAATTTAAATATTCAACAATTACACTCCACTGGGGTTTGAACCTTGATGGCAAGAACAACACCACAACAACTTAACCATCATACTATGCCACTATTGGCATGATTTTCAACCTTGATAACCATTAACCATGTTGAATTTATTTGTATAATCATTTTTCCCAAATATAGGAAAAACTTGACAAGATCATCATTCTTTATTTGAGAAAACTTACATTGTCTATAAACCATACTAGGAACCTAGCTTTCCATAGTCTCTCCTCCCCTATTTTAATGGTTAAATACCTCTGATATTAATGCCAAATTTCATACACATATGTATCCCAAAATGATAGACCTTACCACAAAGGGGGATCCTTTAAATATAGGGTTGAATGCAACCATCCATTAGGATGGCTATAAATTTTCATCAAGGTATATGATATTTAATTAATAAAATAATATTTTCAATTAATCTATTGATCATAACCAAACCCACATTTTTATGAGTTTTATGTCATATAATATAAGGATAAACCTTATTTTAAAATAGATCCATGTATAAGGTTATTAACTATAGTACCACTTATAAATAAGTGTTCCCCCTAACAAATATTGTGCTCTAACATTGACCTACATAGAAATGTAACATAGATTTATATTTGTAGGTTTTGCTTAACATACTATCAACATGTTGCCCAAAAGAGTAACTAGAAGAGGTAGAGATGTAGTTGCTAAAATGGAGTTTAGATGAGGTAGAAGAAATTTTTTGGTTGATGCGAGCTAGATTGGATGTTGTTGACTAATATCAATGCAAGGGTTTTGTTTAGAGAGAAGACTGTAGTGACATAGAACATGAAGAAATAGGTAAGAGTGGAGAGAAAGCTCGAAAGATGAATGCCTAAAAGTGAATGCAGGTAAATAAATATTATTGTGAACCAATTCAAGGATTGGGAAAGGCACATAAAAGGTGGCATCATTTTTTTGGAAATTTGAATCCAAAATAAGCAATCGACTAGATCATGAAAATGGAGGATAATTATGAGTCTACAGACATATTTGATCCTCAAGGGATGAGATTTCCCAAACCAAGTGGAAATTCCATGCTACAATATGGTTTAAGGAGTCACATTTTGATCATATGAGGCATAGAAGAGATAATATCACCCATGGGATTGGATGCTCTCCAAGTTGAGATGTGAATTCTTACTAGGTGGTACTCAATTGGATCTTTTGAAGAAGCTCTAAAGCTTGCAACAACATGATCTCAATGTGAAGAATTACATTGAAGAGTTTTATAAACTTGTTGTTTAGGTCAATCACTATAAACTTGATTAGAAAAAGCTGGCATGGTACATCCAATGAGAAGGAGAGGGTGATTAAAGTTACTAAATCAAGGTGGATTTTCTCTTCTAGTAAAATTTTCTTTAATTTTTCTCATAAGAAATATTTGTATTTTATTACTTATATTTTTTTAAACGTATAATTTGATATTATTATTGAAATGTAATTATAGAGGAGAAGAGAAAAGGGAATACTTCACTCTTTTTCCTTACTTATTCTACACTCCTTTGGGCCTTGTTCTAATTTATGTTATCTTGATAATTATTGTTATATATTTCATGTATAAGTTGACAAAATCCAAAATAACCTTCAATCTTTATAGCCCAAATGGTCTAATCATTATGATTCATGCATGTTTCCTCTTCTTGGACTAAATCATAACGACTCATATAACTATGCTCTTACTATTTGTACCTACAATAGAATTGGTTTTTAGGGAACAAATGGTGCCTTAGATATGTTTGGGGACACGCCTTAATTAGAAACCCAATTGAATTTGAGAAATATTGATTTTGGTTCCTTCAAAAATGTGCAAAATATGGATATTAAGTGAGTTGATTATGTGTTACTTATAATATATTTTTGTGACAAGAAGTGTATATTATTTATTATTTGTTATTACTACTTGCGATTTTGACCTATGTACCTTTGCTAAGTGTTCCCTTTAAATATAATTCTTCTAAGTGCTTATGCTTTTATTTACTTTGTATTAAGCTTAAATTTGGGCATTGGTGACTATTTAAGCATGGCATGTGGTTTGCGTGTGAATGAGATGAAAATGCAAGAGTTAGAATATAAGAAAATAAAACTTGGACATTATGGACATAATTGTGTATGTATTGGAGTCTAAAGTTGTACAACTTGGAGGAAACTAGAAGAAACAAGGGCATTCAAATGTGAAAAGAGTTATTTGTCATACAAGGAACACATAGGTTTAGGTATAGTTGGTTATCCAAATGGTTAAAGATAAACACAATCATGCTTAATAAATATGACATATTGAAACTTATATTGATTAATTTCATGCATAAGCTAATATAAAAGCATCAACCTCCAAACTTTTAGCCCTTGTGGTTAGCCATGCTAGTTCATACATTTTTCATCATCTTAAATTGGATCACAAGTTTGATTTTACCCTAGATAGAATAGCATTTGCATAATCTTAAATTGGATCACAAGTTTGATTTTACCCTAGATAGAATGGCATTTACATCATCTAAGTTCAGACATGCTTTTCACTTATGTCTTGTTAGCCCTTGTACCAAATTGAATTGTTGCTTGTTAGCTTGTATGTCAAAATATTAAAATTAATTTCTAGGATGCCATATTTAAAAATAACCCTCATGCACTAGAACATGACCCCTCCTCATAAATTCTCTAGCTTTCATATTATTGGTTCACATTATCATATTGAACTTGCAAGCACAAAGATGATCCATGTTATTTACGTGACATGTATTTGACACTCTTGTTTAAAATTTAATTTTTTCCGTAAGCCCAAGCCAATCACCTTTTAATTAGTCATTGTTCATCATTTTCTTTGCCAAAATATTTTAATTGCATGTCTAAATTAAATATAAAAAACATCATCTTTATATCATTTCACAAGACAAATTTCCAAATAAATTATAATGACATAAACTAATAATTAATAGCACCTTCTACATTAAAAATTTGACAATTAAAAAGATTAATTACTTCACACTCCTTATTAAAATAATTATTCTCTAACTTTTTATACAACTCTTTATAATTTGCATAATTTTGAATTCATTAAAATAACTCTCTATAATTTGATTAGATGACATGAAATTAATGAATCCTCTATGCGGGCGAGCAGTTAAAAAAAATCGTAAGTTCAGAAGGCGAGTAAAAGTGAAGAAAATTATGGCAAAGCAAACAAACATTGAGATGAGATAATTACACTCACTCACTTATAACAAATAATTATCCATTCACGAAACACCGACTTATAACAAATAAAACGTTCGATGAGATTTTTCCTCCCAATTAAAATGTCTGAACAATATTCAATGCCAACGAGTCGTAGAAAAAGACGCTCTTTCATTTTCTGGGAAGAAAAACTAGCAAAGCCGTAAAACAAACGTTCGATGAGATATTTCCTCCCCATTAAAACGTCTGAACAATATTCAATGCGAAGAGTCGTAGAAAAAGACACTTCAATTTCTGGGAAGAAAAACTAGCAAAGCCCTAAAACAAACGGTGGAACTCGTCTTTATCCAACAGATTTTGAACAAGCGTTGAAATTTGCATTAACTTTAATAAACACCACAAATACATTGAATTTTCCACAATTTTTCCAAAATATACTTTTCTAACTACATTCAGAAGAAGCGTGGAAAATTGAATGGAGGAGATTTCGCCCCAATTTCGCCGGTAGAATAAACGTAGAATAAGTTTCGGGTGAATTATAAATCAGCTTTAATTTCCATTATTTTCACACACAGAGAGCAAGTTGTTTGGAGGAACAGATAACTGTCGTGCAATCTGCAATAAAGATGGTGATGATGTGGTTCTTGTTATTAGTGGTGATGCCCTGTTCTTTCGCATGTTATGCGGACGAAAGAAATTCCCTGTTAGATCTCAAAGAGGGCTTAAATTTCACTTCCTCTTATTCCACGTTGCAATCGTGGAAGGGATTTAACTGTTGCGCGTGGAAAGGAGTCACCTGCCACCCAATCACTGCCCACGTCCTTTCCTTGGATCTCAGTCCTCAGTCCCTTAATGCCTCCTGGATTACTGATGTCCATTCCTCTTGGCCATTCATGTCGTGGAGGGAACTTCGCGGGGGACTATTCCAACTGGGGCATCTGGAGCGCTTGGACTTCAGTGAGAATGCCTTCTTTCCTTCTCTTGCCATCCCTTCACAGTTTCACAAGCTCAGCAATTTGAAGTATTTAAGTTTGTCCGCCTCTAATTTTATTGGTCAGATTTCAAGAGAGATTGGTAACATGTCCAGTTTAACATATTTTGATCTATCTGATAATCTTTTGAATGGCACCATCCCAACATCTTTGGGTAAACTGTCAAACCTCACACAGCTAAGCCTCAGTTCAAACTCTTTGAGTGGCACCATCCCAACATCTTTGGATAAACTGTCAAACCTCACATATCTTGACCTGAGTTCTAACTCTTTGAGTGGCACCATCCCAACATCTTTGGATAAACACTCAAACCTCACATATCTTGACCTGAGTTCTAACTCTTTGAGTGGCACCATCCCAACCTCTTTGGATAATCTGTCAAAACTCACATATCTTGACATGAGTACTAACTCTTTGAGTGGCACCATCCCAACATCTTTGTGTAAGCTGTCAAAGCTCTCAAAACTTTACCTAATGTCTAACTCATTGAATGGCACCATCCCAACATCTTTGGGTAAGTTGTCAAAGCTCACAGAACTTTACCTTGGTGCTAACTCTTTGAATGGCACCATCCCAACATCTTTAAGTAAGTTGTCAAAGCTCACATATCTTTACCTGAGTTATAACTCTTTGAGTGGCATCATCCCAACGTCTTTGGGTAAGTTGTCAAAGCTCACAGGTCTTTTCCTGAGTTCTAACTCTTTGAGTGGCACCATCCCAACATCTTTGGATAAGTTGTCAAAGCTCACATATCTTGACCTGAGTTTTAACTCTCTGAGTGGCACCATCCCTACCTTTGTAGGTAACCTCACCAAACTCAGACAACTCGATCTTAGAAACAACCAACTTAGCGGAACTTACACACTTTCTTTTATTGATAAAATCCCCAATATTGAAGAATTGTATCTTTCCCGGAATATGTTGACTATAAAAGTCAATGCCACTTATATTCCCAGTTTTCAACTTGAATACATAGAATTGGGATCTTGTAATATACAAGGGGATTTTCCAACTTTCATTTCAACTCAATTCTACTTACGCTCACTAGATTTATCTCAAAACTTTCTTAGTGGAAATATCCCCGATTGGCTATGGGATTCTATTCCGCTTTATTATCTCAACCTCTCATCTAACCAGTTTGTAGGTAATTTACCCATCAAGCTGCTTGGCTTTGAACTCAATTATGAACAAGGATCAAGAATTGATTTGCATAACAATAAGTTACAAGGAAATATTCCCCATTCTCTACAAAATGTAGGTTTTTTGGATCTTTCAAAGAATCTATTTGATGGACCCATTCCAATAGGTATTGGTAAATATGGACAAGCTCTTAGATTTCTTTTGTTGGCCAAAAACAATTTGAGTGGTGTCATTCCACATTCTATCTGTGAGTCAAGTACTTTGCAAGTTTTAGACTTGTCAAATAATAGACTTAGAGGTAAGATTCCCTCAAGTTTAGACCAATGCTCTAGGTTGTCCATGTTAAATCTTGAAAATAATGATCTCAAGGGAAGAATTCCAAATATATTTGGGAATATGACTTATCTAGAAACATTGAAACTAGGTCTCAATGGGCTAAAAGGGAACATACCGTCATCCCTTGGAAATTGTAGTTCTTTGGAAATCCTAGATCTGAGGAATAACAATATTCATGGGGGTATTTCCACTTGGATTGAAAGCTTGAAAAGTCTTCGCATCTTAATATTAAAATCTAACAAATTTGGTGGCAAGATACCCTCAGAGTTATCAAACTTGCAAAATCTTCAGATATTGGATATGTCAAGCAACAAATTTTCAGGCATTATTCCAAGTGGCTTTATGAACTCAAGTGCAATGGCAAATCAGACAGAAAACTCAGAAACTCTTGAATTAAATACCACAAATGTTGGTACAATTTATATAGATAGCATAATCATTACAAACAAAGCACAAGATATGGAGTATGCAAGAATTTTGAGATTAGTAAAATGTCTTGATCTATCAAACAACAATTTATCAGGTAAAATACCTTGGGATATTGAATCCCTCAAAGGATTGATAATTCTCAATGTTTCAAGAAATCATTTCAGTGACAAGATTCCAAAATCCTTGGGAAGCATGGTACAACTACAATCACTTGATCTTTCCAAAAATGAATTGTCTGGGATGTTTCCTGTTGAGCTGCAACATCTCACATATTTGAGTTACTTTGATGTGTCTCATAATAACCTATCAGGAGTGATACCACAAGGAGGACAAATGATGACATTTGATTCTTCATCATTTTCCAACAATTTAGATCTATGTGGCCTACAAATCAATGTATCATGCTCAAAAAACCATCTTGCTTCTCCTAGTGATGATGAAAAAGATAAAGAGGGGCTGGAGGACGATATATGGTGGGATGTGGGAATAGGAATGGGCTATGCATTTGGATTTTCAGTTCTAATTTGGATGTTGTGTTTCTCCAAATCTTGGAGTGGAAAATGTTTCAGAGTTATGGATGGCATCATTGACTCTCTTTTTCGAAGATTAAGAGAAAATTTGTGTTACACAAGATAAGATATTTTCTTATATTCATCGTCTATACAGCTGTATAATCAATGTACCAAATATGTCAATTATCATACCACCAATAAAGGAAGAGTAAGTTTAATTCATAGGTTTTCTTTACATTAATCATTTTCTTCAATTACTTAAATTTAGTTTGTAAAAGTCTCATGAGTTAAATCTTTATCTGTCTTCTACCCAGGTTCCAAAAACAAGTTAGCAATCTCCCGTTATTGAGATAGGGCACTAACATTCCCAAGAGGAGCGCATTTTGGGCCTTGAGAAATGCAGTTTCCTCTTGTTGGAAGTACACAAGTACAAAAAATCATTTATATAATTCAATCATTATCAGTTCAGCCATGCTGCTGATTTCAGAGTTAGAGAGGTACAAACTCAATTAGCCAGAAAAGAAATTTTCTGGAAATTTTTTATTTTATATAATTGTTACTTCAGTTCTTAATTTTAGTTTCCTTTTTCCATTTTTGCATTGATTCCACATCGTAAGTGCTAGAAAAAAATATATTGATTTCTATACTTTCAGTATAAAAGAGCAAACTAAAAATTAGCATGACCTTATTGTGAAATTATAAACATATGATAAACATCATATTATGTTTTGACCTTTCTTGCTCGCCCAGTAAATTATGTTTTTGAGATTTACATATTAGCATGTTCTTCGTAAATAGTAATGTTCAATTTGCAATAGTGATCACTATGTCTCCTTGAGTTTTCAACATCTTTGTTGGTATCAAAGTCACCATTAGTTTAGCATCAGTTTTTGCAGGTCAATGAGTTACGTGTAAAGGATAACATATTCAATTGAGTTTTCAACATCTTTGCTATTAGAGGATGCTGGATAAACTTCTCATATGCTTTGAAGACTCTGGTCTTGGATGCTTATCATCCATTTCAGGGAGCGCTACGGTTCAACCAGAGGTTTGTTTCATATGAGTGGATACGTACTTTCTTGCTTTGAAGATTATTCCTGACTGTAGTTCGTTGATATGCTTTCAGTGTACAGGTTTTTATTCAAATTTCTCAATTATTCTAGCAAACTTTTATTGGAGTTTGGGACAATTGTGTATTTGTATATGGCACCCTGTTCCTATACCCGTTTTTCCAGAACTAGCTGGTACTCACCTTTCATTTTATCATGCTCATTGCGTTGAATACTACTTTTAAGGCAGAGTTTTTATTTTGGTGTTGCTTAACAAGAAATTTATATAGATGACATTTGTTTTATGACAGCTGAGCCACTTAAAAATTCAAAACTGATGGAGGGGGTGTTGCTTAACAAGGGATTTCCAGAGAGCCAAGGCAGTTGTAATTCATCATTTAGTTCAAAGTTTCTGAGGGGAATTGATCTTGGGCAAGAGTGTGAGAATACGTATGTTATCCTTTCCATTTGCTCGCATCGGCTTTACATTATTCCAGTTTAAGCCACTCAGTTAATGTTTCATATTGTTCGGAAATCAAATGAGGTTGTCTTTTGGAATAGTTTTCTAGTTTCTTGAAAGTTGTAAAGTCAAACGCAGGGTTTAAAGAAATAAGGAACTTTGTTTGCAAATATCATTATCTGTAGTTATTTTTTCATAGACAACCATACTATCTTTAATTTGTAGCATGACTTTTGTTGCCAGTATTGTATATTTATTGTGTATTTGATATGTTGTAAGTATTTTTGCTTCATGTTAGATTATACACTCAAGAAAACTTTTCTTGTATGTCGATTATACACATTTTAGACAATTATATGTGGTGTAATAAAATTTTATGGAGCTTGTATATTGGCAAATATTGTACAGTCTCCTGAGGAAAGATTGCTGAAAAATTAAACAGGTCTTTGCTGAATACTTGGGAGGGGCATGGCAGTGCACAGCATCTTGATGTTCCAGACTTAACATTGTGTGGCTTGGAAAGCAATCTTTGCGGGGACAACACAAAATTCATGTCATTTTCAGATTTGATCTGAATGGTAAGAAAGATGCTAATAAGAATGCTTCCACTTTTAATATCAAGCCTCAAGATGCATAAACAATAGACATATCTACTATTTCAGCATTTGAAAGTGCTAGCCCTAATAAAATGTTAATTATTGCTTGGTTGGCAATACAGAGTTAACAGCAGAAAGTACTGCTGATAGAAAGATTGTTCAGAACAGGAGAAGGATGGACTGGAGGATATTGGCCCCATTGCCTTGAATGCCTTACTAGGATAGTAAACTGCGCAGAGCATATGAAAGGTACAGACACAGAACAGTTCTTTCACAATGCCAATTTAGAATATAGGTGATAAATGCTTAAACTCCACCAACAGTTCTATGGAGAATGGGTTTTTCAGATTATCAACGAACAAAGATGATTTGATTCATCAAAATATATTACTCAATCTATCTTCAAAATTAAATAAATCAAAGATGCAAGAAGATGGGGCTCATAAATGATACAACAGGTTCAAGGGAAGATAGGTTTGGAGGAAAGAAAAAGAGTAGCCCTTACAGTGTTGGTGTCATTGGAGAAGATAGTAAGCAATGTTCTAGTTGTTCCTTGATATACCAAGAAACATCATGGGAAGGCCCTTGTGCCTGGAAGATCTGTCCATCCTAACATAAATATACCTGATTACAATTATGGTCGAGGAGTTGTTTCCAGTCATCAGTTCATTATGCTCCTGTTCATCAAGTAGGTAATCCCTTTATCTATCCAGATACTCCAAACAGAAATCTTTATGGGTGAGGAAATTGCAAGGCCAAGACGCGCAATAGAAATATACTTCACAATGCTGGTATGGTTTTCTACATTCATCTTAATGTTTGTTTTCTTGAACACGGTCTAATATTTAATGCTTTTATTCTATTAAAATTATGCATTTCTAATTTAGAGTTTTTTTAACCAGCATAGCCATAGTTAGAACCAAGACAAGAGGTACTGCACAAGATCTCATATTGGCCAACTTCTCATACGCTTATGAGATATAGTGCATTGGAATCAACAAATGGGGTATTGACTCACCATCCAATGTTAGTGGCCATGAAATACTTTCCTCCTTTACAGCAGTCCTCCTGTCTTTCCCTGCACTTATCATAATTTATCCTAATTGAAATGTGACATCTTTTTCATTTGACCAACTGGACTTTGGATCATTTGGATCAGTGTCCCTAACATCCTTGAGTGTGTCCAGAGCCAGGGGAGAAAATAAGCTGCAGTATGCTGAAGAGCGATCTTACGTTTCAGGTTCAGCAGCTTCCCAAACTTTCTCAAATGAAGAAGATAGTTTCAACCTGCTGAACCATTGAAGAAAGAATAGCAAGCCGAAGAGAGCTCAGTCTTTCAAACTCGGTAAATATTTTGTATGTTTATGTAAAATTTGATTCCTTTCATTATAACGGTTTTAGATTTTGTTTACTTTAGATGGTCCCTTCATATTTCATCTTTGATTGCTTTGGCTTCAGGGTATTGCATTATTTCAACTCTGAGTTTTATGAGATTTTCATCCCTATTGTATTCAGGGCAGCAACACCGAGTATCTATTGTACAAAGAAGATTTCCTGCATTTTCATTTCCAAGAGAATCCTAGGGACAATTCCTCCACTCCTTGAATTGACCATACTAGCAATGACAGAAGCTTACATAGTTAAGCTCATCTTGTGACTTTTTCATCGTTTATCAGTTAAATGCCCTGTTGGACCTTTTTCTGTCTAAAATCAGGCAAGAACAGAATGCAAAGTTGGCTATATATTCAGGATTAATTTATTGTAAATGTACTTATAGGATTATGTGTATAATTTTTACTTTCACAAATATATGTATATTTGACTCTTTACTTGCTAATCTATCCATTGATATGTGATTACGATAAATGATATTTTTGATGACACTATGCTTCTGTTGTGCTATTTTAGTTACCACTTGTCCATAACTGTTGCTACTATGATGTGTGTAAAAATATGGTTGTTTCTTTGAGTCTATGAATCTCTGCAGACATAACTCTTTTGATGTCAAGAATATTGATTTCTAAACAGGTTTGGAGATTCCATTAAGCATACTTCAATTACATATTGAATAAGAAGAATTGAACTGCTGTAACATTCTACTAATCAAATGACCAAAAAGGAAGAATAATTAACAACATAAGAATGGAAGACACTAGGATTTTATACCTAAGAACTCAAATTTTGGGACAAAACCGCCACCTTCAATAGGTTAATGGTTTCATCATTGTCCCAGCGGTTGTCTGTAAAGTGCCTTGACAAATTTGATGTTTAGACCCTCTTTTTCTGCCTTAGGTATTTTGCCAAACACTTTCCTTGCAATCTCCAATTTGTTGATGTTTTGTTTCAGTTTGCTTTAAGTGGTTTTGTTATGATGCCAATGATAGTTTGAAGCATAAAAATGATTGCAAAGTAACTAAATGAAAGACTAGAATGATATGCAACTTCTTTTTGTTCTTTTCCAAATGCAAATACATGTAATTCTGATATGAAATGCACACCTACAGCCAAGAGGCATTTCCACAAACACTTGGCATGCAAACTATGAAGTAAACTATGCAATGAAGTACGAGAGACATTTTATCAAACAATTGTTGTGCAATCAGCCTTGACATTAAACAATTGCCATGAATCACCTTATCTCTCCAAAATGTATTGCAAGGTAGGTGAATGTCTACAATTGAAATGACAGCTAAATATGTTTCAGTCAAGACTCTTGGCATACAAAGACTAATTGCAATTCTGAGGTATATGAAATGATTACAACTAGGAGATAGCCTTAAGCTGATTACAATTAATGCAAAACTATAAACTGAAATGCAATAGCTATGATAGCTAATTCGATGGAACCTGGGATATGTTGCAGCCACATATAAAATATTTGAATCTTCTATGCCTCCAAACCATGAAATCGTCCCTGCATGAAGTGCGCCAGCTTGCTTGAAAACTCAGAAATTTGTATCTCCTTGTAACATCAAAATCGTCCCTTGGCAAAGGAAATTTGGGACTGATAATACTTGCAACATATAACCAGACAAATGCCTTCACAAAATCGATTTCTTCCTTGACTAGTTCGACCTCACAAGCTGATTGAAAATGGTTCACCGATCTGCAATCATGAAGAAAATCGATGCTCCTCTAATTCTCAAAATTTGGCTTTGAAGCCACAACATTTTGCCACAAATTGAAGGACTGAAATATCATCCACTCTCTCCCAGCTAGGGTTGATATTTCACAACCGAACCGGCACTTTAGAGTCTTCAAACCCTCAGGCAATTCTTCAAGCATTCAAGCTCTCCAAATCTAATTTATGAAATGTAATTCTCAAATCTCTCAAATGCTCTCCAAAAGTTCATTTTAAAGAAATTACAATCACCTCCAAGAAGCTTCTAGAATATTTTATTATTTAAACGACTTTTTAATATTTCATTTTATTTTAGTCATTTTTATTAAATTAATTAAAATATAAAATCATCTTACAATATTTATTTTTGAAATAACTTTATAAATAATTAATTTAATAAATTATTCCCTTATTTCTCCAATTTAACCTTCAGGAAAAATAAAGGCTAAAAATAATATCATGTAGTCATCAACAAGGGGACATTACATTATCTAATCACCCCCTATTAGAATTGGCAATTACACATAGATGACCAAAACTCAGTTTTTGCTATGCATTCCTTCATTAGAAGTTAGTGACTCACTTTATCATGGATCCATAGTGCACCAAACAAATTACTTGATCTTTTTATAGATCACACCTTCACAATGTGGAGGATTTTGGCTCCCAAAAATTACACAATGAGCGATGACAACTTAGTGAATGACATGGTTGCCACTCAACCATACACCACTCTAGCCAAGAGCCTGAAATTCTTTGCCTCCAAATGTCTAGAGATTCCTAAATTGTCAAAGTTATTGAACTAGATGGGATTGCTATAACAACACTCTTTCTCCTCCACTAAGGGGAATGATCCTAATGCTTAAAAACCATTATTTCTCTTAGACATATAAGAGATGCCAAAAACAACTTTCAACACATCCAATAGAACAATATTTATCATTTACTTAACACCAAACAACAACTCAGGGAATATTGTTTGAGGTGTTGAATAGTTTATAAAACAAGATTTTCAACTAACTCTTGAGAAACGAGGTTAACTTGGAAACAAGAATAAAAACTACATCTACTCTTTTTTTCCTTTAGATGAAAGGTGCAAAACACCTTTAATTATATTAATATAATACAAAATTTGTTACATACGTACGACAAATTGGTCATAGCACCAAAAATTGCAGCTTTGACAAATTTTTCATACTTACATAGAGGCACTAAAGGTCCAAAAACTACATAAAATAGGAATAGGGACTGATGCCTTAGAGCTGTCACAAGAATTGGACTGTCTGTCACATTAGAGAGGAACATCAAAACCACATCTAAATACAACACTTTCCTTTGCATGTCCTTAAGTAATTCTTCACCCATGAGCAAGTGAATGGCAGCTTCGACACTGGAGCAATTGAAAGAGAAAATGGGAGTGAGCAAGGTGGAATCACAAGGTCCCATTACGGGAGGCTTCCTTTTTTGTGGGTGAATGTAGATTCTCTTGTCCATCCTGATATGTTTCATCATGTCACCGGCATACAACAAATACCTAATTGAAGCACATAGTGATAGCCAAAGTAGGCTTTTTAAGCTTTGCCTTCATATGATGATCAAATGGGAGAATACATGCCCAATAAATTATGACTTGAATGCACATGCTACAAAAAGGGACAAGGGGTAGTGATGGCGCAAAAAAGATGTATAGAGAGAGAAGCCAACCTTCTGATTCGTAATAGATTTCTATCAATTTAATCTTTAATTGTCTCAATATGAGTTTAAATGGAGAGACAGGTGGCAATAATGAGCCATTAAAAAGACTTGGTTATCAAAATGCCTCCGCTAGTTGCCACGTAGAGCGTCACCCCATTTTTGGTGGCATGGACTAATGAAAGATGTCCTGAAAAAGAAATTAGGTCCTAGGAAAGATCGGGGTCATTTTCTCCTCTTAAGACCTTTAATAGATTACTAAACTTAGGATTTGAGGAAGGAGTGATAACTATTGAGTCTTCGAGGTTGGCTAAGAGACTGGCCACATTGATTGTTTCTTTGTAACAATGGTTGTATTCATAGTTGTCGAAGTTGTTCAATATTTTTCATATGTTTTGAAAATTACGTTCAATATTTTCATATGTTTTGAAAATTATGTTGAAGCTTTCAATTGAATATCAATTTGTTCATGATTGTATTTATGATATCACAAATTCACCTTCAATTGAAATGTTCTTGAAATTACCATTCTTTGCCAAGTTAAGGTGCATTAGGAGGGCATATATCTCAACAATATTATTTTTCCTCATTGGTAACCTTTTTACTTTTTCCAATTGGAGATTTCCTAAATTATCTTGTATCATGCAACTTGTACTGGATCAAGACTTGGGTTGTCCTTGGAAGCGCCATCAAAATTCAATTTTACCAAGGATTTAGCAAGAGGAGACCATCTAATTATGTTTTTGACAATGTTGGGTTTGACTTTAGCAATTGAACCCCATACAAGTGCAGGTTTAATGTTGGGCCACATTTGTAGGCTCTTATTATCGTAGTTTGAGAACCTATCTTCCTAGAAGAGTTTTTGAGAATGTTGGACATAATAGATTTAGAAATTGAAAGTTCAAACTTGGCAATTATATCTTCAAGTTTGGAGAAGGAATTCCTAAAGATCTTGTAGTTATGTTCAATCCAAATATGCTAAATGATTAGGGAGGGGTTGATTTTCCAAATAGAAGCATAGGCAAAGTCATTACGTAGATATGACCAACTAAGGAAATCTTGGAGGAGAGACTTTGGAAAGATGCCTTCCCAAATCTAGTTTCCTTTCCAATCATTTCTAGTAGGCAATGTTTATATTGTAGTTCAATAATAGGTGACCAATGTCCTCTTCCAAACCGTAGAGCACACATTGGAAAGAGGGGAGATGTCCATCTTTTCTAACCCTTTTTCTATTAAAAATCATACTATGGAGGGTAAGCCATGCAAAGGCACCCAATTTTGGGAGGCCTTCATTGTTAAAACACAACTTGTTTGCCCAGGATGCAAGAGAGGGCATCTCAAAAGAGGTGAGTTGGCCTTGTTTAAACTATGTATTTTCTTGTCTTGGATTCCATATAGATCAATTCATCATCTTGGGGGTAATAGAAGAAGTATCCATGTGCTAGGATTTCTTCTAATAGACCTTTCTAATTTTCAAGTATGTTGTATTGATCTAAGTTGTCCCACTTTGATCTTGGGATAGAGGCTTTCGTTGATAGCTCTAGATAATCCTTTACTCTAATTCCCTACTCTTGCTTCAAATGTTGTCTTGGTTCAAACTTTTCTTGCTTTAAGGAGATCCATCCTTCAACTTAATGGGGTGTAACCATTCCATGACTCATCCCAAAAGAGGGCTTTAGCTCCATTATTAACGATCAATGGCAACTTTAGTAAAATTACTTTCCTCCTTGATCTTATGAAATTCCATACTTTGGATCTAACTAGAGGGTTTGAGAATATAAAGATTTGCTACTTATCCCTTGTGTCCAATTATTTTTCCTACACCATTCTAGACCCAATTGCTTCTAGTTTTGTGTACATGTGCTAGGTCAATTTTGTTCCCAACACTGTGTTTTAAGCTTCAAGGTCATGAATTTCTATGCCTCCTAAAGATTTTGGTTTATAGGCCTTGTCCCAAGATATTACACTTGTCCTTTTTTATTTGCACTTCCTTTCCACAAAAAGATTCTTAGCATTTTTTTTAGTTCTAATTTGACACTCATGAGATTTTTCCCACATCATATAGATGTTAGGAAATATTGCATTCAACCCACAAACTTATTATGTTTCCTACATAACCCCATGAGAGATAAACATCCATACAAGTAACCATAATGCATAGATCAAATAGACAAGCCACAAGATCATACAAGACATACCCTGGGAACACCCTCAAGAGGGGAAAACCTAGCTTCCAAAAGCATCCATACTCCATCATAATATTCAACAATAAAACAATACACGAATTAAAATAAATACCTCTCAAGCATCAAACCTTTCAATGCATCCTCATGTGTCCAAGCATGGATCCACACATCCCATGCCATGCTTCACATATGCACTCCTCAGAAAGACTCAATAATGACAACCCACTCACCCAACCAACCTTAAACACTAAACATGTGCTTGTTTTTATAGATTCAAGCTCACACAAATACAACCGGGTGGTAAGATAAAACCATGTGCCAAAAAACCACTAATCCCTTATTTAATATTTGGTACTAAATTTTCACCTTATTTAATATTTCCCCAATATTAAATTACTAGCACTTGCATCTATAAGAGATTCAAGGGGTACGTCGATAGACTGTCCAGTGTTTACCTTCAAGGTGGACAGTGATCAAGGTCCAAGGGCAACGGTAAAGAAAACATGACCTGTTTCAAACCCACACAGAAAAGAACAAAGAGTAATGCAAAGTAGTTATGTACAGCAAAACAAAGGAAATTCTGAGTAAATAAAGATCATAAATCTTTAGTGAAAGAGATGTTATCATTGCAAAAAAGACATTACCTGTTAAATAAAAAATAGATCCTAAAATTAGAGACCTGCATACCTGCATTTCAAATAAAGAGCACGTACTACTAATCGAAGAGCCTCGTCTACTTGGTTAACCTTATAGAGGCCATCAATTAGAGTAGTAAATGTAACTTCATCTGGAGTACAATTAGCATCCCTCATCTTAGCCACCAATTCGAGAGCTTCATCTACGTTGCCTACCCTGCAGAGGCCACCAATCAGGGTAGTAAATGTAATTCTATTGGGACAACAATGACCATGCATCATTTTATCTAACAACTCTAATGCTTCATTAATATAACCCCACTCATAATGCGCTCTTGTAAAACTGTTAAAAGTTATGACATCTAAAAGATTAGAACTAACTTGTTCTATTTTGGTTAGTTCCATTGCTAGGAAAAAAAGCTTAATTTATTTTTGGGAACTATAACATATAAATACATGCATTTGTAATCAGGCAACGATTGATTATTTTTATATTGATTTGTAGTGAGATGAATTATTTTAAAAAAAGGTTTTCTAAGGAGATGAATATTTGGAATGAAATCTATGTAATTTGCATAATGAAGATTAACTGTCTTCAAAATTGAGAGTGGCTCACTTGCAAGTCTGGTTTGTACTGTTTATTTGTCCTAATCTATCTAACAAGGTTCACTGAATTTCAACCAAAAAGTTCAAAATTCGACAAATCCCATTACAGTCACTAAAAAATTGTCTAAATTTGTCTTACTAATCATTTGTATGCAACACAAAAGATTTTATTAAAAAACCCTACGAAAATTGTTGCTTCTTTGTCGGGAAATTCCAGTCATTTTTCAAAGAATGGCACTGAAAAGCTAATGAATGTAGTCCTTCGTTGTGAAACCATAGACAAGGGCTAGGTTCATAGTGAAAACGCCAGCTACAGTATTGGTTGTATTGTCATGTCCATGTGCACATCAACTACAAAAATGTCAGCTGCGATATTGGTTGCACTATCATGTCCGGCTTCACGATTTGGCAAAGCTCATATCCCTTCGACGAAAAGATTCCACTCACTACCAAACATAGAGCCAATAAATCAACCTTTACTCCCAGCTGCTTGAATCAGTATCTTAAGGTTTTAATTTTTGGTTTTAAATTTTCAATTAATTTTGAATATTATATTACATGCTTATAAATTTAAATATATGAAATTAAAACATACTATTATAGTATATTCTTATTATTATTAATGAATATTTTAATATCATAATAAAAATATTAAAAAATATAGAATTATATTCTTCAAATTATATCACAAATATTTTCTTGAATATTATCATTGACAAATTTGATTTAAATGTTTTCCTTGCAAATGCAGACCCAAACATGAACCTCGTGATGTGACATAGATTCTAATCATAATAGAATATTACTGCTTATATTTCTGTAAATTTGTTTCTTCATGAAACGAACTGCTATTTCAATTTTTTATAGATATAGTTTTTCTAGAATCTTACAATTTCAGTGAGATATATCCATTTGAGGCCTCTCTTCTTTCAAGAGGTTTGACTTGTTAATGTCACCTTCCTTTGGCCCTCCAATTTGTGCATTGGGGGAGCTATTAAAGAGTAAAACCCATCTTCTAAAGTCTCTTTGATTTACCGATATTAAATTATATGTACCTTGTTGGTGTAACTTGCATATGTAAATGTGTACTTTGCATATGAAACTTGCAACACAATTATCTTGAGGTTATAAACTTAATGGGGCAATCTACATTTTTGTAACTTAATGAGAAGTGTATAAATAGAGTCGATGCTCACAACTTTTTCAATGACTTGAATCACCTTCATTTACTTGTATTCATTTATATAGTGTCATTATTCTTTTGGTGCCTCTTGACACCATCACACATTGATGTTCTTCTTATGCTTTTGCATTTTATTCCTTGTTCAATATAAACCTGTGTCACTAATTTTACAGATGAGCAATCTTTAGCACATGTGTAAGATGTTAACATCTAATATTTATGTTTTCAAATATAAACCTAGAATAAACAGGACAACATATGCTCAAACCCAACACAGAAAATTTGAGACATTCAATAGAGCCAACACCAAAGCTGTCAAAACAATAGAAGCGGATCAACCACCTATTACTTCTCTTAGCCTACTCATATATCTTTATTTAACCAAGAAAGAAGCTCCACCATCAGCTAATAGGGCAACAAACATCTTACATCTTGCTAAAAAAATTTGCTAACATGACTAAAGATGAACTCACTACAGGTTTCTCCAATTTGATGTTGCGATCTTTTGGCTACTGCCTCTTATCCACCTAATTTACTATGAAAATGTTGGTTTTTGTCGCTTTGTTGATCTAAACATCTAACTGAGTTCATTATTTAACTTTTGTTTTCTATAAGTGAAATCCATGTGCAAGTAGATTGATAGAAAAAAATTAACATGTAAGAGGGCAACTGGAAAGGGTAGATAGAAATATATAAAAAATGTAAGTAGATAGCTGAAAACATTAAATATCATTGTAATATTTTTTTAATATAAATGCAGGCTCCTCTTATGCAGATATTCATTTAGACATAGAGACATGATCAGCTGGTGTCAAATCCTAACAATGAAGTGCTTGCCATTTCTAGAAAAAAATCGTTGTTTCCAAAATTCAGATTCCTGTAAGCTATCTTATTCTAGTTATTGGATTTACCCTCCAACCCTGTACACATTGGGTATTTGGTGCCCCAGTTCTCTTACTATTCAGATCTCTACTATCAGATTTTTTTATTTCAAGTTTCTGATTTTTAATTAAACATTTATCTATTGCATATTGTAATTTGGCTATCTATCACCATTCTAGTATCACATCCAACCTTCATTCTTTAATAAACATAGTGTAATCAGTAGGGGGACAACTAAAACAACTGGAAAAGATAGATACAAAGAAATTAAGGTAGACCGATTGAAGCATTAAAAATAAATGTCATTGTAATAATTTTAGGCTTTAGATTATATAAACACAAGCTTATCTTATGCAAAGAGAGACTTAGAAATAAAAAGTCCGAAATAAAATTGGATTATTTTTGTTATAGGATTTAGTGTGTTTCAAGTCCTTAATGCATTGCTTATTTCAGGGAATGGACTAGCTTAGTTTCTCCACAGTGCATCTCACATGCAGTTGATTGATCAGCGATTGATCAGCGAGCATGTATTAACCTATATAAATTCAAAATGAAATACACATGACATCCTTAGAATAATATGTAACATATGCATTATGCACAACAACTACCCCAAATTTTCATCAAATTTCGCATATGCCTAAGACTAACAAAACAATAAAAAAAATCCCTCCCTTGGCAAATAGATTTCTTGGGACAGAAAAACAATAAGAAAACACTTTCAAGTAAAATCAATTATGAATTTGCAATTGATGTTTGAGGAATGCACCATGTGGTCCGTCATCAAGAAGAAAAATATATCAAGAAAATTGGCAGAAGAGCCTAATTAATTCTAGAGAAATCGCCACATTGGCCAAGACTATTTAGTATCACATTGAAGGGTGCTATACTCAGGGAAATCCCCTTAGTTTTTGGCTAAATGCACAAGCTCCCAGGCCTTGTCTACCTTCCCTACTTTACGCAATGCATTAGTGAACTGAGTAAAATGCAGAACATCTGGGAAAGATTGGCAACATTTCTCACTAATGTGAACTATAGTCATTTCTGCCTCCTGCAGTCTGTTTTCCTTTAACAATGTAAAAAACACTGCTGACAAACAGGTCTCATTTGGCACATAGTTGGCCTCCAAAATTTCATGTAATAAATTCAGAGCCTCACTTGTCTTTCATGTTTTTTAACAAAAACACAAGCATTCAATTTTGGGCATGTTATTCTTACCTCATGGAAGACATGTACAAATTTGTGCAGCATCTTAGCCTTTTCAAAGTGGGTAATGAGGCACTTAGCCAAGTCAAGTCCAATTGAACACCCTTGCTCTTTAATCTTTTTCAGTAGATCTTTTATTTTTTGAATATGCAAACCTTTATGTCTATCTAGGAGCCTAACAATGGAGGCATGGCAAACTGAACAGACTCCTTCAACTGTGTGATCCTGTCGTGGGTGTGGTGTAATTTTTTAATAGAGTAGTTTGAGTTATGCCTTGTCTGATGATGATTCTTTGTGGAAATATAAAACCCATGTAAATTTAAGCAACAACACTTGGCAGCAAAGACTCTTTTCGGAGATTGGGATTGGGTGTACTTACTGATAGAACGAGAGGGGATTAAAAGCCTCCTATGAAGCAAAGACATAATAACTTCTCAAAAGCTTTTATTTTGGATGTGTTGCTACAGAGGAGCTCTTGTCTTTGAATCACTAATGCCCATTGCTCCAGCAAGCTCATCTGCCTGGAAATGCAGTCCCTCATCTTCACTTTCCCCTCAAAGTCGCGAGAGAGCTGAGAAACCCTAGAGAGCGCAATCAATATGTCATTAAGTGGGGGATGAACTTGGTCAACTGCCACCATGTTGAACTTCAATGAATCCTGACAAAATGTTGTACACATTCTACCAAAAAAATAACTTCAAGACAAGGAAAACAAACAAATAGGGGTATAAAAGTAGGTAGTACAATAATATCATATATGAGAATAAAACACCACAAAATGAGTCGAGCGCCTACAGATTGGGAAAAATATTCAATGAAACCATGGCGAGTGACTTACCTTAAGATTTTGAGCAATTTGTGTTGTGCTATCACCGATTACAGTGAGAAAAAATGGACAGAGTTTGCTGTTAAAAATGAAACCAATTCCCCACCTGATTTTTCACCTTCGTGATGGCCCCCTTCTCTGGATCATCGGTGGGCAGAATGGGTGCATCATGAGTGCCAGATTCAGAAAGGATGGGCACGAAACCCCAAATATTGACAGTGGAACTTGGCCTCCATCAAATCTGAAAACTCCGTGATGTCATGGATGACGCTTGGATCCATCTTTTGGTGCTCCAAAGCCCTTTGGAAATTATCCTTGAAAATGCCAAATCGACTAGCGTTCTTCTTTGGGCCTGAGCAGTTCTCAAGTCTTACGAGGAAGCTTGTTCTGGATTCAACAAAATATTATGGGCATGAAAACTACATAGACTCTGCATTTAATCTGTCACTTCATAATAATTTTCTCTGACGTCCTTGCACATGCTGTAAAGATAGCAATCCGATTTATGAGAAGTCAAAAGATTTTTGACAATTTGATAGATTTTCTGAGCACCTAAAAATTGGAAATTGAAAACGGTTTACCAGCATGAGACCCGGTTTCAGGCGTGTGAGACAGGTTTGGAGAGCAAATGTGGACTGGCAAGTCCACAATAAAAGTCTATCGACTAATTATCACATGTCTCCCACACATTAAATAATAATACAATGTTACAATACAACATAAAGTGTTCCCTAGATAATTACCTAGTGTGATTAACAACACCACCTAAGTGCATCAAATCTAAATAATTATTTAATTACAACACTATAATATAGCATTTTATGGAATGGTGTACAACACCATATCCCAACATTCTCCCACTTGTTGTATACATTGCATAAGGGATCAATACATGAAATACATCATCATAACCATACATGAAACCACATGAATCTGCAACATGCTCTCGTGCTCCATCAAGATACCTGCAATAAGAACAAAGTGACCACCATCTCAAACAAGAAATCCTTTCATCCTCGAACGTGCCACCTATGGAAGAAAATGAACATGTCAAGGTGAAGATGCACCAATCCAAGAACACAAGCATTAAATCCAAGTGGTAACAAAGGCCCCAAACAAGCTAGTGTCAAATGGAAAACCCACATGATAAAAAATAACACCCACAACACATGCTAATACATCCAACCGTCCATACCTCCAAGGTATCAATAACATCAGTAAACTCATGACAAGAACTTATGCAACCCATGATCCACAATCACAAGTTCCCTGTATTAAACCTATCAATGAAGAACATACATATCCTACTACATGGATAATGACAAAGCATATCAAGTCTACCAATTGACACTATACTAAGGTGTGATAAATAATCAAAGAATGAAGTACCAAGAATAATAACAATGATTCACACATGCAACCCAACTAGTTGCATAATCTCTCACAACATGTTACCACCATCCTCCCAAATCATATGAACATGAACATCCAGGAGGGAACCATGAAGAGAGAAAACCTACAAACCATAACATGTCCTACCAACACCTCAAAAGTGCAATGTTGTGTCAAGTATGATCTCGTAATAACCCCAAATGAGAAGCCTCAACAACACCCAAAAACAACATTCAACCTCTTAGATCAAACAACATATGAATCATGTATATTCCAACCTGGATCTAATCCTTTCTAATCAAGACGATCAAACTCAAAGGTAACCATTCCCAAATCAAGAAATCATCCCATAAACCATCTCCTAAACTCCTCATCAATGATTGATACCATAAACTCAAAATGCACAAGAAAATAACCATGCTAAACATCCCTCAAAATGAATCCTCCAGAACTAATTATCCATAGCTCAAGATCCATATCAATGAAAGATAAAGCATCATAAATTCATGCTAAACAATCCTCATGTGAGTCTCCAAAATCAATCACCATGAATCAACTCATTCCCATGAGAAATCAAAGCACGAAACATAACACATAAAATAAATAATGGGAAAATACCTCTCAAATGATAAATCGCCAAGTACACCAAGAGTGGGGAATGAGTTCATGTTCCTCCAAGATAACCAAGTCATCATGACTCACTCCAAGAGTAATCTCCTTTATCAGTCCATCATGAACTCACGTCCATACCCAAGTGAAATCTTCCTGATCTTCCTACTAAAACCTTTAAAGAGTAACCATCTCAAGCAAATGTCTCTAATCACAAGAGAACTCCAGCCTCACCCACGTCTTCAAGTATCCATGAGCACCTATAACCGATCAATACATGCCAAACTCCAAATGCAACATAACAACATCATGAAGTAATCAAGCAAATGATCATGTACTCAATACAAAGAGAACTACCAAGATCAATGTCAAAGCTCTAATCGTGGAATCAAGAACCTATCATGACAACATGATCTAACCATCTCCTCCTAAGAGATCACATGCACCAATGCATGCATCCTAGTATCAAGAGAACACATCTACCATGTCAAAACTCTAAGCTAGCATCATGAGTAAACCATGACATAATAGCAAACACACTCTAAACCAAGAAACCACATCTCCAATCACGTGAAGATAACCATCACCAATAATGCATCCACATCACTGCCAACAACTCCCACTAAACCATGATACGAGCTACACATGTCATCATGACCACCATATCCTCAATGAAGATCATCCAAGTCTACACACACTTAACTGTAATGCCAATAATATACAAATGAAACCAAGATCTCCAAGCCAAGAAGATACATGCAACCGCCAAAAACCACCACAAACCAATCCAACTCCGCCAAATCATCAATGTCAAAAGCTTCCACTGAAAGTGTATAACCAATAAATGTAACCAAGCTATCATGACATTGTGATCAAACCACATACTACAAGTCCCATGAATCGACTAATTAGGTACTCTAATCATCCATCTTCTCATCCCAAAACAACATACAAATGCACAAATGACCACAAACAAAGCCAACTTTAATGAAATTTGAAACAACAATGAATCAAACCTAGTTGATATTGTAGACACCTAAATTTGGACACTCACATTTGTCCATATTTTTCCCTTTTCGTCTAAACATCCTCTTATCCGCGTTAATTAAGTAATATTGCTATTATCTAATTAATACCCTTAATTCGTCTAAATCCCTAAGGTATTTAGTTAACAATTAAATACCTTACTCTTTAATCCCCCTTTCATCAAATGAATTTAATAAATATTACATTTATTTAATTCTTCACATGTCACATCATTTTCACTTAATCCTAACCCACCTCCTAATCTCATCATTAGGGTGTGCACATGCCTAATCCTTGATTAGGATGTGTCACATCCTCCAACTTTTTCAAGTTGGCTTCTAATCCTCATTAACCACTAATTATCTTCTAATCACTGATTAGCTAATCCAATCAACATCTTGGTCAACTCTCCCCATCCCCCAAGAAATTTTTAATTCCTTTTTATTCATCTAAGACTTCTCTCTTCCCCATTTGAATTTTTAATTCACTTTTATTCCTGTAAGGATTTTTCTCTTCCCCATGCAAATTCTAAAACCTTTGACTTGTCACATCAGTCACATGTGCCAAAGTCTTCTAGAACCTTTGACTTGTCACATCAGTCACATGTGGGTAAGTACTTACCTTTTTAGGTACCTTGTCTTATCCACAAGATCTTCCCAATCATTGTGAATTTTAAATTCACTTTTATTCTCCCAAAGCTTTCCTCTTTCTCATGTGATCATTGAGAGGTCACATCAAGTCACATGCCAAGGTACTTGCAAGTACCTCCATCACATGTCATCTTCCAGCTCATATGTCCTTGTGACACTTCATCTGCCACATGGCAAGATGTGAGGGCTTGTGAGTCCTCAACTCACCATAGCCCTCTATCTTGGCCATGTTGGCTCAATCTCAACCGTTGAATTCTCTAAAGAATTCAACTTCTTCTATAAATACCCCCTCTTCTAATGCATTAAGGGACCTTAAGCATTCTAGCACCCTTATGTTGTCAAAATCATTATGCATTCACAATCTTCAAGCTCAATCATCCTCCATTATTGCACACATTGAAGCTTTCATCCCATCCATCTTATTCATCTATCACACTACCCACTTTGCTCATTTGAATCCTCATCTTGCATACATCGTTTTGAAACCATTTTAGCATCTTGCCATCAAAGGGAGCACACATTAATCAACCATCAAGGGCCAACCAAAGGATCAATCCAAGACAAGGTATAATCAACTTATTTGTTATCTTTATTTTGTTTTTGATTCAACTAGGCTAATCGTGAGGTGCCAGTATTCTTTTCTTCTCTTTTGCATCTTGTTTTGCATGATTTAGAGTAGGTCAACTTCACTGGTTCACATTTCTGGCATGCCCGGTGGGACCCACAAACAGGTTTCATCTTTTTTTATGTTTCTTGTTGTTTAAGTTCTTTGCAAGTTTATGTTGCAAAGGGGCGAACTTTCCCTTTTAGAGGGGTGGACTTGCCTCAAAGGGGAAAACCTGCCCTTGTAAAGGGGCAAACCTGCCCTTGCAAAGGGGCGAACTTGCCCAGGTAGGGTGAACCTGCCCCTACAGAAGGGCGAACTTTCCCACAAAACTGTGCTTTTCTATTATGTTTGCTAGTTGTTTGCTGCAGAAGGGTGAACTTGCCCACAACAGTGTGATTTTCTATTTTGTTTGCTAACTGTTTGTTGTAGAAGGGCGAACTTTCCCACAACACTGTGTTTTTATATTGTATTTGCTAACTGTTTGTTGTAGAGGGGCGAATCATTTGCTAATCATTTGCTAACTGTGTGTTTTTTTTATTTTGTGCTTATTTATTCTATTTGCTAACCATTTATTGCAGAGGGGCGAACTTGCCCACAACACTATATTTTTATAAGCCTATTTGCTAACTATTTGCTGCAGAAGGGCGAACTTTCCCACAACACTGTGATTTTTTATTCTATCTGCTAACTATTTGCTGCAGAGGGGTGAACTTGCCCTCCAAAACCCTGTAGAAGGGAAAACCTGCCCTCCAGAACCCTACAGAAGGGCGAACCTGCCCTCCAGAACCCTGTAGAAGGGAAAACCTGCCTAAAAATTGAGTTTTTCTTTAATTTTTATGTAGCTTATTTCGTGATTGACAAAGAATGAAGGACAAAATAGCTAACATTTGCTTGCAGGGCAATCGGTTTATTTAGTGTGAGCCTAGGGAGTAGCCAAAAATGATTAGTGCCTTCTTTCTAGTGGGACCTATTGGCATATGGCTCTAAGAGATCGGTTTTGGCTACTTGTGTTGTCATTGATGGGAACTAGAGTCTATAGTTTGGTCTGCAGTATCAACTCTGTTCATACCAGCAAAGAATCTAAGTCTCTGTATTCTATCGACAGAGAAAGTGAAGAACATGACATTCAGTCGGTAAGCTAATCCGATTACTTCTCTGGTCACTATTTTGTGGTGTGGATCTCCAAGGAAGCTTTCTTAGCACGTACACTATTCTACTGAAGAATTTTTGTGGTGTTGTATTAATCGTAGTTCGAGTTAAGAGGTTTAGTGGCATGATTCATGATTTATTCTTCATTGTGGCCGACATGTGTGATGTGGTATATCGTGGATGTATGTGGAGTAATTATCTTGCTATATCTTATGTTTTGGAACCTTGGTGTGGGTCCCTACTATAAGTCTAGCCGACTTAATAAGGTACACTTCGTTTCTAATTAGAAATTTGGGTCAACATAAGCAATAATATTGTATCTTGTTATGAAGCCGACATGCATTGAATTTTTGGGTTAGCGGATATATAAGGAAAATCGGTAATTCACTTTAAATAGAATATTGTGTGAAAAGAAAGGTATGTGTGTGCGAAAATAAGCAGAACAGTTGATATTAGAAGATTTGTTGAGTGAATTTTAGTTGTGCTATAGAAGGGTTTTCAGCAGGAAAGCATAGCATAGCAGATCAAAGTTGAGCAGAAGTGTGAATTGGATAGAAGGTCCAAAGTCTGACTGTGCATTTCAGTGGAATTGAATCCAGGAATTTGCAGATGTTGTACTCTCAGTTCAAATTTTGTTGTGATCTATATTATAATTGTAAGGCAGTGAGCCTCTTTCTTGAGCAGAGAGCTCTAGGCAGTGCACCTGAATGCAAGTGCCAAAGTCGATCACTTCCACAAATTTTAAATTTAGCAATGTCTGTCACATTAGAGAGGAACATCAAAACCACATCTAAATACAACAGTTTCCTTAGCATTTCCTTAAGTAATTCTTCACCCATGAGCAAGTGAGTGGCAGCTTCAACACTGGAGCAATTGAAAGAGAAAATGGGAGAGAGCAAGGTGGAATCACAAGGTTCCATTACAAGAGGCTTCCTTTTTTGTGGGTGAATGTAGATTCTCTTGTCCATCCTGATATGTTTCATCATGTCACCGGCCTACAAAAAATACCTAACTGGAGCACATATTGATAGCCAAAGTAGGCTTTTTAAGCTTTTCCTTCATATAATGATCTCATGGGAGAATAAAAAGCCCAATAAATTATGACTTGAATGCACATGCCCTGAAGGCTAAGGAAGGGACAAGGGGTAGTGATGGTGAAGAAAAGATCTATAGAGAGTGGAGAAGCCAACCTTCTGATTCTTAATAGATTGCTATCAATTTAATCTTTAATTGGCTCAATATGAGTTTAGATGGAGAGAAGCGTGGCAATAATGAACCATTAAAAAGACTAGGTTATCAAAATGCCTCATCTAGTTGTCACATAGAGCGTCACCCCATATTTGGTGGTATGTTGTACTAAAAGATGTCCCAAAAAAGAAATTAGGTCCTAGGAAAGATCGTGGTCATTTAGGGGAGAGGGGCCAGTAGCCGTGTGAGCTAACTTTGTCAGCATGAAATGTAGGTCGACCTCTTATAATTATCTATAACTAAGGTTTGGAGGTGTGACTCATCATGCAACTTGCCACATCAACACATCTATTGAGAAGTGTCTAAAATTTGACTTTTTAAATGTTCGACCAAAATTTAATCATGGAACCCCCAATAGTTGTACAAAAAAATATCATTTGTTGCTTGTAGAATATCATATTTTTATTTAAAATAAATTAATATACAACCCAAATGGACCAAATACCTATTGATAGCCATAGATCTTTGATATCTCTAGCTTTTATATTCAACACATATGGACCAATAGTTGAACACGAAAAAAACTATTTGTTGTTATAAAAACAACACATAATTATTTAAATTACAACTTATATCAAACAAAAATGGACCAATAGTTGAACAGTAAATTTTTTTGAAAATCCTTCACATTTAATTGAAAAATACATGTTATTTATTGTGCTCACCTTTTATATTTGTGATAGGACAAACTATTAATATAAAATACTCCAATACTTGTACATTGCTACCCCAATAGTTGTACACATAAGAACAATATTTTTTCACTATGATAACAATACTTGTTTAAATGAGTGTCTTATTTTATTAAATGAGCATTTTATTTTTTAAATGATGCACTATAGTGGATAGTTATGATATTTTATTTGAGACAAAAAAAATACTTATTTCACTTCATGAATGTATTTATGTTTTTTTTTATATAACAATTAGAGGTTCTCATGTGTTCAAGTATGGGTCCACTTTTGATCAACATTTGGTTATTTTTTTATTTACATTTGGACTATTTATTTACGATATATAGTATAAATATGTCGTAAGACTAGGTATTATAATCACGATTGACTACACGACTATTGGACCCCGCACGACTACTGGCCCCTCTCCCCTATCATCTTCTTAAGACCTTTAATAAACTAATAAACTTAGGATTTGAGGAAGAGTGATAACTATTGAGTCCTCTTATTGGTCAATTGCTAGGTTGGCTAAGAGATTTGCCATACTTTGTTTCTTTCTAACAATGGTTGTATTAGGGGAGAGGACCAAGTACCTGAGCATGTTTCAATAATTGTGATAGTAGTTGTTTATATAATGTCCAATATTTTTATCAATATTGGATCAATAATTGTGACTTTAAAGTTGTTAGTGTTGATAATGACTACCCATAATTAAACAAAATGTATTCCTTTGATCTAAAAAGAAACCAATTATATGATTCCACATTAGCGCTCAATAAAACATGCTATGAATGCAAGTATTGGTCTCACTTATTTTTTGGGATTTTTTCGACACCTTGACAAAAAGCATGCTGATGTGGCCATGAAACCTTAGTTATAAGCAGGGAACTTGCCAAGTAAGCTGTTGTAAAAAATTGGGAGTGATTTGAAATTTTCATGTAGGATAATTAGAAGCGCAAAGTTAGGGTGCTCAACTACTGGGTCCTCTCCCCTAATAGTTGGAAAAGTTGTTCAATGTTTTTTATATATTTTGAAAATTACATTCAATATTTTCACATGTTTTGAAAATTATGTTGAAGTTTTCAATTAAATATCAATTTGTCCTTGATTGTATTTATGATATCACAAAATCACCTTCAATTGAAGTGTTCTTGAAATTGTCATTCTTTTCCAAGTCAAGGTGCATTAGGAGGGCATATGTCTCAACAATATTATTTTTCCTCATTGGTAACTATTTTACTCTTTCCACTTGGAGATTTCCTAAACTATCTTGTATCATGCAACTTGCACTAGATTGACTTGGGTTTTCCTTTGAAGCTCCATCAAAATTCAATTTTACCAAGGAGTCAACAAAAGGATGCCATCTAATTAAGCTTTTGACAATTTTGGATTTGACTTTGGCATTTGAACCCCATACAGGTGCAGGTTTGATGTTGGGTCATATTTGTAGGTTCTTATTATCCTAGTTCGAGAACCTATCTTCCTAGAAGATTTTTTGAGAATGTTGGACACAATAGATTTTGAAATTGAATGTTCAAACTTGACAACGATATCTTCAATTTTGGAGAAGGAATTCCTAAAGATCGTGTAGTTATGTTGAATCCAAATATGCCAAATGATTAGGGAGGGCCTAATTTTCCAAATACAAGCATAGGTGGAGTCATTATGTAGAGATGGCCAACTAAGCAAATGTTGGAGGAGAGACTTTGGAAAGATGCCTTCCCAATCTAGTTTCCTTGCCAATCATTTCTAGTAGGCATTGTTTATATTGTAGTTCAATAAAAATGATCAATGCGCTCTTCCAAAATGTAGAGAACACATTGGAAAGAGGGGGAGATGTCCATCTTTTTTAACCCTTTTTCTATTAAAAATATACTATGGAGGGTAAGCCATGCAAAGGCACTCACTTTGGGGAGGCCTTCTTTGTTCCAACACAACTTGTTTGGCCATGATACAAGATAGGGAATCTCAAAAGAGGTGAGTTAGCCTTGTTTAAACTATGTATTTTCTTGTCTTGGATGCCATATAGATCAATTCATCTTCATGGGGGGAATAGAAAAAGTATCTATGTGCTAGGATTTCTTCTAACATATCTTTCTAATTTGCAAGTATGTTATATTGATCTAAGTTGTCCCACTTTGATCTTGGGATAGAGGCTTTTGTTGATAGCTCTAGATAATCCTTTACTCTCAATCCCTACTCTTGTTTCAAATGTTGTTTTGGTTCAAACTTGTCTTTCTTTAAGGAGATCCATCCTTCAAATTAATGGGGTGTAACCATTCCATGATTCATCCCAAAAGAGGGCTTTAGCTCCATTATTAATGATCCATGACAACTTTGGTAAAATTATTTTCCTCCTTGATCTTATGAAGTTCCATACTTTGGATATGACTAGAGGGTTTAAGAATATAAAGATTTTCTCATTATCCCTTGTGTCAAATTATTTTTCCTGCATCATTCTAGACCATTTTGCTTCTAGTTTTGTGTACATGTACTAGGCAATTTTGTTCCCAACACTATGTTTTAATCTTAAAGGTCATGGATTTCAATGCCTCCTAAATATTTTGGTTTATAGGCCTTGTCCCAAGATATAAAACTTGTCCTTTTTTATTTGCACTTCCTTTCCACAAAAAGCTTCTTAGCATCTTTTCTAGTTCTAATTTGACACTTGTGGGATTTTTCCCACATCATATAGATAGGGGTGGTTGATAGGAAAAGTTTAATCATTGTGAGTACCAAAACTCACTCTTAATACTACCGTAAAAAGAGGGATAACCAAAAAATTACAAGGGAGCTCATCAGTTGAGAAGCCAAGTTATTTAGTGGTCCTTTTTTGGATGATGGAGTTGAAAAAGATATTCGACTTGGCTACACTTTTTTGGACTTGAAATTGCACAATAACCTATTAGAACTTTCTTAATAGATTTAAGTTCTACGAAGGTGCCCTTACCAAAAAAGAATTATATTATTGACAAATAAACTGTGGATGATTGGCTCATTTATTCTATGAATATTAACTCTAACCTAATGGTTGTTTATGTTTTCTAATTGAATGAATCTATTGAGAACCTCCACCAATAAGATAAATAAGAAAGGAGAAAGGGGATCCCCTTGTCTCAAACTTTGAGACAAAATGAAAAAAACCTCAGGGTACGATTAACAAGAATTGATAATTTAACTATTGATATGCTCAAAAAGATCCACTTACACCACCCCTAAGAAAATCCAAATTTGAGTAAGACATTCATCAAGAATTCCATCTTTTCTCAAACATAAGCTTTCATTATGTCTAACTTGAAAACCATGGAAAGGGGTTTAAGTATTTGGATTGAGTGGATCACTTCATGCACTACCAAAATCCCCTTAGTCATGTCTCTTCTAGGCACAAACCTACCTTGCTCCTTTGAGACAATATGTGGTATGATTTTTGCTAGCGTCGAGGAGATTGCTTTAGCAAAGATTTAGTATGCATAATTGCAAAGAGAAATAGATATGAATTTAGCAAAGGTGAAAGGGTTAGGACACATAAGAATTAGGGTTGTGAAGGTGGTGTTAAATTCTCTTAAAATATTCTTGTGTTTATGAGCTTCTTCCATTGCTAAAAGAAATTCTCTCCCAATACAGTCTCGAAATTTATGAAAGAAAAGCACTTAGGACCCAAGGATTTTTCACTTGGGAAAGAGAAAACAATGTCTCTAATTCTTCCAAACAAAATTCTACAATCAATTTTTTTTTTCTTCTTTTAAAACTAAAGGTGATATATTGGACAAAAAATCATGTGAAGAGTTGTTCTACTCTAGCCTTGGGTTGGAGACAAGGTTTTCAAAGAAAGTAATTGCTTCTCTTTGAATATCCATTTGATCAATTAATTCTTCCCTGGAAATAGAACTATCAAAAGAAATATGATTTAAATGCCTTCTAATCTTGGTTAAGGCACGAAAGAATTTGGCATTTTGGTCTCGTTCTTTGAGGCATATTTCTCTTGATTTCTAGAGCCAATAATTTATTTCCCTTAACAAAATTTCTTTTAGATCCTCCTTAAGTTTTTTTTCTTGTTCATAGTTATGCAAAATTTTCATATCATATTTGATGACATAAAAGCATGGGTCATTTAATTGTTTCTCCATGTCTCTTCTTGGTAAAGATGTTTTTGAAGTGATCTCTATTCTATTTTCTAATTTTATGAATTTAAGCTTATTGCAAAGCTACAACATTCTTGAGCCTTTTTGAAAGGGAGTGATTTCCTACTAATACTTTAGGAGAGGTGAAAAATATTTGTTCCTAAACCACATGACTTTGAACTTCAAAGGATACTTATTCGAGGCCCAATCCTTGAAGAATTCAAAGTCGAGGGAAATGATCATATCGTATAAGGGGGAGCGTAGTGTTGTAGAAGTTGGTAGAATTAGATAACCAATTAATTGATAAAATGAATCTATCTAATCTTTCAATGATATGGTGGAAGGAATTCCTTTTGTTGGGCCTTAGGAATTTACCATTGTTGGGAGCACCATTAAATAGATCTACTTTAACATTCATGACTTGAATATTAATTCTAAATAATCATGTATGCTTTGTTTCCTCTTGTGCCCGAATATGGAAACTATCCTTCTTTATAGTGCAAGAAAATTTAGAATCACCTATAAACTACAATCAAGTTTCTTAATGGTAGATATAATGGTTTTTTAACCTTTATTTCTATTTTGATGTGAACATTTCCCTAGATTTAGTTTCCAATAGGTTTCATCTATATGACCATTGGCATCACAATGGTTGTAATGTCTTGCAGGTTTTGAATGACATTCACCTTCTTTACCTTGGTTGCTCCATGGATCTTTCAAGGGGAAGGTGGACTATCCACTTCAAGGTAGTGAGCATGTGAGCATGCCTCAATGATGTCTTGGGGTTTGGAGAAAGTACAAGCCTCCAAAAATAGTTATGAAGGTTTCCAATGAATTTCATCAACACCTTGTATTACACATATTTGTCCATTTGGAAGTATAAATCAACAAATAAGCAATCAATATATCATAAGATTTAAACATATGACACTCATACGTACATGGAGAAAACCTTTCAAGGGAAAACTCTACCACTAGAGAGACCACAAGTTTGTATTAATCTTTAAACAAAGAGTACATGATCAACAAACTTCTCCCTTTAATTTGGTAGCATTTTAGCAATACTTGCGTACCTATAAATAACTCATGAAAACTCTTTCCAATGTATACAATTTATAGAGAAGAGTTGAAAGGAAATCACATGTGTATTTTTGAAATCACGTCTACCTAGTATTTGAAAGGAAGAAATGTATGTAGAAATGTTTCCTAAACTAAAATTCTAAGGAGTGTTGTGTAAATTTTAATATTTTAACAATCATAGAATAAAGAAAAATATTTAAACATAGAATAAATAATATAGGATAACATAGGTTTACGTGGGGAAAACCCTTTTGGGAAAAAAATGCACATTGTAAATTAGTCCAATGTATTGTTCACTAAATGACAGTTAAAATAATCTTGTAGAACAAGCCTTCGCAAGAGTATCACCAACTAGAGATCTGAAGAAATTTTGACAATTTAACAAATCTACAAAAAATTATCATACAACCTCCATCTCAAGTACCAAATATATAGGCGATACAATACATGAAACCACCAAGTGGTATTTAGAAAATTGTGAGCTAACTCCACCCAAAAAGTGGATCATAAATCTCAAATCTCAAGATTAGTCCATAGACTAAAAATAATATAGTTCTTTTGCCTATCCTAAATTTGTTATAATCCACTCACCAAATTGGGCATTCCATTTTAGTTCCATTATCTCCAACCGAAGATGTTTTATGATATGTCATAACATGCATCATAACTAAATGTCAACAAGTGTAACTCCCCCTTACAACTTTTTATGTGTCTATTTTTATATCTTCTATGCAAACTTTTGGAGGCCATAACATTTGATATGAGAGGCTGATTGGATTCATTTTTGTCAAATTGTAGAGCTTGAAGAGACCTACATAATAGGTACTTCCCTCAACAATGCAAAACAACTCAGAATATTTATTTTTGCCAAAAACCAACTCTATAGTTGAGAAATTGAGTTTTTTTTTACATTATAACCTAAACATTGAACTTTTTGTAATCTTATAATTAAGAATAAGCTTGAGACACTTTACTCAACATTCTCCCACTTTTTAAACAACTTTCAAGAGTAAAGAGAGTATCAACACCATGATCTAATTGCTAGGAGTCAAGAGACCCACAAACTCATAACACCACCTAATTTTTTTTTATGCTCACTAGGCTCATCAATGCATCTTCAAAGTGTCAAACTTTTTCTAACATCACTCTCACATCCTCTGCCATCTTAAGACTCAATTTGATAATGCCAAATTTCCCTACTCCTACCTCATTTGTATATATCTTAGCCTTGTTTGTCCATCATAAATACCTGATCTATGAAATATTAAATGGAGATTCCCTTATCAAATGTTTCCCAATTGTGTTCTCTCATTTTCATGTATCTCACTCATGTTTTTAAATGCTAAACTTCCTAAATAATTGTGTTTTGAGAACATTTGTTATGCATTGGTCGGCTTCCACAAATTGGTCTCATAACGACATCTATGCAGCCAACAAGATGCACGTTTGATTGTATTTATTAATTAATTGGAAATAAAAAGTAAATACAATCAAACGTACATCCTGCTCACTGCATAGATAGTATGATTGGTCTAGAACCTCTTTCAAAGCTCAACACTTAATTTATAACTTCCTTACGAATGTCAATGTAGCCTAACCTATGTTCAAGGTCACAACAAAGGAAAGAAAGAATAAAGAAATAAGGTGCATGAAATGAGGAAGAAGGGAAGTTTGCAACAGTGATTTAAGCATGTTGTTCATAATCTTTTTCAAGATGCCAAAAGAGATCGAGTATAGGTTGGTAATTATGTTTAAGCTATTGATGATAACTGCAATGTAAAAAGATCCTGATGTTAAATAAAATAATAGCTCAACCCTATTTATGGTGCTTATCACTAAAGGACAATTTGCAGGTTGAATGAAATGTCCGCCCATGCTTCTAGTAATAATAAATGATGATTTTGCAGTTCTTTTGGCCATGTTTTCCAGGGCGAATCAAGGAAAAATACACCCCAAATGTATATATGCTCATGACAAAGGTACATAAAGAATATTTTCAAGGTGCTTCTTGATGTACTTGCCTCCTCTCTCACTGTCCATGTGCAGTCACAATTGTGTATTTTCTTTCATCACAATGTTGGAGTGATTGTAGTATAGGTGTGATGATGTGTGACAACATCTAATGTATTATAAATGTTTTTTAATCATCATTCTTTTATTATATGTAAATTATTGTAGTTTTGAGATAGATTATTAAGTATGATCATCACATGGAATGTAATATTTGATTATTATATAAATGAAAATTTAATTCTATTGATACTTTATTTGTCACATCTAGTGGAGTAGGAAGTAGTCCATATTGGTGAAGGATCAAACAAATTTCATTAAAAACATCTTCCATAGGAGTATATTAGGATATGCATGCTATTCACAATTCAATGTTACAAACTAAGGAAAAGTCTGAGTAAAACCTAGAATGTGATAATATTTGGTGTCAATTGTACGTTGGGTGTTGCTGCTACTGATTATTGTAATGTAACATTCTATTCAATGTACTATCATATTTTGGTACCTCTAGGAATAACATCTCATATTTTGTCACATCCCATTTAATTTACCTCATTTAATTACTAAATTGATGTATTAATTATTTAATAACAAGAAATAAGGCGAGACAATTTGATTATGTTAAGTTTCTTTTGAAGTATAATTAAGTGATTATGATGGTGATGATTGATTATATGTTTTGTTTCCATAAGTGCATCAAGAACGGTTAATACTCTCTCAGATTGGGGAGATTATCATCGAGGAAAAGATCTAGTTGGTGGAGGAAACCTATCATGATTTGATCGATACACAAACTCACTTAGACTCACGTAGTTAGGTTGCATGTGTGTGAATAAGATTAGAAATATATTTGAATAACTACGTTGTTTTATGAATGGTGCTTATATATAATTGTATGAGAATAAAATCTCTTTATATAAATCTAGAATAATTAAATAATTTGGAGAGCTTGTGTCAATAATGGGTCACGAGCCAAACTTATTTGATGTAAACACTTTTGACCGGAGTTATGAACTGGGTACAAGAAACCACAAGAAACTACCAAGCCCATGAGTGTAATGGCCCAACAAAGGCACAAGGCTTGTGAGCACTTTGGCCCAGCGAGGGTTTGAACCCTGGTGGCCGTCAGTACAACCAAGCAACTTGACCACCGAACCACGCCCTTATCGACAAAATGATTACAAATCAACTGATTTTGATTTTATTTTATTTTTTACTTGAATTTTTTTTTTTTGGTTTAATGATTTATGGGACACGGTGAAATGACACTTTGTCATTTTCAATTGACAAACTATCTCCTCAATTCTCAGCCAATCATTATTTGTCATTAAAACTCCTATGATTTTTTATTTGCACATAGATGTTAAATTGGTGAAGAGTTTTAAAATTTAAATAATGCAATGTCTAGAGGACTTTGAAGGATCACGACTTAAACAGACTTTTGAAAGAAAAAAAAATTGATAAGAACAAAGCATGTTGGGTCGTACCATAGGAAAATGAAGGCCGAGTACGGATAAAAATGGAAGAAGGCAAGAGGTCATTCCTTATTAAGAGAAGATTCTAAACAAATTTTAAAATGAAACAAAAAAAAACGTATGAGGGGGGAAGTCGCGCCATTCTAGAGAGGGAGTTCTAAAAGAAGAAAAAAATTGAATGCCAAGTGGAGTGAAGCCAAGATGCTGCGCAAAATTGAAATATAATTGAAGAAACAAATAAAATAATGCACAGAACACAGATGTACGTGGTTCGGCCTTAGCCTACGTCCACTGGAGAAGGGAGAGAGGATATTGCATTCATAATTATTTCGAGAGATTACAAAAGCTCTACATATAGAGATACATCAGTCTTAATTAGAAGGATTAAGACGAATCCCACAAAGTATACATTCTCCAGAAATAGCAACCAGGATAGAAACAGATCCCCGTAAATCTCTCTTCTCCAACACTCCCCCTCAAGTTGGTGCGAAAATGTCAATCGAGCCCAACTTGGACAATATTTCGTGAAACTTGAGAGCTGGAAGACCTTTTGTAAATATATCCGCCAATTGCTGATTTGTAGGGACAAAGGTTGTGCGGATGACATTGGCTTGCACATTCTCTCTAACAAAATGACAGTCGACTTCAATGTGTTTGGTGCGCTCATGAAACACTGGATTGGAAGCAATATGCATAGCAGCCTGATTATCACAGAATAATTGAGTTGGTAGGGATGAACCATATCCAAGGTCCTTCAACAGAGCGCGAAGCCATATAATTTCACTGGTAGTTGATGCCATTGCTCTATATTCTGCTTCAGCACTTGAACGAGCAACAACACTCTGTTTTTTACTTTTCCATGTGACCAAGTTACCTCCAACAAAAGTATAATAGCCAGTTGTAGACCTTCGATCAATGGGAGATCCTGCCCAATCAGCATCAGTATAGGCAGTAATAGAATTATGGCCAGTCTTACGCATCCATATACCTCTGCCTGGAGACCCTTTCAGATACTGTAAAATTCTGGTAACAACATGCATATGTTGAGCCTTGGGAGCATGCATGAAACGACTTACTAGACTAACTGCATAAGAAAGGTCAGGTCGAGTAATGGTTAAATAGATTAACCTACCAACCAGCCTTTGAAACTGACCAATATCAGACAACAATGCACCAGTATCATCCAATTTTCCCCCGCTATCTGTTGGCGTATCTGATGGTTTGATTCCAAATTTACCGGTTTCTTGTAACAAATCCAGCACATACTTTCGTTGATTAAGAAAGATGCCGTTTTTTGAATAGGCAACTTCTAATCCTAGAAAGTACTTCAAAGTGCCCAAATCTTTAATGGAAAATATATTGTGTAGCAGAAGTTTTAGCTTAGAAATTGCATCTTGATCATCACCAGTAATGACTATATCATCAACATAAATCAGCACAATGACAATACCTGAGTTACTTCTTTTAACAAACAGAGAAGGATCTGCATTACTTCGTTTCAGCCCATTCAGCATAAGGACAGAGCTAAGCTTAGCATACCAGGCCCGTGGAGACTGTTTAAGCCCATAGATTGCCTTTTTTAACTTACATACTAAACCAAACGTGGCCTCTTGCGGATGCCCAGGTGGTATGCTCATGTAAACTTCTTCTTTAAGATCACCATGCAAGAAAGCATTTTTGACATCCATTTGAAACAATTTCCAATCTTGATTGACGGCAAGGGAAATGAGGACCCAGAATGTGTTCATCTTTGCAACAGGCGCAAAAGTTTCCTGGTAATCTATGCCATATGTTTGTGTGAATCCTCTAGCAACAAGTCTGGCCTTATGTCGTTCTAAGGAACCATCACTGTTGTATTTATTTTTGTACACCCAACGACATCCGACAGTTTTCCTTCCTGGAGGTAGCTTAACAATCTCCCATGTGTTATTGTCATCTAGAGCTTGTAGCTCATCTTGCATAGACTTCCTCCAGACTGCAATGGAGTTAGCTTCTCTAAAAGTTTTAGGTTCTTGATTATGATCAACTGTACTCAAGAAGGCTAGGTGAGACTGAGAAATATTATTATAAGACAGGTGTTCCTGTATAGGATAAGATGTAGCATGATAAGTAAAGAAATCTTTCATTCGCTCTGGAGGATGAGTTGCTCTACTCGATCTTCGAGTAGCTTGAGGAGATGTGGGGATTGGTGTAGCTTCAGGAACTTCGGCATCATGATCAGGAACAACATCCTCATTGGTAACGGTAGGAAGCGGAACCGAGTGAGACACAGACTCCCCCTATGACCGACTCCCAGATTCAACACAAGCCTTAAAAAAGGATTCAGACTCCACAAAACGGACATCACGTGAAACAACAATTTTATGAGTGATTGGATCATAGCATATGTACCCTTTCTTAGTGGAAGAATACCCAAAAAAAACACACCGGGTAGAGCAAGCTTCTAACTTATCTCTGTGTATTGCTTGCTGGTGCACATAACAGACACATCCAAATACCCTCAAGTGTGAGATGTCAGGTGTCCTATTTTTGAGTATCTCCAATGGAGACTTGAACTGAATAACACGGCTGGGAAGACGGTTGATCAAATATGCAGCAGTTAATACACCATGAGACCAATATTGTTTTGGGACCTTTGTTTGAAACATAAGGGCCCGTGCGGTTTCCAGGATGTGTCGATTCTTTCTTTCGGCCACCCCATTCTGTTGTGGAGTTCCGACACAACTTGTTTGATGTATAATGCCTTGGCTTTGAAGATATTCTGAAAAAGATCCTTTAACATATTCGGTACCATTATCAGACCTAAAAGTTTTAATTTTAGCACCAAACTGATTAAATACCATAGTATGAAAATCTTTGAAGACAGAAGTCACTTCAGTTTTTGATTTTAACAAGTATAACCAGGTAGCACGAGAAAAATCATCAATGAACAACACAAAATATTTATATCCATCATAAGAATCAATTGGCGCAGGTCCCCATAAGTCAGAGTGAACTAATTCAAACAACTCAGTAGACATAGAAGACGAGTTGACAAAAGGTAAACGTGTTTGTTTAGAAAATTGACAAACATCACAGACATCAGAATCAACAGAAACAGAGGGACAAAGTTTTGACAAGATACGGTTGGATGGATGTCCAAGCCGTTTATGTAAAGTGTGACTTTCAATTACACCATTGGCATGATATGCCTTATTGAGGGAGTTCAGAAAATAAAGTCCATGTGAGTATGTTCCTTTACCAATCGTCTTCTTCGACTTTCGATCCTGAAAGATGACAGATGTTGGAGAAAATATGACATCACAATTTAAAGAATTAGTAATTTTTCCAACAGACATAAGTTGAACAGGAAATGATGGAACAACCAGAGCATCAGATGGAGCATTATGAGAAAAGAAACTAATTTTACCACTTCCTAAGGCTGAAACAGTAGTTCCATTTGCAACAGAGATATCATGCTTATCAGTTTTTGGAATAAAATTGGTTACTAAAGAAGGACTGTTGGCCATATGATCTGTAGCTCCGGAATCAATAATCCAGGAATTAATTTTGGAATTTGAAGTAAGATAAGCATGAAGATTACCTGACACGAGAGAGGAAGTGGATGGACTGTTGCCAGAAGAGACAGTCTTACTGAGTTGTTGAAGAAGATGACCCAACTGATTGATTGAAAAAGAAGTCTCGGCTACAGCAGCATAATCCTTCCGACCCTTATATTCAGATTTGAGATGAGGATGTAATTCCCAGCAGCGATCCTTGGTGTGCCCAGTTTTCTTGCAGTGATCACATTGATAGAGTTCCTTCTTACCCTTGTAGCGAGAAACATTCCTGTTTTTGTCGGAAAAGTGAGGCTTTCTTTTATCATCCTTTTCAGCCAAAAGAACATTAGATTCAATCTTCTCTGTTGAAGTTTTGGATTCTGAGCTCATAGTCTTTCTTCGAGTTTCCTCTCGCTGAATAATAGCACAAACACCAGCAAGAGTGGGTAATGTGGCATCCATCAGAAGATTGCGCCTTATGTATTCATACTCAGGTTTTAGGCTACGAAGTAGAGAGAAAATTTTATCCTCCTCAGCTCGTTTCAAAAGAGTTTGGGCATCAGTGGTATGTGGACGATACAGGTTCAATTCGTCCCACAGTTTTTTAAGATTCCCAAGGTGTTCACTAAAGGTTTTCTCACCTTGTTGGGCTGCAGCAATTTCAAGAGTGAGTTCAAAAATACGTGCAGCATTATTTTGGTTCCCATATAATTCAGCGACTGAATCCCATAATTCTTTTGCTGAATTAGAAAAAGTGAAAATTTCGGCAATATGAGTTTCCATCGAATTGAGTAACCATGATCGAACAAGCTGATCATTGGATATCCAATCCTCATATCCCGATTCAGTAGTTTGAGGACATTTTTTATCACCATTAACGAAACCAAATTTTTTCTTGCCACCAAGCGACAGAGTGACAGCTCTAGACCATGCTACATAATTGATACCATTTAACGGAACTGATGAAAGTCTCCAACTAGGATTTGAATCAAACTCAGCCATGAAAAAGCAAGAAAGAAGACGCTAAAAAGTCACTTACAAAAAACTCTGCAGCAGATTCAGAATACTCCAGATTTCTGAGGCAGATCACAGGGCGGAAGAGACGGCGCCTAGATACCATAAAAGAGAACCCGAAATCACGCCGCACAGAACAGGATCGTGGATTTTAGAGATCACAAAATGATTAAATTCGCACATACAAATCTGCTCATACAAATCTGCCAAAAAAACCTAGTCGTGCAGGGAAAATCGCGCAGTTTTAGAGGCCAGAGAATGATGAGAATCGCGCCAAAAACTGCGCCCAGATGAAGCGTACCAGAAGCAGCGCACAGATCTGCCAGAGAAGATGAAAATCGTGCCAAAAACGCGCCCAGATGAAGCGCACCAGTGTCAACAAATACTGATGATCTGGAATGCAATGTTATTGTATTCAAAACAACAAAATCGGGCCTCTTGTTGACAGATTCGCCATTTTGCACATCAATATTGAGCTTCAAATACCTTGCGCCAATGTCCAGACGGATTTGAAGTGGGGACAAAGACTTCAGGGGCAGGACAAAATTTAAAACTACCGTATCTTCTCAGCAATACACTGCAGTTTGTTCATGCTGACCGAGGAGATCTTCTTACGTTTCAGATCTGAAGAAAAAAAAAAAAACAATGAAGAAACAATGCATGGAATCACCTTTCAGATCTGAAGAAATCCTAACCTTGCTCTGATACCATGAAGAAACAAATAAAATAATGCACAGAACACAGATGTACGTGGTTCGGCCTTAGCCTACGTCCACTGGAGAAGGGAGAGAGGATATTGCATTCATAATTGTTTCGAGAGATTACAAAAGCTCTACATATAGAGATACATTAGTCTTAATTAGAAGGATTAAGACGAATCCCACAAAGTATGCATTCTCCAAAAATAGCAACCAGGATAGAAACAGATCCCCGTAAATCTCTCTTCTCCAACAATAATACACATCTTCGAGGGGATTGAAGGCGCCATGGAAGGGAAGATATCAGACTGAATAAACAAAAAGAAAAGAGTAGATTAGATTTGTGAAAGGAGGGGTCACACCATATTATGTGGTTGTTTGAACTTAAAATGCAATGAAATGTTTCCTGTAGATATGGTGTAGGCCGCACCTCATGAAAATAGGATCTAGTTTTATGAAAAACAAAAGAAAAGGAAGAGCCATAAATGATTAAAGTGAAAGTGCAGGTAGTAGAAGGAACATGCTGCATTAGTGAGAACAGGGAAGAAGCATAATAAGTAAGCAGAGAAAATGAAGGAGCAGATTAAATAAAAGAGGAAAAGTGTAGATGGGCAGCACTCAATAAAAATTGAATTGATAGAGATTGTGTAAGTCGTAGCTAGGGAAGAAGTAATTGAGGAATTTAAGAGACGGAGAATGAAAAGAAAGAGATTCATATAGGCAAAGCAAAGGATCTCAGACAGATTAATGGAGAGATAACAGAGGAGACAAGAATGATGTATTTAGGGTAGTTTTATCAATAGTTTTTGAATGATTTCTCAACATTTTCTTAGGAAAATTTCATAATGGTGGGAAGAATGCTAAATAATTTTTTAAATAAATTCTAACAAGATATTTGATAATGTTCAAATTTCTTTTTATTTTTCTTACAATTATTTTTCTTGTTTTTGGCAAACAAGGCTAGTTATAGGTTCTAATATCATGTTAGAAAACTAAGATCATGAGTTTTAACCTTTTTTTTTATAAGGGGTAAATGCTTTTGATCTAGAGCTATGAACCGGTGAGGTCACAAACAAGGGACCTCATCCCCAATTTAAATATTCAACAATTACATCCCAACGGGGTTTGAACCTTGATGGCAAGAACAATACCACAACAACTTAACCATCATACTATGCCACTATTGACATGAGTTTCAAGCTTGATAACCATTAACCGTGTTGAATTTATTTGTATTTAATAAATTTTCTCAAATATAGTAAAAAACATGACAGGATCAACCTAGCTTTACATAGTCTCTCCTCCCCAAGTTATTCTAATGGTTAAATACCTCTAATATTAATGCCAACTTTCATACACATATGTATCCCAAAATGATAGATCCTTTAAATATATGGTTGAATGCAACCATCCATTAGGATGGCTATAAATTTTCATTAAGGTATATGATATTTAATTAATAAAATAATATTTTCAATTAATCTATTGATCATAACCAAACCCACAATATTATATGAGTTTTATATGTCATATTATATAAGGATAAACCTTATATTAAAATAGATCCATATATAAGGTTATTAACTATAGTACCACTTATAAATATGTGTTCCCCACTAACAAATATTATGCTCTAACATTGACCTGTATAGAAATCTAACCTAGAGTTATAGTTGTAGGTTTTGGTTAACATACTATTAACATGTTGCCCAAATGTAGTTGCCAAAATGGAGGTTATATGAGGTAGAAGAAATTTTGTGGATGATGCAAGCTAGATTGGATGTTGTTGACTAATATCAGTGCAAGGGGTTGTTTAGAGAGAAGATTGTAGTGACATAGAACATGGAGAAATAGGTAAAAGTGGAGAGAAAGCTCGAAAGATGCATGCCTAAAATTGAATGTAGGTAAATAGATATTATTGTGAACCAATTCAAGGATTGGGAAAGGCACATAAATGATGGCATCAATTTTTTTGGAATTTTGAATCCAAAATAATTAATTGACTAGATCATCAAAATGGAGGATTATTATGAGTCTAAGGACATATTTGATCCTCAAGGGGCGATCTTTCCCAAACAAAGTGGAAATTCCATGCCACAATATGGTTTAAGGAGTCACATTTGGATCATATGAGGCATAGAAGAGAGAATATCGCCCATGGGATTGGATGCTCTCCAAGTTGAGATGTGAGTTGGATCTTTATCTTTTGAAGAAGCTCTAAAGATTGCAACAACATGATCTCAATGTGAAGAATTACATTAAGAAGTTTTATAAACTTGTTATTTAGGTCAATCACCATGAACTTGATTAGAAAAAAGGTGGCATGGTACATCCAATGAGAAGGAGATGGTGATTAAAGTTACTAAATCAAGGTGGATTTTCTCTTCTAGTAAAATTTTCTTTTTTTCTCATAGAAAATATTTTTATTTTATTACTTATATTTTTTTAAACCTATAATTTTGATATTATTATTGAAATGTAATTATAGAGGAGAAGAGAAAAGGGAATACTTCACTCTTTTTCCTTACTTATTTTACACCCCTTTGGGCCTTGTTCTAATTTATGCTATCTCGATAATTATTGTTATATATTTCATGTATAAGTTGATAAAATCCAAAATAACTTTCAACGTTTATAGCCTAAATGGTCTAATCATTATGATTCATGCATGTTTCCTCTTCTTGGATTGAATCATAGTGACTCATATAACTATTCTCTTGCTAGTTGTACCTACAATAGAATTGGTTTTTAGTGAACAAATGGTGCCTTATATATATGTTTGGGGACATGCCTTAATTAGAAACCCATATGAATTTGAGAAATATTGATATTGGTTCCTTCAAAAATGTGCAAAACATGGATATTAAGTGGGTTGATTATGTGTTACTTATAATATTTTTTTTATAACAAAAAGTGTACATTATTTCTTTATTTGTTATTGCTACTTGTGATTTTGACCTATTTACCTTTGCTAAGTGTTCCCTAATATAATTCTTCTGAGCGCTTATGCTTTGATTTACTTTAATCCTTTGTATTAAGCTCAAATTTGGGAATTGGTGACGATTTAACCACAACATGTGGTTTGCATGTGAATGAAATCAAAATGCAAGAGTTATAATATAAAAAAATAAAATTTGAACATTATGGACATAATTGTGTATGTACTGGAGTCTAAAGTTGTAGAAAGGAGGAAACTAAAAGAAAGATAAGCATTGAAGTGTGAAAAGAGTTATTTGTCATACAAGGAACACATAGGTTTAGGGATAGTTGGTTATCCAAATGGTTAAAGATAGACACATCCATGCTTAATAAATATGATATATTGAAACTTATATTGATTAATTTCATGCATAAGCTAATAAAAAAAGCATCAACCTCCAACCTTTTAGCCCTTGTGGTTAGTCATGCTAGTTCATACATTTTTCATCATCTTAGAATGGATCACAAGTTTGATTTACCCTAGATAGAATGGCATTTACATCATCTAAGTTCAAACATGCTTTTCACTTATGTCTTGTCGGCCCTTGTACCAAATTGGACTATATTGCTTGTTAGCTTGTATGCCAAAATATTCAAATTAGTTTCTGGGATGCCATATTTAAAAATAACCCTCGTGGACTAACATAACCCCTCCTCATACATTCTCTAACTATCATACTTTTGGTTCACATTATCATGTTGAACTTGCAAGCACAAAGATGATCCATGTTATTTATGTGACATGCATTTGATCCTCTTGTTCAAAATTTAAATTTCTTCCTAAGCCCAAGCCAATCACCTTTTAATTAATAGTTGTTCATCATTTCTTTTGCCAAAACATTTTAATTGTGTGTCTAAATTAAATATAAAAAGCCATCATCCTTATATCATTTCACAAGACAAAATTTCAAATATATTGTAATGACATATTTACTAATAATCAATAACACTTTCTACATTAAAAAAATTTGACAATTAAAAAGACTAGTTACTTCAAACTTCTTATTAAAATAATTATTCGCTAACTTTCTATACAACTCTCTATAATTTGCATAATTTAGAATTCATTAAAATAACTCTTTATAATTTGATTAGATGACATGAAATTAATGAATACTCTATGCGAACGAGCAGTTAAAAAAATGTTGAGTTCGGAGGGCGAGTAAAAGCGAAGAAAACTGGCAAAGCAAACAAACATTGAGATGAGATATTTCCTCCCCATTAGAACGTCTGAATAATATTCAGTGCGAACGAGTCGTAGAAAAGAACACTCTTTAATTTTCTGGGAAGAAAAACTAGCAGAGTCGTAAAACAAACGGTGGAACTCGTCTTTATCCAACAGGTTTTGAACAAGTGTTGAAATTTCCCTAACTTTAATAGGTAAACACCACGAATACATTGAATTTTCCACAATTTTTCTAAAATATACTTTTCTTACTACATTCAGAAGAAGCGTGGAAAATTGAATGGAGGAGGTTTCGCCCAATTTCGCCAGTAGAATAAACGTAGAATAAGTTTCGAGTGCTAGGAGAAACACAATTATAAATCAGCTTTAGTTTCCATTATTTTCACACAGAGAACAAGTTGTTTGGAGGAACAGAGAACTGTTATGCAATCTGCAATGGAGATGGTGATGATGTGGGTTTTGTTATTAGTAGTGATGCCCTATTCTTTCGCATGTTATGCAGACGAAAGAAATTCCCTGTTAGATTTCAAAGAGGGCTTAAACTTCACTTCCTCTTATTCCACGTTGCAATCGTGGAAGGGATTTAACTGTTGCGCGTGGGAAGGAGTCACCTGCCACCCAATCACTGCCCACGTCCTTTCCTTGAATCTCACTCCTCAGTCCCTTAATGCCTCCTGGATTGCTGATATCCATTCCTCTTGGCCATTCATGTCGTGGAGGGAACTTCGCGGGGGGCTATTCCAACTGCGGCATCTGGAGCGCTTGGACTTCAGTGTGAATGCCTTCTTCCCTTCTCTTGCTATCCCTTCACATTTTCAAAAGCTCAGCAATTTGAGGTATTTAAGTTTGTCCGGCTCTAACTTTATTGGTCAGATTCCAAGAGAGATTGGTAACATGTCCAACTTAACATATCTTGATCTATTTGATAATCTTTTGAATGACACCGTCCCAACATCTTTAGGTAAGTTGTCAAAGCTCACAAAACTTTTCCTTGGTTCTAACTCTTTGAGTGGCACCATCCCTACATCTTTGGGTAAGCTGTCAAAGCTCACATATCTTGACCTGAGTTATAACTCTTTGAGTGGCACCATCCCAACATCTTTGGGTAAGTTGTCAAAACTCACAGAACTTTACTTGAGTTCTAACTCTTTGAGCGGCACCATCCCAACATCTTTGGGTAAGTTGTCAAAACTCACAGAACTTTACTTGAGTTCTAACTCTTTGAGTGGCATCATCCCAACATCTTTGGATAAGATGTCAAAGCTCACATATCTTGACCTAAGTTCTAATTCTTTGAGTGGCACCATCCCTACCTTCGTAGGTAACCTCACCAAACTTAGACAACTCGATCTTAGCTACAACCAACTTAGCGGAACTTACACACTTTCTTTTTTTGATAAAATCCCTAATATTCAAGAATTGCATCTTTCCCGGAATATGTTGACTATAAAAGTCAATGCCACTTATATTCCCAGTTTTCAACTTGAATCCATAGATTTGGGATCTTGTAAAATACATGGGGATTTTCCAGCTTTCATTTCAACTCAATTTTCCTTACACTCACTAGATTTATCTCAAAACTTTCTTAGTGGAAATATCCCCGACTCGCTATGGGATTTTATTCCACTATATTATCTCAACCTCTCATCTAACCAGTTTGTAGGTAATTTACCCATCAAGCTGCTTGGCTTTGAACTCAATTATGAACAAGGATCAACAATTGATTTGCATAATAATAAGTTACAAGGAAATATTCCCCTTTCTCTACAAAATGTGATTTTTTTGGGTCTTTTAGAGAATTTGTTTGATGGACCCATTCCAATAGGTATTGGTAAATATGGACAAGCTCTTAGATTTCTTTTGTTGGCCAAAAACAATTTGAGTGGTGTCATTCCACAATCTATTTGTGAGTCAAGTACTTTGCAAGTTTTAGACTTGTCAAATAATAGACTTAGAGGTAAGATTCCCTCAAGTTTAGACCAATGCTCGAGACCTCCATGTTAAATATTGAAAATAATAATCTCAAGGGAAGAATTCCAAATATATTTGGGAATATGACTTATCTAGAAACATTGAAACTAGGTCTCAATCGGCTAAAAGGGAACATACCGTCATCCCTTGGAAATTGTAGTTCTTTGGAAATCCTAGATTTGAGGAATAACAATATTCATGGGGGTATTTCCACTTGGATCGAAAGCTTGAAAAGTCTTCACATCTTAATATTAAAATCTAACAAATTTGGTGGCAAGATACCCTTAGAGTTATCAAACTTGCAAAATCTTCAGATATTGGATATGTCAAGCAACAAATTTTCAGGCATTATACCAAGTGGCTTTATGAACTCAAGTGCAATGGCAAATCAGATAGAAAACACAGAAACTCTTGAATTAAATGCCACAAATGTTCATACAATTTATATAGATAGCATAATCATTACAAACAAAGCACAAGATATGGAGTACACAAGAATTTTGAGATTAGTAAAATGTCTGGATCTATCAAACAACAATTTATCAGGTAAAATACCTTGGGATATTGAATCCCTCAAAGGACTGATAATTCTCAATGTTTCAAGAATTCATTTCAGTGACGAGATTCCAAAATCTTTGGGAAGCATGGTACAACTACAATCACTTGATCTTTCCAAAAATGAATTGTCTGGCATGTTTCCTGTTGAGCTGCAACATCTCACATATTTGAATTACTTTGATGTGTCTCATAATAACCTATCAGGAATGATACCACAAGGAGGACAAATGATGACATTTGATTCCTCATCATTCTCCAACAATTTAGATCTATGTGGCCTACAAATCAATGTGCCATGCTCAGGAAACCATCTTGCTTCTCCCAGTGATGATGAAAAAGATAAAGAGCGACTGGAGGATGATATATGGTGGGATGTGGGAATAGGAATGGGCTATGCATTTGGGTTTTCAGTTCTAATTTGTATGTTGTGTTTCAGCAAAGCTTGGAGTGGGAAATTTTTCAGAGTTATGGATGGCATCATTGACTCTCTTTTTCAAAGATTAAGAAAAAAATTGTGTTACACAAGATAAGATATTTTCTTATATTCATCTTCTATACAGCTGTATAATCAATGTACCAAATATGCCAATTATCATACCACCAAGAAAGGAAGAGTAAGTTTAATTCAGTGGTTTTCTTTACGTTACAATCATGTTCTTCGACTGCTTAAATTTAGATTGTTAAAATCTCATTAAGTTCATCTTTTTCTGTCTTCTACCTAGGTTTCAAAAATAAGTTGGCAATTTCTTGTTATTGAGATAGGGGACTAACATTCCCAAAGTGGAGCGCATTTTGGGCCTTGAGAAATGCAGTTTCCTCTTGTTGGAAGTGGACAAGTACAAAAAATCATTATCAGTTCTGCCATGCTGCTGATTTCAGAGTTAGAGAGGTACAAACTCAATTAACCAGAAAAGAAAATTTCTGGATTTTTTTTATTTTATGTAATTGTTACTTCAGTTCTTAATTTTAATTCCCTTTTTCCATTTTTGCGTTGATTCCACATGGCAAGTGCTAGAAATGAATATACTGATTTCTAAACTTTCAGTATAAAAGAGCAAACTAAAAATTAGCATGACCTTACTGTGAAATTATAAACATCTGATAAACATCATATTATGTTTTGACCTTTCTTGCTCGTCCAGTAAATTATGTTTTTTAGATTTACATATTAGCATGTTCTTCGTATATAGTAATATTCAATTTGCATTAGTGATCACTATGTCTCCTTGAGTTTTCAACATCTTTGCTGGTATCAAAGTCACCATTAGTTTAGCATGAAGGATAACTTATTCAATTGAGTTTTCAACATCTTTGCTGGTAGAGGATGCTGGATAAACTTCTCATATGCTTTGAAGACTCTGGTCTTGGATGCTCATAAATCCATTTCAGGGAGCGCTACGGTTCAACCAGAGGTTTGTTTCATATGAGTGGATACGTACTTTCTTGCTTTGAAGATTATTCCTTACTGTAGTTCGTTGATATGCTTTCAGTGTACAGGTTTTTATTCAAATTTCTCAATTATTCTAGCAAACTTTTATTGGAGTTTGGGACAATCGTGTATTTGTATACGGCACCCTGTTCCTATACCCATTTTTCCAGAACTAGCTGGTACTCACCTTTCTTTTTATCATGCCCATTGCATTGAATACTACTTTTAAGGCAGAGTTTTTATTTTGGTGTTGCTTAACAAGAAATTTATATCGATGACATTTGTTTTATGACAGCTGAGCCACTTAAAAAGTCAAAACTGATGGAGGGGGTGTTGCTTAGCAAGGGATTTCCAAAGGGCCAAGACAGTTGTAATTCATCATTTAGTTCAAAGTTTCTAAGGGGAATTGATCTTGGGCAAGAGTGTGAGAATACGTATGTTATCCTTTCCATTTGCTCGCATCGGCTTTACATTATTCCAGTTTAAGGCACTCAGTTAATGTTTCAGATTGTTAGGAAATCAAATGAGCTTGTCTTTTGGAATAGATTTCTAGTTTCTTAAAAGTGGAAAACATACTTGTAAACTCAAACGCAGGGTTTAAAGAAATAAGGAACTTTGTTTGCAAATATCATGCTCTGTAGTTATTTTTTCATAGACAACCATACTATCTTTAATTTGTAACATGACTTTTGTTGCCAGTATTCTATATTTATTGTGTATTTGATATGTTGTAAGTATTTTTGCTTCATGTGAGATTATACACTCTAGAAATCTTTTCTTGTATGTCAATTATACACATTTCAGACAATTCTATGTGGTGTAATAAAATTTTATGGAGCTTGTATATTGGCAAATATTGTACAGTCTCCTGAGGAAAGATTGCTGAAAAATTAAACAGGTCTTTGCTGAATACTTGGTAGGGGCATGGCAGTGCACAACATCTTGATGTTCCAGACTTAACATTCTGTGGCTTGGAAAGCAATCTTTGCGGGGATAGCACAAAATTCAAGTCATTTTCAGATTTGATCTGAATGGTAAGAAAGATGCTAATAAGAATGCTTCCACTTTTAATATCAAGCCTCAAGATGCATAATCAATAGGCATATCTACTATTTCAGCATTTGAAAGTGCTAGCCCTAATAAAATGTTAATTATTGCTTGATTGGCAATACAGAGTTAACAACAGAAAGTACTGCTGATAGAAAGATTGTTCAGAACAGGAGGAAGGATGGACTGGAGGATATTGGCCCCATTGCCTTGAATGCCTTACTAGGATAGTAAACTGCACAGAGCATATGAAAGGTACAGATACAAAACAGTTCTTTCACAATGCCAATTTAGAATAAGGTGATAAATGCTTAAACTCCACCAACAGTTCTATGGAGAATGGGTTTTTCAGATTATCATCGAACAAAGATGATTTGATTCATCAAAATATATTACTCAATCTATCTTCAAAAGTAAATAAAACAAAGATGCGAGAAGATGGGGCTCATAAATGATACAACAGGTTCAAGGGAAGGTAGGTTTGGAGGAAAGAAAAAGAGTGGCCCTTACAGTGTTGGTGTCATTGGAGAAGATAGCAAGCAATGTTCTAGTTGTTCCTTGATATGCCAAGGAACATCATGGGAAGGCCCTTGTGCCTGGAAGATCTGTCCATCCTAACATAAATATACCTGATTACAATTATGGCCGAGGAGTTGTTTCCGGTCATCAGTTCATTATGCTTCTGTTCATCAAGTAGATAATTCCTTTATCTATCCAGATACTCCAAGCAGAAATCTTTATGGGTGAGGAAATTGCAAGGCCAAGACGCGCAATAGAAATATACTTCACAATGCTGGTATGGTTTTCTACATTCATCTCAATGTTTGTTTTCTTGAACACGGTCTAATGTTTAATGCTTTTATTCTATTAAGATTATGCATTTCTAATTTAGAGTTTTTTTAACCAGCATAGCCATGGTTAGAGACAAGACAAGAGGTACTGCACAAGATCTCATATTGGCCAACTTCTCATGCATTTATGAGATATAGAGCGTTGGAATCAACAAATGGGGTATTGACTCACCATCCAATGTCAGTGGCCATGAAATACTTTCCTCCTTTACAGCAGTCATCCTGTCTTTCCCTCCACTTATCATAATTATCCTAATTGAAATGTCACATCTTTTTCATTTGACCAACTGGACTTCGGATCATTTGGATCAGTGTCCCTAACATCCTTGAGTGTGTCCAGAGCCAGGGGAGAAAATAAGCTGCGGTATGCTGAAGAGCGATCTTATGTTTCAGGTTCAGCAGCTTCCCAAACTTTCTCAAATGAAGAAGATAGTTTTAACCTGCTCAACCATTGAAGAAAGAGTAGCAGGCCGAAGAGAGCTCAGTCTTTCAAACTCGGTAAATGTTTTGTATGTTTATGTAAAATTTGATTCTTTAAATTATAACGGATTTAGATTTTGTTTACTTTAGATGGTCCCTACATATTTCATCTTTGATTGCTTTGGCTTCAGGTATTGCATTATTTCAACTCTGAGTTTTATGAGATTTTCATCCCTATTGTATTCAGGGCAGCAACACCGAGTATCAGTTATACAAATAAGATTTCCCGCCTTTTCATTTCCAAGAGAATCCTAGGGACAATTCCTCCACTCCTTGAATTGACCATACTAGCAATGACAGAAGCTTACATAGTTAAGCTCATTTTGTGACTTTTTCATCATTTATCAGTTAAATGCCCTGTTGGACCTTTTTTCGTCTAAAATCAGGCAAGAACAGAATGCAAAGTTGGCTATATATTCAGGATTAATTTATTGTAAATGTACTAATAGGATTATGTGTATAATTTTTACTTTCACAAATATATGTATATTTGACTCTTTGCTTGCTAATCTATCAATTGATATGCGATTACGATAAATGATATTTTTGATGACACTATGCTTCTGTTGTGCTATTTTAGTTACCACTTGTCCATAACTGTTGCTACTATGATGTGTGTAAAAATATAGTTGTTTCTTTGAGTCTATGAATCTCTGCAGACGTAACTCTTTTGATGCCAAGAATATTGATTTCTATACAGGTGTGGAGATTCCATTAACCATACTTCAATTACATATTGAATAAGAAGAATTGAACTGCTGTAACATTCTACTAATCAAATGACCAAAAAGGAACAATAATTAACAACATAAGAATGGAAGACACTAGGATTTTATACCTAAGAACTCAAATTTTGCGACAAATCCACCACCTTCAATAGGTTAATGGTTTCATAATTGTCCCAGTCCTTGTCTAATCACCCACTATTAGAACTGGCAATTACACATAGATGACCAAAACTCAGGTTTTTCCATGCATTCCTTCATTAGAAGTTAGTGACTCACTTTACATGTTAGTGACTCACTTTATCATGGATCCATAGTGCACCAAACAAATTACTTGATCTTTTTATATATCACACCCTCACAATATGGAGGATTTTGGCTCCCAAAAATTATGAAGTCTCACAAAATGAGTGATGACAACTTAGTGAATGACATGGTTGCCACTAAACCATACACCACTCTTGCCAAGAGCCTAAAAATCTTTTTCTCCAAACGTCTATAGATTCCTAAATTGTCAAAGTTACTGAACTAGATGGAGTTGCTACAACAACACTCTTTCTCCTCCACTAAGTGGAATGATCCTAATGCTTCAAAAACATTATTTCACAACTCAGAGAATATTGTTTGAGGTGTTGAATAATTTCTCAAACAAGGTTTTCAACTAACTCTTCAGAAACGAAGTTAACTTGCAAATAAGAATAAAAACCACATCTACGTTTTTTTCCTTTAGATGAAAGGTGTAAAACACCTTTAATTATATTAATATAATACAAATTTTGTTACATACATACGCAAATTGGACATAGCACCAAAAATTGCAGCTTTGACAGTTTTTTGATACTTACATAGAGGCACTAAAGGTCAAAAACTACACAAAATAGGAATAGGTACTGATGCCTTAGATCTGTCGGAAGAATTGAACTGACCACCAAGTGTTGGGACGAGTTGGTATCACAGAAGGAGGGATGAGCTGATCGTTGGGCAGCATGACATTGCAAGAAACACAATGTGTCAAACAAGCCTTTGACCCCAGAAACCAACTCATCATCTAGCTCAGCCTAGTGTGCCTCAATTGCGCTCTTCAGTGGAAGCCCATAGTCTTTTAGTACCTTGTTTGGAGAACCTTGAATGTACATGAAACGTAGGGTCATCTTGGAGCTAGATATACCTAATTACGTAGGCTATCCGAGTAGAGCTTGCAAAGAAGTCATACTTTGCCATAACCACATGTAACTTTCCCACCGGAAGGAGATACTCCTACACAGCCAAAACCGATCACTTCCACAAATTTTAAATTTGGCACTGTCTGTCACATTAGAGAGGAACATCAAAACCACATATAAATACAACAGTTTCCTTAGCATGTCCTTAAGTAATTCTTCACCCATGAGCAAGTAAATGGCAGCTTCGACACTGGAGCAATTTGAAAGAGAAAATGGGAGAGAGCAAGGTGGAATCACAAGGTCCCATTACGGGAGGCTTCCTTTTTTGTGGGTGAATGTAGATTCTCTTGTCCGTCCTGATATGTTTCATCATGTCACCGGCGTACAACAAATACCTAATCGAAGCACATATTGATAGCCAAAGTACGCTTTTTAAGCTTTGCGTTCATATGATTATCTCATGGGAGAATACAGGCCCAATAAATTATGAATTGAATGCACATGCTCTGAAGGCTACAAAAAGGGACAAGGGGTAGTGATGGCGCAAAAAAGATCTAGAAAGAGAAGTAGTCAACCTTCTGATTCTTAATAGATTGCTATCAATTTGATCTTTAATTGGCTCAATATGAGTTCAGATGGAGAGAAGCGTGGCAATAATGAGCCATTAAAAAGACTTGGTTATCAAAATGCCTCCTCTAGTTGCCACGTAGAGCGTCACCCCATATTTGGTGGTATGTTGTACTAAAAGATGTCCCGAAAAAGAAATTAGGTCCTAGGAAAGATCGTGGTCATTTATCTCCTCTTAAGACCTTTAATAGACTACAAAACTTAGGATTTGAGGAAGAGTGATAACTATTGAGTCCTCTTATTGGTCAATCGTTAGGCTGGCTAAGAGATTGGCCATACTTAGTTTCTTTCTAATAATGGTTGTATTAAGGGAGAGGACCAAGTACCTCAGCATGTTTCAATAGTTGTGATAGTAGTTGTTTATATAATGTCTAATATTTTTATTAATATTGGATCAATAATTGTGACTTTAAAGTTGTTAGTGTTGATAATGACTACCCATAATTAAACAAAATGTATTCCTTTGATCTAAAAAGCAACCAATTATATGATTCCACATCAGGGCTCAATAAAACATGTTGTGAATGCACAAGTATTGGTCTCACTTCTTTTTTGGGCTTTTTTGGACACCTTGACAAAAATTATCTTAATGTGGCATCATATTTGATGATGTGGCCATGAAACCTTACTTATAAGCAAGGGACTTGCCAAGTAAGCTGCTATAAAAAATTGGGAGTGATCTGAAATTTTCACGTAGGATAATTAGAAGCGCAAAGTTTGGCTGCTCAACTACTGGGTCCTCTCCTCTAATAGTTGGCAAAGTTGTTCAATGTTTTTTATATATTTTGAAAATTACATTCAATATTTTCATATGTTTTGAAAATTATGTTGAAGTTTTCAATTGAATATCAATTTGTCCTTGATTGTATTTATGATATCACAAAATCACCTTCAATTGAAGTGTTCTTGAAATTGTCATTCTTTGCCAAGTAAAGGTGCATTAGGAGGGCATGTCTCAACAATGTTATTTTTCCTCATTGGTAACTATTTTACTTTCTCCACTTGGAGATTTTCTAAACTATCTTGTATCATGCAACTTGCACTAGATTGACTTGGGTTGTCCTTGGAAGTTCCATCAAAATTCAATTTTACCAAGGAGTCACTAAGAGCAGGCCATCTAATTATACTTTTGACAATGTTGGATTTGACTTTGGCATTTGAACCCCATACAGGTGCATGTTTGATGTTGGGTCATATTTGTAGGCTCTTATTATCCTAGTTTGAGAACTTGTCTTCCTAGAAGAGTTTTTGAGAATGTTGGACATAATAGACTTTGAAATTAAATGTTCAAACTTGACAATGATATCTTCAAGTTTGGAGAAGGAATTCCTAAAGACCTTGTAGTTATATTCAATCAAAATATGCCAAATGATTAGGGAGGGGCTAATTTGCCAAATGCAAGCATAGGTGGAGTCATTATGTATAATTGCCAACTAAGAAAATGTTGGAGGAGAGACTTTGGAAAGATGCCTTCGCAATCTAGTTTCCTTGCCAATCATTTCTAGTAGGCATTGTCTATATTGTAGTTCAATAAAAATGATCCATGTCCTCTTCCAAACCATAGACCACACATTGGAAAGAGGGGGAGATGTCCATCTTTTTTAACCCTTTTTCTATTAAAAATCATACTATGGAGGGTAAGCCATGCAAAGGCACTCACTTTTGTGAGGCCTTCATTGTTCCAACACAACTTGTTTGGCTAGGATGCAAGAGAGGGCATCTCAAAAGACGTGAGTTAGCCTTGTTTAAACTATGTATTTTGTTGTCTTGGATGCAATATAGATCAATTCATCTTCATGGGGGGAATAGAAAAAGTATCTATGTGCTAGGATTTCTTCTAACATAGCTTTCTAATTTGCAAGTATGTTGTATTGATCTAAGTTGTCCCACTTTGATCTTGGGATAGAGGCTTTTGTTGATAGCTCTAGATAATCCTTTACTCTCAATCCCTACTCTTGCTTCAAATGTTGTCTTGGTTCAAACTTGTCTTGCTTTAAGGAGATCCATCCTTCAAATTAATGGGGTGTAACCATTCCACGAGTTATCCCAAAAGAGTGCTTTAGCTCCATTATTAGCGATCCATGACAACTTTGGTAAAATTACTTTCATCCTTGATCTTCTGAAGTTCCATACTTTGGATCTAACTAGAGGGTTTAAGAATATAAAGATTTGCTCCTTATCCCTTATGTCCAATTATTTTTCCTGCATCATTCTAGACCATTTTCCTTCTAGTTTTGTGTACATGTACTCGGCGATTTTGTTCCCAACACTATGTTTTAAGCTTCAAGGTCATGAATTTCAATGCCTCCTGAAGATTTTGGTTTATAGGCCTTGTCCCAAGATATAAATCTTGTCTTTTTTTATTTGCACTTCCTTTCCACAAAAAGCTTCTTAGCATCTTTTCTAGTTCTAATTTGACACTCGTGGGATTTTTCCCACATCATACAGATAGGGGTGGTTGATAGAAAAAGTTTAATCATTGCGAGTACCAAAACTCACTCTTAATACTACCATAGAAAGAGGGATAACCAAACAATTACAAGGGAGCTCATCAGTTGAGAAGCCAAGTTATTTAGTTGTCATTTTTTGGATGATGGAGTTGAAAAAGATCTTTGACTTGGCCACACTTTTTTGGACTTGAAATTGCATAGTAACCTATTAGAACTTTCTTAATAGATTTAAGTTCTATAAAGGTGACCTGACCAAAAAATAATTGTATTATTGACAAATAAACTGTGGATGATTGGCTCATTTATTCTATGAATATTAACTCTAACCTAATGGTTGTTTATGTTTTCTAATTGAATGAATCTATTGAGAACCTCCACCAACAAGAGAAATAAGAATGGAGAAAGGGGGTCCCCTTGTCTAAAACCTTGAGACAAAATGAAAAAACCCTCAAGGTACCATTAACAAGAATTGATAATTTAACTATTGATATGGTCGAAAACACCCACTTACACCACCCCTATGAAAAGCCAAATTTGAGTAAGACATTCATCAAGAATTCCTTCTTTTCTCAAACATAAGCTTTCATTATGTCTAACTTGGCGACCATGGAAAGGGGTTTAAGTATTTGGATTGAGTGGATCACTTCATGCACTACCAAAAGCCCTTAGTCATGTCTCTTCTATGCACAAACCTACCTTGGTCCTTTGAGACAATATGTGGTATGATTTTTGCTACTAGCGTTGAGGAGATTGCTTTAGTAAAGATTTAGTATGCATAATTGCTATATTCACCTAAAAATGGTTTGCAAAATATAATTAATTAAATATGATTTATTTGATTAATTAATCCTAAATTCATCTACTATTAAATAAATAGAAATATTTATTTATATTAAGTTCACTATTAATTCTTCTATTTTATCATATCATTTTCCTCTTAATTAAATAAACAAAATTAAATACTTTGTTTTATTTAATTATTATCATTATTATTTCTTCTATACTTTATCCATTAATTCTATCTTAAATTAAATACACAACTTCAATAATTTGTGTAATTTAATTATCTTATCATATTTCCTCTTAATTAAATAAAGATATCCTAAATATTTATTTAATTATCATATTCCTCTTTATTAAATAAGCAGATATTAAATATTTGTTTTATTTAATTAAATCTTCCTATTTTGCTAAATTGAATAAATCAAAAATATTCAAATAAAGGCATAAATCAAATATTCCTCTATTCACTCACCAATAAAATTGGATTTTTTAAATCTAATTAATTCAACTGGCATTCACGGGAAAGCTTCGGGGACAAACTTGCAAGCAATCCTCTCAATCTTCTTCCTCCAATCTTTCCTATCATCTTGCCTGATGTTTGCATGGGGAGAAACCATTCCCTTCATCAGCTCCAGCTTCTCAATCTCTCACCACTCAATTCTTCAGATTGAATCCTAGCCTCTGTTGTGCTACCCCTGTGCAAAACTGCTGCCGAAAATCTATAAATACAACTTCTTTTCACGAGAAATGGATCCCCGAATTTTTGTACAAACTTACTCTACAACATTCACAACAACCAAGCAACCCAACACTAGCATGTTAGCAATAGTATTTCAGCATCACAACATCATAGCATCAATAGAATAGTAATCATGGCAGTATCTTAGTTTTTACTGTAGCTTTCATCCATCAATTTTCATGTCAGAATAGATTACAGTAGCATCAATATCATTTAGGAATCATTATCAATCATTAGATCATTCTATCTAGTATCATTCCATTCTCTAGATAGGCATTTTAATAGTTACAGTGCATACTGAATTTGAGAGCCCTTTGTAATTCAACAAAATCTTTTGAGACAATGAGAAGATTTCAAGCTTTCCATATTTTTAATTAGTTTAATTCATGTTAATTCTTGATATAATGTTTCATTAAGAGGTGTTTTAAATTGTTTTTAGTATACTTTTTCCACACTTACAATTGCAAAGAGAAATAGATATGAATCTAGCAAAGGTGAAAGGGTTAAGACACATAAGAATTAGGGTTATGAAGGTGGTGTTTAATTCTCTTAGATATAAAACTTGTCCTTTTTTATTTGCACTTCCTTTCCACAAAAAGCTTCTTAGCGTCTTTTCTAGTTCTAATTTGACACTCCTGGGATTTTTCCCACATCATATAGATAGGGGTGGTTGATAGGAAAAGTTTAATCATTGCGAGTACCAAAACTCACTCTTAATACTACCATATAAAGAGGGATAACCAAACAATTACAAGGGAGCTCATCAGTTGAGAAGCCAAGTTATTTAGTGGTCCATTTTTGGATGATGGAGTTGAAAAAGATCTTTAACTTAGCTACACTTTTTTGGACTTGAAATTTCACAATAACTTATTAGAACTTTCTTAATAGATTTATGTTCTACAAAGGTGACCTTACCAAAAAAGAATTGTATTATTGACAAATAAAATGTGGATGATTGGCTCATTTATTCTATAAATATTAACTCTAACCTAATGGTTGTTTATGTTTTCTAATTGAATGAATTTGTTGAGAACCGCCACCAACAAGATAAATAAGAAAGGAGAAAGGGGGTCCCCTTGCTCAAACCTTGAGAAAAAATGAAAAAACCCTCAGGGTACCATTAACAAGAATTGATAATTTAACTATTGATATGCTCGAAAAGATCCACTTACAACACCCCTAAGAAAAGCCAAATTTGAGTAAGACATTCATCAAGAATTCCATCTTTTCTCAAACATAAGCTTTCATTGTGTCTAACTTGATGACCATGGAAAGGGGTTTAAGTATTTGGATTGAGTGGATCACTTCATGCACTACCAAAAGCCCTTAGTCTTATCTCTTCTAGGCACAAACCTACCTTGCTCCTTTGAGACAATATGTGGTATGATTTTTGCTAGCGTTGAGGAGATTGCTTTAGCAAAGATTTAGTATGCATAATTGCAAAGAGAAATAGATATGAATTTAGCAAAGGTGAAAGGGTTAGGACACATAAGAATCAGGGTTATGAAGTTGATGTTTAATTCTCTTAGAATATTCTTGTGTTTATGAGCTTCTTCCATTGCTAAAAGAAAGTCTCTCCCAATACAGTCCCAACATTTATGAAAGAAAAGCGCTTAGGACCCAAGGATTTTTCACTTGGCAAAGAGAAAACAATATCTCTAATTTCTTCCAAAGAAAATTCTACAATCAACATGTTTTTTTCTTCTTCTAAAACTAAAGGTGATATATTGGACAAAAAATCATGTGAAGAGTTGTTCTACTCTAGACTTGGGTTGGAGACAAGGTTTTCAAAGAAAGTAATTGCTTCTCTTTTAATATCCATTTGATCAATTAATTCTTCCCCGGAAATAGAACTATCAAAAGAAATATGATTTAAATGCCTTCTAATCTTGGTTAAGTCACAAAAGAATTTGGCATTTTTATCTCCTTTGAGGCATATTTCTCTTGATTTCTAGTGCCAATAATTTATTTCCCTTAACAAAATTTCTTTTAGATCCTCCTTAAGTTTCTTTTCTTGTTCATAGTTATGCAAAATTTTCATATCATATATGATGACATAAAACGATGGGTCATTTAATTGTTTCTCCACGTCTCTTCTTGGTAAAGATGTGTTTGAAGTGATCTCTATTCTATTTTCTAATTTCTAATTTCTAATTTTATGAATTTAAGCTTATTGCAAAGCTACAACATTCTTGAGCCTTTTCGAAAGGGAGTGATTTCCCATTAATACTTTAGGAGAGGTGAAAAATATTTGTTCCTTAACCACATGACTTTGAACTTCAAAGGATACTTATTCAAGGCCCAATCCTTGAAGAATTCAAAGTCGAGGGAAATGGCCATATCCTATAAGGGGGAGCATAGTGTTGTAGAAGTTGGTAGAATTAGATAACCAATTAATTGGTAAAATGAATCTATCTAATCTTTTGATGATATGGTGGAAGGAATTCCTTTTGTTGGGCCTTATGAATTTACCCTTGTTGGGAGCACCATTAAATAGATCTACCTTAACATTCATGAATTGAATATTAATTCTAAATAATCATGTATGCTTCTTTTCCTCTTGTGCCCAAATATGGAAACTATCCTTCTTTGTAGTGGAAGAAAATTTAGAATCACCTGTAAACTACAATCAAGTTTCTTAATGGTAGATATAATGGTTTTTTAACCTTTATTTCTATTTTGATGTGAACATTTCCCTAGATTTAGCTTCCAATAGGTTTCATCTATATGACCATTGGCATCACAATGGTTGTAATGGCTTGCAGGTTTTGAATGACATTCACCTTCTTTATCTTGGTTGCTCCATGGATCTTTCAAGGGGAAGGTGGACTATCCACTTCAAGGCAGTGAGCATGTGAGCATGCCTCAATGATGTCTTGGGGTTTGGAGAAAGCACAAGCCTCGAAAAATAGTTATGAAGGTTTCCAATGAATTTCATCAACACCTTGTATTACACATATTTGTCCATTTGGAAGTATAAATCAACAAATAAGCAATCAATATATCATAAGATTTAAACATATGACACTTATACGCACAAGGAGAAAACCTTTCAAGGGAAAACTCTACCACTAGAGAGACCACAAGTTTGTATTAATCTTTAAACCAAGAGTACATAATCAACAAACTTCTCCCTTTAATTTGGTAGCATTTTAGCAATACTTGCGTACCTATAAATAACTCATGAAACCTCTATCCAATGGATACAATTTATAGAGAAGAGTTGAAAGGAAATCACATGTGTATTTTTGAAATCATGACTGCCTAGTAGCTGAAAGGAAGCAATGTATGTATAAATGCTTCCTAAACTAAAATTCTAAGGAGTGTTGTGTAAATTTTAATATTTTAACAATCGGAGAATAAAGAAAAATATTTAAACATAAAATAAATAATATAGGATAACATAGGTTTACATGGGGAAAACACTTTTGGGAAAAAAAATGCACATTGTAAAGTAGCCCAATGTATTGTTCAATAAATGGCAGTTAAAATACACTTGTAGAACAAGCCTTCACAAGAGTATCACCAACTAAAGATTTGAAGGAATTTTGACAATTTAACAATATATACAAAAAATTATCATACAACCTCCATCTCAAGTACTAAATATATAGGAGATACAATACATGAAACCACCAAGTGGTATTTAGAAAATTGTGAGCTAACTCCACCCAAAAAGTGGCTCATAAATCTCAAATCTCAAGATTAGTCCATAGACTAAAAATAATATAGTCCTTCCACCTATCCTAAATTTGTTATAATTAATCCACTCACCAAAATGGGCATTCCATTTTAGTTCCATTATCTCCAACCGAAGATGTTTTATGATATGTCATAACATACATCATAACTAAATGTCAACAAGTGTAACTCCCCCTTACAGCTTTTTATGTGTCTATTTTTATATCTTCTATGCAAACTTTTGGAGGCCATAAATTTTGATATGAGAAGCTGATTGGATTTGTTTTTGTCAAATTGTAGAGCTTGAAGAGACCTATGCAATAGGCACTTCCCTCAACAATGCCAAATAGCTTAGAATATTTATTTTCGTCAAAAACCAACTCTATAGCTGAGAAATTGAGGATTTTTTTTACTTTATAACGTAAACATTGAACTTTTTGTAATCTTATAATTAAGAATAAGGCTGAGACACTTTACTCATCATTTTCTCACTTTTCAAACAATTTTCAAGAGCAAAGAGTAACAACACCATGATCTAATTGCTAAGAGCCGAGATACCCACAAATTCATAGCACCACCTAATTTATTTTTTCTACTCACTAGCTTCATCAATACATCTTCAAAGTGTCAAACTTTTTCTAACATCACTCTCACATCCTCTGCCATGTTAAGACTCAAGGTCACAGCAAAGGAAAGAAAGAATAAAGAAATGAGGGAGAAGGCAACATGAGAGCAGGGAATTTTGCAGCAGTGATTTGAGTGTGTTCTTCATAATATTTTTCAAGATGCCAAACGAGATCGAGTATATGTTGGTAATTATGTTTAAGCTATTGATGATACCTACAAAGTAAGAAGATTCTGATGTGAAATAGAATAATAGCTCAACACTCAGGAAGAAAGGTGAGTGCAGTTATTTACAACTGTTGCAAAGGACACGTCGAAGGTGCAAAAAAGTGTATAAAGGCCTTAATTGTTTTAACAATCAATATCTTTTCGTTGCTTTTCAAAGTAAAAGGGGCACTAAAGAAGAATTTATTTTCATGTCCATTGTTTCACTTTTCCCCACCCACTCAAAATTTTTCAACCCTATTTATGGTGCTTATCACTAAAGGACAATTTGTAGGTTGAATGAATGAATGAGGGATTTTAATGTCGTCCACGAGACCAAAAAGTCTAAGGGACCGAGAACCACAAAACTACGGAGTCTCCAAAATATTTTCGATGCTAGATCTTCTACTGTGAATTTTGATCAGAAAACTAGCAGTCTTGATGATTTTTTCTTCGTCAAATAGCTCATGCAAGTTGCTGATCTTCAAGTTGCCTTCATACTGACTACGAATATCCTCATAAGCCGTGCACTCCATGATAAAATTCCATGAATGAAATGTCCGTCCATGCTTCTAGTAATAATAAATGATGATTTTGTAGTTCTTTTGGCCATATTTTCTAGCGTGAATCAAGGAAAAATACACCCCAAATGTATGTATGCTAATGACAAAGGTACAACCTTTCTCGCTGTCCATGTGAAGATTATATACACAAGAATTATATTCTTTCAAATGGTTGGTATTTGAGCCAATTTTCTAAGTATAGGAAGTTTGCAATCGATTCCAAGGCATCAAATGTTGCTAGTCTAAGTTGTTAATGAACAAATATAATTGGTGAAAATTTGGAAGGGTTTACACAATACATATTCATTTTTCTCATGTGTTTCCATGACAATTTGTTATTATTTAGGGGAATGTACAGTCACAACTATGTATTTTCTATCATTGCAATGTTGGAGTGATTGTAGTATAGGTCCGATGATGTGTGACAACATCTAATATATTACAAATACTTTTTAATCATCATTCTTCTATTATATGTAAATTATTGTAGTTTTGAGATAGATTATTAAGCATGATCATCACATGGAATATAATATTTGATTATTATATAAATGAGAATCTAGTTCTATTGAACTTTACCCATCACATCTCTTTCTTCCATGTTATTCATGAGTTTTTTGTTTAGTGGACTAGGAAGTAGTCCATATTGGTGATGGATGAACAAATTTTATTGAAAACATCTTCCATTATGTTAGTTGTAGGAGTATATTAGGATATGCATGCTATTCACAATTCAATGTTACAAACTAAGGATAAATCTGAAGAAAACCTAGAACGTGAAATCATTAGAGAATTTGAACACATGCATGTTTGCACCTTGCCATTATGTATGTAATGACAAATAAAAAATATGTTAAGGGATTGTAATACTTTTTTTTATCTATAGGTGCATGTGCACGGTCTTATTAGCTATATGAGAGGTTATATGCAACTAGTTTGTTTTTAGCCTAGTGATAATATTTGGTGTCAATTGTACATTGGGTGTAGCTGCTACTTATTATTGTAATGTAGCATTTTAATCGATGTACTAGCTTATTTCTGTACCTCTAGGAATACCCTCTCAGATTCTGTCACATCTCATTTAATTTGTCTAGTTTAATGATTGAATTATTGTATTAATTATTTAATAACAAGAAATAAGGCAAGACGATTTGATTATGCTAAGTTTCTTTTGTAGTAGAATTAAGAATGATTATGATGGTGATGACTAATTATATGTTTTGTTTCTATAAGTGCATTAAGAATGGTTAATACTCTCTCAGGTTGGAGAGAGTACCATCAAGGAAAAAGGTTCTAGTTGGTCGAGGAAACCTATCATGATGGGATCGATACACAAACTCACTTAGACTCATGTAGTTAAGTTGCATGTGTGTGAATAAGATTAAAAATATATTTGAATAACCACATTGTTTTATGAATGGTGTTTATATATAATTGTATGAGAATAAAATATCTTTATATAAATCTACGATAATTAAATAATTTGGAAAGCTCATATCAATATCAACTCATGAGTCAAACCTATTTGATGCAGGAGCATGTGAGTATAATAAAAATCCCCATAAAAAAAAAAATTGGTTTCAATTTGATTTGATTTTTATTTATTTTTTGGCTTAGAGTCAAATTTTTGGTTTAGTAGTTTATGGGGCAGAGTGAAATGACTCTTTTTTCATTTTTAATTGACAAACTATCTCCTCAATCTTCAGCCAATCATCCTTTGTAATTAAAACTCCCTATGATTTTTTATATACACAGATGTTAAATTGGTGAGAAGTTTTAAAATTTAAATAATGCAATGTCTAGAGGACTTTGAAGGGTCACAACTTAAAGAGACTTTGATTTATTTATTTTTTATAAGAACAAAGTATGTTGGGTTGCACCATAGGAAAATGAAGGTTGAGTAAGGATAAAAATGGGAGAAGGCAGGAGGTCATGCCTTATTAAGAGAAGATTTTAAAAAAATTAAAATTGAAACAAAAACAAATGTATGAGGGGGAAGTCGCATCATTCTAGAGAGGGAGTTTTAAAAAGAAAAATAATTGAATGCCATGTGGAGGAATGCCAAGAGGCCACAAAAAATGGTGTGGAGTTAAAAATTGAAATATGATACACATCTTTGGGGGGATAGAAGGCACCATGGAAGGGAAGATATCAGACTGAATAAACAAAAAGAAAAGAGCAAATTAGATTTGTAAAAGTGGGGGTCACACCATATTATGTGGTTGTTTGAAATTAAAATGCAATTCTTACCATTACCAATAAATTTCCATCACCAACAATATTATCATTAGCAATGGCATTAACAACATTATTGCCATCGCTAATAGTAGCTTCACTCAACAAAACCTTATTTGGAGCATCTAGCTCAATATGTGTCAGTGATGTTACAACTGAAATATTTGAAGAAGCATATGATGTCTTCCTTGAGATTGGTTCAAACAAAGGATTAACAACACATAACATAGGATTTTGTGCTTTCTTTTGAAAACAATGAAAGGAATTATGAGTAAGTTGATGTTGGCCCTTACTAATTTTTTGAGGCTATGGAGATAAACAATTTGCCTCTTGTTTTGTTACTCCATCAAGGAGATCATGTTGTTGAAATTTTCCTCTCTCATCTACCAATGGGTGAATTCACTCCATCAGGGAGATCATGTCAGATTCAAGCAAAGATTTCAGATTTGTTGATGAACCAAAGGGAAATAGGGGTTCCACCTTTTGAGAGATGGAATTGGAGCTATTTCACACTTCAATTAATTACGAAACTAGATCCCTCAACCAATTGACTCAATTGAGGAATGGCTAGTGGATTCCTTGGATAATTGGACAAGGGTTCACCAGTAAATGAAGCTTCAAAAGGGAGAAATGCAAACACTTATGCAAACTTACTATGAAACCTAGAAAATTAAAATCGTGAAATCAAACTGATAAACTAAATGGAACAAAAAAGTACCTGGATCAATGGAGATGCCAAGACAAAATTTGCAAACTCTGAAAACTGCTATTAGGATTTTTACTAGGACTAATACACTAGGTGGGGCGTATGAGTCCTGCTCTAGGGTTTTCAAGGTAGAATATGAAATTATTTTATTAAGTGTCAAGATCTGTTGAATGGTGATAAAAAACTATCCTAGGACTAATATGCCAGGTTGAGCGATTTAGTCCACCTATAGGTTTTTCTAAGTATCTTTCTGAGTCCTTCGAACCTAGATCTGATATTGTTGAATGCTATTAAAAGGCTATATCAGGGACTAAATCGCCAAGTTGGGAAAATGAGTCCAATTCACCTAAATATACAAAACACACATCACAAGAGAGAGAAAAATGTTGTTTTGTTAGAGGATGGGGGTTTGCCTGGGTCAAACCCCATTTTGGTAATTAAACCTTGAAATGAAATGAAATAGCATGAAGGAATGATGAATGAACAAATGTAATGTTGCAACTCACCAAACCCTTGAAATGAAGGTTGCAAACTTATGTGAAATGGCTAGCATGAATGTGGATCTTGACTCTTGATTGAATGCTTGAAGATTTGTCTTGAATGCTTGCTTGAATCATGAACCCTACATCACAAATGTTAGCTCACAAACACACATGATGCATGAAGACTTTGACATGATGCTTGAATCCTGAATATTGCTCCAAATGCTTGATAACTTGCTCTTGAATGCTCTTAATCTCATAAAATTGCTAGGGTACTTGGATACTTGAAAGCTCTAGGTCTTAGATTAAAATTGTTTGGTGAAATACTGATTTGAAACCTTAATTTTATAGGCATCCTATCTAATTTACTGTTTATTAGATCCCAAATGTTGAAATTTGCAAAATTTGAATTAAAAACCTTGATTTCTCACTCAAAACCCTAAAATGGCCCCAAACGGGACTAATATGCCAAGGGTGGCATATAAGTTCCACCTAGGGGGACTAATACACCTAGGGTGGCGTATTAGTCCCACCCTAAGTTTTTGGGATGAGAGAATGTTGAGGGGTTAGAATATTAAATGCATTTATTGAATTTTTTGGGAGTTTAGTTGAAATAAGCCTTGGGATACGTAATAAAGGGTCTTAGGGTCTTATTAATGATGATTTAAAGGACATGAATGCAAGGTTACTAAAATAGGTCCAAGAATAGTGTGAAATTGTACTATCTCCAAGAAGGGAGTACAATTTTTGGCACTACTTTTAGCCCCCACTTTAGTGAGAGGATGACCCTGCATTAAATTCACACTAAAGTAGACAAATACACATCAAGAGGGGTTCAAGTGTACAAATGCTAGTGAGATAGGATGACAATAATCAAAAAGGATGATCAAGCCCCCAGGATCAAGATCCTATGGCAAACCAACATAGTCAAAAAAGAACACGCATGTGAATGATGTATGAAGCAACAACAAGATACAAGCATACGCTGTCAAAGACAAAGAAGAAAGAAAAAGGAAAGAAAAAAGGGGGTGGATCAACCCTCGACAATCTATCCAACACGATGTGGACCAGGTCTAATATTTTTTTCCAAAAAAATGTTTACAAGTGAAACATGATGTCCACTATGCAAACAAAACACACGCTCACACGGGCTAGTGGAATCTAGTATCCACTAGGTGAGCCCCCATAGAGGTGACACACACACACAATTGGTATGTGCCCACACAAACAACCAAGTGGCTATGGGAAATTCATGCCTACAGTTGGCTCCCATACGTACTAACCATACCAAAGTTATACTTCTTGATAACTTTGATAAGGAACCGCACAACATGAACAATGGGATTCATGTGGGAAGCGAAAATTTGTATGCTAACACCCATGAGAAAAAAGGATGGCTCCAAAGGAAAGAAAAGTATGTTATGTAAGGTGGCCATATAACGGTTATTGTAAATGCGAAATAGTGTAAGGTACATTTAAAGGGGTTTTTCTTAGTTCATGTAAGGTCTCAACCTAGGTAACATTGTGCCTAATGTCTCCAAGAGAGGATGAATTGAAGAATAGAAGATTCACAACTTAGGGAATGCACTTCGCTTGGAATTTCCACTAAGAGGAATATAATATGCTAAGAGAGATCATGCTCTTGAAGGACATCACACCCAATGTCACCACAAAGAGAAAGATGCATCGCATGAAGTAAGAAGACCACACAATGAAACATGATTTGTAATTAAAATGTAAAAGAATAATGCCAATGTATGCCCCCACTTTAAAGAAATTTCTTAAACACCATGCTGTGAGAAATTATTTTAAAGTAGAAAATGATAAATGCTAAAAAGACATGAGACCTTATTTGGAAAGGCCTATGCCGTGTCATATGATTCCAAATAAAGCTATGTCATGAAAAGGGGTTGCACCAAAATGAAATAACACACAAGGGATCCATAGATTCAAGGTCAATATGTCTTTGCTACAATGTTGTTAGAGAGCTCAGAAACATCATCATTCCCCAAATACTCATGGAACGGGAGGAATGACATAAAGAGAGAGAAAAAAGATAAAAGATTTTTGGTCAACATGGAAGAGACCTGAATTTCTCGATGCCTTGCATCATCCCCAAAAGGAAAACAAAAGACAAAGAAAAGATAAAGGATAATATTTTGGGTCAACATGGAGGAGACCTAAATGTCTTGACGTCTTGCATCTTCCCCAAAAGGAAAATAAAAGAAAAAAAAGATAAAGGTTTACAACATATAGAAGAATGTAGATACAAATAGAGGAATGTCACAAAGAGAGAGATACATCAAATAGAACAGTATGGGAGATCACATTATGCACATGGAATCACACATATAACATGAAAAAATAAAATAAATACAAGATTAGTAAGGAACATGCGAGTCAACCTATAGCAGGTCATTCACATCCCAATCTTGTTCATTGTATGCGGAAGATGGACAACTACCTAAAGGGACAACAACAAGTATGGTACTAGGAAATTCACCAAGTTCAACATGTGGTGAGTCACTCTTTTTAGGAGGATCATCATGGTTTTTATCGTCTAAGCTCATGGAAGAAGAAAACAATAAATTAAATTCATTATGCACTTCCTCATCAATTTTAGCAATCTCATCATCATCGTCCAAGTTAATCAAAACGGGAGGTCGAATGATAATGTCCAAAGAAGGTGCTTGTCCCTGTTTTGGTTGTGATATAGGATATTTTTGTTGTGGAAAAGAGGGAAAATCATCGTGTATTGCTTCACTTGAGTTTGGATGTTGATTCTGTTTGTTTTTCTCTTTGTTTAACCTTCGATCAATAGCACGACATCTATTCCTATGCTCTTGAAAATTTATATTTCTTTTGGTATGATTTTCAAGTTGTATTTGTGTAGGAGTAGGTTTATCAACCATGATTTTATTTTCTTCCCTTAGGGGAGGAACAAAAGGAACCATGGGAGGCTATTCAACTACTTTCTCTTTAGCTTTGTAAACTTGTTTTATCTTAGGAGGCACGATGGGATTGTTTTGGTTCTCTCTTGGTCATTTGTAGGAGATAGGCAAAGGATCTATCTTGGGTTGGCCTTAGTTATTTGGAAGGGATGTTGGTTCAATCATGGTTTCGTTATGGATATGAGGCTCAATCATGGGTTGAGGAATGTTTCAAAGGGAAAATTCTACTATGTTTTTTTCCTTAAAATTTTGATAGGATTTGAAAAATAAATCTTCATGAGGTTTAATAGGTTCAATAGGATCAGGCCAAAAGAAATCAAATGAGAAATTCCCATGAGAAGACACATAATTAAAGCCACTATGGTGCACAATAAATATCTCATTGTCGAAGAGAAACTTTAAACATTTATGCACAATCAACGGGAAAACTTCCATGGAGCGTAGCCATGGATAACCAAACTTCACACAAAATTGATCCGACATCGGGATGATAGAGAATGAGACATCTAATTGTTTTGGTCCAACTTTTAAGGAAGGGTGATCAAACCTATTGTAGGTTAAGAAAAACCATTATGCATTTTTATCCATGCTTTTAGTTTATCATATGTATCTTGATAGAGTTCATGCACAAGTAATAATTCTTCAGTGATCACATTCTCTACACAGACATGATCAATTAATATCCCATTAGTAGGCTTGTCATTGATTTGACCGTCTATGTAAAGAGGACCATCAGGTTCCTTTCTGATTATATCTTTTGATGAGAAAGCAATGTCAAGAGGTATTTTAGTTTGGCCCTTACAAGGTTGAATTTTGATCAATCCAACCATATTATCCATAGGGCTTTGTTCATTAGTATCCATGTTGTCATCATTCACGTGTCAACATTCATCACATCATTCTTAGTTTCACTAGCTTTGACAAATGAAATATTATGATTTGGCATATGGGGTTGGTAAAGGTTTGTAGGTTTTGGTTGGGAAGGGCAACAGACTTATTGCCTAGATCATTGACACCACCAATTTGAATAATATTGGAATCAATGAGGTTTTGCACCATGTGTTTAAGACGCATGTTTCGTATCATGTCCATTTTGACAGTGAAAATGACAATAGGAATTTGATCTAAAGTTTGGAGGTAATGGCTTAGTAGGATTAGGAGCTTTAACGAGAGGTAAGGAAATCAAGTTATTTTCTAGAAGTTGTAACATGGTGTTATGGAGGGTATTGGGTAAGGGAGTAAATTGTCTATTCGGATCCCAAAATGTAAAAGGACTTGTCTTCTTTATAGCAGCCACTTGGGTATTAACATGTTGGTTGGTTGAGGGGGATTTAGTTGAAGAAATCCTTTATTTTGTTTCCTGAAAGGTTGGTAATTGTTTTGAGTTGCAGATTCAAAAATTTTAGGATGTCTAGAGGTGGGTTTTGTTTCACCACTACTAACCGAGTTTTGATAATCATGAAGGGTGGTACACAAGTGTACAAAGGAAGGAAATTTCATCATGGAAAGCTTATCTTGCATCTTATTTTGTAAGTTCTCAATGAACATTCGTTGAAGGTGAGGATCAAGAATCTTTATGTCGATTTGGGAATAAAGCAATTGGTAGCATGAAATGAAGTCAATAACCTTTTCACCATCCTTTTTCTTACATCTCATCAAATCAGCTAAGGTAATCTTAGGAGTCATGTGCACTTGGAAATGGTTGATAAAGGCCTCAAAAATTTCATTGAATGAATGAATTGAGTTATTCGGTAATGAGGAAAACCATTCTAAAGTAGTATCTTTCAAGGACCTAGGGAAAAGCTTAGCCAAGAACTTATCTTCAAGGACGAAATCACTGCATAAGGTGGTGTAAGCAGAAACATTGTTAAAAGGATATCCTTTTCCTCCATATTTCTCAAATCTAGGAATCTCTATACCTTGTGGTATTGGTGTTGTTAATATCTCCAAGGATAAGGGATTTCTTTTGACATAGTATGTAGGCTGGCCATTTTGATTTTGGTTTATAGTGGAAATTTGTTGTTGAAGAGATGAAACATTTTGCAAGAGTTGGTTAAGGATGGCATCATTCTTTATGTTTTGGGATGGAGGTGAATATGGTGGAGGTGTATACATTACTAGTAGGTTGCATTGTTGTGGTAACTTGAGGGTTGGTGTAAGTAGGAATAGAGGCAATGGTTGTAAGAGGAGGAATTTGGGTTCCTCCTTGACTTTGAGAATTGTTTGAAGTTTGAGCACAACTAGTCATTGAGGTAAGATGTTTTCTAAAAATCTGAGCTAAGTTGCGCACAATCTCTATTCCTTCTTCACTTTCAATCATTTGGTGTATGTTATCTATGGTAGGAATAGAAGTTTTGGAAATGTTTTCAATACTCACCTGTCTTAGAGGGGTATGTGCAAATCTATCCCATGGCTAAAGGATTTTTTATTGTGGTTTTTTAGAAAGAGCAGGATAGAAATAAGATCTTGTGTGAATACCACTGGGAATTGGAAGAAAAATACCTTCGGATTTTAAAGCCATGGCATCCAACATTTAATCCAGCCATTGAAAGGTTTGAAAAAGTTCCTATCTGGATAAGACTCCCCAAATTTCCACTACATTTTTGGTTTGATTCCTGCTTAGTGGTTGTTGGGAACTCTCTAGGAAGCTTTCTAATGGTTGATGAAGGATCTTCAAACCTTAAGCACTCGACCTTTGCTCGGATTTTAGTGGAAATGGACCTAGCAAAGGCGCCTCCGGAGGAAATAAGATTAAAAACTTCAAAAGGATGTTGGGTGTAGCCCTTGGAGTATGAAGGGATACCCTTTAGATGCAGAGTGTGCTTTAAAACTGGACATTTGGTTGTTGAATGTGCGAAACATAGAGTTACGAAAGAAGCCTCATGGTGGAAGCATGCTGGCTCCAAGCACTATATAGTAGAGAAACTGGAAGAAAAGCAAAAGAGCTCACCGGAAAAAAGCAAGGAGGAAGAGGACCAAGAAGAGTTAGTGTTGGAGGAGGCAAAGAGTGGGAAGGACCAACTTCAAAATGGATATGTTGTTGCCCAGGATGGAGATCTTGTTGAGAACATAGCCAATGCCATTTTCAATGAAGGAGAAAAGGAGCTAAATTCCAAAATTTGGGCGGCCACACTGAATTGTCGAGAGAAAATGGGCCTGGCGCAGTCGCAAGAGAAAGTCATGGGGAAACAAAAAGGTGAAGTTCAAAGGCTCCTTATAAATGGAAGTTTGGATGGAGTTCTTAAAAGTCCTTTTGACAAGCTAGAGGATTGGCAAAAGGAGGTAGCAAGGTTAGAAGATGGTTGGCAAATGGTGAAGGGAAAAAAATTAAGGAGAGAAAGGAAGGATTCCTTTGCAATGGTACTCAGGTCTCAGATGAAGCGCAGGCCAATCTGAGTACCATGTTTGACTTGGAAATAGGTTCCTTGTAGGTTTGTAGGTTTTAGGCTCGTGCACTTGAGTTGCATGTGGAGCTTACATTTACGATCCTTTGTTTGTAATTCTTAGTTATGTTTGTGCTATATTTAGCTGGCTATTGTGGGGTTTTTAGAGGATTTTAGTGGGTTTGGGTATGGTTTTTAAGTGGTTGTTGATGCAAACATTGCTATGTAATCTTAATCTTTTTCTTTACAATAAAATCAATCTTATTACCGATAAAAAAAAAAATCTTTTAAATTCAAATTTAAAAGATAAAAAATCATTAAAATTAAAAAAATTGAATAAAAAATCTTTTGATAGTTAAAAGATCTAAAAATACAAAAAATTTATAAACAAAATATTTTTTAAATAAAAATTTAAAAGGATTTATTAAAAGGTAAAGGAGAGTTTCTACCCGAGCCCAAGCCCGCCAAGTAATAGAGAAGTAAAAAAAATAGGAATGGAAGAAATAAGTGGAGTTGGAACCCCAAAGGAACATGGTGCCAAAAAAAGTCAAACGTTGCAAATTCCAAAACAATCCCGCCCCCCCAACCTTATCGGATCCGGAACCGGGATGAATTCTGAATCGGGAACAAGTGAAAATGTTCAAGTTCTTTTATGGCTCTACCCCCGCATGGATTTTGTTCCGCTCTCACAATGACTTGGTTCCCATTACGCCCTGTCATAGCTCCGTTCCACTCCCACCAGTAACAAAATGAAAATTCTAGTGCCAGAATCAGTTTCAATCCTGTGTATGACTCCAGCGAACATTCAAGGAAGAAAATGAACTTATGACCAAAAACCATAAGAAAGATTTGTCTGATGGAATGCAATTTTTTAGGATATGTACGAAATAGATATGTTGAAAAGGCTTTAGAGACATTCAAGCAAATTCAATTAGTAGAATCCTCAACTCTTACCCGCATCCTGTTTGCACACGGGCTGTACGAAATAGATATGTTGAAAAGGCTTTAGAGACATTCAAGCAAATTTAATTAGTAGAATCCTCAACTCTTACCCGCATCCTGTCTGCACACGGGCTGTTTGGAAATGATCCCTTGTTTTTGAAATAGCTAGAGACCTTCTATTTTCTTGATTTTGTGCACTAAGAGAAAATGTGTGGAGGAAGCATAATATCCAAATTTATACCTAGGAAAACTAAAGACTGAAAAACTATGGCCAGAGACTTATGGATAAGCTTTGACAAATTCTCAGAGTATCATCTTGGTAAAGCCCTTTATAAGTTGCCTGATGCCGCAGATCTCTACTGCCAGATTTAGAGGAGGAGAAAAGTGTGGTGAAGAAATCAAAAGAGAAGAGGAAGGCAACCATATGTATAGAGGGTTGAGGTAGCGTCCCTCTGGAAAATGGGCTACAAAGATTCGAGACCCTATCAAGGGAATTAGAGTTTGGTTGGGAACTTACAACTTAGCGAAGGAGAGTTCATGAAATTTCATGAAATACTTCTGAGAAGATGTGGTTTCATGGAATATCATGATTGTAGGGTGTGCACAAAATGAACATAGATGCGGAAAATATCGAGAAAGAACATAGAGCGGGCATGTGAAACGTTTGAACCAATAGAAAATGTGTGCATAATGAGAGCTTTGGAACCAGTTTTGGACAGCCATCAAAGCATAGAAGAGCACGTTGTTAAGCATGTAAAATGTCTGACAAAAGATCTGAAAGAAATGTAGCCTCATAGAATACCATTATGGCAGGAGAATCGTGTAATCAATTTCCTACAGGAAACACATGAATCACAATGGGAATGCATGAAAAATGTGAAAGCACAGAGAGGGCATGTAGACCATTTGACAGAATGCCACAAAGGGCGGGTTACAAATGAATTTGTGAGGAATATTTTGAAAAGTTTTAATGTAAAATGCAAGTGGTGGTGGAAAACTCAAATTCTCCAACCTCTACCAACACCATCTTAACCCACAACATAAGAAGCATGGATAGTGTACATGAGCTATTCACAAAATGCCTCAAAAGGAGGTGATCTCATGACATGCAACTATGGCGAAATGTGCAAGAAAAGATATATGTTGAAAATGATTTAAAGAGACATTCGAGTGAAATGTGGAAATGTAGACAATGGAAAGTAAACTGTTTGACAGAAGGCCTAGTAGAAATAGCATGCAAAATGTGGAACCACAGGTGCCTGGCGTTAAAATTGTTTGGTAGAATGCCTCTAAAAGATGTCATCCCATTAAATGCAAAGACCACCGGATATACACAAAAAATGGATTTATTAAAGCTGTCATGATTGCAAGAAATGCCTGCACATTGTGGAGGCATGAAAGTCATGCAGGTTTAGTGAATGAGGGTTGTACATACTTCAATGGCATGGAAGCGGGCAAGTGGGGTGAAGCCCAAATAAAGTAAAATGAAATATTTGTGAATATGCATTACAAATGAAAACATCAACAATGCATGAGACAAGATAAGCTTGTGAAATGTTTGACAGAATGTTCTAAATTCTATGCCCTCTGCCAGCATCATGACACACGCTTATAGAGGAATTCAATCAGATTTCATTACAAATGCCTTGGTAGTAACATTTACATGTAAAGTGTGGAGGTTTAGATCGTGTCGCAACTAGTTTTGTAGAATGCCTAAAAGGAAATATGGTCTCGTAATGCAAATGGATCGTTGAACAGAGTGTCAAAACAATGTTTTCTAAATGAAATGCATATGGAATGTTGAAGCTTGGAATTGGTAGTATATTGTTTTGAGCTAAGTGCCTCAAACGAATGGTGCTTTATGGTTGCTTATGATAATCTCATTTGCAGTTCGAGTGCATTTTTTCTGTGCAGTGCATAGTTCCAAAAACTGTATTGTCCTCTGCCTTAGTACTTAGCATCAAATGATGTCCAGATTTGAAGGAGCAAACGACATGGGGATATCAAATCCATACTGAACATGAATTAATGTTTTAATGACATTAATTTATAAGGGAGTATTTAATTGTTATTTCAAATCATACAGATAAAGAATTATCAAATGCATTTGTTTGAAATAATTAATTAATGTTCAAAATTGGTTAATTGGTGGTGTTAATTAAATCTTATTCATTGATTAATTTTATTAATTAATTAATGCTTTTAAATGTATTGCAAGTACTTTTGGGAATGGAGGGATAAAATATTTAAGATGATTTGCATATCAAATATCTGAAAGAAGGGAAATTTTCTAAAGAGGTTATCAAATTAGGAGTAAACTGAGGACTTGGTGGGCCCATGTGACTTCACCTTCAAAAGGATGCAGATTTATGTAATGCAAAAGGAGAACCTTAAGTCAAATCAGGAATTGTCATTGTGAACTGAAAGTCAACATGAGCCAAACTAGAGAGTGGAGTTTGAAACTAAAATTAGCTGAGGTCAAGCAAGAGCTGAAATAGAAAGTTATCTTTCTGATTTAATTGCATACACAAAAGCTACAACTTTTGATGTCTGAGTTTTGGAGGGAATTATGTAAATGATTGAGCTATTAATTGTCAAATGGAGCTCATTGTAAAGGGTTAGACACTTAGGAAAGACAATTAGAAGTTTTTTATAGATTAGCTTATTAGAGTTAGCAATAGGATAGTTAATGGATTTTTTTGCAATTCTTAGTTTAGCTTAATCAATTTGAAGATATTGGTTTTTGAGCACTTGTGAATCTTGCCAGATTTGTAAATGTTGTTTATCTATTTTGCAATAGTGGAAGCAGCCAGATTTAAACTTGTTTTAAGTTGTATTATGGAATGATGTTTGTTTAGTTAATCATTTGATTTGGAAAGTTTTCAAGGAATAAAGTTTATCTTTTCTTTTGTTTGAATGATGATTTGCAATCTGCCATTAATATTTGCACTGTGAATGAATGACTTTGCATTGATTACTAGTTGATTTTTTTTGCATTTTTAGTTTAGGAATTCCTTGAAGAGTAACATGTCTGGTTAATTAGATAAATCAACATTCTTCTTTCTCTTGCGTCCCTAATCTATCTTTTTCCCTTTTTTATACCCCCCAGTTAGAGTAGGTTTAGATAGGAGTTCGATCTTACAATAATCAAGAAGCTCAACAACCAGCAAGCCCCTTGAACATTACAGCCTCATTGACCACTCAACAAAACAACACGGTTGAGAACCAACTACAAGGACCTTGGAAGATAGGTGGTTTTAGATTAGTTATATTTTTCAGGAGAAATAGAGTATAAATATTTTGTTTAAATGTTGTTGTGTCAATTTGGCCATCAACAAGACTGGTGCTAGAAGGAGGGCCTGAGCAATTTTTGCTTTGTTGTTTGGGAGTGGGTTAGATCTTGGAAAACCCAGCTCTGATGGGCATCCCTTTTTGTATTCTTGGGATTCTTAATGAAATTCCTTATCATATGCATAATAGGATTCCATTATTTTTTGCTAATAGTGGACAAATTGCTAAAGATCATGTTAGGATTTGTAGGGATTTGATGACTCTTCACCAGATTCTTCATGAAGATACAACCTGTCAACTTTTCGTCAAAACATTGCAAGGTACAACATGGAAATGGTATGTTAATCTTCCACCAAATTATGTTTGTTCATGGATGGAGCTAGAAATTTTATTTGTGGACCAGTTTTAACCTTATGCATGAACACGAGACCCATCGTTTGAATTTGCAACCACAAAAAGGACACCGTCGGAATCAATTTACCAATTCAATCATAGGTTTTTGTTGTTGTATCAATGAGTTCAAGATTTAAATCTGTTTATTAATGATTATATGCTAAAAGAACATTACTATTGGGGTTTGAATCCTTTGTTTGCAGCAAAAATTAAACGCTGTGGGGAGATTACCTCCTTGTGTGATGTATTCAACAAAGCTCTCTTATTGGCACAAGCTGGACATGATGTAAGAAATTCAAGTAGCCAAAATACGGCTTGTAATACTCGTGTGCTTGCAAGTTTTTGTCCTTTGCAGCCTTATGCCACTTTACCCACCATACCTACCTAGGTGCAATCATTCTCAGCATGCAGCTACAACTTTCCTAATCTTCTAAACACCACATTTTCCAACGCTTCATATCAAATCAATCCCACGCAAGACCAATGGAAGAACCTATCTCTACAAAATCCAACCACAAAGGTAAGTATTCCACTTGTCAATGAAGTTGTAACTATATCATCTCTTTTCAGTCATACTCCCCCACATAATGCATTGGATCATGATGAAGTTGTAAATGAAACATTTGATGACAAGTATATCATTTTGATGTTTTTTTTGACAAGGAGTATGAAACAGATATAAAGTCAAAGCATAATGAAAATATTAGGTTAGAATCTAGTTTCATTGGAAATGTTAATACTAACGATGATATTGAAAGAAATGAGATATCAACACAGGACTATTGTCATGAGAAATCAACAATACCTTCCAATGCTTTGAACAAATCTTCTACCCAAGATGATAATAAGTGTGATGAGGGATGGACAAAAGAGCATGGTTCATGATGGCTAGATGTACCACGTATGCAAAATCGAATAATGGTGAAGTTGGAAGAATTAGGAAATCTGAAGCTATCAGAACTTGTTGGGCCAAATGGATGTAGGATACATCGAACAAAACAACATTCTCAGATGGATTGTCATGTTTTCCTTGGTAGGATGGAGTTATATTTTAAACAACTGATCATTGTTGAAGGAATACTTATGGAAGATCCCTAGAGTACGTATCCCCTCGATGAGGGAGGTGGACCAGGTAGCACACATGAAAATGATAATGACTCCATTTGAAATGATGAGAGTAACTGTGAGAACATGATGAGCTCTTCCCCATCATCTGATGACCTTGATCCTTGCATTGAGATGTATCCAACAACTGACGAAGCTTCTCTACCTTGTACAGATCCATTCAATGTGGAAAAAGAGTTTATCGATGCATTCATAGGTTCTTTCATGATGATGAATAAGGGAGAAACATATTTTGATGAGTCAACACTGGAAAACGAATCTGCTGATCTGAATAATGAACAGATTGAAACAGAGAACAACACACTTCTGGATAAAATTACAAATGAATCTCATGGCCAGGAAAAAAAAATGGATGCCAAAATGATTCTTCAAAAGAAGGTCAAATGGATTTGCAAATTCATCAAGTGTTTCTTGATGATCAATTACATCAGATTTATGTATGTCAAGAAAATAGATTGGATTTTGATGCTAATCAAAATATTGACATGAATGAGTTTAGTGTTTTATTGCAGCAAGGAATGTATGATGAAGTTCACTTGGATGATGTAGAAGAATATCAAGTGGACTATCAAGAGGATACTCTAAAGATCGAACCACTTCACCATGACAAAGAGAACGAAAAGGGGAAGTATCCTATTAGTTTTGATTTTGTTTATTCAAATGTGATGTTTGAGGAAAGTCCTTGCTTAGCATGCACTAGTGAATTTGATCTTAACAATGATGAGCTTGATGTTGACTTGCACATTCTAGTTGATATGTCGAAACATGAACTGAAGAAGTGTTTTCCTGGATTTGACTTCATGCATTCAAATGAGTTGTTTGAAGACAATCCTTGTTCACCATATACCAGTATCTCTGAAATTAATGGCGATGAGCTAGATGTGGATTCTCAAATTCTTGTGGGTGACATGTTTGAAGAGAGTGGTGAAATCAAGGATTCATCTCAAGAAGAGGTGAGTTTGTAGACCCTGCAAGTTGACAACATGGGTGATTTGTTGCTTAGTTCTTCTGAGGAAATCCATTTTTTTTTTACTTTGTGCCCGAGATGAATACAAAGATGTTGGTAAATAGATACCCCAGCTACAAAACAAATCTTGCTTCAGGTGATCCATGTAGGACTCTTCTTGTTGGTTCACATTTTGAGGTAAGTTGTTCTGATTTCTTGCTATTCAGAAAGATCGCTAAGTCAGGTAAGGAAAACGTTGAGAAAATTGATTTAAAGGCTGAGGGAGCTGATCATTTAATTGGTGATGTTTTTATTTTGGAAGACACGATTGAAGTTAATAGTCCTTGTGAAGTCAAGTACATTGGTTTGTTGTTCGAAACTAGTGTTGATTGTGATAAGAATATGCATGAAAATTTTGAATTGGGTTTGGATGTCTTGAATGCTAATGATAAATTGTTAATGGATGTCTTTTATGTTGACATGCATGTATTGGAGCAAAATGGAGTGGTGTTCCATGAGTTAAGGCCTTGTGACAAGGAAGTGGTACAACACAAGTCTACACCAGCAACTGAAGGTCTTCTAAATCAGGTGGTGTATTTCCATTACCCTCTGTGTTTTAATGATTTTCAGTTTGATTATGACGTTGGGAACAGTAAAATGTGTTTGTGGGTAGATCATGACAAGGCTGAGAACCCACACTTGTTAATATTTCAAACTTTATACCCTTAGAATGAATTTACTGCACATAAAATTTACATTTCTGAGTATAAAGATGAATTTGCTAGATTCAAAACCACACCTAGCAAGTTAAAATTATTGCACATAATGAAAAATCAGTTAGGTTCATGTACAATTCTTCATAGTTTCCTATTTGTAGAGCTTAGTTTTAGAGTTAGTTTAGAATTAGGATTAGTTAGGTGTCATTTTCTAGATTAGTTGGTTTTATTTTAGTTTCGTTTTCTTTCGTCGGTTTTGGTTTGTTTTCTTTCGTTCTATTTTTTTTCTTTTGTCTGTGTCCTCTTATTTTGGTTTTGTTTATGGGCTTGTCTTTTTCTCTTTTGTTTTTGGTCTTTTGTTGTTTGTTTGTTGTTTTTGTTGTTTTTTTCTGTTTTGGTTTTGTTGGTTCATTGTGTCTGTCAATGTGTTATTTTTTTTTTCTGCTCTTCTCTTTTTGTTTGTTTCTTTTGTCTTTCTTTTGGGGGTTCCTCTCATTGACATTAGAAGCTGAGTTATTGTATGCAAGTTATACCGAGAGGTGAATCTATTGAGAGTTTTCTATCTGTATTTTCAAACACTTGATCAGTTAGTTGATTTGAAAATTTTGATTTACCTTCATCCATTTCAAATTGGGGAATGTTAGCATGGATTAGGACTTGGTACATTATGCAATTTTGGGGAGTTTTTGAAAGTCTATCACGATCTACACACCTTAAGAAATCCATCCATTAGTTTATATCAGGCGGGGTAGCTCTATTCCAAGTGAAAAATCTAAAGGGTTACATTTATTTCACGATGTCCACCATGGTTCTCAACCCACTACTTAGGCTTCACTACTTAAGGATTGAGAGAAATGAGAAATTATACTTCAAAAGAATCAACACCTAAGGAAAAGAGAAATTAAAAGAAATATTTAAAAATGAAATCAATCAACAAGGGTGACTCAAGTATCTCTACTGGGGCTATAGACGCCTGACTGGCAGTAGAGCGATGCTTAGAGAGAACCAGAGGTATCTCTGTCGGGGCTATAGATGCTTGTATGGCAGCAGAGCTATGCCCAGGATATCATTGCATGTCAGAAATGTAACTCACAACTATGTAGCTTGGGTAGAGTTTATTTCACTTTGATCTTGACAACGCTTATGGAGGGAAATGAATCATTTGCACACAAAAATATTTTTGTTTCATCTCAGACCTCTGTCGTGTCCTGGTTTTAATTATGTTTGCACTTCTTAGATTATCTTGAATGAGCGTAAACCAAATATTTTGGGTATTTGGAGGGTTGAGTGTCTTAAAATGCTTTGCAAATTTTTCCAGCCGAGTCGCCATTTGTTATGCCTTGCATACACGCCCCAACTTTTGCTTGGCCAAGTTGGGGACCCCCTTTTCTTTTCTTCTTTTCATTTTCTTTATCTCTGTTGGATTCAGATATCGGATCGAAACTAGAACAAGGAGCCTTTCCAAGGTTCTTGTTCCCTGCTTTGCCTTCAGGTGTCATTCAAGTTTGCATTCCTTGTCTAGTCTCGTCTCGTCCCTGTCTTGTTCTCCGACTTGTTTTTGCTTCTTCTCATCCTTCATCGTTGTGTTGTTCATTTGTTTTGGTTGTTCCATTCATCTTGGTCCTCGTCTTTTCGTTATCATCTTTCTGTCATCGCCTCATTGTGTCATTTGTTTGTCTCTATCTTCTCCATTTTTTTGTTTTTGTTTTTTGTGTTGTTCGTGTTTTTCTTTCGTTTCTTTTTTTTGTGTCAACTCTTGAAAACTGAAAAATACAAAAAAAAATGCTAAAACATAAAAAAAAATGCAAAAATGCAAAATAAAGAAGTAAATATTTTATTTTAAAAGATTTGAAATATTAGAAGGTTTAAAATTTAAATAAATAAAAATCTTTTTGTTTTAAAAAGATTTTAGAAATAAAATAAAATAAATAAATCCTTTTAAAAATTATTTTAAAAGATTTAATAAAATTTAAATGAATAAAAGAATCTTTTATTTGGAAAGGTTTAATTGTAAAGTGGTAAAATTTCAAATAAATAAATAAGTAGTCCTAAAAATATTTTAAATTCAAATTTAAAAGATAAAAATCATTAAAATTAAAAATTGAATAAAAAATCTTTTAATATTTAAAAGATTTAAAAATACAAAAAAATTATAAATAAATCTTTTTTAAATAAAATTTTAAAAGGATTTATTAAAAGGTAAAGGGGAGTTTCTACCTGAGCCTGACCCCACCAAGTAATAGAGAAGTAAAAAAAATAGGAATGGAAGAAATAAGTGGAGTTGGAACCCCAAAGGAACATGGCACCAAAAAAAATCAAACATTACAAATTCCAAAACAATCCCACCCTCGCAGCCTTATCGGATCTGGAACTGGGATGAATTATGAATCGGGAACAAGTGAAAATGTTCAAGTTCTTTTATGGCTCCACCCCCGCATGGATTTTGTTCCACTTCCACAATGACTTGGTTCCCATTCCGCCCTATCATAGCTCCGTTAGGCTCCCGCCAATAAGAAAATGAAAATTTCAATGCCAAGATCAGTTATGATCCCGCATTTGACTCCAACGAGCATTCAAGGAAGAAAATGAACTTATGACTGAACACCATAAGGAAGATTTGTCTGATGGAATGCAATGTTTCAGGATATGTACAAAATAGATATGTTGAAAAGGCTTTAGAGATGTTCAAGCAAATTCAATTGGCAGAATCCTCAGCTCTTACCCGCATCCTCTCTGCACACGGGTTGTTTGGAAATGATCCCTTGTTTTTGAAACAACTAGAGACCTTCTGTTTTCTTGATTTTGTGCACTAAGAGAAAATGTGTGGAGGAAGCATAATATCCAAATTTATACCTAGGAAAACTAAAGGCCGAAAACCTACGGCCAGACAATTATGGATAAGCTTTGAAAAATTCTCAGAGTATCATCTTGGTAAAGCCCTTTATCAGCTGCCTAATACCGCAGATCTCTACTGCTAGAAAGAGGAGGAGAAAAGTGTGGTGAAGAAATCAAAAGAGAAGAGGAAGGCAACCATATGTATAGAGGGTTGAGGCAGTGTCCCTCTGGAAAATGGGCTGCAGAGATTAGAGACCCCATCAAGGGAATCAAAGTTTGGTTGGGAACTTACAACTTAGTGGAGGAGAGTGCATGAAAGTTCATGAAATACTTCTGAGAAGATGTGGTTTCATGGAATATCATGATTGTAGGGTTTGCACAAAATGAGCATGGACGCGACACAAATCGAGCAAGAACATAGAGGGGGCCTGTGAAATGTTCGACCCAATAGAAAATGCGTGCATAATTAGAGCTTTGGAACCAGTTTTGGACAACCATCAAAGCATAGAAGAGCACACTGTTAGGCATGTAAAATTTCTGACAAAAGGTCTCAAAGAAATGTAGCCTCATAGAATACCATTATGGCAAGAGAATCGTGTAACCAATTAACTACATGAAACGCATGAATCACAATGGGAATGCATGCAAAATGTGAAAGCACGAAGAGGGCATGTAGACCGTTTGACAGGACACCTCAAAGGGGAAGGTTACAAATGAATTTGTGAGGAAGATTTTGAAAAGTTTTAATGAAAAATGGAAGTGGTGGTGGAAAACTCAAATTCTCCAACCTCTACCAACACCACCTTAACCCGTGGCATAAGAAGCATGGATAGTGTACATGAGTTATTCACAAAATGCCTCAAAAGGAGGTGATCTCACAACATGCAACTATGGTGAAATGTGCAAGAAAAGATATATGTTGAAAAGGATTTAGAGACATTCGAGTGAAATGTGGAAACGTAGAAAATGGAAAGTAAACTGTTTGACAGAAGGCCTGGTAGAAATAGCATGCAAAATGTGGAAGCACAGGTGCCTGGCCTGTAAACTGTTTGGAAAAATGCCTCTAAAAGATGTCATCTCATTGAATGCAAAGATCGCCAGATATGCACAGAAAATGGATTTATTGAAGCTGTCATGATTGCAGGAAATGCCTGCACATTGTGGAGGCATGAAAGTCATGCAGGTTTAGTGAAGGAGGGTTGTACATACTTCAATGGCATGAAAGTGGGCAAGTGGGGTGAAGCCCAAATTAAGTAAAATGAAATGTTTGTGAATATGCATTACAAATGGAAACATCAACAATGCATGAGACAAGATAAGCTTGTGGAATGTTTGACATAGTGTTCTAAATTCTACGCCCTCTGCCAGCTTCATGACCCACACCTACACAGGAATTATGTCAGATTTTATTGCAAATGCCTTGGTAGTAACATTTACATGTAAAGCATGGAGGTTTAGATCATGTCACGACTGATTTTGTAGAATGCCTAAAAGGAAATATGGTCTCATAATGCAAATGGATCATTGAACAGAGTGTCAAAACAATATTTTCTAAATGAAATGCATATGGAATGTTGAAGCTTGGAATTGGTAGTTTATTTTTTTGAGCTAAGTGCCTCAATAGAATAGTGCTTTATGGTTGCTTATGATAATCTCATTTGCAGTTAGAGTGCATTTTTTCTGTGTAGTGCATAGTTCCTCAAACTGTATTGTCCTCTGCTTTAGTACTTAGCATCGAATGATGTCCAGATTCGAAGGAGCAAACGACATGGGGATATCAAATCCATACTGAACATGAATTAATGTTTTAATGACATTAATTTATAAGGGAGTATTTAATTGTTATTTCAAATCATAGAGGTAAAGCATTATCAAATGCATTTGTTTGAAATAATTAATTAATGTTCAAAATTGGTTAATTGGTGGTGTTAATTAAATCTCATTGATTGATTGATTTTATTTATTTATTAATTAATGCTTTTAAATGTCTTGTAGGTACTTTTGGGAATGGAGGGATAAAATCTTTAAGATGATTTGCAAATAAAATATCCGAAAGAATGGAAATTTTCTAAAGAGGTTATCAAACTAGGAGTAAATTGAGGACTTGGTGGGCCCATGTGACTTCACCTTCAAAAGGATGCAAATTTATGTAATGCAAAAGGAGAACTTTAAGTCAAGTTAGGAATTGTAATTGTGAACTGAAAGTCAACATGAGCCAAACTGGAGAATGGAGTTTGAAACTGAAATCAACTGAGGTGAAGCAAGATTTAAAACATAAAGTTATCTTTTTAATTTAATTGCATACACAAAATCTATAGCTTTTTATGTCTAAGTTTTGGAGGGAATTATGTGTTAGAATTGTGAAATAGGCACAAAACCACAAGCCACAGGATCAAAAAACAAACAAAGACACCTTCCACGCAAGAGATTTTCAAACAAGAATTGCTATATTCATCATCAAGAAAAAAATTACAGAAGAAGCTTTCAAGAAGATATGAAAGCTTCAGATATTTCCCGTGAATAATATTCGAGTGATATTTACAATAAGGTTGAATGCTTATAAGGGAAAAGCCCTAAATGAGAAAGGGATTAGATCATGACAAGTGTCAACATCACATGAGATGTGAGATAATGATCTAATATAAGCTCAACTAATAAAGCATTCCTAAGTTTAGCTAAAGTGTGCGAGAATAAATTAGACTAATAATCAATTAAAGATTAATTAATTATTAGCTAATGCATGATAACTCTAACACCCCCCCTTAAGATGAACTTAAGGAGTAGCCAAAAACCCTAAAAACAATGCAAGATGGGTCCCAAAAAATAAGGCCAAAAAGGTACCCACGTACAAACATAAGATCTCTATAATGTGGAGAAATAGAGAAAACCTCATGAGAAAAACTCTACTCCAAAAAGAGATGAAATCCAAGTGAATGACTGAAGAAGCCTCCAAACAAGGAAAGGTTGTCCCAAAGGATAGGAACAAAGGAACATCTAGAAGCATGAAGAAGCTGCAAACACTGTCGAAGTATGATTGCTGAAATGTTGAAAAAAGAATCTCCATTGAAACATATGATGATCAGGATCAAGAAGACATTAATCTATATGAGTTCCCCCAACGACACTACTTGAATCAGATAGAAAATAAAGGAAAACACCTTAAACTCAAAGATACAGATGGCAAAGGTACCAACAGTCTGAAGAACTGATCATGAGAAAATGGAAGGTCGCCTCCAGAAATAGGAATGCAAGAGTGTTTGTATGGTAAGTGCTCCATCTCAGCGAAATGCATGGGTAACTAGCCGTTGCATCCACCTAGTACATAGGAACAAATACTGTATACATAGCTCACTCCAACACGAAACCAAGGAAGCAATAACATCAACAATAGAAACCCCCCCATAATGCTAACAAGGAAGAGGTATGATAGGTACACTGAAATTGAATGCTTGAGAATAGTGCATGAGGAGGAACCACGAACATTTGAAGGTGCAGACATGAAAGTACAAGTAGGTATAAAGGATGTGAAAAAAAAGTCACATACGCATGAGAAATGTATGAAGACAAAAAAAGGAAAACATCAACCCCCATGACACTTTATATCATAGTGCGAGTACAACAAGGCACAAAGTGATGTGCAAGAATCCCAATACTACACATACAATGCTAAGGCACTTTATTTCAGTGCATTTACAAATGATAAATACATGCAATGTGAGCCCATAAGGTCCAAAAAGGAAAACAACTAAGAAGAAGGATTTCTAAAAAAAACCAAAAATCAAATCTGGAAACCATTTGCACCACTGTGAAGATCTCAGAAACAACTTTCTTATGATATCTCGTTTGCCCATTTTTGACATCGTATGCAAAAGTTATGTCGAAAACACTGAAGGAAACTCTAAAAAAGAAGATCTGACTTTTACTGGAAATAATAGGGACCTGAGCTAAAATATCCAAAAAATACTTGTACCACTGGAAATTGCTCTGAATCCTCTTTCCGATGATATCTTGTTTGCTTGATTTTGACATCGTGAGCAAAAGTTATGGCCTCCAGAAGAAAACAGCTCCCAAAGTGCAAAAACACAGTCTACGACATTAAATTTGACAGCCAAACGGTCGTCACAGCAAAACTATGAGCTTAAATTTAAAGACCAAATGACCGTCACCGCACTTGCATAGCTTGGCTTATAAAAAAAAGGTTATTTTAAAAAAATAAAATAAAAAAAAATACAATGAATTTTTTTAATTTTTTTTTTAAAAGGTAATAGGTGGGGGGCACATGGGCCAACCCCACACCTCCCATTAGGACACAGGTATTGACCTGCATAGGGCCTATGCAGGTACAAACTTGTGCAGGGTACGCACCTGTGTTTCTTTGCTTTTTTTTTTAAAGCTTTTAAAACTAACTAATTTTTTTTACAATGATTTTTCTTGAAAAAAATTTGTGCATAAAAAAAAGAGAATTTTGATGAATTTTTTTTTAATTCCTCAATCTGCTTGTAGACGGTCGTACAGGCAATTTTTTTTTTGCCTCAGAGGTCAACTGGTCCAAAATTAACAAATTATATATAGAAATAGGGGTTTTTAGGCCTTTTGAGCGCAATGGTGAGGTCTGTTTGGGCTCAAAACGCTTCGAAAAAATAGGCACCCCCTGGATGAAGCAAAAAATCCCTTTCTTCAAAGATTTAACAAACAAAAGTCAAATTTGATGAAACAAATGTCAATCTTGACTATTTTGACAACTCTAGATTCAATCGAGAGGTCTAATTTGACCAAAAAAGATTCAAAAAATGCCCATCTCCAAAATTTGCAAAAAAAAGCAAAGGGGATTAGATCTGAAGCCTACAACCCTTGTTGAAGAAGAAAAACCTCATAAATCAAGAAAAATTTTGTTGAATCCACACTCTAATACCATGTTAGAATTATGAAACAAGCACAAAACCATGAGCCACATGATCAAACAACAAACAAAGACACCTTCCACGCAAGAGATTTGCAAACAAGAATTGCTATATTCATCAACAAGAAAAAGTTACAGAAGAAGCTTTCAAGAAAATATGAAAGCTTTAGATATTTCCCGTGAATAATATCTGAGTGATATTTACAATAAGGGTTGAATGCTTATAAGAGCAAAGCCCTAAATGAGAAAGGGATTAGATCATGACAAGTGTCAACATCACATGAGATGTGAGATAATGATCTAATATAAGCTCAACTAATAAAGCATTCCTAAGTTTAGCTAAAGTGCGTGAGAATAAATTAGACTAATAATCAATTAAAGATTAATTAATTATTAGCTAATGCATGATAACTCTAACATTGTGTAAATGATTGAGCTATTAATTGTCAAATGGAGCTCATTGTAAAGGGTTAGACACTTAGGAAAGAAAGTTAGAAGTTTTTTACAAATTAGTTGATTAGAGTTAGCAGTAGGATAGTTAATGGAGTTTTCTGCAATTCTTAGTTTAGCTAAATCAATTTGAAGATATTGGTTTATGTGCACTAGTGAATCTTGCCAGATTTGTAAATGTTGTTTATCTATTTTGCAATAGTAGAAGCAACCAGATTTAAACCTGCTTTAAGTTGTATTCTGGAATGATGTTTGTTTAGTTAATCATTTGATTTGGAAAGTTTTCAAGGAATAAAGTTTATCTTTTCTTTTGTTTGAACGATGATTTGCAATCTGCCATTAATATTTGCACTATGAATGAATGAATTTGTATTGATTTCTGGTTGATTTGTTTTGCAATTTTAGTTTAGGAATTCCTTGAAGAGTAATAGGTCTGGTTAATTAGATGAGTCAACATTCTTCTTTCTCTTGCGTCCCTAATCTATCTTTTGTCCTTTTTTTATACCCCCTGGTTAGAGTAGGTTTAGATAGGATTTTGATCTTACAATAATCAAGAAGCTCAATAACCAACAAGCCCCTTAAGCATTACAGCCTCATTGACCGCTCAACAAAACAACACAATTGAGAACCAACTACAAGGACCTTGGAAGATAGATGGTTTTAGATTAGTTATCTTTTCTAGGAGAAACAGAGTAGAAATATTCTATTTAAATGTTGATGTGTCAATTTGGCCATCAATAGGTCCCACCTAGGGGGACTAATATGCCTAGGGTGGCGTATTAGTCCCACCCTAAGTTTTTGGGGTGAGAGAATGTCGGGGGCTTAGAATATTAAATGCATTTATTGAATTTATCAGGATTTCAGTTGAAATAAGCCTTGGGATACATAATAAAGGGTCTTAGGGGCCTAATAATGATAATTTAAAGGACATGAATGCAAGGGTACTAAAATAGGTCCAAGAAGGGTGTGAAATTTCACTATCTCCAAGAAGGGAGTACAATTTTTGACACTACAGTTGATACTTTGTGATTGTTAGATTCAAGTGGAGTTTTCATAAATTGTCAACACCTTGTGATTGGTGTGGTGTTTACACTTCAATATTTTATTGCACTCAATGTGTCATTTCAAATATTATTTTCAATTACTACACCCAATGTGTGCTATTTAAGATAAATTTTAGATATATTTTCAATGATAATGGTTTCCCTAGATTGATAGTTGGTGACTATTCATATTGGGCATTAAAGTTTGGTCATTTTTTCAAATTGTAGTATGGAAAAAATAAGGCCACAGTTGAGACTTGTAAAAGATACAAGCTTATTCTTCAAAAGTTAAGACCTCTCCAAGTAATAGGCTTATTATCAAAATTTGAGGCTTGTCAAAGCAACAAGCTCATTATCAAAAGTTGAGACCTATCAAAGTAACAGGCTCTTTATCAAATTTGAGACTTGTCAAGGCAACATGCTTAGTATTAAATTTTGAGTCTCGTCAAGGTAATAGGCTTAGTTAAAACAAATTTGAGATCTATCATAGTAACAGTGTCTTCAGATCAGCTAAAAAATATTCATCAAAGTGCTTGGCTAAGAGAAGTTTGAATAGTTCAAAATACTGCATGGTTTCATGATAACCCCTTCAGATTAAGGGGGGGATGTTAATGTGTTAATCATTTTGGGTTAACACATTTTGTAATTTTATTTTTTGTTTAGATAGTTAAACAATTATGATAGTTAAAATTTCATCCTCCTTATAAAATAATGATGCAAAGAGATTTTCAATATAATTTTCAATACACAATGAAATATTTGTTTACCTATTCTTCCTCTACTACAACTAACAATCTCTCTAAATTCATGCCAATACAAAAGATGAGGTAGAATTAATATCTAAATGTTGGAGACAATACAAACCTTTGTTCATGCAATTTTGTAACCAATACATATTATTGAGAAAATGACTTAATATATTACAAGATTGGTTAGGAAAGAACAAGCAAAAAGATGTTAAGAATGATGTGCCTTCTTCTAGCATTTCAACAAAGCAAGAAATTACAACCAATGTGTCCTTGAAGAAAGGTGTTGTATCTTCCCTTGTGTCAAAAATCAAACATGTTACACAAAAATGCTACCAATCAAGGTCATAAAAATAGAAACCCATTATGAGAGTTTGGGAATCTCGAAAACAAATAGGGGAAAATGTGGTCTTGGTTACAAAGGTTTTATTGGCTTTTATGTCCCAGAATACTCCAAAACCATAAAATTTGTATCATGGGGACATATGAATAAATGTAATGTTGAGTCTACATGTGTTGATGATTCTTGTGAAGTTCAAAAATCCAAGCCACCAAAAGCACTATGCATAAAGTCTAATAATGTCAAAGTTTGTTCCCATTGTGGATGTCAAGATCATCTTTCTAGCACTTGCTTTGATATACATCCTTGTTCTTCATGTGGTCAATATACTTATAATTCCTTTCATTATTTTCAAAAGAAAGCACAAAAGCCTATGTTATGTGTTGCTAATCCTTTATTTGAACCAGTAACAAGGAAGACATCATATGCTTCTTTAGATATTTCAGTTGTGACATCATTGATAGAGATTGAGTCAGATGCTCCAAATAATTTTATGTTGAGTGAAGCTACTATTGGTGTTGACAATAATATTAGTAACACCATTGTTGATGACAATATTGTGGGTGATGAAAAATTTATTGGTGATGATAAGAATGATTTTGCTAAAAAATGTGATTATGTCGAATATGTTGGATTTGTATTTTATGATGATTATGATGATATTGGCCCTTACTAATTTTTTGAGGCTATGGAGATAAAAAATTTGCCTCTTGCTCTATTACTCCATCAAGGAGATCATGTTGTTGAAATTTTCCTCTCATCTACCAAGGGGGGAATTCACTCCATCAAGGAGATCATGTTGTTGAAATTTTCCTCTCATCTACCAAGGGGGGAATTCACTCCATCAAGGAGATCATGTTGTTGGAATTTTCCTTTCTCATCTACCAAGTGGGGAATATTGGTATATGTCAGATTCAAGTGGAAATTTCATAGATTGTTGACACCTTGTGATTATTTACACTTTAATATATGCGCCATTTCAGATATCATTTTCAATGACTGCACTCAAAGTGTGCTATTTCAAATAAATTTTAGATATTATTTTCAACGATAATGGTTGCACCAGATTGATAGTTGGTGACTACTCATATTGGCCACTAAAAGTTTGGTCATTTTTTTAAATTGCAGCATGGACTTGAAACAAGTCCAAAGTTGAGACTTGTCAAAGCAACAAGCTCATTTTTTAAAAATTTAAGAACTATCCAAGTAACAGGCTTATTATCAAAAATTGAGACTTGTCAAAGAAACAAGCTCATTATCAAAAGTTGAGACCTATCAAAGTAACAAGCTCTTTATCAAAATTGAGACCTGTCAGGACAACAGGCTCAATATCAAAGTTTGAACCCTGTCAAGGCAATAGGCTTAGTGCAAACAAATTCAAGATCTATCATAGTAAAAATTACTTCAGATTAGCCAGCAAATCTTCATCAAAGTGCTTGATCAAGAGAAGTTTGAGTAGTTCAAAATACTACATAGTTTCATGATAACCCCTTCAGATTAAGGGGGGGTGTTACCATGTTAATCTTCTGGGTTAACACATTTGCAATTTGATTTTTCTATTTAAATAGTTTAGATAGTTATGATAGTTAAACTGTCCTCCTCATTATAGAATAATGATGTAAACATTTCTTCAAATGTAATTTCTAGAGATACAATAAAATGTGTTTTCTATTTTTCCCTAGTTGGGACTAACAAAATGTTTCCTGTAGATATAGTGTAGGTCATGCCTCATGAAAATAGGATATATTTTTATGAAAAGAAAAAGAAAAGGATGAGCCGCAAAAGATTAAAGTGAAAGTGCATTTAGTAGAAGGAACATGTTGCATTAGTGAGAATATGGAAGAAGCATAATAAGTAAAAAGAGAAAATGATGAAGGTGGTGTGGACAACAAGAGAGAGAGAGCAAATTAAATAAAAGAGGACAAGTGTAGATGGGAGAAACTCAATAAAATTGAATCGATAGAGACTGTGTAGGTCATAGCTGGAGAAGAAGTAATTAAGGAATGTAAGAGACAAAGAATGAAAAGAAAGAGATTCGTATAGGCAAAGCAGAGGATATCAGATAGATTAATTGAGAGATAATAGTGGAGACAAGAATGATGTATTTAACATAGTTGTAGCAATATTTTTGAATGATTCCTCAACATTTTCTTAGGAAAATTTCACAATGGTGGCTTAGTATGATGGTTAAGTTGTTGAGGCATAGAAGAGAGAATATCACCTGTGGGATTGGATGCTCTCCAAGTTGAGATGTGAATTCCTTCTAGGTGATAATCAATTGGATCTTTTGAAGAAGCTCTAAAGCTTGCAACAACATGATCTCAATGTGAAGAATTACATTAAGGAGTTCTATAAACTTGTTATTTAGGTCAATCACCATGAACTTGACTAGAAAAAATGTGGCGTGATAGATCCAATGAGAAGGAGAGGATGATTAAAGTTGCTAAATCAAGGTGGATTTTCTCTTCTAGTAAAATTTTCTTTAATTTTTCTCATCGAATATATTTTTTATTTTAGTACTTATATTTTTTTAAACCTATAATTTTGATACTATTATTGAAATGTAATTATAGAGGAGGAGAGAAAATGGAATACTTCACTCTTTTTCCTTACTTATTTTACACTCCTTTGGGCCTTGTTCTAATTTATGCTATCTCGATAATTATTGTTACATATTTCATGTATAAGTTGACAAAATCCAAAACAACCTTCAACCTTTATAGCCCAAATGGTCTAATCATTATGCTTCATGCATGTTTCCTATTCTTGGATTGAATCATAGTGACTCATATAACTATTCTCTTGCTAGTTGTACCTACAATAGAATTGGCTTTTAGGGAACAAATGGTGCCTTAGATATGTTTGGGGACATGCCTTAGTTAGAAACCCAAATGCATTTGAGAAATATTGATATTAGTTCCTTCAAAAATGTGCAAAACATGGATATTAAGTGGGTTGATTATGTGTTACTTATAATATTTTTTTATAACAAGAAGTGTATATTATTTCTTTATTTGTTATTGCTACTTGTGATTTTGACCTGTTTACCTTTGCTAAGTGTTCCCTAATATAATTCTTCTAAGTTCTTATGCTTTGATTTAATTTAATCCTTTGTATTAAGCTCAAATTTGGGAATTAGTGACCATTTAAGCACAACATGTGGTTTGTGTGTGAATGAGATGAAAATGCAAGAGTTATAATATATATATATATATATATATATAAACAAAATTGAACATAATGGACAAAATTGTGTATGTATTGGAGTCTAAAGTTGTAGAAAGGAGGAAACTAAAACATACATGGGCATTCAAGTGTGAAAATAGTTATTTGTCATATAAGGAACACATAGGTTTAGGGATAGTTGGTTATTTAAATGGTTAAAGATAGACACAATCATGCTTAATAAATATGATATATTGAAACTTATATTGATTAATTTCATGCATAAGCTAATAAAAAAAGCATCAACCTCCAACCTTTTAGCCCTTGTGGTTAGCCATGCCAGTTCATACATTTTTCATCATCTTAGATTGGATCACAAGTTTGATTTTACCCTAGATAGAATAGCATTTACATAATCTAAATTCAAACATGCTTTTTACTTATGTCTCATTAGCCCTTGTACCAAATTGGACCGTTGCTTGGTAGCTTGTAGGCCAAAATATTCAAATTAGTTTCTAGGATGTCATATTTAAAAATAACCCTCATGCACTAACATAACCCCTCCTCATACATTCTCCAACTTTCATACTTTTGGTTCACATTATCATGTTGAACTTGCAAGCACAAAGATGATCCATGTTATTTATGTGACATGCATTTGATCCTCTTGTTCAAAATTTAAATTTCTTCCTAAGCCCAAGCCAATCACCTTTTAATTAATCGTTGTTCATCATTTTTTTTGCCAAAACATTTTAATTGTGTCTAAATTAAATATAAAAAGACATTATTCTTATATCATTTCACAAGACAAAATTTCAAATATATTATAATGACATATTTACTAATAATTAATAACACCTTCTACATTAAAAAAAATTGACAATTAAAAAGACTAATTACTTCACACTCCTTATTAAAATAATTATTCCCTAACTTTCTATACAACTCTCTATAATTTGCTTAATTTAGAATTAATTAAAATAATCTATAATTTTGATTAGAGGACATGAAATTAATGAATACTCTATGGGAAGGAGTAGTTAAGAAAAAAGTTGTGAGTTCAGAAGGCGAGTAAAAGCGAAGAAAAACTGGCAAAGCAAACTAACATTGAGATAATTCCTCTCAGATATTTTCTCCATTCGCAAAACACTGACTTACAACAAATAAAACTTCTGAGATATTTCTCTCCATTAAAACGTCTTGAACAATTCAATGCGAACGAGTCTTAGAAAAAGACACTCTTCATTTTCTCGGAAGAAAAACTAGCAAAGCCGTATAACATACGGTGGAACTCGTCTTTATTCAACAGATTTTGAACAAGTGTTGAAATTTGCATAGATTTAATAAACACCACAAATACATTGAATTTTCAACAATTTTTCTAAAATATTACTGCATTCAGAAGAAGCGTGGAAAATTGAATGGATGAGGTTTTGCCCCAATTTCGCCGCTAGAATAAACGTAGAATAAGTTTCGAGTGCTAGGAGAAACACAATTATAAATCAGCTTTAGTTTCCATTATTTTCACACACAGAGAGCAAGTTGTTCGGAGGAACAGAGAACTGTCATGCAAGCTGCAATGGAGATAGTGATGATGTGGGTCTTGTTATTAGTAGTGATGCCCTGTTCTTTCGCATGTTATGCAGACGAAAGAAATTCCCTGTTAGATTTCAAAGAGGGCTTAAACTTCACTTCCTCTCATTCCACGTTGCAATCGTGGAAGGGATTTAACTGTTGCGCGTGGGAAGGAGTCACCTGCCACCCAATCACTGCCCACGTCCTTTCCTTACATCTCAGTCCCCAGTCCCTTAACGCCTCGTGGAACTATGACTGGCCATTCATGTCTTGGAGGGAACTTCGCGGGGGACTATTCCAACTGCGGCATCTGGAGCGTTTCGACTTCAGTGAGAATGGCTTCTTCCCTTCTCTTGTCATCCCTTCACAGTTTCAAAAGCTCAGCAATTTGAGGTATTTAAGTTTGTCCGTCTCTAACTTTATTGGTCAGATTCCAAGAGAGTTTGGTAACATGTCCAACTTAACATATCTCGATCTATCTGCTAATCTTTTGAATGACACCATCCTAACATTTTTGGGTAAGCTGTCAAAGCTCACATATCTGGCCTGAGTTCTAACTTTCTGAGTGGCACCATCCCAACATCTTTCGGTAAGCTGTCAAAGCTCACCGAACTTTACCTTAGTGCTAACTCTTTGAGTGGCACCATCCCGGCATCTTTGGGCAAGTTGTCAAAGCTCACATATTTTGATTTATCTGAAAATGTTTTGAATGGCACCATCCCAACATCTTTGGGTAAGCTGTCAAGGCTCACATATCTTAGCCTGACAACATTTTTGGGTAAGCTGACGAATCTCACAGGACTTGGCCTGGTTTCTAACGCTTTGAGTGGCACCATCCCAACATTTTTGGGTAAGCTGTCAAAGCTCACAGAACTTTACCTTGGTTCTAACTCTTTGAGTGGCACCATCCCAACATCTTTGGGTAAGCTGTCAAAGCTCACATATTTTGATTTATCTGAAAATGTTTTGAATGGCACCATCCCAACATCTTTGGGTCAGCTATCAAAGCTCACATATCTTGACCTGAGTTATAACTCTTTGAGTGGCACCATCCCAACATCTTTGGGTCAGCTGTCAAAGCTCACATATCTTGACCTGAGTTATAACTCTTTGAGTGGCACCATCCCAACATTTTTGGGTAAGCTGACGAATCTCACAGGACTTGGCCTGAGTTCTAACTCTTTGAATGGCACCATCCCAACATCTTTGGGTAAGCTGTCAAAGCTCACAAAACTTTACCTTGGTTCTAACTCTTTGAGTGGTACCATCCCAACATCTTTGGGTAAGCTGTCAAAGCTCACATATCTTCACCTGAATTATAACTCTTTGAGTGGTACCGTCCCAACATCTTTGGGTAAGTTGTCAAAACTCATAGAACTTTACTTGAGTTCTAACTCTTTGAATGGCACCATCCCAACAGCTTTGGATAAGCTGTTAAAGCTCACATATCTTGACCTAAGTTCTAACTCTTTGAGTGGCACCATCCCTACCTTCGTAGGTAACCTCACCAAACTTAGACAACTCGATCTTAGCAACAACCAACTAAGTGGAACTTACACACTTGTTTTTTTTGATAAAATCCCCAATATTCAAGAATTGTATCTTTCACGGAACATGCTTACTATAAAAGTCAATGCCACTTATATTCCAAATTTTCAACTTAAATCCATACATTTGGAATCTTGTAATATACAAGGGGATTTTCCAGCTTTCATTTCAACTCAATTTTTCTTACGCTCGCTAGATTTGTCTCGGAACTTTCTTAGTGGAAATATCCCTGATTGGCTATGGGATTCTATTCCCCTTTATTATCTCAACCTCTCATCTAACCAATTTGTAGGAAATTTACCAATCAAGTTGCTTGGCTTTGAACTCAATTATGATGAAGGATCAACTATTGATTTGCATAATAATAAGTTACAAGGAAATATTCCCCTTCCTCTACAAAATGTAGTGTTCTTGGTTCTTTCAAAGAATCTATTTGATGGACCCATTCCAATAGGTATTGGTAAATATGGGCAAGCTCTTGGATTTCTTTTGCTGGCCAAAAAGAATTTGAGTGGTAGTATGCAAGATTTTTGGAAAAAACTGTGTGATTTTTTATATCATCAACGTTTCGGATCATACTCCATGATCCATCATCAGGATGATTAGCATACTAGCATACAGTTTTTTTCCAAAAATCACACAGTTTTTTTCCAAAAATCTTGCATACTAGCATCATGGACTGTGGAAACAAAATGTTATTAATTTGAGTGGTGTCATTCCACATTCTATATGTGAGTCAAGTAATTTGGAAGTTTTAGACTTGTCAAATAATAGGCTGAGAGGTAAGATTCCCTCAAGTTTAGACCAATGCTCTAGGTTGTCCATGTTAAATCTAGAAAATAATGATCTCAAGGGCACAATTCCAAATATATTTGGGAATATGACTTATCTAGAAACATTGAAACTAGGTCTCAATGGGCTAAAAGGGAACATACCGTCATCCCTTGGAAATTGTAGTTCTTTGGAAATCCTAGATCTCAGGAATAACAATATTCATGGGGGTATTTCCACTTGGATTGAAAGCTTGCAAAGCCTTCGCATCTTAATATTAAAATCTAACAAATTTGGTGGCAAGATACCCTCGAAGTTATCAAACTTGCAAAATCTTCAGATATTGGATATGTCAAGCAACAAATTTTCAGGCATTATTCCAAGTGGCTTTATGAACTCAAGTGCAATGGCAAATCAGACAGAAAACTCAGAAACTCTTGAATTAAATACCACAAATGTTGTTACAATTTATATAGATAGTATAATCATTACAAACAAAGCACAAAATATGGAGTATGCAAGAATTTTGAGATTAGTAAAATGTCTTGATCTATCAAACAACAATTTATCAGGTAAAATACCTTGGGATATTGAATCCCTCAAAGGATTGATAATTCTCAATGTTTCAAGAAATCATTTCAGTGATGATTCCAAAATCCTTGGGAAGCATGGTACAACTACAATCACTTGATCTTTCCAAAAATGAATTGTCTGGGATGTTTCCTATTGAGCTGCAACATCTCACATATTTGAGTTACTTTGATGTGTCTCATAATAACCTATCAGGAATGATACCACAAGGAGGACAAATGATGACATTTGATTCTTCATCATTTTCCAACAATTTAGATCTCTGTGGCCTACAAATCAATGTATCATGCTCAGAAAACCATCTTGCTTCTCCTAGTGATGATGAAAAAGATAAAGAGGGGCTGGAGGCTGATATATGGTGGGATGTGGGAATAGGAATGGGCTATGCATTTGGATTTTCAGTTCTAATTTGGATGTTAGTGTTTCTCCAAATCTTGGAGTGGAAAATGTTTCAGAATTATGGATGGCATCATTGACTCTCTTTTTCGAAGATTAAGAGAAAATTTGTGTTACACAAGATAAGATATTTTCTTATATTCATCTTCTATACAACTGTATAATCAATGTACCAAATATGTCAATTATCATGCCACCAATAAAGGAAGAGTAAGTTTAATTCACAGGTTTTCTTTACGTTGTTAATCATTTTCTTCAATTGCTTAAATTTAGTTTGTAAAAATCTCATGAGTTAAATCTTTATCTGTCTTCTACCCAGGTTACAAAAACAAGTTAGCAATCTCCTGTTATTGAGATAGGGCATTAACATTCCCAAGAGGAGGGCATTTTGGGCCTTGAGAAATGCAGTTTTCTCTTGTTGAAAGTACACAAGTACAAAAAATTATTTATATAATTCAATCATTATCAGTTCAGCCATGCTGCTGATTTCAGTTGATTTCAGAGTTAGAAAGGTACAAACTCAATTAGCCAGAAAAGAAAATTTCTGGAAATTTTTTATTTTATATAATTGTTACTTCAGTTCTTAATTTTAATTCTGTTTTTCCATTTTTGCATTGATTCCACATCGCAAGTGCTAGAAAAAAATATATTGATTTCTAAACTTCAGTATAAAAGAGCAAACTAAAAATTAGCATGACCTTATTGTGAAATTATAAACATCTGATAAACATCATATTATGTTTTGACCTTTCTTGCTCGCCCAGTAAATTATGTTTTTGAGATTTACATATTAGCATGTTCTTCGTAAATAGTAATATTCAATTTACATTAGTGATCACTATGTCTCCTTGAGTTTTCAACGTCTTTGCTGGTATCGTCTCAAAGTCACCATTAGTTTAGCATCAGTTTTTGCAGGTCAATGAGTTACGCGTAAAGGATAACTTATTCAATTGAGTTTTCAACATATTTGCTGGTAGAGGATGCTGGATAAATTTCTCATATGCTTTGAAGACTCTGGTCTTGGATGATCATCATCCATTTCAGGGAGCGCTACGGTTCAACCAGAGGTTTGTTTCATATGAGTGGATACGTACTTTCTTGCTTTGAAGATTACTCCTGACTGTAATTCGTTGATATGCTTTCAGTGTACAGGTTTTTATTCAAATTTCTCAATTATTCTAGCAAACTTTTATTCGAGTTTGGGACAATTGTGTATTTGTTTACGGCACCCTGTTCCTATACCCGCTTTTCCAGAACTAGCTGGTACTCACCTTTCATTTTATCATGCCCATTGCATCGAATACTACTCTTTAAGGCAGATTTTTTATTTTGGTGTTGCTTAAGAAGAAATTTATATAGATGACATTTGTTTTATGACAGCTGAGCCACTTAAAAAGTTAAAACTGATGGAGGGGGTGTTGCTTAACAAGGGATTTCCAGAGGGCCAAGGCAGTTGTAATTCATCATTTAGTTCAAAGTTTCTGAGGGGAATTGATCTTGGGCAAGAGTGTGAGAATACGTATGTCATCCTTTCCATTTGCTCGCATCGGCTTTACATTATTCCAGTTTAAGCCACTCAGTTAATGTTTCAGATTGTTAGGAAATCAAATGAAGTTGTCTTTTGGAATAGTTTTCTAGTTTCTTGGAAGTGGAAAACATACAACTTATAATGTCAAACGCAGGATTTAAAGAAATAAGGAACTTTGTTTGCAAATAGCATGCTCTGTAGTTATTCTATATTTATTGTGTGTTTGATATGTTGTAAGTATTTTTGCTTCTTGTTAGGTTATACACTCTAGAAAAGTTTTCTTTTATGTCAATTATACACATTTCAGACAATTCTATGTGGTGTAATAAAATTTTATGGAGCTTGTAGGTTGGCAAATATTGTACAGTCTCCTGAGGAAAGATTGCTGAAAAATTAAACAGGTCTTTGCTGAATACTTGGGAGGGGCATGGCAGTGCACAGCATCTTGATGTTCCAGACTTAACATTGTGTGGCTTGGAAAGCAATCTTTGAGGGGACAGCACAAAATTCAAGTCATCTTCAGAATTGATTTGAATGGTAAGAAAGATGCTAATAAGAATGCATCCACATTTAATATCAAGCCTCAAGATGCATAAACAATAGGAATATCTACTATCTCAGCATTTGAAAGTGCTAGCCCTAATAAAATGTTAATTATTGTTTGGTTGGCAATACAGAATTAGCAACAGCAAGCACTGCTAATAGAAAGATTGTTCAGAAGAAGAGGAAGGATGAACTGCGGATATTGGCCCTGTTGCCTTGAGTGCCTTACTAGGCTAGTAAACTGCACAGAGCATATGGAAGGTACAGACACAGAACAGTTCTTTCTCAATGCCAATTTAGAATATAGGTGATAAATGCTTAAACTCCACCAACAGTTCTATGGAGAAAAGGTTTTTCAGATTATCATTGAACAAAGATGATTTGATTCATCAAAATATATTACTCAATCTATCTTCAAAAATAAATAAAACAGAGATGCGAGAAGATGGTACTCATAAATGATACAACAGGTTCAAGGGAAGATAGGTTTGGAGGAAAGAAAAAGAGCAGCCCTTACAGTGTTGGTGTCATTGGAGAAGATAACAAGCAATGTTCTAGTTGATCCTTGATATGCCAAGGAACACTATGGGAAGGCCCTTGTGCCTGGAAGATCTGTCCATCCTAACATAAATATACCTAGTTACAATTATGGCCGAGGAGTTGTTTCCAGTCATCCACTTCATTATGCTTCTGTTCATCAAGTAGGTAATCCCTTTATCCATCCAGAAACTCCAAGCAGGAATCTTTATGGGTGAGGAAATTGCAAGGCCAAGACGTACAATAGAAATATACTTCACAATGCTGGTATGGATTTCTACATTCATCTCAATGTTTGTTTTCTTGAACACGGTCTAATGTTTAATGCTTTTATTCTATAAAAATGATGCATTTCTAATTTAGAGTTTTTTTAACCAGCATAACCATGGTTAGAGCCAAGACAAGAGGTACTGTACAAGATCTCATATCGGTCAACTTCTCATGCATTTATGGGATAGAGTGCGTTGGAATCAACAAATGGGGCATTGACACACCATCCAATGTTAGTGGCTATGAAATACCTTCCTCCTTTACAGCAGTCATCCTGTCTTTCCCTCCAGTTATCATAATTTATCCTAATTGAAATGTCACATCTTATTCATTTGACCAACTAGACTTTGGTTCATTTGGATCAGTGTCCCTAACATCCTTGAGTGTGTCCAGAGCCAGGGGAGCAAATAAGCTGCGGTATGCTGAAGAACAATCTTATGTTTCAGGTTCAGTGGTTTCCTAACCTTTCTCAAATGAAGAAGATAGTTTCAACCCGCTGAACCATTGAAGCAAGAATAGCAAGCCGAAGAGAACTCAGTCTTTCAAACTCGGTAAATGTTTTGGATGTTTATGTAAAATTTGATTCTTTTCATTATAACGGTTTTAGATTTTCTTTACTTTAGATGGTCCCTACATATTTCATCTATGATTGCTTTGGCTTCAGGTATTGCATTATTTCAACTCTGTGTTTTATGAGATTTTCATCCCTATTGTATGCAGGGCAGCAACACCGAGTATCTGTTGTACAAAGAAGATTTCCCGCCTTTTCATTTCCAAGAGAATCCTGGGGACAATTCATCCACTCCTTGAATTGACCATACTAGCAATGACAGAAGCTTACATAGTTAAGCTCATGTTGTGACACCGAGTATCTGTTGTACAAAGAAGATTTCCCGCCTTTTCATTTCCAAGAGAATCCTGGGGACAATTCATCCACTCCTTGAATTGACCATACTAGCAATGACAGAAGCTTACATAGTTAAGCTCATGTTGTGACACCGAGTATCTGTTGTACAAAGAAGATTTCCCGCCTTTTCATTTCCAAGAGAATCCTGGGGACAATTCATCCACTCCTTGAATTGACCATACTAGCAATGACAGAAGCTTACATAGTTAAGCTCATGTTGTGACTTTTTCATCATTTATCAGTTAAAGGCCCCGTTGGACCTTTTTTCTGTCTAAAATCAGGCAAGAACAGAATGCAAAGTTGGCTATATATTTAGGATTAATTTATTGTAAATGTACTTATAGGATTATGTGTATAATTTTTCACCCCCTCTAACATGCTTCATCCTTAGGGTGGTAAGACTTTCGCAAATCTATGCATATTTGATTCTTTGCTTGCTAATCTATCCATTGATATGTGATTATGATAAATGATAGTTTTGATGACACTATGCTTCTGTTGTGCTATTTTAGATACCTCTTGTTCATAATTGTTGCTACTATGATGTGTGTAAAAATATAGTTGTTTCTTTGAGTCTATGAATCTCTGTAGACATTATTCTTTTGATGCCAAGAATATTGATTTCTAAACAGGTGCAGAGATTCCATTCACCATACTTCAATTACATATTTAATAAGAAGAATTGAACTGCTGTAACATTCTACTAATCAAATGATAAAAAAGGAACAATAATTAACACAAGAATGGAAGACACTGGGAGTTTATGTCTAAGAACTCAAATTTTGGGACAAAACCACCACCTTTAATAGGTTAATGGTTTCATAATTGTCCCAGTGGTTGTGTAATCACCCCCTATTAGAATTGGTAATTACACATAGATGACCAAAACTCGGTTTTTGCCATGCATTCCTTCATTAGAAGTTAGTGACTCACTTTATCATGTTAGTGACTCACTTTATCATGGATCCATAGTGCACCAAACAAATTACTTGATATTTTTATAGATCATACCTTCACAATATGGAGGATTTTGGCTCCCAAAAATTATGAAGTCTCACAAAATGAGTGATGACAACTTAGTGAATGACATGGTTGCCACTCAACCATACACCACTCTTGCCAAGAGCCTAAAAATCTTTGCCTCCAAATGTCTAGAGATTCTTAAATTGTCAAAGTTACTGAACTAGATGGAGTTGCTACAACAACACTCTTTCTCCTGCACTAAGTGGAATGATCCCAATGCTTCAAAAACATTATTTCACAACTCAGAGAATATTGTTTGAGGTGTTGAATAATTTCTCAAACAAGGTTTTCAACTAACTCTTCAGAAACGAGGTTAACTTTGCAAATAAGAATAAAAACCACATCTACTTTTTTTTCCTTTAGATGAAAGGTGTAAAACACCTTTAATTATATTAATATAATACAAATTTTGTTACATACATACGCAAATTGGACATAGCACCAAAAATTGCAGCTTTGACAGTTTTTTGATACTTACATAGAGGCACTAAAGGTCAAAAACTACACAAAATAGGAATAGGTACTGATGCCTTAGATCTGTCGGAAGAATTGAACTGACCACCAAGTGTTGGGACGAGTTGGTATCACAGAAGGAGGGATGAGCTGATCGTTGGGCAGCATGACATTGCAAGAAACACAATGTGTCAAACAAGCCTTTGACCCCAGAAACCAACTCATCATCTAGCTCAGCCTAGTGTGCCTCAATTGCGCTCTTCAGTGGAAGCCCGTAGTCTTTTAGTACCTTGTTTGGAGAACCTTGAATGTACATGAAACGTAGGGTCATCTTGGAGCTAGATATACCTAATTAGGTAGGCTATCCGAGTAGGAGCTTGCAAAGAAGTCATACTTTGCCATAACCACATGTAACTTTCCCACCGGAAGGAGATACTCCTACACAGCCAAAGCCGATCATTTCCACAAATTTTAAATTTGGCACTGTCTGTCACATTAGAGAGGAACATCAAAACCACATATAAATACAACAGTTTCCTTAGCATGTCCTTAAGTAATTCTTCACCCATGAGCAAGTGAATGGCAGCTTCGACAACTGGAGCAATTGAAAGAGAAAATGGGAGAGAGCAAGGTGGAATCACAAGGTACCATTACGGGAGGCTTCCTTTTTTTTGGGTGAATGTAGATTCTCTTGTCCGTCCTGATATGTTTCATCATGTCACCGGCGTACAACAAATACCTAACCGAAGCACATATTGATAGCCAAAGTAGGCTTTTTAAGCTTTGCCTTCATATGAGATCTCATGGGAGAATACAAGCCCAATAAATTATGACTTGAATGCACATGCCCTGAAGACTACAAAAAGGGACAAGGGGTAGTGATGGCGCAAAAAAGATCTATAGAGAGGAGAAGCCAACCTTCTCATTCTTAATAGATTGCTTCAATTTAATCTTTAATTGGCTCAATATGAGTTCAGATGGAGAGAAGCGTGGCAATAATGAGCCATTAAAAAGACTTGGTTATCAAAATGCCTCCTCTTGTTGCCACGTACAGCGTCACCCCATATTTGGTGGTATGTTGTACTAAAAGATGTCCCGAAAAAGAAATTAGGTCCTAGAAAAGATCGTAGTCATTTATCTCCTCTTGAGACCTTTAATAAACTACTAAGGATTTGAGGAAGAGTGATAACTATTGAGTCCTCTTATTGGTCAATTGCTAGGCTAGCTAAGAGATTGCCCATACTTGGTTTCTTTTTAACAATGGTTGTATTAGGGGAGAGGACCAAGTACCTAGTACCTGAGCATGTTTCAATAGTTGTGATAGTAGTTGTTTATATAATGTCCAATATTTTTATTAATATCAGATCAATAATTGTGACTTTAAAGTTGTTAGTGTTGATAATGACTACCCATAATTAAACAAAATGTATTCCTTTGATCTAAAAAGAAACCAATTGTATGATTCCACATCAACGCTCAATAAAACATGTTGTGAATGCACAAGTATTGGTCTCACTTCTTTTTTGGGCTTTTTTGGACACCTTGACAAAAATCATGCTATTGTGGCATCATATTTGATGATGTGGCCATGAAACCTTAGTTATAAGCAGAGGACTTGCCAAGTAAGCTGTTGCAAAAAATTGGGAGTGATTTGAAATTTTCACGTAGGATAATTAGAAGCGCGAAGTTAGGGTGCTCAACTACTGGGCCCTCTCCCCTAATAGTTGGAAAGTTATTCAATATTTTTTTATATATTTTGAAAATTACATTCAATATTTTCACATGTTTTGAAAATTATGTTGAAGTTTTCAATTGAATATCAATTTGTCCTTGATTGTATTTATGATATCACAAAACCACCTTCAATTGAAGTGTTCTTGAAATTGTCATTCTTTGCCAAGTCAAGGTGCATTAGGAGGGCATATGTCTCAACAATGTTATTTTTCCTCATTGGTAACTATTTTACTTTTTCCACTTGGAGATTTCCTAAACTATCTTGTATCATGCAACTTGCACTAGATTGACTTGGGTTTTCCTTGGAAGCTCCATCAAAATTCAATTTTACCAAGGAGTCAACAAGAGGAGGCCATCTAATTATGCTTTTGACAATGTTGGATTTCACTTTGGCATTTGAACCCCATAAAGGTGCAAGTTTGATGTTGGGTCATATTTGTAGTCTCTTACTATCCTAGTTTGAGAACCTGTCTTCCTAGAAGAGTTTTTGAGAATGTCAGACATAATAGATTTTGAAATTGAATGTTCAAACTTGCTAATGATGTCTTCAAGTTTGGAGAAGGAATTCCTAAAGATCTTGTAGTTATGTTCAATCCAAATATGCCAAATGATTAGGGAGGGGTTGATTTTCCAAATACAAGCATAGGTGGATTCATTATGTAGAGATGGCCAACTAAGGAAATGTTGGAGGAGAGACTTTGGAAAGATGCCTTCCCAATCTAGTTTCCTTGCCAATCATTTCTAATAGGCATTGTTTATATTGTAGTTCAATAAAAATGATCAATGTCCTCTTCCAAACCATAGAGCACACATTGGAAAGAAGGGGAGATGTCCATCTTTTTTAACCCCTTTTCTATTAAAAATCATACTATGGAGGGTAAGCCATGCAAAGGCACTCACTTTTGGGAGGCCTTCATTGTTCCAACACAACTTGTTTGGCTAGGATGCAAGAGACGACATCTCAAAAGAGGTGAGTTAGCCTTGTTTAAACTATGTACTTTTTTGTCTTGGATACCATATAGATCAATTCATCTTCATGGGGGAATAGAAAAAGTATCCATGTGCTAGTATTTCTTCTAACATAGTTTTCTAATTTGCAAGTATGTTGTATTGATCTAAGTTGTCCCACTTTGATCTTGGGATAGAGGCTTTTGTTGATAGCTTTAGATAATCCTTTACTCTCAATCCCTACTCTTGCTTCAAATTTTGTCTTGGTTCAAACTTGTCTTGCTTTAAGGAGATCCATCCTTCAACTTAATGGGGTGTAACCATTCCATGAGTCATCCCAAAAGAGGGCTTTAGCTCCATTATTAATGATCCATGACAACTTTGGTAAAATTAATTTCCTCCTTGATCTTATGAAGTTCCATACTTTGGATCTGACTAGAGGGTTTAAGAATATAAAGATTTGCTCCTTATCCATTGTGTCCAATTATTTTTCCTGCATCATTCTAGACCATTTTGCTTCTAGTTTTGTGTACATGTACGAGGCAATTTTGTTCCCAACACTATGTTTTAAGCTTCAAGGTCATGAATTTCAATGCCTCCTGAAGATTTTGGTTTATAGGACTTATCCCAAGATATAAAACTTGTCCTTTTTTATTTGCACTTCCTTTCCACAAAAAGCTTCTTAGCATCTTTTCTAGTTCTAATTTGACACTTGTGGGATTTTTCCCACATCATATAGATAGGGGTGGTTGATAGGAAAAGTTTAATCATTGCGAGTACCGAAACTCACTCTTAATACCACCATAAAAAGAGGGATAACCAAACAATTACAAGGGAGCTCATCAGCTGAGAAGCCAAGTTATTTAGTAGTCCTTTTTTGGATGATGGAGTTGAAAAAGATCTTTGACTTGGCTACACTTTTTTGGACTTGAAATTGCACAATAACCTATGAGAACTTTCTTAATAGATTTAAGTTCTACAAAGGTGACCTTACCAAAAAAGAATTGTATTATTGACAAATAAACTATGGATGATTGGCTCATTTATTCTGTGAATATTAACTCTAACCTAATGGTTGTTTATGTTTTCTAATTGAATGAATCTGTTGAGAACCTCCACCAACAAGATAAATAGGAAAGGAGAAAGGGGATCCCCTTGTCTCAAACCTTGAGACAAAATGAAAAAACTCTCAGGGTACCATTAACAAGAATTGATAATTTAACTATTGATATGCTCGAAAAGACCCACTTACACCACCCCTAAGAAAATCCAAATTTGAGTAAGACATTCATCAAGAATTCCATCTTTTCTCAAACATAAGCTTTCATTGTGTCTAACTTGACGACCATGGAAAGGGGTTTAAGCATTTGGATTGAGTGGATCACTTCATGCACTACCAAAAGCCCTTAGTCATGTCTCTTCTAGGCACAAACCTACCTTGCTCCTTTGAGACAATATGTGGTATGATTTTTGCTAGCGTTGAGGAGATTGCTTTAGCAAAGATTTAGTATGCATAATATGCAAAGAGAAATAGATATGAATTTAGCAAAGGTGAAAGGGTTAGGACACATAAGAATTAGGGTTATGAAGGTGGTGTTTAATTCTCTTAGAATATTCTTGTGTTTATGAGCTTCTTCCATTGCTAAAAGAAAGTCTCTCCCAATACAGTCCCAACATTTATGAAAGAAAAGCACTTAGGACCCAAGGATTTTTCACTTGGGAAAGAGAAAACAATATCTCTAATTTCTTCCAAAGAAATTCTACAATCAACATTTTTTTTTCTTCTTCTAAAACTAAAGGTGATATAGTGGACGAAAAATCATGTCAAGAGTTGTTCTACTCTAGACTTGGGCTGGAGACAAGGTTTTCAAAGAAATTAATTGTTTCTCTTTTAATATGCATTTGATCAATTAATTCTTCCCCGGAAATAGAACTATCAAAAGAAATATGATTTAAATGCCTTCTAATCTTGGTTAAGGAATGAAAGAATTTGGCATTTTTGTCTCCTTTGAGGCATATTTCTCTTGATTTGTAGTGCCAATAATTTATTTCCCTTAACAAAATTTCTTGTAGATCCTCATTAAGTTTCTTTTCTTGTTCATAGTTATGCAAAATTTTCATATCATATTTGATGGCATAAAAGGATGGGTCATTTAATTGTTTCTCCATGTGTCTTCTTGGTAAAGATGTGTTTGAAGTGATCTCTATTCTATTTTCTAATTTCTAATTTCTAATTTTATGAATTTAAGCTTATTGCAAAGCTATAACATTCTTGAGCCATGTTTAAAGGGAGTGATTTCCCATTAATATTTTAGGAGAGGTGAAAAATATTTGTTCCTAAACCACATGACTTTGAACTTCAAAGGATACTTATTCAAGGCACAATCCTTGAAGAATTCAGCGTCGAGGGAAATGACCATATCCTATAAGGGGGAGCATAGTGTTGTAGAAGTTGGTAGAATTAGATAACCAATTAATTGATAAAATGAATCTATCTAATCTTTCAATGATATGGTGGAAGGAATTCCTTTTGTTGGGCCTTATGAATTTACCATTGTTGGGAGCACCATTAAATAGATCTACTTTAACATTCATGACTTGAATATTAATTATAAATAATCATGTATTCTTCTTTTCCTCTTGTGCTCAAATATGGAAACTATCCTTCTTTGTAGTGCAACAAAATTTAGAATCACCTATAAACTACAATCAAGTTTCTTAATGGTAGATATAATGGATTTTTAACTTTGTTTCTATTTTGATGTGAACACTTCCCTAGATTTAGTTTCCAATAGGTTTCATCTATATGACCATTGCCATCACAATAGTTGTAATGTCTTGCAGGTTTTAAATGGCATTTACCTTCTTTACCCTGGTTGCTCCATGGATCTTTCAAGGGAAGGTGGAATTTCTTGTGTTCAAGGTCACAACAAAGGAGAGAAAGTATAAAGAAATAAGGTGCATGAAATGAGGGAGAAGGCAACATAGCAGCGATTTGAGCGTGTTGTTCATAATCTTTTTCAAGATGCCAAACGAGATCGAGTGTAGGTTGGTAATTATGTTTAAGCTATAGACGATACCTGCAAAGTAAGAAGATCCTGATGTGAAATAGAATAATAGCTCAACACTCAGGAAGAAAGGTGAGTGCAGTTATTTACAACCGTTGCAAAGCACACGCTGAAGGTGCGAAAAAGTGTATAAAGGCCTTAATTGTTTTAACATTGAATAACTTTTTGTTGCTTTTCAAAGTAAAAGGGGCAGTAAAGAAGCATTTATGTTCCTGTCCATTGTTTCACTTTTTCCCACCCAGTCAAAAGCTTTCAACCCTATTTATGGTGCTTATCACTAAAGGACAATTTGCAGGTTGAATGAAATGTCCGCCCATGCTTCTAGTAGTAATAAATGATGATTTTGCAGTTCTTTTGGCCATGTTTTCCAGCGTGAATCAAGGAAAAATACACCCCAAATGTATGTATGCTCATGACAAAGGTCCATGTGAAGATTATATACACAAGAATTATATTATTTCAAATGGTTGGTATTTGAGCCAATTTTCTGTAAGTATGGGAAGTTTGCAATCGATTCCAAGGCAACAAATGTTGCTAGTCTGAGTTGCTAATGAAGAAATGTAATTGGTGAAAAGTTGGAAGGGTTTACACAACACACATTCATTTTTTCAAGTGTTTCCATGACAATTTGTTATGGTTCAGTGTATGTGCAGTCACAATTATGTATTTTCTCTCATCACAATGTTGGAGTGATTGTAGTATAGGTCTGATAATGTGTGACAACATCTAATATATTACAAATTTTTTTTAATCACCATTTTTTTATTATATGCAAATTATTGTAGTTTTGAGATAGATTATTATGTATGATAATCACATGGAATATAATATTTGATTATTATATAAATGAGAATCTAGTTCTATTGATACTTTACCCATCACATCTCTTTCTTCCATGTTATTCATGAGTTTTTTGTCTAGTGGACTAGGAAGTAGTCCATATTCGTGATGGATCAAACAAATTTTATTGAAAACATCTTCCATTATGTTAGTTGTAGGAGTATATTAGGATATGCATGCTATTCACAATTCAATGTTACAAACTAAGGATAAATCTGAAGAAAACCTAGAATGTGAAATCATTAGAGAATTTGAACACATGCATGTTTGCACCTTTCCATTATGTATGTAATGACAAATAAAAATATATTAAGAGATTGTAATACTTTTTTATCTATAGGTGCATGTGCAAGGTCTTATTAGCTATATGAGAGGTTATATGCAACTAGTTTGTGTTTAGCCTAGTGATAATATTTGGTGTCAATTGTTCATTGGGTGTAGCTGCTACTTATTATTGTAATGTAACATTTTAATTGATGTACTAGCTTACTTTTGTACCTCTAGGAATACCCTCTCAAATTTTGTCATGTCTCATTTAATTTGTCTAGTTTAATGACTGAATTATTGTATTAATTATTTAATAACAAGAAATAAGGCAAGATGATTTGATTATGCTAAGTTTCTTTTGTAGTACAATTAAGAATGATTATGATGGTGATGACTAATTATATGTTTTATTTCCATAAGTGCATCAAGAACGGTTAATACTCTCTCAGGTTGGAGAGAGTACCATCGAGGAAAAGGTTCTAGTTGGTTGAGGAAACCTATCATGATGGGATCGATACACAAAATCACTTAGACTCATGTAGTTAGGTTGCATGTGTGTGAATAAGATTATACACACACACACACACACACACACACACACATATATATATATATATATTGATGAATAGGCAGTTATCTATATTAATTCAAATATAAAGATACATATTCACAAAAAAAGGGTGGGTGGTAGAAAGGCACATCCCAAGAGTCACATGGGCAATGCCAAGAAAATCAACAGATCACATGGGCTAAGCCCAGAAGTCCAAAATTACAAAGATAAAAAAGGCCATTAAGCGGCCAAAGCAGTGCCAACAGAGCCAGGAGGGTCTATGTCATCCAAAAATTTTCCCCATACATCAGCGGGGTTTGGAGTGACGTCAAGAGGAGGACCCCAACCATCATCGGCATTTTTTTCTCTTTATCTTCTTCTTTGCGCCAGGGCAAGCTTGCAAGTGCCATACGCGGGAACGTTTTACCAATGACTGGCCAACTAGAGCCAGAAGCAGGAGGATCATCAGAGGGCCACTTGGAACCACCACCACCGCTTCTAGAAGCACCGCCAAAAGGCCACCCCTGGCTAGCCCACAGTGGAGGAGAATGGTTTCACCGAGGAGTGTGAGAATCCCGCCAAGGCGGGGGTTGTGAATAGGGACACACAAAGCCACTCCACTACCGGCCCCTGGAGGGTGACCGGCTGCGGGAAGGTGTGGGTGAAGTAGGGACCCGAGCAACAGTATAAGGGGCATTACCCCAATGGTCCAGGAGAACCTAGAGGTGAGCAACCTCAAGTGCAACTTTGTTAGCTTGCACTTGAACCTATAAAAGCACATTAGAGAAAATCATAGTTTTAGTATATAAAGATACATTAATATCCATTTGAGTATGTGAAAAAATACAAGCATTTATGTCTTTCCAAATATTGAAGAGAATTCCCACCCTGAAAGTGTGCCAAAGCTGGGTGAATTTTGCAGGAAATCTGGGAGAATCTCCAAGCAACACCATATGCCAGGAGAAAGGTCTTGGCCGAAAGGGCCAAAAAAATTCATGAATCCAAGTTCAAAGTTGTTATGCTCTGGGACAAAACCAGAAAAGATGCTTAAAATTCTCAGCTTGCCCAGAAAAAGGGCAGCGAGGGTCTCGGACCCCCAGGTGGACCAGCCGAGAGCCCACAGGCAAGCCCTGGAAAATAATACACCAGGAAAAGTGGGCAAGCTTTAGCTCAACACTTGCAAACCAAGTGGTAGCAAATTTTTTACGCCGAACATGAGCAGGAGATTGAAGAAGCCACCTCTGGTTCAAACTCTAAATCATAGGAAAAATTTGGCGAGAGCCACCTATAACCAAGTCGAGGCTTGTAGTTCCTGAAAGGGGTGTTTGGATACCTCTTCCAGTCTTTCCACCAAGGTTTGGTCCCACGAATTCCAACCTTATGAAACATTTCAGCAGGAATGGCATTCACCAGACCATCATAAGTAGCACGGTCCTGGTTATGAAGCCTGTACTGGGCACGAAAAACATCCCACAACATAATATGCATAGTGGGTTTGGAAAAAATCTGATGCAGGGTTTGGATACCCTTTTTGTGAAATTTGAGCGCCTTAAGCCTGGGCAATGGCTGACCATTGCTAGCAAAAAGAGGCGACTGCAAAATATTGTGTTGTTGAGAGAGAGCCCATCTCGAAAACCAGAGCTAGCCCAACAGAGCCAAGGTTTGATAGCTTCCCAGGCCCGCCAGATGCTTTTGGCCACAAAAGTCCCAACAATCTGGGCAGGTTCATTCATGACCAGAAGGGTTTGAAAGTAAATCCCCTTCCAGGCAGGTCTATGAACAAGGAAGTCGGATTGAATACTATGCTTGAGAAGAATTTTCCAAGCCTCATCCCCAATAAGGGCACAAATAATCCATTTAACACATAGAGCAGTCCCTTGTCGTTGAGTAGACAACAACCCGAGACCTCACGAGTCTCTAGGAAGGTAGCAAAATTCCCAAGCCACATGATGAAACCCTCTATGAGTTTTAGAGGAGGCCCAAAGAAATTCATGAAGCAATTTTTCAAGCTTGCCATAGGCAGCTTTGGAGGGGGCTCAGCAAGAAGAATAATAAACAAGGTGGCCGCCAAGATTTTGGAACACACCTGAAATTTCCCTGCTAAAGAGAGGGGCTTGGCAACCCAATAAGCAAGCTTATGTTCAACTATGGAGAGAACATCTTGCCAAAGCTCAACTGGAAATGCCTGAAAAGCAAAGGGAATGCCCAGAAACTGAAAAAAAAATCCAGACCTAATCCACTTCCAACCATACTATTCCAGCCACAATGGAGAGGGCCAAATAAACTATCGGTAACACAAAGTTTTATGCCACTGGATAGAAAATCTGGAAGCAAGAAAGAAGGTATTAAGACACTCAAGAGCTACCGCAATGGACTCTTCCTCCTCCAAAAGGGTGAGGAATGAGTCATCAGCAAAATGGCCATTAACAAGCTAAGCCTGAGAGTTGGGCAAAGAAATGTCCTTGACCCACCACTGGGAAACCGCATTGGCCAAAAGGTAACCAAAACCCTCGGCTGCAAGCACGTATAAAGAGGGGGCCAATGAGCACCCTTGCCTAATGGAATGAAAGATTCCAAAGGTAGAGGATTGATGACCATTGATGGTGATACAAGTTGAGGCATCCACAAAGAGCATTTGAACATATTGAATGAAATTAGGCCCAAAACCCAAGGCTTGCAGCATAGCAAGAATAAACGGCCATTCAATGCAATCATAAGCCTTGGAAAATTCAATCTTAATGAACACGGCTTTCTGGTTTGAGCATCTGGCCCATTCCATGCCTTCCCAAACAGCAATAATATTACCAAACAGCAATAATATTATCCAAAATAAATCTAGATTTGATAAACCCAGTTTGTTCCGAGCGCACGATCTGAGGTAGAAGATGGTGGATTTTAAGAGTCAAAGCCTTGGTGATAATCTTGTAGGAGACATTAAGAAGCATGATAGTTCTCTAATTGCAAATGTCTTCTGGGTCACCCAGTTTAGGTATGAATTTTATGTTACCTTTATTAATGAAGTTACCTAGGGAATTAGAATGAAAAGCTTCTAAGTAAACTTGATGCAGATCATGCCCAATATATTCCCACATGGCTTTGTAAAATTTATAGGGGAATCCATCAATTCCCGGGGCTTTGTCATCAACCATGGAGTAGACAACCTCTTTGAGATCATCAACTGATAAAAGTTGATCACAAAAAAAATTATGAGCTAAAGAAAGCTTATTTGGCACAACAACAAGGCAATCCTGAAGGGCTTGTTGTCGCACAGGCGTGACTTCCTGTGCAGTGAAGACTTGCTCATAATGACACACAAAGGCCTGGAGAATGTCAGGCAGCTCAGAGAGCACCTGAACGCCATCTTTTATTTTTTTAATGCTCGAAGATGAGTGTCTGGCACGCAGAGCTAAGAAAAAATCTTTGGAGGCATGATCACCAACTTTTAGCCAATGTAACCAAGCTTTGATTTGCGCTCCTCTAGTAGTATAGCTATCAGCAATTTGTTTCTTGTGCCTTAGCTCCGCCACCCTGACTTGTAATGATGGAGAAAAGGGGTTGGCCGCCAAAGCCTCAGAGGTAGCACAGAGGTCAACGGTGGTAGCCTCATAAGATCGTCAGTGAAAAATAGTCAGCTGACACTCATAAATGCGCAAAAATCTAGTCGTACGGATGATAGCCTCATTCCACCAAGAAATCCAACCTGTATGATGAGCTGGACTGCACACCAAATTCCAAACTCTATGAATGTGGGCCAGGGTAGGCTTGTGGCAGAGTAAAGACGTGTTTAAAAAAAATGATTTTTACACGTACTAGGTTGTTGAGTCTCCCATTCAATGCAAAAAAAATGGGGAAGTGGTCTGACAAAGTCACATCCAGTAACGGCTTAACTGGGAGAGAGGAGTTCTCAAATGAGAAAAAAGATTGTGTCGAGATCATGGTACAATCAAGGCACTTAAATATTCTGTCAAAACCGGCTTTGTAATTGCACCAAGTGTGCCAGAGAGAATGAGAATGGCGATGGCCAATATTGGGATCAAAAAGCCCCAATTTATTGCGCATGTAAAACCACACCTCCCTTTCCCCAATTGTCCATCTGAATGGAAAATTTCCATCTTTGTCAGATGCCATTTCTACCATATTGAAGTCCCCATAGAGTAACCAGGTAGCAACTGGTAAAGAATCTACAATCCAACGCCAAAGTAAAGAGCATTCCACAGCATCATTAGAAGCATAGACATTAATAATCCCAAAGGAATGATTATCAATGTTGAGAAGGATCCAGACGAGTCGATGAGTGGGATCAGACCTATGGTCAATCACAGAAGAGTTCCACTGTGGGGCCAAAAGGGTGATAGCTCTGCCACGCCCAACATAATGGGTAGTACAAAACATTTTACTGGTTGGCCAAATAGAACGACTAGCCATAGCAAGCAAAAAACCAAAAAAAATAACTTCTTGAAGACAAAGCACTTCAACACCAGATTACTTGCACAAGGTATCCCTGACAGAATACTTTCTGGAGAGGTCTATCAGACCTCGAACATTCCATGAAAGGAACTTCATGAGTGAAACTCCTCCATGTTTCTAAAACTCGATTCCTCTTCATTCAGAGAAGAGAAACGATTCTGTAAATTCTTCTGGAACTGATGCAATCTGAATGGATGGGGAGGACATCCTTCATTTTTCATGAACATATTCCCCTTCTTCCCTGGGAGGGGAAGGGCTGCGAGAATGCATGTGAGCTCCTATCATAGGAGAAGACACATTTGGTTGTGTTAACATGATAGCAGTTGGCGGAGGCGTATCCTTTGGCCTAGGCTGATGTGAAACATAATCAACTCCAACCAGAGCTTCTTTCCCCTTCACAGAAGGGTTTGAAACATATTTCACTGGCTCAGAGGTCACAGGACCCGACCCAAAACCAATGGACTTATTCTTTCGGTTCATAACCGTAGTCCATTTCGCATCAGGTTTGGCAGCAGATGTAGCCACCAAACGAGGCTTTTCAGCATCTTGTGGCAAAGAAGGTGTACGAGGCACTACTAAAGGGCAGTCCTTGATCTTGTGGTCCGTTGATTGACACCTATAGCACGTGCTGGGAAAATTAAAATATGTGACCTTCTGGCTATGGCAAAGAGCTCCAATTTGGATATCAATGGAGTCTTTTAAATCTTTGGAAAGGTCCACTTCCACACAAACCCTCTTTTGGGTTCGGGATTGAAAGAACCTATCTAGCTCAATGCAAATAACCCTTCCCAGTGAGGAAGCTATACTATCCAAAAATGGCATACAAGGAAAGGGTAGACCAGGGAATTCAATCTAGACTGGGACCTGCAACTTGGTGTCGTCTGAGACAACAAAGTCAGGAGTCCATGCTTGAAAAACTAACAGAGAAGACCAGACATACCAAGGCCCATGGCCTAAGATAGCCTGCACATGATTGACCTCTGCAAAGCGGAACAAAAAGAAACCCTTGGTTAAATTTTGGACCATATCAAGGCAGACCCCATGAGGGACCCAAGCCTTGTTAACCCAATCTTTAAGCACACTTTTAGGGGGAGTTCTCCCAACAAAATACCCAACAAGGGTGTATTACTCAATCCATTGATAGGAAATATCAAAATCTGGTAAAAGAAAAACCACATCAGCTGGTGAATCAGAGCACTTACCTCGTGAAAGACTTTTGGAACAAATTTTCAGGGATTTTTGTTTAGAGGAGAATCCATTGATTATCGTCATTGAACCGCTAACACCAGCAAGAATTTTTGGGTTAGAGCCGGTTCAAGGCATATTAAAACAAAAAAACTGCAGTAAATGTGGTTGTACACACAAGAAAAGAGGGGTTTCCTGCGCAGTATGACGCAAAAGGGTGACTGCAAAAAACACAAAACCCTAGCAGAGCTCATACACCTTCCCCACTCCAAAATCAAGTCTTTGTTTTATAGTGTACTATTAAAAATATATTTGAATAACCACATTGTTTTATGAATGGTGTTTATATATAATTGTATGAGAATAAAATATCTTTATATAAATCTTAGATAATTAAATAATTTGGAAAGCTCGTGTCAATATTAGGTCATGAGTCAAACCTATCTGATGCAAGAGCATCCGAGTATAATAAAAATCCCCATAAAAGAAAATTGGTTTCAATTTGATTTTTATTTTATTTTAGTTTTGGCTTGGAGTCAAATTTTTGGTTTAGTGTTTTATGGGGCAGAGTGAAATGACACTTTTTTCATTTTCAATTGACAAACTATCTCCTCAATCTTCAACCAATCATCCTTTGTAATTAAAACTCCATATGATTTTTTATTTACACATAGATGTTAAATTGGTGAGAAGTTTTAAAATTTAAATAATGCAATGTCTAGAGGACTTTGAAGGGTCACAACTTAAAGAGAGTTTGATTTATTTATTTTTTATAAGAACAGAGCATGTTGGGTTGCACCATAGGAAAATGAAGGCTGAGTAAGGATAAAAATGGGAGAAGGCAAGAGGTCATGCCTTATTTAGAGAATATTTTAAACAATTTAAAAATGAAACAAAAATAAATGTATGAAGGGGAAGTTGCATCATTCTGGAGAGGGAGTTTTGAAAAGAAAAAAAATTGAATGCCATGTGGAGGAATGCCAAGAGGCCACAAAAAATGGCGTGGAGTTAAAAATTGAAATATGATACACATCTTTGGGAGGATAGAAGGCACCATGGAAGGGAAGATATCAGACTAAATAAACAAAAAGAAAAGAGAAAATTAGATTTGTAAAAGTGGGGGTCACACCATATTATGTGGTTGTTTGAAATTAAAATGCAATTCTTATCATTACCAATAAAATTTCCATCACCAACAATGTTATCATCAGCAATGGCATTAACAACATTATTGTCATTGCTAATAGTAGCTTCACTGAACAATACCTTATTTGGAGCATCTAGCTCAATCTTTGTCAGTGATGTTACAATTGAAATATTTGAAGAAGCATCTGATGTCTTCCTTGAGATTGGTTCAAACAAAGGATTAACAACACATAACATAGGATTTTGTGCTTCTTTTGAAAACAATGAAATGAATTATGAGTATGTTGATGTTGGCCCTTACTAATTTTTTGAGGCTATGAAGATAAACAATTTTCCTTTTGTTCTGTTACTCCATCAAGGAGATTGTGTTGTTGACATTTTCCTCTCTCATCTACCAATGGGGGAATTTACTCCATCAGGGAGATCATGTCATATTCAAGAAAAGATTTCAGATTTGTTGATGAACCAAAGGGAAATAGGGGTTCCACCTTTTGGGAGATGGAATTGGAGCTATTTCACACTTCAATTAATTACAAAACTAGATCCCTCAACCAATTGACTCAATTGAGGAATGGCTAGTGGATTCCTTGGATAATTGGACAAGGGTTCACCAATAAATGAAGCTTCAAAAGGGAGAAGTGCAAACACTTATGCAAACTCACTATGAAAACTTGAAAATTAAAATTGTGAAATCAAACTAATAAACTTAATGGAACAAAAAAGTACCTAGATGAATGGAGATGCCAAGACAAAATCTGCAAACTCTAAAAACTGCTATTAGGGTTTTTACCAGGACTAATACGCCAGGTGGGGCGTATGAGTCTTGCTCTAGGGTTTTCAAGGTAGAATATGAAATTCTTTTGTTAATTGTCAAGATTTGTTGAATGGTGATAAAAAACCGTCCTAGGACTAATACGCTAGGTTGAGCGATTTAGCCCACCTATAGGTTTTTCTAAGTATGTTTCAGAGTCTTTCGAACCTAGATCCAATATTGTTGAATGTTATTGAAAGGATCTATCAGGGACTAAATCGCCAGGTTGGGAAAATGAGTCCAATTCACCTAAATCTACAAAACACACATCACAAGAGAGAAAAATGTTGTTTTGTTAGAGGATGGGGGTTTGCCTTGGTCAAACCCCATTTTGGTAATTAAACCTTGAAATGAAATGAATTAGCATGAAGGAATGATGAATGAACAAATGCAATGTTGCAACTCACCAAACCCTTGAAATGAAGGTTGCAAACTTATGTGAAATGACTAGCATGAATGTGGATCTTGACTCTTGATTGAATACTTGAAGATTTGTCTTGAATGCTTACTTGAATCATGAAACCTGCATCACAAATGTTAGCTCACAAACACACATGATGCATGAATACTTTGACATGATGCTTGAATCCTGAATATTACTCCAAATGCTTTATAACTTGCTCTTGAATGCTCTTAATCTCATAAAATTGCTACTGTACTTGGATACTTGAAAGCTCTAGGTCTTAGATTAAAATTGTTAGGTGAAATAATGATTTGAAACCTTAGTTTTATAGGAATCCTATCTAATTTACTGTTTCTATTTCTTTTGGCACAACATCTATTCCTATGCTCTCGAACATTTCTATTTCTTTTGGTACAATTTTCAAGTTGTATTTGTGTAGGAGCAAGTTTATCAACATGGGGTTTCTTTTCTTCCCTTAGGGGAGGAACAGAAGGAACCATAGGATCCTATTCAACTACTTTCTCTCTAGCTTTGTAAACTTTTTTTATCTTAGGAGGCATGTTGGGATTGTTTTAGTTCTCTCTTTATCATTTGTAGGAGATAGGAAAAGTATCTGTCTTGGGTTGGTCTTAGTTATTTGGAAGGGATTTTGGTTCAATCATGGTTTCATTATTCATATGAGGCTCAATCATGGGTTGAGGCATGTTTCAAAGGGAAAATTATACTATGTGTTTTTCCTTAAACTTTTGATAGGATTTGAAAAGTAAATCTTCATGAGGTTTAATAGGTTCAATAGGATCGGGCCAAAAGAAATCCAATGAGAAATTCCCATGAGAAGACACATGATTAAAGCCACTATGGTGCACAATAAATATCTCATTAGGGAAACTTTAAACATTTATGGACAATCAACGGGACAACTTCCATGGAGCATAGCCATGGATAATCAAGCTTCACATAGAATTGATTTGGCATTGGGATGATAGAGAATGAGACATCTAATTGTTTCGGTCCAAATTTTAAGGAAGGGTGATCAAACATATTGTAGGGAAAGTAAAACCATTATGCATTTTTATCCATGCTTTCAATTTATCATATGTATCTTGATAGAGTTCATGAACAAGTAAGAATTCTTCGGTGATCACATTCTCTACATAGACGAGATCAATTAATATCCCATTAGTAGGCTTGTCATTGGTTCAGTCATCTATGTAAAGAGGACCATCAATTGCCTTTATGATTATATATTTTGATGAGAAAGAAATTTCAAGAGGTATTTTAGTTTGGCCCTTACAAGTTTGAATTTTGATCAATCCAACCATATTACCCATAGGACTTTGTTCATTAGTATCCATGTTGTCATCATTCACATGTCAACATTCATCACATCATTCTTAGTTTCACTAGCTTTGACAAATGAAATATTATGATTTGGCATATGGGGTTGGTAAAGGTTTGTAGGTTTTGGTTGGGTGGGGCAATAGACTTATTGCCTAGATCATTGACACCACCAATTTGAATATTATTGGAATCAGTGAGGTTTTGCACCATGTGTTTAAGACGCTTACAATGTTTCATATCATGTCCATTTTGATAGTGAAAATGAGAATAGGAATTTGATCTAAAGTTTGGAGGTAATGGCTTAGTAGGATCAAGAGCTTTAATGAGAGGTAAGGAAATCAATTATTTTCTATAATTTGTAACATGGTGTTATGGAGGGTATTGTGTAAGGGATTAAATTGTCTATTCAGATCCCCAAATGTAAAAGGACTTGTCTTCTTTATAGCAGCCACTTGGGTATCAACATGTTGGGCTGGTTGAGGGGGATTTCGTTTAAGAAATCCTTTTTTTTTTCCTGAAAGGTTGGTAATTATTTTGAGTTGCGGTTTCAAAATTTTCAGGATGGCTAGAGGTGGGTTTTGTTTCACCACTACTAACCGAGTTTTGATAATCATGAAGGGTGGTACACAAGTGTACAAAGGAAGTTAATTTCATCATGCCAAGCTTATCTTGCATCTTATTTTGTAAGTTCTCAATGAACATCCGTTGAAGGTGAGGATCAAGAATCTTTATGTCGATTTGGGAATAAAGCAATTGGTAGCATGAAATGAAGTCAATAACCTTTTCACCATCCTTTTGCTTACATCTCATCAAATTAGCTAAGGTAATCTTAGGACTCATGTGCACTTGGAAATGGTTAATAAAGGCCTCAACAAGTTCATTGAATGAACGAATTGAGTTATTCGGTAATGAGGAAAACCATTCTAAAGCAGTATCTTTCAAGGACCTAGGGAAAAGTTTAGTCAAGAGCTTATCTTCAAGGATGAAATCACTGCATAAGGTGGTGTAAGCAGAAACATGGTTAAAAGGATATCCTTTTCCTCCATATTTCTCAAATCTAGGAATCTCTATACCTTGTGGTATTTTTGTTGTTAATTTCTCCAAGGATAAGGGATTTCTTTTGATATAGTATGCAGGCTGGCCATTTTGATTTTGGTTTATAGTGGAAATTTCCCATTGAAGAGATGAAACATTTTGCAAGAGTTGGTTAAGGATGGCATCATTCTTTATGTTTTGGGATCGAGGTGAATATGGTGGAGGTATATACATTACTACTAGGTTGCATTGTTGTGGTAACTTGAGGGTTGGTCTAAACAGGAATAGAGGCAATGGTTGTAAGAGGAGGAATTTGGGTTCCTCCTTGACTTTGAGCATTGTTCGAAGTTTGAGCACAACTAGTCATTGAGGTAAGATGTTTTCCAAAAATCTGAACTAAGTTGTGCACAATCTCTATTCCTTTTTCGCTTTCAATCATTTGGTGTATGTTATCTATGGTAGGAATAGTAGTTTTGGAAAAGTTTTCAATACTCACTAGGTTTTGTAGATGTTCCAATTCTTCATGTAATTGGATTAGGTTTTCTTAAGGGACACTAGCAACCATTGTTTCAACACTTGTCATACTACTTGAAGGTAAAGAGTTGTCAACAGTATGGTCCATACCTAGTGCACTAGTGTCAACACAATGAGAGAAAGAGATAGATAACCCAAGATCCACGACGAGTGTGTTATCGTGGGATGACATGAGTCTCGAACTATGTATCACTATAGTATTAGCAAGAGGAAACCAAGTTGTAAAGCTCATACAAGGGTCAATCAAGGAAGGATAATGAATGCAAGATAAATGCAATGAACACAAGATAAATGATATGCTTTAATTCCAATTCTTATGTTTACAAATGCACTTGAAATGAAACCAAATTTGAAAAGATTGCCAATGACAATAATTCTGCAAACTGAAACAGTAATCTAAAGACAACAACTAGAAGAACAGATGACAAGATTTTATTGCTATAAAATGAAATTTTGACCTAATCAGGGACTAATATGCCCAGGTGGGAATATGAGTCCAAATTACGGTTTTCCACAGATTTAGATAGTAAAAAATAGAGAGCACAAAATACCTAGAAATCTACAAAAAAGACTTGTATAGGGTCTAATACGCCTAGGTGGGCGAATAAGTCCAAATTAGGGTTTTTAAGCCTGAATCAACAAATTTTGAGTTTATTTTAATGTGTCTAGGTTGTATTCTCTATTGATTATTTACAATTATAGATTTCCAATGAAATTGAATAATGCAAAATGCAAAAATGCAACCTATATGCACTTTTCACTAATGCAATATTTAGAATCCCTAAATGTAATGTAAATCTAATGCAAAGTTATTGCAACCTAGATCTAGGACTAAAGTGTTCTCCAAATCATAAATTCAAGGGTCTAAAGGTCAGGTTCACCAAAATGAACCAAAGGGAAATAGGAGTTCCACCTTTTGGGAGATGGAATTGGACCTATTTCACACTTCAATTCATTAGGAAACTAGATCCCTCAACCAAGTGACTCTATTGAGGAATGGCTAGTGGATTCCTTGGATAATTGGACAAGGGTTCACCATTAAATGAAGTTTTGAAAGGGAGAAGTTCAAATACTTATGAAAACTCACTATGAAACCTAGAAGATTGAAAGCATCAAATCAATCTAATAAACTGAATGGAAAATAAAAGTACCTAGATGAATATAGATGCCAAGAAAAAATTTGCAAACTCTGAAAATTGTTGTTAGGGTTTGCACTGGGACTAATGTATGCTAGGTAGGGCATATGAGTCCTTCTCTAGGTTTTTCAAGGAAGAATCTAGAATTCCTCTGTTAACTGTCAAGATCTATTGAATGGTGATAAAAAATAGTGTGAGTACTAATACGCCAATTTGGGTGATTTAGTCCACCTATAGGTTTTTTTGAGTATCTTTCTAAGTCCTCTAAACCTAGATTTGACACTGTTGAATGTTGTCGAAAGGCTATATCAAGGACTAAATTGCCAAGTTGGGTCAATGAGTCAATTTCACCTAAATATGAAAAACACACATCACAAGAGAGAGAAAAATGTTATTTTGTTAGACGATGGGGGTTTGCCTTGGTCAAATCCCATTTTGGTAATTAAACCTTGAAATGAAATGAAATAGTATGAAGGAATGATGAATGAATAAATGCAATGTTGCAACTCACCAAACCCTTGAAATGAAGGTTGCAAACGTGTGTGAAATAGCTAGCATGAATGTGAATGTTGACTCTTGATTGAATGCTTGAAGATTTGTCTTGAATGCTTGCTTGAAGATTTGTCTTGAATGCTTGCTTGAATCATGAAACCTACATCACAAATGTTAGCCCACAAACACACATGATGTATGGAGATTTTGACATGATGCTTGAATCTTGAATATTGCTCCAAATGCTTGATAAATTTCTCATGAATGCATGCTCTTGATCTCATAAACTTGCTAGGATACTTGGATATTTGAAATCTCTAGGTCTTAGATAAAAATTAGTAGGTGAAATAATGATTTGAAACCTTAGTTTTATAGGCATCCTATCTAATGTACCATTTATTAGATCCCAAAAGCCAACATTTGCAAATTTTGAATTAAAAACCTTGATTTCTCACTCAAAACCCTAAAAAGACCCCAAATGGGACTAACACGCCAAGGGTCACATATATGTCATGTTATGCCTTGCATACACGCCCCAACTTTTGCTTGGAAAAGTTGGGGACACCCTTTTCTTTTCTTCTTTTCATTTTCTTTGTCTCTATTGGATTTTGATATTGGACTGGAACTGGAACAAGGAGCCTTTCCAAGGTTCATGTTCTTGGTTTCATCCTAATCTCAGCTCCCCGCTTTGCCTTTGGGTGTCATTCAGGTTCGCATTCATTGTTTGGTCATGTCTCGTCCCCATCTTGTTCTTCGCCCCATTTTTGCTTCGCCTCGTCCTTCTTCATTGCGTTGTTTGTTTGTTTTGGTTGTTTCATTCGTCTTGGTCCTCCTCTTTTCGTTGTCATCTTTTCATCATTGTCTCATTGTGTCATTTATTCGTCTCTATCTTCTCCATTTCTTCATTTTTGTTTTTTGTGTTGTTCATGTTTTTCTTTCATTGTTTCTTTGTTTCTTTTAAAAAAAAAAATTTGTGTCAACTCTTGAAAACTGAAAATACAAAAAAAATGAAAAACACCCAAAACAAAAAAAAAAAAAAAACCAAAATACAAAAAATTAAAAAATACCAAAATTAAAAAAAGAATCAAAAAGACAAAATATAAAAATGCTAAAATATAAAAATGCAAAATAAATAAGTAAATCTTTTATTTTAAAAGATTTGAAATATTACAAGGTTTAAAATTTAAATAAATAAAAATCTTTTGTTTTAAAAGATTTTAGAATTTAATAAAATAAAATAAATAATTTTTTTATTTGGAAAGGTTTAATTGTAAAGAGTAAAAATTTAAAATAAATAAATAAATAGTAATAAAATCTTTTAAATTCAAATTTAAAGGATTAAAAATCATTAAAATTAAAAAATTGAGTAAAAAATCTGTTAATATTTAAAAGATCTAAAAATACAAAAAATTTATAAATAAAATCTTTTTAAAATAAAATTTTAAAAGGATTTGTTAAAAGGTAAAGGAGAGTTTCTACCCGAGCCTAACCCCACCAAGTAATAGAGAAGTAAAAAAAATAGGAATGGAAGAAATAAGTGGAGTTGGAACCTCGAAGGAACATGGCACCAAAAAAAATCAAACGTTGCAAATTCCAAAACAATCCCGCCCCCGCAGCCTTATCGAATCTGGAACTGGGATGAATTTTGAATCAGGAACAAGTGAAAATGTTCAAGTTCTTTTATGGCTCCACCCCCGCATGGATTTTGTTCAGCTCCCACAATGACTTGGTTCCCATTCCTCCCTATCATAGCTTTGTTCCGCTCCTACCAGTAAGAAAATGAAAAAGTCTCATAGAAGCAATAAAATCTAAATTGGCATCCAAATTTGCTAATCCAAAAGCTTCCTCCAATTTTCCATCTAAAAACCTCTCACCTTCCAAATCCATTTTTCCTCCATCACTCCACCCTCCTTCAAGGTGTGTGCCAATGTTGACCTTGTAATCCTTTCCATCTATCCATCAGCAAGCCTTCCCACCTCCTATACATTATCCAACATTCATCCCCCATCATTCTCCTTTAATCCAAACCTTTGGATAAGTCCTTAGGTCTTCGATCGTACCTTTAATAGGCCAACATTTATGAGTCTAATCCCCATTGACATGGTTCATTAAAGGGATAATGGTCGTGAAACTTTATGCTTAAGTCCTTCCATCTTCCTATCATGCATATATTATCCTCCACATTTCCCACCTTTGATCTCCACAAGGTTAAGGATCTTAAACATCATATATCTTATCCTATTCACTTTTTCCATATCTTTCGTACCATATCTTTTGTCTTATCCATATTCCATCATTCTTACTAGATACATCCTTCTTCTCGTCCTTGGTCTTGATGAGGAATAGGGGCAAAATACTTGGGCCTTGTGTCTATATCTTATCTAGTTGACCTTGATCATCCCATTCTTATCATTATCCTCGCTTTCTTCCATTCCATATCTCCTATCTTATCAAAATCCATGTCATCATGTCCCTTTGCAACCTTGAATCTTATCATACAAATCATATTTGAGCCTAGTTATAAAACATTATCCAATCCTCGTATCTTTTGTCAATCAAACATCAAAAATCATCAATCTTATCATCATCATGCCTTATGGAATCAATCATTCCTAGCATCCTAATCAATCAACCATTATCATCTTTTGACAAGAGATATGTTGCTTGTGTGATATGTTTTGCAGTGAATCTTTCATTTTGATCTATCATTTATCCATGGTTGCATTACCTCTTTTGTGGGGCATCTTGTTTCTTCAATCGGTCATATCATATCATCCATCACGCTTCCATATCTGCATCTGTCATGCATCCATGTCTGCACCATAGCTTGATGTAGTGTTTGTATCATGATCTCCCCTAGTACTACTTAGCCCATTCTAAAAATAATTTTGTCCTATTTCATCGCATTGGGGGCATGTCTTGCATTGAATCGGATCCGTGTACATTCTTGAGTTCATAAAATTGAAAATCCAAAGACATTCAAAACATATCAAAAACCAAAAATGGGTCAAAAAGTCAAAAAGACAAAAACATAGTCAACTTGTTGAACTACGTCATCTCTAAGCTTTGAATGTAGGCAAGGTTGATCTTTCATCGTCCCCCGAGACATTTAGGTCAGTCTTCTAGGAGTCCATCATAATAAACTGGCATTTGTACAGTCATGTCTTCATCTTGTAAAAATTGGTCGGGTCGTCAGTCGAACTACATGGTCTCTGCGTGTACAATGTAGGCAAGGCTAATTTGTTGATCAGCCCCTGAGGCCCCTAGGCTAGGTCTTTAGGTTAGGTTTTGGTCATCACGGTCATGTCTCACCCTGGATTGGGGGAAAAATCCTGAACTCACTGGGGGCAAATAAACTTTGGGCTTAAACCAACAAACAAATAGTAGTAGTTCAACACAACCCAAAACAATTATCATAGTGCAACTCAACGTTGAACATCAATCACACAAACATAAATGCATCGAACACCCAAATCAAAACAACCAAATCAAATAAAAAGTGAACTTGAAATGGATGATGTTCTTTCTTAATCATGGGTTTATCATGTTAAACACAAATGTTCAATTATTGTACTTTGATTTTGTTATCATATCTTTAGAGCCCTTCGATGATGTATCGAACTAGAGGAGCTAGGACGGAGTGTGGTTTTTCTTTGTTTTTTGTTTGTGAGTTGATCATTATTACTATGCAAATTGTCGTGAGACGTGCGTTACAAAGTATCACTGATGACATTCTGAATTTGCATAGGAAAACGGTTAACTCTTGTCTTTTTATGCAAGCAATACTCAAGTCATCTCATTTTAATTATACTTAGATGTTTGTGTTAACTTGCACTATCAAACATCATGGAAGTAGTACTCAATTCATCATGGTCTAAATATACCATTGATGCTTGTACTCATTTTCAACATTTTAAAGGCCCAATGATGATAAAAAGCACGACAAATTGGCTATTACAAATGACAAATTTTGTATACCAATACTGCATGGTTAGAGTATATTTCATCCATGTTAGTTTGCATCTATATTTATGGGATTTCTAAAGCTGCAACAATGATGTTATCTCTTACATTAATGGATTGAGTACACTTGACATTGCCAAAAACACATCATTTTCATATAGTTGCATCATCATTTGCATACATTACAAAACATTCTCATTTAGTTGCACATCAGTTGCATCATCACTTGCATACATTAGAAAACATTATCACATCATTCATCCATTCATGCATCACATCATAATATTTGCATCAGAAAACACAAAAAGACTCTCATCACATAGCATTATTGCATAATCAAATCCATCTCACACAGCATAACACATCATTTGCATAAATCCATAACGCATATAGAATCATTAATCATATCCTCATTGCATACATCACATACATAATCATCACATTATCATATCATCATCATAATTACCATGATCATCATCATATAAACATCATAAATACAAAACCATCATACAATCACTTCATCTATCTTTCATCCATTCATTGCATTATTTATTTGCATTAGAAAAATACAAAAACATCAAATGCATCACATTTCATTGGCATAATAAAATCCATCACATAGGCATCATTCATAAAGCATCATGGAATCATAACACATTAGTTTCATCATCATTTGCATCCCTAGCATACCATATCATCATCATCATCATCATATTGAACATCACATAGCATTTATAATAGAAATCAAATGCATCCATCATAATCATCATGATCATCATCATATGAACATCATGGTCACATAGATCAATCATCATCATCGTCGCATATCATATAACCTTGAAATCATAATTTTAAGTGTACAATGATATCCAAACATGGAGAGGTACATCATCAATGTCTCAACTGAATCAGTGTATACATCAGGTCTCGGTACATCATCAAGTCTTAGTACATTAATCAATCCTATACTAGGGCATATCAATCAATCAGAGAAGTAAAACCACATCACCCAATCAAATCTAAATCCGCCTGCACTAGATGCGAAAATCCTCCTATGATCATAACATATCACAAATAAGCAATCTTATCAATCAATTTAACCTCGCCTATCATGAGGATCATCAATCAATGCACCCTACCTATCATGAGGTTCATCTATCAATGCAACCTCGCCTATCATGAGGTTCATCAATCAAATCAACCTCGCCTATCATGAGGTTTATCAATCTATCATTGATCCTCGCCTATCATGAGGTTCATCAATCAATCCAACCTTGTCTATCATGAGGTTCATCAATCAATCCAACCTCTCCTATCATGAGGTTCATCAATCAATGCACCTAGCCTATCATGAGGTCCATCAATCAATCAAACTATCATTGATCCTCACCTATCGTGAGTTCAATCATCAATCTATCATTGATCATTGCCTATCATGAGGTTAATTATCAATCTATCATTGATCCTCACCTATCATGAGGGAAATCATCATCATCATATCATTGATCCTCGCCTATCATGAGGTCAATCATCATCATCCTATCATTGATCCTTACCTATCATGAGGTCAATTATCAACTATCACATCAACATCATCAAATCAATCAGTTGAACACAATCATCAAACATCAAACACAAGGAGGCAACATAAGGCATCAATTAATCAATTAATCAATCTGGTAGGCTTAATCTTCTTTTTCGAGAGATAAATTGTTTTTGGATCATAAAATTTTGAAATCATCATCAAATCATTGAAAAATCCTCAAATTCAAAAATTCACCAATGTATCTCTCGAGAGGACATATATCCAGTAGTACCTGAAAATCAACATCTGGGGCATCGTCTGCGACATCGAAAACTTTTCTGAGCATTGGTATCAAATTTTTCTTTGAAGCAACACGTAAACACATTACTTCAAAGAGGAGAAAAATGTATACACCTAAAAACAGTCATCACCTTTAATTAATTAAATACTATCTATTTGATTAATATTCCAACTACGTATAAATAAATTCTCAATTTATTTATATTGTTCATGACGAGGGAGCAAACCCGAGACACAGAAATAATGCACACAACTAGCAAACTTTATTATTATTCAATAATGAAAATCTTACATGCAAAGGATCCCAAATCCTCGAGCTCTGCGATACATGCCAGCTACAGAAGTCTCAGAAAGAAAATTACAGAATTACAGAAATTACTCAGATCCCCCTTTCGCAGCATGCGAACTTCTCCTCCCAAAAAATTACTCAAAAATCAGAAACAAGCCCATAAATAGACCCATTTCAGTTTGAAACCAAAAACAACCTTCGTGATAAGATTTTTGGCAGTTTGGCGCCAAAATTACAATTTGAAATTCAAGTTTAAATTCACAATCAAAAATTAGCACATTTCTAAAATATGCACCAACTTCCGGCAGCCATAACTTTTAATCCGACCGTTGGATCTTCAATGATAATACCTTTTTGGAAAGCTCTCGAGAAGATGATTTTTTGCAAAGTAGGCCTTTGGTGGACTACTTTGGTGTTTCTGCAAATTTTTAGACCCATCCGGGATCGTTTAGTGCCTCAAACTGAGCTCAGAAGGTTTTTCAGGGCAAAAAGCAGAAACTGGAACTTGAATAACTTTCAAATCATGAATGATCTTGACCTGATTCTTTCACCAGACTGTGTATTTTTCCATCCTGAACCTTCCCATAAATTTTTGTCTTCCTACGACTTCAAATTCAAACCTGCTAAAAATAGCAATTGAGCAGAAAAAGCAGAAAAGCAGTTCTGAAAGTTGGAAACTCTTATTCAACAAAAAGGGTATCCAGAAATGCAAAAACATCTACAAAAAGAAAACAACAGGAACAAAAATGGAAATCATCTTTTTGGGTGATGCAAGATTGCCCTCACACCACTGGATGCTCCTGCATCAGACACCTAGGGTAATTTGAGAAGTGACCCCGTCACGTCTCAGATGGTTGAGGAAAACCCAAACGGTCAACCTCTGCCTTAGACAACCAAGAAGAATCTTCCTTAGGCCTTCCTTTCCATTTTACTAGATATTCTTCATACTGCCTATGTCTGGTACTCCTTCCCACACGGCTATCCAGGATTTCTTCAATCTCCTCCTTCTCTGAAGTAGGTGCTGGAATGCCAAACTGTTCCATTGTTGGTGTTTCCTCTGCACCACCTTCATGATACTCTGTCAAATCTGAAATATTGAACACAGGGGAAATGTTGAATCCATCTGGCAACTCTACCTCATATGCATTCCCTGAATCATGTCTCTTTAAAATTTTACAGGGACCGAACTTCTTCATCTTCAGTTTGTTATAGGTTCCCACTGGAAACCTTTCTTTCCTCAAGTGGACCATCACTTCATCACCAATCTGAAACTCCTTATACCTCCTTTTCTGATCTGCCTTAGCCTTATACTGCATATTCATCTTGTTGATATGTTTTTGACATTCTCATGTATATTCTTGATGTGCTCTGCAAATTCTTTGGCTTCAACACTAGTCTTCTTCTCTTGGTCCATCTTCCTCAATTCTGGAGCGGTCCTGGGACTACCTCCATACACAATCTGGAATGGTGATCTACCAATACTTCTTTGAGAATTGTTGTAAGAAAATTCTGCCTGGGGTAAGATCAAGTCCCATCCCTTAGGTTTATCTCCTACCAAGCATCTCAGTAGGTTACCCAAACTTCTATTCACAACCTCAGTCTGCCCATCGGTTTGTGGATGGTGTGCGAACTGAACTTCAACTCTGTCTTCAACTTTTTTCACAAGGTCCTCCAAAAGTATCCCACGAACTTGGTATCACGATCTGAGACTATACTTTTGGCAGACCATGTAGTCTCACCACTTCTCTAAAGAACAAGTCAGCAATGTGGACTACATCATGGGTCTTCTGGCATGGGATGAAATGTGCCATCTTCGAAAACCTATCAACTACCACAAATACTGAGTCATTCCCTCTCTGTGTCCTTGGCGAACCAAGAACAAAGTCCATTCTTATATCCTCCCACGGCCTCTCTGGTACAGGTAAGGGCTGATACAACCCAGTATTCTGACTCACTCCTTTAGCCATCTGACACACCCTGCAACTTTGCACAAACTTCTTCACATCTTGTGGTAACTGAGGCCAATAATAATGCTCACTGATAATGGCAATGGTCTTATCCCGACCAAAATGTCCTGCCATTCCTCCACTGTGCTTCTCCTTTATCAGGTTCTCCCTCATGGAACTCCTTGGAATACACAATTGACTTCCCTTAAACAACATACCATCCTGGATTATAAAATCCAACCACTTCGTCCTATCAACTGTAACAGGTTCTTTGCAAGCTTTCCAAGCTTCTGCAAAATCGGGATCTTCAAGATACAATGTCTTGAGTTCATTGAACCCAACCACTTCAATCTGCATCTCTGTCAACAATTTTTTCCTCCTACTTAAGGCATCTGCAACCCTATTCGACTTGCCACTCCTATGCTTTAAAACAAAGGTATAACTTTGCAAAAATTCTACCCATTTCATATGCCTCTAATTCAACTTTCCCTGACTACTCAAATACTGTAATGCTTGATGATCAGTAAACAAAACAAATTCCTTTGGCAATAGATAATGTCTCCATTTCTTTAATGCTTGAACTATTGCATAAAATTCCTGATCATACACAGAGTACTTTCTCTTTGCATCATTTAACTTTTCACTAAAATAGGCAATGGGCTTACCTTCTTGGCTCATCACTGCTCCAATGGCACAACCACTGGCATCACAATCCACCTGAAACACCTTATTGAAATCTAGGAGGGCTAAAACTGGTTGCTCTGTCACCTTCTGCTTCAACAGATCAAAACTCTTTGCTGCTCCAGTGCTCCACTTGAACTCTTTTCTATCCCCTCTCATTGTTTCAGTCAGGGGTGCACAAATACTGCTGAAGTTTCTAATGAACTTTCTGTAAAAACTGGCGAAACCATGGAAAGATCTCACCTCAGTGGCAGTTCTTGGGGTAGGCCATTCTAGAATAGCCTTCACCTTCTCTGGGTCCATCTTTAGACCTTCTGCTGAGACAACAAACCCCAAGTACACTAACTCCTTCTTCACAAAACTACACTTCTTCAGATTAATCAACAATTTCTCTTCTCTCAACTTTTCAAAGACTATGAATATGCATCAAATGCTCACCTAGGGACTTACTGAATATTAAAATATCATCTAAGTACACAATGACAAAATTCCCTAGAAACTCTTTCAGTACCTCATTCATGAACCGCATGAATGTGCTTGGTGCATTGGTTAGCCCAAAAGGCATGACTAACCACTCGTACAGGCCCTCCTTGGTCTTGAAGGCAATCTTCCATTCATCACCCTCTTGAATCCGGATCTGGTGATATCCGCTCTTTAGATCAATCTTCGTGAAGTATTGTGCTCCACTCAAACAGTCCATTAGGTCATCCATCCTTGGCAAGGGAAATCTATACTTGATTGTTATCTTATTTATGGCTTTGGAGTCTGTACACATCCTCCACTCCCCATCCTTCTTTGGTGCTAGTACTGCAGGTACTGCACATGGGCTTAGACTCTCTCGAATCAAACCCTTTCTCAACAAATCTTGAACTTTCAACTCCTCATTTTCTGCAGGAGTCATTCTATGAGCTGCCTTATTTGGCAAACTGGCTCCAAGGATCAAGTCAATCTGATGACTAATCTTCCTCATTGGTGGTAAACCCTCAGGTACGTTATCAGAAATAATCTCCTGAAACTCATCCAACAAACCAAAAACTTCTACTGGCACCTTCTCACTATCTTCCTTTTCCATTCTAGGAATCAATGCATAACACATACATTCATGCTTCATGCCTTCTAAAAATTTCCTTCCATCAACAAAACAAATTCTAGCACTACTGCATACCTTTTCTTCGTCCTTCTTCAGGGGTTTCAACTTATGATGAACTCCATCATTCATCAGGGAGTAAGTGTTTGCATGGCCATCATGTACAGCACGCCTATCGAACTGCCACGGCCTCCCCAACAACATGTGACATGCATCCATGGGGATGATATCACAGAGTACCTCATCACGATAGCTTCGATCTTGAACTTCACCAGGCACTACTCATTGACCAAAACTTTGTGGTCTTTCTGCAACCAGGCAATCCGATATGGGTGTGGATGCCTTTCCCTTTTCAGCTTCAACTTCATAACCATCTCTTCTGACACCAGATTATCGGTGCTCCCACTGTCAATAATGACCTCACAACATTTGTCTTCACACTTGCACCTTGTGCAGAACAAATTCTTCCTTTGTTTTGGCTCCTTCTCTTCAGTCACTAGGGCTCTTCTAACGACTAGGGCTTCTCCCCTTTCTACATCATCTGAATGCTCAGACTGCGCCTCCTTATCTGCATGTGCAACCCTTCCACGACCTTCTGGCCTTCTGTCTGTCCTTCCTTGGTGTTGTGGACATTCATAGGCTTGATGCCCTTCTTCACCACAATGGAAACAAGTTCCTCTGAAACCACCTCTTCCAGGCCCTGGCCCAGATCTTCCTTGTCCTCTACCTCTTTGATCACCACTATTTTGATCACGAGGGCGGTAGAAATTTTCATTCCATTGGCTTCGACTGGTACCCACATCTTCATTTTTCCTTTCATCCTCATTTCGGCTTCCAAAAGATCTTCCACTACCCCTTCCGCTTTGACCTCCTCAGCCTTTTTGCTTGCTATCAAATATCTTGTTCAACTTCTCCTCAACTTTCAGAGAAAACTGGTACGCATCCTCAATGGTGGTCATTCTGACCAGGCTTAGCTCCTCTTGAATGCTTGGTCGTAACCCATTAAGATAACGGGCTACCTTCTCCTTGTTGGCCTCTGCATGGCCTGTTCTGATGATCATCTTGTGAAAATCTTCGGTGTATTCTTTCACAGATCTACTTCCTTGCTTCAGTCCTTGCAATTTCTTCAGCAGATATAACTCATAGTCCACTGGTATGAACTGCTTCTTCAGTTTCTCCACCATGCGATCCCAATTGTTGATCTTTCCTTTTCTTCTTTGATTTCTCTCCAACTGGACCTCTTTCCACCAAATATTGGCATGGCCCTTCAACTTCATTTTTGCAAACTTAACCCAATCTAGGTCCTCTACTTCTTCATACTCAAAGTATTCTTCTAGCTCGTTGATCCAATCGATCAACTCTTCCGAGTTCAGACTTCTGGAATAACTGGGGACTTCTATTCTGGGTCTTTTTTCGATCTTCAAAATGGCCCTAATCAGCCGCATTTGATCTTGATCAATAGCTTCTTCTTCCTCTTCTACATCTGTATCTTCCACCTTTTCTTCATCCTCGCTTTCTCCTCTCCTTCCTGGGTCTAACCCTCTTCTCATTTGTTCCTGCAATGCATCAATCTGTCTCTGGAGGGCTATGAAACCCTCGGCCACCAATGGATCTCTTCCACCAGCATTTCTGCCACCTCTGGCACAACCACGCTTACCAGAAATCACTCTTGGAGGCATCTTGAAGATCTTGAACCCACAACCACGGTCCTGGTGCAAACTGCCTCATGATCGGCGATCTGTTCACACGCTCAAGAAAACCCGCTCTGATACCACCTGACGAGGGAGCAAACCCGAGACACATAAATAATGCACACAACTAGCAAACTTTATTATTATTCAATAATGAAAATCTTACATGCAGAGGATCCCAAATCCTCGAGCTCTGCGATACATGCCAGCTACAGAAGTCTCAGAAAGAAAATTACAGAATTACAGAAATTACCCATATCCCCCTTTCGCAGCATGCGAACTTCTCCTCCCAAAAAGTTACTCAAAAATCAGAAACAAGCCCATAAATAGACCCATTTCGGTTTGAAACCAAAAACAACCTTCGTGATAATATTTTTGGCAGTTTGGCACCAAAATTACAATTTGAAATTAAGTTTAAATTCACAGTCGAAAATTAGCACATTTCTAAAATATGCACCAACTTCCGGCAGCCATAACTTTTAATCCAACTGTTGGATCTTCAATGATAATACCTTTTCGGAAAGCTCTTAAGAAGACAATTTTCCATAAAGTAGGCCTTCAGCAAACTACTTTGGCGTTTCCGCAAATTTTTAGACCCATCCGGGATCGTTTAGTGCCTCAAACTGAGCTCGGAAGGTTTTTCAGGGCAAAAAGTAGAAACTGGAACTTGAATAACTTTCAAATCATGAATGATCTTGACCTGATTCTTTCACCAGACTGTGTATTTTTCCATCCTGAACTTTCCCATAAATTTCTGACTTCCTACAACTTCAAATTCAAACCTGCTAAAAATAGAAGTTGAGCAGAAAAAGCAAAAAAGCACTTCTGAAAGTTGGAAACTCTTATTCGACGAAAAGGGTATCCAGAAATGCAAAAACATCTACAAAAAGAAAACAACAGGAACAAAAATGGAAATCATCTTTTTGGGTGATGCAAGATTGCCCTCACACCATTGGATGCTCCTGCATCAGTTCACCCTTCTCTACTTCTCCAAATCTAAAATATATTCTTCTAAATTAATTAAATAAACAAGGTTCCCTAAACTTGTTTTATTTAATTAATCTTCACTAAATCTAATTAGGAATTAGAGCACATTTCTACAACTTTTTGTGTCACCTCACCAAGGTCACATGAAAATAAATAACTCTAATTTTTAATTAGATTTATCTTCAACTCTTTTCAAAAATCACATGCCTCATTTCCTCCCACACTTCCAACAATTTTGGAGAACATGACTTATTCTTCCCACACTTCCACCCACTTTTGGAGCACATGATTTATTCCTCCCACACTTCCACCAATTTTGGAAGCACATGGTCTTCTCTTCATGCACTTGAATCTTCCATCCAAATGGCATGTTTCCCATTGGTCTAGAGATTATCCCATCCAAATGGCATGTTGTCTTTGGTCAAGGGGACAACATCTTGATTCTCTTCATCTTCACCATCCATTCTTCTTATTTGATTTGGACCATTGAATATTGCCACCTCACTATATGCTTGGAAAAGGCTAGAAATACAACCCTTGGGCCTTGTATTTTACATCCACATTTGAAGTAGAGTTATTATGCAAGTTTATCATTGGAGCTTGGAGCATTCTTGGAGTCTTATAGCTAGTTTTTACATCGTTTTTTTCTTTGCATTTACATCTTAGCTTTAAATCTTGCATCATAGTTGTAGTTTATGTCTCATCTTGCATCATAGTTGCATTTTAGATTAGTTCATTTTAAGTTTGCATTTGAGCATATGGAGTATCATGCATAGAATCATATAGATCACTACCATAGTATCCACCTCCACTTGTTCATTTATCATCAACATCATCCTTCACTCATCATAGCCTTCATCATCATTGTTTGCATATAGTTTCATGTAGGCATTAGATTAGCTTGCATGTTGAATACTAATCTTGTTTCTTAAGTGTCATTCTAATAGCCTTTGTGCACATAGAAATATGAGGTACAAAAGGTTAAAAATAATCAATAAAAACAGAGGACAATGAGACGTTCTTGAAGGATTTAGTTTGTTGCAAATTAGAATAGTTTTTTTTCTTCGAATCTTTCAATATAAATCATTTCATTAAGGTTTGTGTTGATACTAACTTTGCACATTTCACACACACATAGGATTTATCTAAACTCCTCTTGATCCTTTCTAAAGAGAACTTTATTGACTCCCAACTTAATTGTTCCATAGTATTCAACATTAGGTCCTAACCATAAAATTAAAGGATGCAGCTTCAGATAAATTTGACACAAAACTAATCTAATTATTTCCATTTCATTTAAAGGTGTTGTTTATTAACAATTTGGAGAAATAATACACATTAGACATAAATCTTTACATTATAATTTAGTAGTTTAAGATTAAAGAACAAACATACTTGTTTTGGACAACAGGGAGAAGAGTGAAAAAACTTGGCTTCTCTAGAGACATGCAATACCTGCCTCTGTGCAAACTAATCCTGTACTACTAAAAAGATCTAAAGAGTTACAACAAATTAACTAATCTTTGATTGGTCTGGTATCTGTAAGGAGAAAAGACACCAGGGAATTAACAATCACGAAGAACTCTATATAATCCTAAATGCAAGCACTCTAGACTTGCCTTCAGGAATGATATCAGATATATAAAAAGGCTTTAAGCTTTTCAATAGTGGAAAATGCAACAATCAAAGATGAGTTACAACAATTTCATTTTATATTCACTTCAATCCATTATATATTTATACATATCATTTTAACTAGTTATAAAAATAAATACCCCAACCAGTTTTGTTTTGAAGGAATGGAAGGTTGGTAATGTTAAGAGTAGCAGTGGTTTTAGAAACAAACTTTACTAGATTTCAAGTTTCATTGCATTCAACTATTGTAATGAATTATTTTATGATTATCTGACAAGATATTTCAATTTTATATGGTTTTAAGGAATGGTCAATTATATATACCCAATACCCTACAACTATAGACCAAAACAAAATTAGAACAATGTTGCGGGTTTTTCCTAATCTACATTTCATAAACAAAACAACAAAGGTACAAGATTGTGGCGTGAAACTCGCATGAAAAACCTAAACATGATTATCAATGGAAGAAAGGAAAGCTCGGTTCATACTATACAATTATTTATTGCTCCATGTTGTCATGAAGGTTATTAAGGGTAAAGGGCCAGAAAATGCAACTGGGGTTAGCTCCAAAGTATACACTAATGTTTCACACTTATTTAACAATGAAGATGAAGACGAGGAAGTGAAACAAAAACCCAAGGCTAAGATAAATGGGGAGAATCAGGAATCTCCAAACAATCCCTACGACCTGATAATCAGAAGATGACTAAAGAAGGGTAGCGTCATCAACACCAAGTAGAACTTGCAAGGCCAAATATTAAGAAGACTGTACCAGATTGGTTGCAAGGCCATTGGTACAGGAGATGGACATGGCTCTTCCAAGCCATCCATTGAGATGGTTTCCAACAAAAATGTAGATGATATCCCCATTTCCAAAGAGCTCAAGATTCAGGATGATATGAAATAAAAATGATGTTGTTCTGGTATGCACACATGCAAAGACAAATTTTAAAATCATAGTGATTTTGTGTTACCTATAACAAGAAGAAACTCATATTCAAGTTGTTGGAGGCGTTTCATTTCCCTTTTCCCATCTAGTGTCAACATCCATCTGGTAGCTTCATCCACCGAAGTAATGTCATACCAATGTGATTTATGAATGCGTCACTTTTCTCATGGTGATAGGAGAAGTCGTTCCTCCTTCTCCACTTTCCCCAGATCATTCCTTCTCTACCTACCACTACTGCCTCCATTCAAGTTTCAATCTTTATGTTTTCCCAACTACTTCTACTCCCCCTCCTGTCACTTTGCAATGATATCTATCACACTCTAATGGTGCTCATGGAAAAGTGGAGCCAAGATTGGGTGATTAAAAAGAGACTTCAAAGTTCAGCCCCCAAAACTAAGGCATATGCCTCCAGCGTAATTTCTTTCTTGGTCTACAATTCCCCACAATCAAGAACGTAACAATTGTTTTTTGTAACGGTTAAATGATATAAAAGACTTTATTTATTCTTTCATATAATCTTAAATTATAATTTCTTCTTTCACTTGTAATATTCATTATTCACAATAATATAAAAGAATAATTACTATTATTATTATTATTATTGTAAAGGATTATCTACTTAGAATAATAAACTACTTTGTTAAAGACTACTTGCTTAAATTAACTATTTAAAAAAAAAAAATGGGATGTGACATCTTCAAAGAGATTAACACTTTCTTCTGCAGGATAATTTGATTGTGCCTACTCATCTTGTTCAGCCTCATAGTATCCCACTGCAGTATAAGTAGGTGGAGCTTCAAGTGTGAGTCTTCCTTGTGGTGCTGGAAGACGCTTGTGATTTCTATTTCCAACATAGTTAGGAAAAGTCCTTCTTGGAACATCCTTATAAGTATTTGTGAACCTAAATCCAAAACCTACAATAACACAAGAAACCAATCAACCAATTAGATCAAATGCAAGGTTAGAATGTAGATTCCTCAAGAAATTCATTTAAATTGCAAAAGAGGAAAAGAAATGAAATGAAGAACATAATAAACTTAAAGCATTTCAAATCCTATTTTATGCAATGTAAACTCCTAATCTCTTGAGGGAATTGGTGCCAATTTGATGTGAAAATTGGCCCTTTCCCAACTCCAAATGATGCAAGATTGATGTGTGATGATAATTGATCCACTTTGTTGATGCTTGGTGAGTGCTCCAATGGAAAAATCTGCATAACCTAGCTAAGATTCAATGATAATGGATGGAATTTGCTAATGATTTGAGCATAGTAAGTTTACTCAAATTGTTGATGCTCAAATGAGGAGATTACCCTCTTATTTATAGAATACTAAGTTGAGGAGATGATCAAAATAGAGCAATGTGGGACTAATCTTCAACTAATGAGAAGCAGCCACATGTCATCATGTGAATGGATGGAGGATGTGCAAGTTTTGAAGAATGTGCAAAGAGGGGGGAGATTCAAATTCAAAATATGGCTTGAAGGATGAAGTGAAAGGTGATGCAAATGCACATGGCTCAAGAAAAGGACATGTAAGAGATTTTAAATGCTTTGTTGGAAGGGACAAGTCCTTTTGGGGGGAGATTTCAAATTTGAGGAATATTCCCACTTGGATGCCTTTTTTGAATGAAAATAGATTATTTATAAATCAACTAAATGATTTAATTGTGCAAGTTGCAAAATCTAAATGATTTGAGTGATTAGGATTAAATTAATCAGGATTTGATTAATTTAAGGGGAGATTAGGTGATTTGACTATTTGATTTAGATTTGTGGGTAGAAATAAATCAAAAAGAGATGAAAATGATTAAGACCTAGTTAAATAAATATTTTGATTTATTTAACCAAAGGGGGTGATGTTAGATTAAATTAGATAAATGTTTGATTTATTTAATTTAATTAGATAAAATTTAGAGATTTAATCAAATAATATGGATTATTTAATTAAATAAAGATAGGAAGATGAAATGACCTAGCTAATTACACAGAGACAATGATTTAATTAAATCGAGGGATTTATTTAATTAAAAGGGGAATTATGATGACTTTAATCAAATAAGGCTATTCGATTAAATGGTTAGACAGAGGCATAATTCAAGATGAGGCGATGTTAGTAGATCAGGATCGAGTGTGCGATATCAATCTGTATATTTTCAATGTCTACAATACTATTATTGGAAACCTACTTTTTCGAAGCCAAGATTTCATTTTCCAACCTTTGAACCATGGGGTCAATAAAATTAGAATTAGCATTAGAGGTATTAGAATTAGAAGATTAAGATCCTGACACTTGCATCTTGTTGTTGTTGTTGGTATTCATCCTTATTTCTCCAGCAAGGATCATGCCATCTTCAAGACTGGTAGCTAATTGTTAATTTTCTTCAACATTGGCAAGAGCTTCCCTACGCAAGAAAAAACTTACTTTGGGGAGTTACATATTGATGAAGAAACACTTTAAATTATGATTTGTTGGTATTTCCACAATTGGTATCTTTGTAACCAACTTATTAAACTTATCCATGAACTCACGCATGGGTTCATGGGCCTCTTTTTGCATGGTCGTAAGTTGCACCAATAAAGCGTGTGTGTCTTCAGCAAGTTTGAACCTTTCTTCAAACTTGGTGCGAAGGGTGTTCCAATTAGTGACTGAAGCAGTTGGAAGAGTATTAAACCATTCAACACCAACTCCTTATAGAGACTTGATGAACAATCTCACAACGTCTTCATTTTCCACGCTAAGAACACCACAAAAAATGTAAAAGGTAGCAATTTGTTCATCGGGATGTTGTTTTTCATCGCCCAGAAACTTCAGAATATGCTTTCTTGAGACATGTGGAAGTTCATGCAGAAGTGCAGCCAAACTGAGGGGATCGAAAGCATTTCCCCAAGGTCCTACTAGTAGTGCATCCATGATATCTTGCATAACAGGTACTTGAACTAGACTTCTCTGGAAAATAGAAGATTCACTAAGAAGAGGAAATCTTATTCTTCATGGAGGATAACTTGCAGTGTGTTGCAACGGTAACCTTACTTGTGGAGGAGTAGGTGGAATATTATGTTGCAACAACTCTTTGAAAAGTGGATCCACTACTCCTTGAGCGCCCTCAAACTTCATGTATAGCTTATAACTGCCATAATGTAGACTGAAACAAGATAGAGATCAAAAGTAACAATACACAAGATCACAATAAGATATTGGAAAGCTTATTCACTTCAATTGGAAGCATGAGGATTTGATTGCGTGATTCATTCCCCACCGAAGTCGCCAAAAAACTGTTGGGTGAAAATTATGTAATCCCTTTTTAATAGATTACAAAACCTTGATTTCAACCAAAGTTGTGTGAGATACAATCTCTCCTCTCAAAAAGGGGATACTCCCTTCTTATTGCTTATTGCAACTAAGTAAAACTAATTAAGTATTCACAATAATTTACACTACAATTAAAATATGGAGGTGTGTCACATTCATGATTCTCTCTTTTTTCAGAGAATATGTTTTACAATGCTTCATGAATTTAAGTTCTTGATCCAATACTTCAAACTAAAAATAAAAGCAATAATTCCAATATTCCTATCTTGTCAAAGAAAAGCCTAGGAATACCAACATGATAATGATAAATAATAAAATAAGAAAATCTCACGAAGGCACAAAGTCATTTTGTAGCTTTCACCAATGAATCCTTTAAGATATGTAACCAGCGTGTATCAGAAGCACAAAGTCTTCTAGATACTTCACAACAATTCCACAAACAACATTAATAAATACAAGCATACATTATTGTAGAGAATTCACCAATAGTATTCAATCAGTATCACAAATTCAAATAACGAGTGTAACTCAAATTTTACACAGATTTATTCAAAGCCCTTCAAATCTCAGTTACTAATCACCACCAATTCGATCAAGTCATAAGAAAATTTCTTCCCAAAACAAATTTTGGTATGCAACTTCACTTCTTTATTGATCAAATCCATATTCACAAAGATGAACACAAAGTTTCATGTATATTTTCTTCTCAAATGGGCAGCACTTTGTTGCAAAAGATAAAATGTCACTATTACAAAAGAATCCTCTCATATTTATAGATGAGAGAGGAGAGTAAATCTAGGAAAATTAGATGAGTGAATCAAGGAAAATTAGGTGAGAAAATTTAGGAAAATATCACCTAACAAGTCGACTTATTCAAAAATGGTGTTCATCATTATAGGAAAACATCTATGTTTTTACATGTAATTACATCTTGGAAAATGGCATGTAAGATGTTGAAACCTATTTACAAAATGCATAAATGAAAGCATAGAATTATCTAATACTGGAGATACAAGAATTATCTAATACTGGAGATACAAGAATTCTTTACGGTTCCTTGCATTGGGTGAAGAAGTCTTCTTATTTCTTCTTTGTCTCTTGTATGAATGTCTCATCTGGACCAACAGTATAATCAACAATGGTGTGAACTCTTGTGATTGATCTTCTTGTAGATGATCAAATTTTATTTCATCTATCTAGATGTGTCTTGATACATTCAAGAGAAAGTTGTACATCACATATGGGGTGCATGGAAGTCTTTGAAAAACCTTCATCTTCCACTTGCTTCATGATAGCTTCCTTGAATAATTGAGAAATCTCAATAACCGGGAGGAAAGTATGATCATCATCAAGG
>VDFB02353493.1:8261529-8425863 GCA_007258455.2 Sequoia sempervirens
CAGATTCTTCACTTTTGTTTCCTTCTTCTTCAAATGATTGTTCCTCAGAAGCAGGCTCCTTTCCTTCTGCATATTTTTATTCATATTTTGTTGCCTTCTCTTCTTCAACTACTTGTGTTGTACTTTTCCAAAAAGTAAACTTGATCTTAGGACCTTTTTGAGAAGAAGATGGAGTTGTTGCATGTTTTTTTTTGTGAGAAGCTCTTGTCATTGGCTAGTGTCTGCTCCCGATGTTTCTCCTTCTGATTATTTCTTGAAAGATTTCATTTGGAAGCCATGTTTATGCAACCATTATATTGTTTTGTGTAAGATGGGAGCAAGCCTTTCTCTGATAGAGACATTTTCCTTTTTAGACCATTGTATTGGAGGTAAGGATCGTCTAGAAATTTCATCTTCTTCATAAGCAGAGTTTATGATGTCGCCAAGATCTTTGAAATCCTCTGGTAAATCAGCTACAAAAAGATCTCTAATTTGATCTACTGTCATCCTGCAAAAATCCATTATGTGGATGTCTTCTTCATCTCTGCAATCCACCCATATTTCTTCAAAGCGGTAGACATGTCAATGATCTTTCTTTAGTTTCCTCTTCACAACTCGATAGTTAAAGTCAAATCTATACTTATATGTTCTTATAGTCATGATTTGTATTTTTGCAGCAACTGAATTTTCTTGTTGTACACTATGAATGGTATATCTGCCAATTGTCAGTGGAAACCTGAAACCTGGCTTGTGAATTCTCTGGTGTTCCTTGTGAACTGGCATCAACTATCTGCACAGCTCCATTAGTATCCACTTATCTGAGGGATATCCCGGAAACATGTATGGACACCCAGTATAGCAACCTACTCCCATATAGGTGAAAGTTGTAAACTTTAAAAAGATACATCCAACCTTACTAACCACTTTGTAGGCTTCATCTGATACTCTTTTCTTTTCAAGAGTTGGATCAAAAGTGAACAGCAGGGGTGCAAAGAAGGCATTTGTGACTCTTCTAAAATGATGAAGACTTCCTTTCTATTTTAACTAATAATAGAACTCATACACAGGTACAAAATGTATATTTCCCTATATAGACAACCCTGGAAATTGCCTCATTATTGCAGTAGCATATACCAAATAGGAAGTCATGTAAAATTTCAGAGTGGTTGGCACATTCATCAACTGCTAGTGAATTTCATCACTCCCCAATCAATATGTACTCATACATACAATCTTGAAAATGGCATGACTCGGGAAATCCTTTCACCCTGCTGAGGAGAGTAGTCATATCCCTAATGTCCTCTTTAAAATCACTTCAAGGAATCCCTTTAGGCCATCTTGAGATAGTGGGCCAAGGATTTTTCAACCATTGGGTGTTAATTAATGTTTTACCCTTATTAGGATCATTATCATAGACCTCCTATGCTTGTTGAATTGAGATTGTTGTATATTGTTCCATGTGTGGAACCCGGAAAACAATATCAAAGAATTCAGGATTTAATCTCATCATGACTTGTCCCGAGGAATCTCTTACACTCTTGTCTTCTTGGATATAATTAGATACAACTTGGAGAACAAACTTTGTGTTATGAGAAGCAGTTGGGAATTTAGATACCAAGTGCAAGTATCTATGAATAATAGATCTCAAATTTTCCTCTAATGGCTTCTTCTCAATTCTTTTTACAAAATCCTCCAAGTCTTGATAACCAATTTTGGTGTCTTTGATTTCATCCACCTTTGAGATCACCACAGTAGGCAGAAAGACACCTTGATATTTGTACTTCATCTTACCCTTCTTCTTAGAAGATGACGGAGGCTTTTTTGTTGTCATCTAAACATGCCAAAGATCAAGGAATATCACCTTCAAGGATCACCTGATGAGAGCTTGAGAGGAACTACAAGAATAATGGATTAGCAGATGTTAGGAGAAAATGTGTTGTTGGAAAGCGTGAAGCGGGAAGGCAATTTGGAGAAACTACAAATGAGCTATAGAGTACGAAAAATAGAGCATTAGTGATGAAATGATGTTTGGAGAACAAATGGAGTGAATTCTGAGTGTTATAGTGAAAAACTAATTTTTGTGTAGGAGCGTTGAAAATCAACACTCCTACATCTTGAGATGCCAATTTACATGTAGTAGTGTTGAAAAACAACGCTCCTACATGTGTTCAGCACTTGGGAGGTAAAAAGTGTTGAGGCACTAAAAATTAGCACTAGTGCGTATGTGGAAGGACAGTTTATGTTCGAGCGCTAAAAATTAGCACTTGAGCATATCCTTCATTCTTGAGCAAGTGTACAAGTGGGTTTTTTGACCGCTCAGGCATTTGAGATGAAATACACTCCATGTAGGAGCGTTTATTTTTTCTGCTCCTACATCTTGGAGTTGGAGAAAAACATAGGTGTAACAGCGGGAATTTTCACCACTTCAACAAAAATGAGAAGGTCTAACAATGTTTGAGCAGTGAAAAATCCCACTTGAACATGTGAGAGGAATGATCTTAAAAAAAACATTGAAGCTTCATCATTTTAACTTGCTAAAACTAAAATTTTCACCACTTTAACATGTGGGAAAACTCAGTGGGAAAGCATCACAAAATGATGCTCAAAGAGAGGAGAAACATATGGAGAAAAATAGACCTATAGCACCATGCAAAACAATGCGTAGAAAAAGACTAGGGCACGATTCCAAAACAAAAACTAACAAGACCTTTACAAAGGAAACACAACGAGTAGAGTTTAAAAGATAAGAGAAGGAAGAACAATGATGAAGAGGAAAAATAAAAATGTACTTGGTAAAAACGCAAAACCCTAGCTAAGATGCACGAAAAATCTTCAAATGCAATCTTGGTTGGAGTTTGGGGGATGACTAGCGCGAAGAGGAAGAGAGAAAGGCGGATTAAAATGAGGATAATATAACCTAAAACAACTTTATTAAGTCATTAGAAAATATCATTAATGCAACTTGAGTTGCATTAATTACGGAGTACATCATGGAGGGAAAATGCACTAACAGTGAAAATCACCATCTGTGCATGTAAAAGACTCATCAGAAGGAAAAATGCACTAGCGGTGATTTTCACTGCTTGTGCATTTAAGAGAATGAGTGCAAAGTGTAGGAGTGGTGAAAATCACCGCTGCAACACTTGGATTTTATTTTTCTAACATAAGGCTCATGTAGGAGTGCTAAAAATCAGCGCTCCAACATGAGTGAAAATTTGACTAACTCCCAAGGATTGGGAATTAACAAAAATACTCATTTTGAAGCTCTTTGAAAGACGAACGGAGGAGAACACTCAAACAGAATATTTGACCTTTTGGACTACATATCTAGGTGAATCAAAATTTTCCTCATTTTATGTGCTTGAAGTACATGAAACTATGAAACGAACAAGTTTCATAGGGGGTTATCCCATGAATAGAGCACTACTAGATTTGAGGATAATAGATTATTAGATTTAAAAGATAATGTCTTAGAATATGGAGACAACAATATATTAGCAATTAATGATAATAAATTTACACAATCCATATTATTGCATGTATCTGTTTCTGGATTTGATTGTGTTAAAGCTTTTTTTTTTCCGTAAACATTTCGGATCACACTCTGTGATCCATCATCAGGATGGTAGAGAGCAAAAGGAGAAAATGGTTGATTGCAGACTTGGAGCAACTAAAAAGAGAGAGGAAGGAGAGGGGAAGGAGGCACACCAATCGAGGTTCAAGGTCAACCCAAGGAAAATAATACTCCAAAAAATGACAATAAAATTTAAAAAATGATAAAATGAAAATAAATACTAATAAGAATAAAAATAAAATAAAAGAAATAAACAGATACAAAAATAATAAAGAAATTAAACATCTAAATAAATAAATAAATGCATAAACCCAAATATATATATATATATATATATATTCAATTTTATAAATTTATTTATCTAACAAGCAAATAAAATATTCAAGTTTATAAATTTATTTATCTAACAACAATATAAGCAAATAAAATAAAAATAAACGAGAGTAGGCAAATAAAAAAAAAGAAAAACCAATATATATATATGTATGTGCAAACCAAAATAACTAAACCACTATATATAATATATATATATATATAAAAACTAAATTAAAATTTAAAAAATTTAAAAAAAGGGTAATACAGGGATAAAAATAATAAAAGATGATAGAACCAAATTAAAAACAAAATAAAAGAGAATAGAGAAATACAAAAATAAAAACACAGGCACAAATAGAAATATATATATAAGCAAATAAAATTAAATATAGAATAGAGTAAAAAATATAAAAGCACCTAAAAGTGAGCAAGAATAAAAATATAAAGACAAATAAAATATATAAAATAAAAACATATAAAAAAGCAAATAAAACTAAAAAATATAAAAGCGAATAAAATTCAAAAACATAAGCATCTAAAAAGCAAATCAAAAGATATATAAAAGCAAACAAAATAAACTAAATAAAGCAAATAAGAAATATAAGGAAAATAAGAATTAAAACATATAAGCAAATAAAATAAAATGAAATTAGAAGAAACATGAAAGCAAATAAAATTTAAGTATAAAAGCAATAAAATTCAAAAAAAAAGCAACTAAGAAGATATATATAAGCAAACAGGCATAAATAAATAATTCACAAGCAAAAAAGAAGCCACAAAAGAAGGGGGAGAATGAAGAGGACAAAATTCAAAGGAGAGGGTCAGAGAAGGTAGAGATGACCAAGAGGAAGAAAGAAGATGGAGGGGGAGATTATGAACACTCAGAAATAAAGAGTTGAGGTGGAAAAACAAGGAGGCAAGAAAGGAAAGGCGAAAGGAAGCCAACCATAGGGGGGCCCACCACACAAGGAAGGGGGAATCCAAGGCTAAAATCGAGACCGGTTATGCAAGTTGGATAGTAACGGTTGCCAAGCATTATTGAGACTCCACCCCTTTTCACGATTCAGGTTAGAAGGGTGGAAGTTGATATGAATGGCTTCTTGGAGTTTCCTCTTTAAAAATTGTCTTCTTTGCACAAAACTTGAGTGTTTTCTAAACAAGTGTGGTGCTTAGTTGAAGATGAACGGTCTGCCAAAGCAGATTTTTCAACTCATTCATACTTGATATCCACACTATGCTCTTTGATTCTTGTGCAAAAACATCGACTAGTTTCACCAATATAAGGAATGCCACAAGAACAACTAACCTTGTAGACTCAAGACTGAAGCAAAACATCTCTAGGTTCCTTGAGGGAGGGGAGATGATGCTTCACAATGGAACAAGGCTTGAAGGCACATCGAAGACCCTTTTTATGAAGGATCTTTGTGAATTTTTGAGAGATTCCCTCAATATAAGGGAGTGAGGCACTAGGGAGGAACATCGGCTTGGTGGGTAAGGAGTTGGAATAGAAATATGATTTGGCCTAGTTGAAGGCACGAGAGATTTGCTTGCTTTTGTACCCGTTCAAAATGAAGACTTTACGAAGATGGGCCAGTTCTTGGCCCGGATTGTCTTCATCACAGATACGAAAGGCTCTCAAGGAAAGGGTTTTAAGGACACCACTTTTTTGGAAGGGTGATGATGAGAAGACAAGTGGAGGTAGAGATCGGTGTGGGTAGCCTTGTGAAAAACATGACGACTGAGGGTGCCATCAGGTTTTTTGATGAGCAAGATGTCAAGGAAAGGAAGTTGGTTGTCGGATTCAATCTCCTTAGTAAAAGAGATGCAATGGGCTAAACTATCGAGGTGAACATGGAACTCTTCAAGCTTATCAAGGTCGTGAGGCCAACAAACGTTAGTGTCATCCACATAATGTTTCCACCATCTCAGCTTGAGGGGGAAGGAGAATAGGGTAGATTCCTCAAAATGTTCCATATAGAGGTTAGCTATGACTGGAGAAAGTGGGGAACCCATAGCCACCCCATAAATCTGCTCATAGATGACCTCTTGGAAAGAGAAGAAAGTGGATCTCAAGCATAATTCCCCTAGGGTGGAAATCTCATCACAATCGAGTCAGGTAAGGGAACCTTGGTGAAGAGAGAAACCACATCAAAACTAACCAAAAGGTCCCCATTTTCCATATTCATATTCTTGACAAAGTGAACAAAATGGTCAGAATCCTTGATGTGGGAATATGAATTACCAATTAGAGGGGAGATAAATTTGGCAAGGAAGGAAGCCAATTTGTAAGTGGGGGAGCCTATGGTATCCACAATGGGTTTCAAAGGAATGCCTTTTTTGTAAGTTTTAGGGACACCATAGATGTGGGGCATCACTTCTTTAGAGGGAAACAAGCGCTTCTTGGTAGCCTCATCAAAGGATGAATGGGATAACGCATGCTTAACCTTATTTAAAATTTTGGAACATGGGTTGCTAGATAAATTCTTGTAGCAACTCAAATCAGAAAGAAGGTCATGCATTTTGGAGATGTAGTCACACTTATTCATGATGGCAGTGGCATTCCCTTTGTCTACTTTACAAATGATCAGGTTATTATTGTGTAACAGATTGTTAAAGGAAATGATCTCAGCTTTAGGGATATTGCATTTGGGAGGTTTGGTGCGACGGAGGGTGACTGCACAATCTTTCCTGATTTCTTCAGCGATATCCAAAGGAAGAGAGTGCACCAAATTTTCAATTTCAACGAGAAAGGACAGGTGGGGAATAGCACGCGGGACCCTTTTTAATAAATTCATGGCCAGCGGATCAAGGGGGCACAAGATAGGTTGACCAAAATTTTTGACTCCCAATCTTGAATGCCAATGGGCTCGAGGGTGTTGGGAAGAAGGGACGGAAAAGAAGAACGTTGAGAAGAGAGATGGGACATGAGAGGAGTAGAGCTAGGCGAATGGAGAGAGGGAGACACCAACCAAATCAAGGAGGGAATGTGGAGAGAGGACAAAGAGGATAGGGGGAAAGTTGAGAGCAAGAAGATGCAATTGGTTGAGACCTGACCTTGGGAGAGGCTCGAGGAAAGCTGCATGTATCTGATTTTGGATTTGATTGTGTTAAAGCTTTTTTTCCATCAACATTTTGGATCACACTCTATGATCCATCATCAGGATGGTAGAGAGCAAGAGGAGAAAATGGTTGATTTCATACTTGGATTAACTAAAAAGAGAGAGAAAGGAGAGGGGAAGGAGGCACACCACAGATCGCAACTTTCCTTGAGCCTCTCCCAAGGTCAGCTCTCAGCTAATTGCGTCTTCTTGCTCTCAGATTTCCCTCCAGCCTCTTTTTCCTCCCTCCACATTCCCTCCTTGAGTGGGTTGGCGTCTCCCTCTCTCCATTCATCCATCTCTACTCCTCTCATGTCCCATTTGTCATCTCTACTCTAGTTGAAATTGAAAATTTGGTGTGCTCTCTTCCTTTAGAAATCAGGCAAGATTGTATAGTCACCCTCTGTCGCACCAAACCTCCCAAATGCAATATCCCTAAAGTTGAGATCATTTCCTTTAACAATACGATGGACAATAATAACTTGATCATTTGTAAAGTAGACAAAGGGAACACCATTGTCATCATGAATAAGTGTGACTACATCTCCAAAATGCATGACCTTCTTTCTTATTCGAGTTGCTACAAGATTTTATCTTGCAACCTATGTTCTAAAATTTTAAATAAGGTTAAGCATTTGTTATCCCATTCATCCTTTGATGATACTACCAATAAGCACTTGATTCCCTCTAAAGAAGTGGCGCCCTACATCTATGGTGTCCCTAAAATTCACAAAAGGGCATTCATTTGAGACCCATTATGGATACCATAGGCTCGCCTACTTAAAAATTGGCTTCCCTCCTTGCCAAATTTATCTCCCCTCTAATTGGTAATTCAGATTCCCACATCAAGGATTCTGACCATTTTTCTCACTTTGTCAAGAATGTCAATATGGAAAATGGGGACATTTTGGTTATTTTTGATGTGGTTTATCTCTTCACCAAGGTTCCCTTACCTGACTCGATTGATATTTTCAAGCATAATTCTAATGACGATATTGCCACCTTGGTGGAATTATGATTGAGAACCACTTTATTCTCTTTCCAAGAGGTCATCTACGAGTAGGTTGATGTGGTGGCTATGGGCTCCCTGCTTTCTCTAGTCATAGCTAACCTTTATATTGAACATTTTGAGGAATCTGCCCTATTCTCCTTCCCCCTCAAGCTGAGATGGTGGAAACATTATGTGGATGACACTAATGTTTGTTGGCCTCATGGCTTTGATAAGCTTGAAGAGTTCCATGTTCACCTCGATAGTTTAGCCCAGTGCATCTCTTTTACTAAGGATATTAAATCTGACGGCCAACTTCCTTTCCTTGACATCTTGCTCATCAAAAAAACTAATGGCACCCTCGTTCATCGTGTTTTTCACAAGGCTACCCACACCGATCTCTACCTTCACTCGTATTCTCATCACCACCCTTCCCAAAAAAGTGGTGTCCTTAAAACCCTTGCCTTGAGAGCCTTTTGTATCTGTGATGAAGACAATCTGGACCAAGAATTGGCCTATCTTCGCAAAGTCTTCATTTTGAACGGGTACAAAAGCAAGCAAATCTCTCGTGCCTTCAACCAAGCCAAATAATATTTCTATTCCAACTACTTACCCACCAAGCCAGTGTTCCTCCCTGGTGCCTCACTCCCTTATATTGAGGGCATCTCTAAAAAAATTGCTAAGATCCTTCATAAAAAGGGTCTTCGATGTGCCTTCAAGCCCTATTCCACTCTGAAGCATCGCCTCCCCTTCCTCAAGGATCCTAGAGATGTTTTGCTTCAGTATTGAGTCTACAAAGTTGTTCTTGTGGTATTCCTTATATTGGTGAAACTGATCGATTTTTTGCACAAGAATCAAAAAGCATAGTGCAGATATCAAGTGTGAGCAAGTTGACAAATCTACTCTAGTAGACCATTCATCTTCAATTAAGCACCACATTTGTTTAGAAAAAACTCAAGTTTTGTGCAAACAAGACAATGCTTTCAAGAGGAAACTCCAAGAAGCCATTCATATCAACTTCCACCCTCCTAACCTGAATCGTGACGAGGGGTGGAGTCTCAGTAACGCTTGGTAACTGCTACTATCCAACTTGCGTAATCAGTCTCAATCTTAGCCTTGGCTTCCCCCTTCCATGTGTGGTGGGTCCCCCTGTGGTTGGCTTCCCTTTCGCCTTTCCTTTGTTGCCTCCTTGTTTTTCCCCCTCGACTCTTTCTTTCCGAGTGTTCAGAATCTGCCCCCTCTTCTTTCTTCCTCTTGGTCATCTTTGCCTTCACTAACCCTTTCCTTTGGCTTTTGTTCTCTTCATTCTCCCCCTTCTTTTGTGGCTTCTTTTTTGCTTGTGGTTTCTTCATTTATACCTGTTTGCTTATATATATCTTCTTAGTTGCTTTTATTTTTGAATTTTATTTTCTTTTATATTTTAAATTTTATTTCCTTTCATGTTTCTTCTTCTAATTTCATTTTATTTTATTTACTTATATGTTTTAATTCTTATTTTCTTTATATTTCTTATTTGCTTTATTTAGTTTATTTTATTTACTTTTATATATCTTTTGATTTGCTTTTAAGTTGCTTATATTTTTGAATTTTATTGGCTTTTATATTTTCTATTTTTTATTTTTTATATATTTTTATTTTATTTTATATATTTTATTTTCCTTTATATTTTTATTCTTGCCGACTTTTAGGTGCTTTTATATTTTTCTCTATTCTATATTTAATTTTATTTGCTTTTATATATATATTTCTATTTATGTGTGTGTGTTTTTGTTTATATTTTTGTATTTGTCTATTCTTTTTTATTTTATTTTTAATTTGATCCTATAGTCTTTTATTATTTTTTATTTTATTTTTAATTTGATCCTATAGTCTTTTATTATTTTGAATTGTATTCCCCTTTTCTTTTTTTTTAATTTTGATTTATATATATGCTTTTTCTCTTTTATTTTATTTGTCTATTCTCCTTTATTTTTCTTTTATTTGCTTATATTGTTGTTAGATAAATAAATTTATAAAATATGTAATATATATTACATATATATGGGTTTATGCATTTATTTATTTATTTAGATATTTAATTTCTTTATTATTTTTGTATTTGCTTATTTCTTTTATTTTGTTTTTGTTCTTATTAGTTTTTATTTTCATTTTATCATTTTTTCTTTTTATTTTTTATTTTATTTTGGTTTCTATTTTTTTTTCGTCTTTTAGGTTCTCTTTAGTTAGTTTCTTTGTCTTCTTTTTTCTTGTCCTTTGTGTCTCCTTGTTATTCCTATTTGGGTTGGTGATGGTTTTGTCTTGGCTCATTGACTTGCAATTTTGTGTTTTTTGTTTTGTCATTTTTTGGAATATTATTTTCCTTGAGTTGACCTTGAACCTCGATTGGTGTGCCTCCTTCCCCTCTCCTTCCTCTCTCTTTTTAGTTGCTCCAAGTTTGTAATCAACCATTTTCTCCTCTTTCTCTCTACCATCCTAATGATGGATCACGATGTGTGATCCAAAACATTGATGCAAAAAATGCTTTAACACAATCAAATCCATAAACAGATACATGCATGCAATATATTGACATTCAAATATAAGAAAACATAATGAGTGTTTGAGTCGTTGTTATTACAGAGCAAAACTTTACAACATTCCTTCTCTAAGTTTCAGATGACTTACCTATTCAACTTGACTTTATACAAAGACTTACAATAACTAAGGATCATAACCAACACTTCAAAAAATAAAAAAAAATTCCTTTATAGTGCAGGTATAACTTAGAATTGATTTCTAACCCTAACCCTAACACAACTAGAGTTACAGTAAGGATGAAATCCATTTGAATTTTACCACACTCGAATTTCCCAAAAAACCTAAGCAGCAACCCTAGCCATAACAGCACTGACAGTATCAGCATACATTCCATCATGATCTTCAAGAATGCAAACCTGGAACTCCTAGGAAATCCACAACTGAATCCAGGCGAGTATATTCTGACAAAATAATTTGGCACCTACAACACATAAAGGAGCACTAGTGTCATCCTAGCCATTAATGCAACATGGGTGATGTAGAGTCTAAACTAGTGCCTTGTAAACTTGGTAAGAGCTACACAATTCAAAGGTATAGCAAGTTGAACAGTCCACTCAAGGGTAAACCCACAATAGTGGGTTACAATTTTTCAAATGAAGAAAAATTAGAAATGCTCGTCAAAAAATTTAAAATGGTTTACCCCTTCTAATGAAGGGGGTTCGAATGAACCACCCCCCTTCTAATGAACCCCCCCTTCTAATGAACCCTCCCCCCTTCTAATGAACCCCCCTTCTAATGAAGGTGGTTCGAATGAACCCCCTTCATTAGAAGGGGGGTTCTAATGAACCCCCTTTTTTCACCTTCCCCTCCAGCATTTCAAAATTTATGCATTTTTTTTACTATCGAAGCTTGGGAAGGAGGTGCAAATGGAGTCAACTTAATAAACCAAGTTGGATGATTGTATTGATTGAAACGTGCTTTCCAACAACTATAAATTTAATATATTTTGTTTTTATTTTATATTTTAGTTTTTAGTTTTACTCTACATAGGTTTTTCATCGAACGTCAAGTTCGATGAAAAATCATTGTGCAAAAATAGTAAATTTGAGGAAAAAAAAATTGAAAAATATATATCCAATAGGTATTGATGTCCTTGTTCTAACAAAAAAATAAAAATTGAATTTCAATACATACCAAAAAAGTTATGCAAGCCGAAGTGCACCTATGTCTAAATTATAAATGTTTTGACTTCAAAACTTAATTAAAAGAAAAATATTCAACAAAATGCTATGAAACAAAATGAAAGTACTAGATACTTGTGTTACCAACCTAATTTCAAAAGAATTAAAATTTTATCCTTTGTAGAAAAAAAATTATGCGAGTCGAAGTACACACCACTTTTTTAAAATGTTGTTTACTATTAAAAACTAGTTATCAAAGGAGACACAAAAAAATTACAATTTAATTTCAATTTTATTTTTTTTAAATACTTTTAAAATCTACAGACAAAATCTCACAAATTACTATTTTACATCATTTTCAAATTCCTAATAGTTTACCTACTATAAGTGTCAGAAAGTGAAGTTTTCTCTAAAAATGTTGATTTCAATGTCAAGTTTGGCCAAAAAGTGTAACCCATTATTGTAGGATGACCCTCAACATTGTAAAGACTACATTGAATTATCAACCAAGGTTTGTAAACTTGTGATGGTCCTACACTATATGTCCCTTCAAAGGCTTGAGGCTACTTGGGTTATCCTAATTAAGTTATTCTACTTGCTAGAAATTTATAGAATTGCATAATAGTGAAAGAAACAAACTAGCGCTAATGGTTGTGGGTACCTACAGCTTAACATGTAACTAAATTGTTGCTAATAAAGAATTACTATACCAACTCAAAACTGATCAAGACTACTAACTAAACTTATTCTAACCTCTGAAGTACTTCAGATTAACCAAATGCATACATTCTCATGAACACTCATTCAAAATATGAGGATCTATTCTACCTTGCATGCAATTTATGAAACAATAATAAATAGAAACAACTACTAAACAAATATAAACAACTATAAATAAAGTTAAGAATAATTACCTTGAGTGGCCTACTCAAGTGGTTGTCCTCACTTAACTAGAACCAAATGTAAATATCAGATTCTATGCATCCATGTGAAATTGAACTTCATTCATTATGCCTCACAAAAGATTACATAAAATATTCTTCACAAATTGTATTCAATAAAATCATTTTGAATAATCAGCATGTCGGTAACTGATAACTAAAACTAAAAAAGCAATTGATAAAAAAAAAATTGAAAATCAACTAACTCATCTAAGGACTCAACCACCAACTATATACAAGAACGAGGGAGTTTATTCTAAGAAACAACTAACTGCAACCATTAACTATCACTCCTAGATATTAGAGTATATAATTAAGATTAAAATGTTCAAACTATAACTGAAAAGAAAGAAGAGTTCTAATAGAACTAAAACTCTATAAAATAGAATTACATGTAAAACACACAAACAGTTATTCAAAATCCTATCAACAAAATAATTCTTCTTCTCCAACACTTTATTAGCTATCATAATGATGCATGACCAACTCCACCAGATGTCTTCATATGGTAGTTATTGCATTCAGCTTGATCTGGCACTTCCTCTATTCATTGTCCTAGTCTTCCTTTTGTTGTGGGTTACAGCTCCTAGTTGCTACTGGCTGCAATTCTTTTTAAGTTGCAAGAGGTTAATGCACAAAACATATACACAAAGCTAACTACCAGAACTAAACACAGAATTTCATCCATATTTCATACATACTCACATATAAACTATGCAATGCTACTATTTATAACCATATTTCCATTACTATGATTTAGGTCCAAGGTTGTATAATAAACATGAGAAGATAGCATAGCATAAGAGTATTGTCTAAAAGGTTTGGCTAATAGTGTCTGAAAGTATGCATAAAAATAATAGAAAATAGGCTAATAATTGAACCCATCATTCCCCTAACTATAGTTTTACTTGTCCTCAAGCAAAACACTAGGGGTACAGATTATATCGCAGGGTGATCTCCTTGAGGTTCATGACAACATCAACTCCCTTGATATATTTTAAGTAAAAACCTTTGTAATTTGCAAGTTGTCTCATTCTAATGATCCCGACTTTCTCACACTCCTCACTTTTTTCCCTGGTCCATTGTGGAACTAGATAGAGTAGCATAGGTGGATAAAATGTGAGTGGTACCTAGTGAATTCCTATGTTAGCAAAAATTCTTATATATCTATGTACCCTTTCAATCATGGTGGTAAAATTGTACATGGAATGAGGTTCCTTTCACTACAACTTTGGGGTCAAGATGTTCCATCTGCTCTGCATATAACTGTAACATTGTTGACCCAAACCTACAACTTATGTTTGCATTCTTTTGTAATTATTTGTCCTTAGTTTCATAATTTTTCCACCTACACCTTTATGATCCAAGAGTTTCAACCATTGGTCTATAACTGCATCAGGGTCTTTATATTCTTTCCTTATGGGGAGACCAATTGATTTCTCCCTCTCCTCATATTCTTCCATTATTTCTCCCCTGAATTATTCATTCCTATAATAAGATTCCAGTGCTCTTACCTAGAGATCCCCTACAAATATCAAATGATTCCACTCTATTTCATCTGGCACCACATAGTTGTGCAAATAGTACTCACACAGTTGATCCTACTCCTCAAGTGTAGAATCAGCAAAAACATTAAGAAACTCAAATTTTCTGCTCATTCCAACTGACTAGTTATTGATTAGCCTACTAAACTAAAATCCTAAAAAAATAGTGCATATGTCCTTGTCATAGGCCTACATATCATGATTTGTACAACTTTATCTGCCACTTCTTCCAATTTGACTGTTGATCTTCTTAGCTCCATCTCTTTCCTTTCCAACACCTTAGCATGTTCTTCAATCAAGATTTCTTTTTTTTCTTCCACTTTTCTTTCTCTTGTGCAAATTCATTTGTCACCCTCCATAGCTAATAGCCAAGTGACAAGGTTGTATGGTGAATTGGAGTTATTATGGGAGGAGGTCTCTAATTTGGTACTGCTAGTTCTCCATCCCCTGTCTTAGTAATGGCCAATTGTTCCAATAAATCAAGTTTAGTACCATGGCCATATGTTTGCAATTTTTCTTCCAATTCTTGCATCTTTGTTTCCCTTTCCTTGTCTTTCTTTTCATAGCTCTACAATAACTCTTCCAATTTTTTTATTTTGTCCAAAGCTTCTTGAAGTTCTTTCGTGACATCTCTATCTTCTATAAACATCTCTTTTGTTTCCATAAATTTCTCATTACCACCCCCTGGACAATAATAGTCTTGATAAGTAGGACTATATGGGGTTTTCTTTGTGTTTTCTTGGCAACAAATACATCTTCTCATTCTGAATCAGAAGTAGAAACATATCTCTTCCTCTTCACAGGTGCATGTAGATTTCCAGGGATATTTCCTCTCCCTTCAGATTCTATCTCTACTATCATTACATCTTCCTCCTACTATTCTTTTCCCTTTTCCTCTTCTTCAGGTTTTTCCATGCTTCCACTCATGACACCTTGTTTCTTTAATCTACCTAAATTCCTAGGTGTAGGTGTCTCCTTCTCGACATCCTTTTTGTTTTGAACATCCTTCTTTTTCTTTTCTATTTTAGAAGGTGTGGATGTTTTGGATGTACTGCCTCTTCTACTCTTGGGTTTTGGTGGTTTTGAAGAAGGATTTTCTTCCACTACTAGTGACCTAAACTCTATCACATTGTGCTCCTCATTCTCACCTTGGATATGGGTAGGTGAAGTTGTAGGTGATACATGAGGAATTTTTCTTATAGGTTCAACTTGTGGCTCTAAATTCTTAGGTACTACAGGTGCCTCTAGTAAACTATTAATATCTTCACATTTCTTAAAATCTTCCCAGTCTACTTGTGGGTACTGAATTCTTAAACTTCTTTTTACCAATAGGGAAATCAAATAGTGGTTTGATAAGGCAGAGTCGGTTTATTTCCTTTGATACTCTAATGCCATTATTTTCAACATATTATAAATGAAGTTTGGCACATTTACAGCCTATTGTGTCAAAGGTGACTAAGCAACTTAAAATGTATTGTATACAAAATATTTTTCCTAACATCAAAGGTAAGATATCTAACAACATAGGAAGTGCAATTAGCCCAAAACCGTGGAAGAGAGAGCCTCTTTGTACCTTGTGATGACAAGTCCAAATTCTCTCCTCACTCACAAAATTCCTCTCTAGCGGCAACTACATCTACACGTACTAGAAACTCTGCTCCAATTCTAAGTAAACCAGAAACCTGTGCAATGGCGACTTTAGATGTGTCCCCTGATAATCCTTTTTCCATTGCTTCATCGTGCCCTAGTGTGGCTGCAAACCTTCATGCTATATCATTGTCAATTTTTGTTAATTTCAAGAAATAATCAAGCAAACCCACTCTTGTGAAGATAGGTAAAACCATTGCATCTTTCAGTATTTGCTTGTGAGTCGACGACTCTCTCTTGATAACATCACCTCCCATTATGACTATCTTTACTCTAATCAATGTGTTATCCTTGAAAATTCATCTCAATTTCACTCCACCACCTTAAAAACCCTTCTATTATGTTGTTTCCTCATGCACTTTCACTACAATACTGTAACTACAACTCCCCTTCTTAGTATTAGTTTAATTGAGCTCAAAAATAAGTTTTGGGTTCGACTTAGCTCAAGTTAATAGGATTAAAGAATTGGCAATTGGAAGTATCAGCAAAAAGTAGGCGTAATTTTAGGAGGGTTTTGCATGTCATATCTATCTATTGCATTTGGTTTAGGTGGCGGAATTTTAAAAAAAACTAGTTGAGTTATACCCTCCCCCGAACTTAATGGTGTGAAGTGACCACACTTCAGCTCATGATTGGTAAGGGTATGATTAAAAAGTATGGAAGTTAATGGTATAAATATTTTGCATGCTTAATTTAATATGAAAGATATAATGAAAGCATTAAGAAATATGTGGTAATTATGATAGCATACCTTACATACCTGTCGGAAGGGACTAACTAATCGTTGCGCATGTAAACTAAATAGCATGTATCTTAAATATGATTTGATGTGACCAGAAATAATTATAGGTGAATGAATTGTGAGGTGGCGGATGTAAGGTAATGAAACAGATTATACGGATAATAGCTAGTGATGTGACAGTTCAAACGATTTAAAATTTGAATTGGAAATAAGAAATAAAAGAAGCGTGTTGTGGGTACTTATTATGAAAAGATGGATACTGCATGTGAGAATTTTGAGGTGAAAGCACATGAACTAGAGTTCATGTGGTGCCAATTGAATAAAAAAAATTCTACTAAACGACATATAAGTACCTTCGGCATTAGGTCTCGTCTAAATGTTGACAGCTATTATGCTATAGGTCCCTACAGCATCAAGACCCTTTATGAATGTGTAACAATGAAATATAAAATAGGTCATGTTATGCCATGCATAACCATCCTATTTTATCCTGGAACAAAATGGGTCCCCCCTTTCTTTTGCTTTTGTTGCTTTTATTTATTTTCTCTACTCTTGGGGGTTCTTTTTTCTTTTTCCTGAGTTTCTCTTCTGGTTTTGTCAAACTTTGGTTTTGTTTCAGTTTAATTTGCCTCCCTTCTTGCTAAATATTCAATAAAACTATCATAAGCAATAATGGATTTTATTATAATTGGTTTCATTTGCTTCTGATGACTAATGGAAGCATTTGTTTTGCAGGGTTAAATCCTACACATGATGATTTTTGCCAAGGGAGCTCAGTTGGAAAGCATTCTTCAATCCAGTTGATCATGAGAAGCCCGCTAAGGCAAGAGTCAGCAGGACTTTTCTATATCTCTTACCGACTGGTGGCTTGGCTCTATCTGTTGGGATCCAAAGGGAGGTGTTAGAACTGCACAATTTTGATGATATTGCATATTGTCCATACTCACAAAATTTCCAGAAAGTCCCACCATAAGGTATATTTTCCCATATCTGGCCTTATTGCACTATAGATTCCATCAGGCCTGCATACTCCTCATAGTTCATATCGCCATGAAATCATCAAAGTCCCCCCGACCCATAAGTGCATTATGTCAATATGCATCTGTGTTGCCTATCAGCAAGACCACAGGAAGGTCGTGGCGACAGGAGTTTACATGCAGACTCTTGTCGGCAAGACATCATTCATCGTCCCGACGACTAGGATTTTCCTATCAGCATGAGGATTTGTCTTCGGGGGAAGCTCTTGGTGAAATCTCAAAGCCTCACCGACCGGCAACAGGAGGAGTCTGTGTATCGACAAAGCAGGGTTTCATTTCCAAGAGGTTTTGGTGATTGGCAGATCTCTCCCCGACAAGGATATCTTCGAAGAGAGCGTGGAAATTTGGCGTAATGTCTCGCCGATGAAGTATAGTCTCGGTGAAAAAAGTGGCTTCGGGGTAGCTGTTTGGGTGCACTGGGAGGTCTCGGTGAAAGTTTCAAGTCTCACCAACTGACAACTGGGAGAAAGTATATCGGCGGGAGATTTTGACTTCGGGGTGAAGTCTTGCCGAGGGCTTCAAGTCTTACCGACCACTGATAAAGATATTCATCTCGGTGAGAGACTTTTCTTCAGAGAGAAGTCTCGGCGACTATGAAAGGTCACATCGACACAGCGCAAGGGGATTCTATCGGTGGTTTTCGGTGATAGAATCAGATTGTCACGGCGACAAAAAGTAAACCTATGGAGATTCCTCGGTGAAACAAAAGGTGAGTACAGGACGTTTCCCCGATAAGAGGATGCTACAATGATGCATGTCAGATGAAAGGATGCATATCGATGTGACTAAAGGGAGGTCTTGCCGACAAAAAAGTGGGCTCAGTAAGAAAAGAGGATTTCGGGGTAAGGTCTCCCTGAAACAAGAAGTTTCCCTGACATCTGAGATGAGCTCACCCAAGGAGTTTGACATCACTATGAGGTCCCGCCGACTAGCGATGGTCTTGCCGATACAGAATGAGCTCAGGGTGAAGGGTCTGGCTTCACTGTGATGTCCTGCCGATGAAATGAAGTCTCGGCGATAGGAAAATAGTTATCGATATAACTTTTGCAGCTCGCCGAAGGGTCTCATCGACTGGTCCGCGCTATGCTGATAACTGTTATAAGACGAAATTGCATCGGGGAGACACGATAAGTGTCTCACCAACATGCGATTCAAAATGGACCACTTTTGACCGCCTGAAGAGCTCGCCTAGCATGCACCCGACCAATCAAAGGAAGCCAAAAGAGTGACTCATTGGTCCCTTTGACCGATTGACTGTTCCTACAAGGGAAGATCAACAGAAGGCAAGCAGGATGGATTCATTCTGAGATCGACAGAGGATGGATCAGCTCGGGTGAAATGTTCAAATCTACAAGGAGGCCCGATGATGTTCCAAAAGATGGTCAACCTGCAACAGAAGTCTGGAACATGAAAGAAGCTGAAGGAAGGAAGAATATGTGACTCACAGGGACAGCTGTAGTAACCACCAGCGGAGATTGATCAGTATTAATGGTAAAGTGCCCTGGAGCATTCAAGGCGACCCCAACAAAGTTCAAGGTGGACACGGAGACAGGAGAGTAAATGTTGTAGTTGCAAAAGATCTAAGGTCATCCCCGGAACAACCTTTTAGCAATATGGACAGCAGGGCTTCGCTTTGAATGCAGTATTAACTCTCCTCAGAAAGATCTTAGAGCCGAATCTCCTGGAAGCAAATATTTTGTAAACCCTAGTGCAGGGGACAACACATTCTTCTTGGTACATTCTATATATAAGGAATTCTTGCCTCTTTGTAAAGATTAGACAGTTAGGATTAGAACTTCTAGGATAAAAACAGTTAGAATTTTTAGAGTTAGAACTTTTAGAACTAGTAGAGAAGAGTAGAAGAGTTAGAAATTAGAAAGAAAAGTCAGTAAGAGAAGACAGAACTGCATCCTGATTCTTTGCAATGGGAGTTCCCTTTGTCTTCTTATTAGCAGTTAGATTCAGTACAGACTGTAATGTATTTTCCAAGTTCTCTTAGTGTAGTTGGAAACAATCTGGAGAAATAGATTCTCTATACACTGGTGATTGTGCCAGCTTTGTAAATGTTGCTTATCTATTTTTTAATAATAGTAGAAGCAATTAGAGTTTAATCTACTTCATGTTGTGTTCCTGAATGATATTTTTCTTAATTTGATCATTTGATTTGTGAAGTCTTCAAGGAATAAAATGTTATTTTGTGTCTAATTTAAATGGTAACTTAAAATTTGTTATTCGAGTTAGCACTATGAATGAAAGAGGTTGTGTGTCAATCACAAGTTTACTTTGTTCTACAATTTTAGTTTATAATTCCTTGAAGTTAAGTCCAATTAAGGTTGGATGAACTATTGTTCTTTTTCTGTTTCAAAACTCTGATCTATCTTTTGTTGTTTCTTTACAAAACCCCGGTTAAATTAGGTTTTATTTCATGTTTGATCTTAGAACATTCCAAAAGCTCAACACCAGTAGGCCCCTTGAATATTACTGTTGCATTGACCATTGAGTAACATCAGCATAGTTGAGAACCAACTACAAAGACCTTGGGAGCTAAGGAATCCATGTGTTTCCTTTCTCTTTCAGGAGAAGCAGAATAGCAATATTTTGTTTGCATGTTGTTGTGCCAAAATCACAGTCAACAGGAACTGGTGCTAGAAGGAGGGCTCTAAGGGAAAACTGGATAAACCTGGGTTTTCATCCCCAGAGAATTCCCATAGAGTTCTTCGATCAGCTGAAAATCCACCACCCTTGATAGAACTCAAGACCCCAATGAAACACAAGAGTCATAGGACTGGGGCAGCCATCATGCCACCCTTGTCATCTCCACTCACTCCACCAGGATTTTCACCAATACCCCAGTGGATACCCATCAATCCACCATCCAATCCATCTCAATTGTCATCACAACTGGCTCAACCACCACCACCACCACCAATGGCATTCTTTCAGAATAATCCCTCTCCATTGGAGACTATTCCTGGAGGTTTTCATGATATGCCTAAGAACCCTAATAAATTCTACCCTAAGTACATCCATGGTGAATCAAGAAGTGTTGAAGAGCACATACAAGCTTTCAAAGATGCTTGTACCCGAACTCAAATAGCTCACCATGACATAGTTTCCAGACTGTTCCCTTATTCCTTAGGGGACATGGTGTACAACTGGTATCTCAATCTCCCACAAGGTTCTATTCTGACTTGGAAAGATTTGGAAAATGCTTTCATCAATCAGTTCAGAGTCTATGTGGATCCATCCCTTTTGTATCATCAATTTGCTACCATTAGGAAAGAGCCATGTGAATCCTTTCCCTTGTTCAATAATAGGTTTCAACGAATGTATAGGAGGCTGCAGGATCCCTATCCGGTTACCGAGAACAGTGCCATTCAGGCATACTTTAGGGTTATAGACCCTTTTCTAGGTTTGTTCCTACAAAGGACTTATCAACAAGTTGACATTGATTCTCTATCCAAATTTTATCACTTGGCTATCAAGTTGCAGCAATAGACCAACTCTCAACCAAGTTTGGGGGGAATTTTTCCTTTAATAGGGTATCAGATGCTTAGTCCACCCCCTTTATTCAATATTGTTCCAGGAATGTCTCCTTCCCACTATGGGCCTATATCTGAATTGCAGACTCAACCTCCTATTCCATTCTTTGCTAATAGGACTCCTGACCCTTTTCAACAACCACAGGTCCCTCAAGGTCCCTAGGGTCTTCATAATCAAGTTGGAACCCCAAGTCATGTTGATCAGCCACCTATTACCAAGGCTGTTGAAAGTGAAAAGATAGTTCAACTTACAAATGAGGTAGAGACCTTGAAGAAAACATTGTCTCAAGTTACAAATTATATGGCCCAGCTTAGGTTGAACCCTTCTCAGAATCAAGGTAACTACCCTAATCAAAACAGCAACACCCAGGGTACTTATCAAAACAACAACAATTACAACTAGAGGGGCTATTAGGGCCAAAATTCCTCTAACTAGGGCTACCAAAATCAGAATTGAGGATATAACCAAAGGCCAAATAGCAACAGACAATGGAATATAGGGCCCAATAATGGTGGGGTCCCTCATAATTATCAAGCTAATGAGGAGAGGTCACATACTGCAAATGTGGTTGATCTGAATTTTATGACTAACTGGTGCAGGCTACATAATACTACAACTCATTTTGAGGTGAACTGCCCTGAGGTGGAAAAGGTTGTCAAGATGGCACAAGAAGATACACACACATTCCAGGGGAATTTAAAAAAAGGAGGTGACTCAGTGGATACTGCAATGGCTTATGATCTCTTTGAAGAAGAGCCCTCATTCCCAAGACAAACCGAGAATGAACCAGAGGAAGATTCATATGATGCCAAAGCTATTCAGACCAAGGGAGGACACTTTTTGAGAAATCAGAACAAAGGCCCATTCACTACATCAACACCTCCTAATCACATGGTGCCCCCAAATCAAAATGCTGATAACAATCCTCCTCCACCAAAAGGTCCATCCGACTTCCACAATAGAGGTAATTCGTTTAGTGCTATTAAAAACAATGTAAGTTATGATACGAAATTTGACATTGTTTCTGAGATGCAAAAACACAAAGCTTCTTTGTCATACTTTGACATCTTAAAGTGGTGCCCTGCTCAAAGGGAGATAGTGCTGAAAGCTCTTGAACAAGCGGATAAGTCAAAGGGAAAAAGAAAGGTTACACCCCCTGCGGACATGAACGCAACTTTGTACAAAAGCAAAGTAGGTACTCCACCTTTTCTTTTGAGTTTAAGAATTTGTGGAAAGAATCTACATACTTGTTTGCTAGATTTAGGAGCTTCAGGAAATGTCATGCCATTTTCTGTATGTAAGAAGTTAGGATTGAACCCTGTTCAAACAAACAAGAAATTTATCCAACTTGACAAAACAGAGGTCAATGTAGTGGGGAATTAAGAAATATACATGTGCAAGTAGGATCTGATCTTAGGATCTTAACAAACATTGACATTCAAGTAGCAGATATTCCTGAGACCTATGGTATGCTACTGAGCCGAGATCTGATGAAAATTACAGGGGGATACCTCTCCTTGGACTTTTCACACATGTGGCTACCATAGAAGGGAATTCCTACTCAAATTAGAATTGAATGTGAACCACGCCTCAAGCATATCATCACTGAGTATGATTGTCCCAATGAGGTAGCTTACTTTGAGACTGAGATAGGGGTTTACAAAAGAGAGGAAATTCTAACCTTCTCGGTTCTCAATGCTAAGGACATGTCAAAACAAAAGTGCCCTGATCCCTTGATTAATGAAAATCAGCATGCCTTGATCATGAAGCTGCAACAAGATCAGCTGATCTTAGGGGAAGACACTGATTTACAAAGCCTTTTACTCTCTAATTGGTGAAGGGTACATTACCAAAACCACTCTGAATTGACTTGTCAACCCTGTATTGACACTTTAAATTATGTTCCCCAGGTTGAAGCGACTAGCCCAAGGCATTTTGAGGGAGCTGCAAACCACTTCTCATTTGAAGCCCAAGAAGCAACAATGCTAACCAGGGATAGGACATCTTCAAAGGAAGTTCTTTCTCAAATTGAGCCTACCCCAAATATACTCCTGAATCAGCATATTGACAAAGAGCAACCCCTAGGTCTGTTAGACACCCCTACACTCACAAATGAAACAAAACCCAAGGAATCAACCAAAGGGACAAGTGACTACCAGGAAGATAACCACAGGTTATATAATACAACTAAGCAGGAATTGAAGAAGGTACCTAGAGATCCTTTAGAGAATCCTTTCCCTATGTCTGGTCCAAAAGATCAAGAAGTCCCACCTATGGTTAATCCTATCCAAATACCTACGAAAATTTCAAAAGGATTAACCCCTGCTTGTGATCAGTTGTGGACCCTTACCTTTGATGGATCCAAGTCCAAAACCGGTTGTGGCATTGGAATTGTATTAACCATCCCGAAAGGGAAAGTTTTCTTTGCTTCTTACAGGCTACAATTTGGATGCACTAATAATGTAGTTGAATATGAAGCTCTAGCTCGAGGATTAATGTTTACACACAAGAAAATGATCACTTCCCTAGTGGTCCAAGGAGATTTAGAAGTTGTTGTCAAGCAAGTGCGCAACCAATACACATGTCACAACAAAATATTGGCAGCATATAGAAATCGGGTATGGAACCTGATTGAGGACTTTGATGCTTTTGGGATTAGTTTGATCCCTAGAGAAGACAATCATGTAGCTGATTCATTGGTTGTTGCTGCCAGCACCTTGGAACCTATGCAAGGCTCCAAGTTTAAAATATTCTCATGGAACTGATGTCCACCCCAGCTGTTCCTGACAATATCAAGAATTTCCAGGTCTTTGATGATGATCGACATATTCTTGCTTTTATAGCAAGTTCAAATGTTTTCAAAGGGCATATCATCAATGAATCCAACAAAGATCAAGGGGATTGGAGCCCTGAGGATTGTGATACAGAAGGGGTCCTCAATTTGAAAAGCAATAGTATTCCCAAGGGAATGGTGGCCTTGGAAATGATTTTTGATTCAGACCCAAGGGCTCGAGAGAAGATATCAGTTGAAGATAAAGGAGGAGAATACGAAATTGTTAACTTAGTTGATTTTGGCCCTGAAAGGAATGTCCACATAGGGAAAGCCTACCCTAAAGCAATAAAAAAGGACATCTTGATGGAACTTAAGTAAGATATTTCCGCAATTTCTTGGGGATATGAAGAATTAAAGACATTTGACACCTCTGTTATGACTCATACCATCCCTTTGAAGCCTAAGACTAAACCTTTCCGATAGAAGCAACGTCCTGTCAATGCTTTGATTGAACCGTTGATATTTAAAGAATTTCAGAAGCTGCTCTCTGTAAGGATAATATTTCTTGTGTGCCATTCAACATGGGTAGCCAACTTAGTTCCAATTCGTAAGAAGAATGGGGAGATCAGACTATGCGTGGACTTCAGAAATCTCAATTGAGCTTCAAAAAAGGATAACTACCCACTTCCTTCTCTAGATGAAGTGTTGCAGACCGTAAACAGATCTTGGATGATGTCATTCCTGGATGGCTACTCTGGATACAATCAGGTAATGGTCGACTTTGAAGACAGGATGAAGACGGATTTCACTACAAAGTGGGGAACGTTTGCATACAAAATGATGCCATTCGGTCTGATAAATGCTGGAGCAACTTTCGAGCATGCCATGGACATAGCTTTCAGGGATCTAATTGGAAAATGCATTATTGTTTACATAGACGACCTTACAGTGTTCTCCAAGGATCGACTCAATCATGTTGCCGACTTGGCCAAGGTTCTCCAAAGGTGTATCCAGTATGGCGTCTCCCTGAATCCCAACAAGTGCGTGTTCGGAGTCTCTGAAGGAAAGCTCTTGGGACATATAATCTCTGAGAGAGGAATATCGATCGATCCAGATCGAGTCGAGTCCATTCTAAAGATCACCCGGCCAGGAAGTAAGAAAGAAATGAGGTATTTCTTCGGGAAAATCAAATTTATGAGGAAGTTCATCACAGGCTTCGCTGAAATCGTCAAGCCTCTAAATGAAATGATGAAGAAAAATGCCAAGATAGAGTGGACTGAACAGGCCAAGGATGCGTTTTCACAAATCAAGCGATCCATTTCTGAAGCACCAGTTCTCACCAGTTCTAATTATTTGAAACCATTCTACATTTATTCCTTCGCTTTTGAACACTCGTGAGCAGCCGTCTTAACCCAATGAGGAGAAGAGTCAGAAGAGAGGTCGATTGCTTTCATGAGTTCTCCCCTCAAGAATGCAGAAATCAGGTACCCACCCCTGGAGAAGCAAGCTTTTGCGCTAGTCCGAGCTGTCAAGAAATTTTGGCATTACATTCTCCGGAGCCAAATCATCGCTGTGGTTCCCGACGTGACTATGAAGTCCTTACTCATGTAGAGCGAATTGGGAGAAAGAAGAGGAAAATGGATGGCCATCCTACAAGAATTCGATCTAGAGATACACCCTATGAGACTAGTCAGGGGCACAGGTTTTTCTGAATCCATGGTGAATGCTGGTGATAACATTGTTTGTCAACAATACACAACCCAATCCTTCTCCAACGATCCCTGGTATGCAGATGTTGTCTACCTAATGCTTAACAATCGATGTCCAGAGGGGATGAATTCAACTCAAAGGAGAGCTCTGAGACTGAAAAGTTCTCATTATATGTTCAAAGGAGGGTTGTTATACAGGAGGAATTTTGAAGGACTATACCTAAGATGCCTTGATCAGCAAGAGGCTAGACAGGTGATCTCTGAGTTTCATGGGAAACATGGCACAGGGCATGGTTTTGCAGATTCACTGGCACACCAGATCCTTAGGTCTGGTTATTACTGGCCCTGTGTATTTAAAGATTTCCATCAACATGTGATAACATGTCACATGTGTCAGATTTTTGCATCAAGGGAACACCATTCAGCTATGCCACTACAGCCAGTCTATGAGGTAAGGCCCTTTGCCCAATGGGCACTAGATTTCATTGGGGCTATTAACCCAAACTCAACTGTAGGACACAAATTCATCCTGACTGCCACTAACTACTGCATAAGGTGGACAAAAGCTATACCCTGCAAGAACAGCACAACAAAGGTAGTGATCAAGTTCCTCACCGAGTGCATCACTACAAGGTTTGGGGTACTTTTCACTCTGGTATGTGATAATGGCTTCACCTTCTCTTCTGCTGAATTCATTTCTTGGGCATATGATCACAAGATTGTCCTAAAATATTCTTCAAATTATTACCCACAAGGCAATGGGGTTGCAGAGTCAACAAATAAGAATCTTTTAGGGGTAATAAAGAAGTTGTTAGAACACAACCCTAGGGACTGGCACACCCAGCTAAGGTTTGCATTATGGGCAGATAGGACTAGGATTAAGGCTGCTCTAAAGACTTCACCATTCAAGTTAGTATATGGCCAAGAGCTTGTATTCCCCATCCATCTATAAATACCTATCCTTGAGTTCATGCAAAAATTCTACTCTAGTGATAATAGGATAGAAATCAAACTAGCTGCTCTGCTAAAATTGGAAGAACAAAGAGATGTTGTCTTGCAACAGTTCTTTAGACATCAAGTTGTTGTCAAACGTTGGTTTGACCAAAAAGCCAAGATAAAGGCTTTTAGGATATCAGACCTAGTACTGTTGTGGGACAAAGCCAATGAAAAGAAGGGCAGCCACCAACATTTTGACAAGCTCTGGCTAGGTCCTTATTAGATTGTTGAGATCTTGGGGGAAAACGCTTTCAGACTGAATAGCTTAACTAGAGAACCTATTTCATTGCCTATCAATGGGTAGTTTCTTAAGCATTATTTTGAGTCTTGAAGCATGTTAATTTTTGTTCTGCATGTAAATAATCTGTTGTTCTTTATATAAATATTTTGTTTGTTTTTTTGTTTGTAAATTTGCTCTCTTCTTGTAAATAATTTCTTGTTCATTTATTTTTCCTTTCCTTTTTGGGCTTTTTGTTTTGTTTTGTGCCTTGGGAGTTTATCTGTTTCTTTCCATTTTGAAACTATGGGTTGTTATCTAAAGTATACTATGGTCACAAGGAGAAAATTGGTTTAGGTGTTTTCAGGTTTTTTGATTGGATGATTTTGTCCTCAATTCGTTGTTTCATGCTTGTTGTCAACAAAAGTTGTGGAAAGTTTTGAAAAAACAAGGTGCCAAGTAAGTAGCCTTCATCGACTCCCCTGAATATGTCACAAATCTTTAAGATCATCTCCTTTGTATTGGTGTATTTATCCTAGGACTATGGTGTTGTAAGATTTGAGTGAAAAATCCAATTTTATAAGTGTTGTTATGAGGTCCATGGTAGTTTTCAACCCAGATCAGATGTTAAACGTCTGACATATTGAAAAAGAATTAATTTAAATATCTGAAATTCTATGAGGAAACAAAAAAAGAAAAGAAAAGAAAAAAAGAGAAAAGGAAAGGAAAGAATTATCTAAAGAAAAAAAAAAGAGGACTCAATATGAATGGGTGATTCCAGTATCTCTACCGGGGCTATGGAAGCCTGACTGGTAGTAGAGCAATGTTGTGAGGAAACTAGAGGTATCTTCTTCGGGGCTATGGACACCTGACTGGCAGCAAAGCAATGCCCAGGATATCATTGCACAAAGGGAAATCAACTCATGTAGCTCGAATCTTGCACATTATTGTCTTAAGGATGGAGAAGCTTTATGAAAAGATGATTCACTATCAAGCACACACATAGATTCAGGGGTAGCTAATGTTGATTTACATTTGAGATTTCACTCAACCTTGCTTGTTATAACTGACCTCACTGGAGTTGTGATATTCATGAACCAGGAGTTCTGGGTAGCTAAATCCTTTAGCTTCTTGAAAATGGTTAAACCATTTTCCCAGCCAAGTCGCCATTCGTTATGCCCTGCATAACCATCCCATTTTATCCTGGAACAAAATGGGTCCCCCCTTTCTTTTGCTTTTGTTGCTTTTATTTATTTGCTCTACTCTTGGGGGTTCTTTTTCCTTTTGCCTGAGTTTCTCTTCTGGTTTTGTCAAACTTTGGTTATGTTTCAGTTTAATTTGCCTCCCTTCTTGCTAAATATTCAATAAAACTAATCATAAGCAATAATGGATTTTATTATAATTGGTTTCATTTGCTTCTGATGACTAATGGAAGCATTTGTTTTGTAAGGTTAAATCCTACACATGATGATTTTTGCCAAGGGAGCTCAGTTGGAAAGCATTCTTCAATCCAGTTGATCATGAGAAGCCCGCTAAGGCAAGAGTCAGCAGGACTTTTCTATATCTCTTACCGACTGGTGGCTTGGCTCTGTCTGTTGGGATCCAAAGGGAGGTGTTAGAACTGCACAATTTTGATGATATTGCATATTGTCCATACTCACAGATTTTCCAGAAAGTCCCACCATAAGGTATATTTTCCCATATCTGGCCTTATTGCACTATAGATTCCATCACGCCTGCATACTCATTACAGTTCATATTGCCATGAAATCATCAAAGTCCCCCCGACCCATAAGTGCATTATGTCAATATGCATGTGTTGCCTATCAGCAAGACCACAGGAAGGTCGTGGCGATAGGAGTTTACATGCAGACTCTTGTCGGCAAGACATCATTCATCGTCCCGACGACTAGGAGTTTCCTATCAGCATGAGGATTTGTCTTCGGGGGAAGCTCTTGGTGAAATCTCAAAGCCTCACCGACCGACAGCAGGAGGAGTCTGTGTATCGGCAAAGCAGGGTTTCATTGCCAAGAGGTTTTGGCGATTGGCAGATCTCTCCCCGACAAGGATATCTTCGGAGAGAGTGGGAATTTGGCGTAATGTCTCATCGATGAAGAATAGTCTCGGCGACAAAAGTGGCTTTGGGGCAGCTGTTTGGGTGCGTTGGGAGGTCTCGGCGAAAGTTTCAAGTCTCACCGACTGATGACTGGGAGAAAGTATATCGATGGGATATTTTGACTTCGGGGTGAAGTCTTGCCGAGGGCTTCAAGTCTTACCGACCACTGATAAAGATATTCATCTCGATGAGAGACTTTTCTTCAAAGAGAAGTCTTGGAAACTATGAAAGGTCACACCGACACAGCGCAAGGGGATTCTATCGGTGGTTTTCGGTGAGAGAATCAAATTGTCACGTTGACAAAAAGTAAACCTATGGAGATTCCTCGGCGAAACAAAAGGTGAGTACAGGACGTTTCCCCGATAAGAGGATGCTACAACAATGCATGTCAGATGAAAGGATGCATATCGGTGTGACTAAGGGGAGATCTTGCCGACAACAAAGTGGGCTCGGTAAGAACAGAGGAGTTCGGGGTAAGGTCTCCCTGAAACAGGAAGTTTCCCTGACATCCGAGATGAGCTCGCCCAAGGAGTTTGGCATCGCTATGAGGTCTCGCTGACTAGCGATGGTCTTGCCGATACAGAATGAGCTCGGGGTGAAGGGTCTGGCTTCATTGTGATGTCCTGCCAATGAAATGAAGTCTCGGCGATAGGAAAACAGTTATCGATATAACTTTTGCAGCTCGCCAAAGGGTCTCATCGACTGGTCTGTGCTATGCTGATAACTGTTATGAGACAAAATCGCATCAGGGAGACACGATAAGTGTCTCACCAACATGCGATTCAGAATGGACCACTTTTGACCGCCTGAAGAGCTCGCGTGGCGTGCGCCCGACCAATCAGAGGAAGCCAAAAGAGTGACTCATTGGTCCCTTTGACCGATTGACTATTCCTGCAAGGGAAGATCAACAGAAGGCAAGCAGGATGGATTCATTCTGAGATCGACAGAGGATGGATCGGCTCGGGTGAAATGTTCAAATCTACAAGGAGGCTCGATGATGTTCCAGAAGATGGTCAACCTGCAACAGAAGTTTGGAACATGAAAGAAGCTGAAGGAAGGAAGAATTTGTGGCTCACAGGGACAGCTGTAGTAACCACTGGCGGAGATTGATCAATATTAATGGTAAAGTGCCCTGGAGCATTCAAGGCGACCCCAACAGAGTTCAAGGTGGACACGGAGACAGGAGAGTAAATGTTGCAGTTGCAAAATATTTAAGGTCATCAGGGCTTCGCTTTGAATGCAATATTGACTCTCCTCAGAAAGATCTTAGAGCCGACTCTCCTGGAAGCAAATATTTTGTAAACCCTATTGCAGGGGACAGCACATTCTTCTTGGTACATTCTATATATAAGGCATTCTTGCCTCTTTGTAAAGGTTAGACAGTTAGGATTAGAACTTCTAGGATAAAAACAATTAGAATTTTTAGAGTTAGAACTTTTAGAATTGGTAGAGAAGAGTAGAAGAGTTAGAAATTAGAAAGGAAAGTCAGTAAGAGAAGACAGAACTGCATCCTGATTCTTTGCAATGGGAGTTCCCTTTGTCTTCTTATTAGCAGTTAGATTCAGTACAGACTGTAATGTATTTTCCAAGTTCTCTTAGTGTAGTTGGAAACAATCTGGAGAAACAGATTCTCTATACACTGGTGATTGTGCCAGCTTTGTAAATGTTTCTTATCTGTTTTTTAATAACAGTAGAAGCAATCAGAGTTTAATCTACTTCATGTTGTGTTCCTGAATGATATTTGTCTTAATTTGATCATTTGAGTTGTGAAGTCTTCAAGGAATAAAATGTTATTTTGTGTCTAATTTAAATGGTAACTTAAAATATGTTATTCGAGTTAGCACTGTGAATGAAAGAGGTTGTGTGTCAATCACAAGTTTACTTTGTTCTGCAGTTTTAGTTTATAATTCCTTGAAGTTAACAAGTTTGGTTAAGGTTGGATGAACTATTGTTCTTTTTTTGTTTCAAAACTCTGATCTATCTTTTGTTGTTTCTTTAAAAAACCCTTGTTAAATTAGGTTTTATTTGATGTTTGATCTTAGAACATTCCAAAAGCTCAACACCAGTAGGCCCCTTGAATATTACTATTGCATTGACTACTAAGTAACATCAGTACAGTTGAGAACCAACTACAAAGACCTTGGGAGCTAAGGCATCCATGTGTTTCCTTTCTCTTTCAAGAGAAGCAAAATAGCAATATTTTGTTTGCATGTTGTTGTGCCAAAATCATAGTCAACATGTCCCTCCGGAGAAAGTATAAACATTATAATTGTGTTGTGTGCTTGTGAGGTAAAATAAGAAATTAATCTTGAGTGATCTCAAGGATTGAGTTGTATAGCTCAATCATTGGGTCAGCTAAAGTACTTGGTATATCATGTGTTGCTGAGATATCACTTTGTGTTTCTAAACCCATATTTGGATCACTAAGAGAACCATATTGTTGAATAAGAAAAAATATAAAATCTTCTTTTTGCATGGTTTTCTTATACAATTTCAACCTACAACCATTTACCAGGAGAGAGAATCTAGTTGTATCTATGGTATAACTTGGCTGCTCCATTAGGATAGACTTGGCTGATTTCATAAGATCCCAACCACCTGGATTGGAGTTTCCCCTTGAAACCCTTGTACCTTGAATCATATAATAAGGCCTAGTCCCCTACATTAAACTTCCTCTTTTTTTTATATTGGTCATGCCACTTCATCCTTTGCTATTGTAGTATCTCAGTGTGATGGATTGCCTCCGTCCCAATTTCATGCAATCCATTTAAATGGTTTCACCTCTCATTTTGAGCTATTGTTAGATCTATTTCCAACTCTACTGTTGTTCTTAATGTCTTATATTCAAACTCAATTGGAAGGACAAATGTTTTTCCATAGACTAGCTCATAGGTTTAAAACCAGTTATTGTCTTCCAGGTTGTTCTATATGCCCATACTACTTTTGGTAACCTTGCAACCCAATCTTTCCTATGTAATTGAACTATCTTGATGAGAATAGTTTCAATTTCTCTGATAGTAACCCCCTCCTAACCATTGACCTGATAAGGTGTTTTGTTGAGGAGTGTAGGGTGTGGTCAACTGATGTTTTATCCCATGAGTATCACAAAAGTTGGAGAATGCACTAGAATAGAATTCCCCCCCATTATTTGACCTAAGAGTTATGATATAAGAACCGGACTCTTTTTCAACCAAGGCCTTAAACTTCTGAAATACAATAAAAACTTATGATTTCTGCTTAAGAGAGTACACCCACATTTTCCTACTATAATCATCAACAAAAAGTAGAAAGTACTTGCAACCAGTTACAGAAGAAGTAGACATAGGCCCACAAATATCAGCATGAACTAATTGAAGTACCTTAGAAGCTCGCCAAGAGTCGCCATCCTTGAACAGTGTGCGATGTTGCTTCCCGGCTTGACAAGCACCACAAACGCCCTAATGTTGAGTCTGAATGTCAGGTAAGCCATCGACAAGTCCCCCCCAAGCAAGCTAAGAGAGATAGTGCACGTTCAAGTGCCCGTACCGCTGGTGCCAAAGACTGGTGACAGCTGAATTTTTGGCTGCTAAGGCTAACTTCGGAGAATCACCTGTGTCCACAAGCCTGTAAAGGTCATGATCCTCTATCCCAACGGCCACGGTTGTGCGAGACTCACGATCTACAATTGAACATTTGTGCGAGCTGAACACCACATCCATCTGAGGAGAATGTCGCATTATTTGACTGACTAAGAGAAGATTGAGCTCGATATCAGGTACATAATACATGTTGAGGAATATGAGATCCCTCCCGCCAGACTGAACCTGAACAGTGCTTGTGCGGACAACTGTGTATTCCTCGCCTCCAAAAATCACTGAGTCAATGCAAGGGGAAAATTTTGTGAATCAGTCACGCCTATGTGAGAAATGACGCAAGGCACCAGAATCTATGTACCAAGCAAAGGATTTGACATGGTCTGCTGGCCTCTTTGCCATGAGTGCATAAAAGGAAGATTCCTTCTGCTCAAAGTGCTCGAGGACATTCACTTTCTACTGAAACCCTCCCTACTTCTTTTGCTCAGAAGCCAAACGAGCACGACAATCTTTCTTGATGTGGCCAAATTTATGACAGTAGTTACACTGAACATTTTTCTTCTTCGAGCTGGTGGAGGTCTGACTTGAGCCTTTATGCTGTGAAGGCTGACCTTTCCCTTGATGCTTCGGATGGGTTTTAGCTGCAAAAGCCTGCTCCGTGGAGGATGATGATTCACTGCTACCGAACTGTTGTCTCCAACGATCCTGCTACAACAGGATAGTGCATAGATTTGGAAACTTGAGATCAACATTAGCAGACATAATGTTGAGAGTCTCTATGTACTGTTCATAGGACTTCGATAGACTCTTCAGGGTGATCACGACCATGTCTTCCTCCTCCATTTTCCGACCAATCGTCTCCAATTGATCTCTGATCTCTTGGATTTTATTCAGGTGCGCTTGCAGAGTCGTCTTCTCATCCATCATGATAGAAAACAACATATTCTTCAAGAAAAATGCACGGCTTTGTCGAAAGTTTCATGCAAACCCTTCAAGTGATCCCAGATCTTCGTAGCTGATTTTCCAAGTGGAATCTAAGGGAGCTGATCATCAGTAACCAAAAGCTTAATAAGCATTACCGCTTCACGATTCTGCTCATCGAACTTCCCCTGATCCTTACCCGCTGTTGTGGGACGAGTAGCTTTGTCGAGGATCATCTGATCAAGGCAGCGGTATTCAAAAAATTTCAACATCCGCTGCTTCCAGGGGTTGTAATTTTTGCCATTAAATCTCTGACTACCCTCCAGCATTAAATTATTTAAACTGGCCATCTTCACGCTTTTCGAGGCACAAAAAATGAGGTACTGAGAAGAGGCTAATGCACAAAACTTGAGGCACGAATTCCAATACAAAAACATAGGCAAATTCAAGTACAGTCTGTAGAAAGTACAGTGTACAAATGACACAAAATTTGAGGCACGGAAAACGATGCACCCAGAAAATTCAGAGACCAACCCAATTGAGCTTTCGAAAAACCCACCAGGAATATGTAATCAGAAAAAAAAAATTGACTTGATCTGAAGGGTCAAAACCCTAGCTGAAAATGCTGGAACCCTAGGCGCCAAATTTTCTCCAAAAAATTGTAGAGAACAAAAACGCAAATAGATGGAGACCAGAAAATGAACCAGATCGTGCCTAGAAACTGAGCAAATTCATGCCCAAAAAACGCGCACACAGAGAGAAGAATGTGAATTTCAAAAACACAAACAATGGCGGCCAAAAATGAAGGCGAACTTACGCGGCCCAGAATAACAATTTTTTTCCCTTTTTGTTTCAAAAAACATGTGCCAATATTACAAATACATTAGGCACGAATCGCGCCTATCCTGGAGGAGATCCTGAGCTTTAAACACCCGCACCCAATCTTCTGAAAAGAAGACACATTTCTGAGACTTGAAATCAAGGTCGCACACATTAGACAAAGACCTGAGTCGCGCAATCAGCACAAAAAACACGTCCAGAAGAGAGTAGAAAATCTCAAGCAGGAATTAATCCGCATCCAGAAGGGGGAAAAAAACACCCTGAAATCACGAACTGGAAACAAATCGATCAAGAAACCCTCAGATTTTTGACTTTACAAAGCCACGAAAATTTTCAGAAGAGCCACACAAGAATTTCGAAAAAAATTAGAAATTTTAACTCTCAAAAAATCTTCAAAAAAAATTCATATAAGATTTTATTAAATTTTTAATTCAAGAACATGAAAAAATCTTTAAAAAGATTTTTATGAATTAAAAATTTATTTTTGAGCAATTTGGCTCTGATACCATATTACACAGGCAATTGGTAAAATATTCGATGTTATTAACAGGAGCAATGTGCTCAATAAATACTATACAGGATTTACAAAAAGCCGAAAGGATAAGATCGGAGACGATCTTATCTTCAGGAAAAGCAGGAAGTTTCTAAAAGAAACTTCAGATAAGATCTCGGACAACAGAGACGATCTTATCAGGATATTTTACAATATTTTACAATATAGTTGAGCATTAATATTATGCACTATTGCGAAGGTTCCTAATGCTACTAGTTGCTTGGAGAATGCCCTCATTTGAAGATTCTCGAGCTTTCGTTCAAATATTGATGTTGTTTGAGGTTAGGTTTTAAGAAGATAGTGTGTCTAATCAAATTCAAGTGGTTGCTATGGGAAATGGATTTTTCTAGTTATCTTTCCAAACCCTTAAGGATTGCATAAGAATCCTACTACGAGGTCCTTTGTTTGTTGGTAAATTTGATCTTTTTTCAAAAAGATGATCTAATGCTACCAAGAAAAAGTTTAACAAGGTCTTTATTTAGGTTGGGCTCGTAGGGCTTCCATTCGAATATTGGGATGTACAAATCATATGAGGTGTTGCCAATTCACTTGGTCATTTTGTATCCATTGATGATGTCACGAAATCTATGAAACATCTAGTTTTTGTTGGATTTTGTGTTTGTAGATATTGATAAAGTGCTACCAAATGCTATAAAACTGTGTTCTAAACTTGGAGTTTGGAAGTAAAACATCCAATACAAGTCCTTGTAGATTTGCCTTGCCATAAAGTTGAGCACTTCTACCATGTGTGCTAAGATATCAAAAAGATGCACCATATTTAGACAAGTATCATTGCATCCCTCAATCATATGAAGGAGTTTCAAAATGTTGAAGGCGGTTAGAGATTAAAGAGTTATCTACTATGAGGAATGAAGTAAATGAATTGGACACTACAATTGAGGGTCCAATAGAGAATGTGTGAGGGTCTCCCTTTAAGGACAAGGAACCTAGATGTTTTCCCTAATCATTTTGTTGAGCTTGGATCTTCTTCAAAACAAGGAAAGATGGCCCATGCAGGGCAATGTTTGACTCCACTTCAAAGTTCTTTGGTGACATTTGGATTCAAACCTCCATGATTGTTGTTTTGACTATCAAAGCCCCATTTCTTTTTTGGTTCTACTCTCATGTTGTTGCTACCTTTTCTTGATGTTCAAGGTTTCGAGGTCCTTTCAAAATCCTCTTCTAATTCTTAACTCTATTCAAAAACATTTATCTAATAAAAAAACAAATAATATTGACATGGCTATTGCCACAAACATGTATATAGGCAATGTGGTTGACTGCAGATGTGAATTTGAGGACAATTGCTACATAAAGATCCCAAGATTCATTTTGGATAGTCTTAGGGTCCATGGATAGATTCAATGTTTACAGATGTAATGATATAATGTGATATACTGCGAGGATGGCTCACAAGTATGAGATTAGAAATAACTAACATGCCTTGAGGGAGTTGCTAGAATGAAATTTCACTTATCCTTTATTCTTCTATACGATGCATTGTCATTGCTCATACATCTTATTTTTAGCCTTATATCTGGCACCGTAACCTTAGAGGACAGTTCCTTTGATTCTTAGTAGCAATTACACATGATAATTAGAAAACAGGTATTTAAGAAATTCTCATACATGTTACATTGAGCTTAGTTTGTAGTCTTCAACTGTGTATGAATTGTTTTTTGCTCTGTTTTCAGTTTAGTCTGAGGAATTTTAGTGTTTTTAATCAATTTCTCTAAAATGACTATTTTGCCTTATATTTGGAGTATTGTATCAGGTTTTGTAAGGCTCGTTTGCAAGATACTAAGAAAAATACTTTTCTACTTTCTAGGGCTGATTTCCATCATATTCCAACATACGCTAACATAAAGTCATTTTAGCAGGCTGCAGAACAGATGGCCAATAGCCAATTTCTTATAGATCTAAAATCAATAAATTTAACAACTCAAAAACTTGACATTATACACAGAATGAGATATAAAATAGTAAGCATCCAACACTAAAAAAACTAACATGCATTGAGAGAATCCTCAGATGGCTTTCTATGAAGAATCTGAACTCGCCAAACACCAACAAAAATATGTAAGCATTGTATATGTATCTCCCTTAGCACAGCACTGATGGAAAAACAAATTTCTTTAGCTGTCTTCATGATGATAGTCTGCCCTTAGCTGTGGCTTGAGGAAGGAAATATCTACATGTTTCATTGTTTGGTGAGTTTCTGTAATGTAAATCATAGAATTTCCTCTTTGAGCAAGAAGCCCTCAAATAAAACTCACAGGAAAAGGTGGGCATTTATGTACATCTCTCATCACCACAAAAGTTGTGTTAACTTGTGAACCTAGAGCCTGAACATACCGATAGCATTGGAAGAACTTGACACCTTAGGCCCAAGATAACATAATTTATTACATCTGAACCATTTCTTGAGAGGTCCCGTTTCATGTTGTTTTGTAAGCCCAACCATGATTGTCCAAGTAGGCTTGAACAGCCTCTTTAATAGCAAAATTTGGTACCAACTGTGAAGCTTGGAGTGGCTCCCGTGTAATTGGGTCAAATTTCCCAACCTGCAAGATTTTTTCCACAAACAGAGCTTATTGAGAAAGCATCAGAAGTTGCATCACATGTGAATTTAACTTCCTATAGAAATATGATAGAAATATCCTGTAAAATTTTACTTCAGAAATAGTATCACCTTTTGGATGTGTTCCAAAATAACTGCCCTTTCATACGTAACTCCACTTGGAGTGATAACCGGATCGCGAAAGATGTCCAATGTAATTTTGCAACACAGGTACTCAGGTACCTATATTAATAATTAACAAATAACTAATATTAATACTAATAGCTCAGCAAAATTTCTAAAATTATTTTTTCTTTAAGCAAAGACTTTCCCAATATTAGTTGATAGTTCTTTGTTTTCTACCTCGGTAGGAATGTCTGCCTCTGCTGCTTTGTTAAATACATCAGAAAGGATTTCACGGTGTTCCTTATAAACTTTCTCTAAATCCAAATTTGATGAATTTTGACGAGATATGAATTCTCCTTCCAAATTCATTGATTCTAGATCAGCATCATCTGTATTTTTTATGCTCCCATTAGATTGACTGCTATGTATAATGGTACTCTCTTGTTCTTGCTGCAAAGCCCTTTCACAAATCACCCTGCAATTTCAAAGTCCGTTTATATCACAGATAAGTTGTATAAATGCTACAAGCCAGAAGTTATTACATCTATATGCAGAATATCAGTTAAAATCCATGAGTTTGCCTCAGTGTATATAGCCTGTAAGGAGAGATCTCGTTAGCAAAGAACATTGTATTTGTGTGTTTTTCCAATGTCCAAACATAACCAACTAAAAACATGTTATGGGGAATCAAATCAAACTATTTTGACATGTACCTCAATTCTTGCTGCTTTTTCAAACGAATGGATGAAGCAGACTCCCATTCTAAGTATCTTGCTTTTGCAAGTTCCTGCCAGATTTCCTCCACCATATAACTTGATGGGTTTGCACCTCTCCCAAGCTCCAATGCCTATTCAGATTCAAAGACAATAAATACATTTCCATTTATAATCCATAAAAGCAGCTTCACAAGGAGAAGAAACATGAATGAGATTCAACATACAGTAGAATTTAACTAACATCAAAATGGTTCTACATCAGTTTCAAAATCGTAGCTTAAGGAAACATAACTTAGGTTTTTGTACTAAGGGTGGAAATGAAAAGAAGCACCAGCAGCACGGATCATTTCAATCAGAAGGAGCAGAGGCAAGAAATTAGCATGCTATACCAGAATTTACAGAAATTTTGATGATAATAATGAATTATAACATCCTTGCACCAAATGGGTTTGTAGGACCTGTCAAACTATATATTGTTCAAGTGTTCTTTATAATTTGTCTCTGCCTTTACTAGACAGCACATCATTGAAGTTGCTATTGTTGTTATTATCATTGTTTTTGTTCTCCATGTCCATTTGACTCTTCAACATTCACCCAAGGAATGCTATATTTGGACTACGTTCATGTTTCAAACTATTTATTCTTCATCTGCAGTTGCTACGAGTGAACCTGCTCTATATGAGGCAATTCAGATTGAGGATACTACATAGGATAGGATTGTTAGCATTTTAATTTGCACCTTTCGGTGTGATACAAACAGAATAGATGTGCAGTAGGACTACTCTTTGAATTAGAAGGAGAATCTCCTGATGAACAAAAATTAACCTAATGTTAACAGTATGCACTTACTCTTTACAATCAATATAGTGCTTTCTTGGGTTGTCCTTTCATGCTGAAAGGGTGTATTTTTTTATTCACCTCAAGCAAAAGGCTGATACCATAGTTACATTATACTTAAACAGCAATGGCATAAGAAACCTTTAGTCTAAATGGAATTCAATTACATGGTTTAAAATGGGAAAATCACAAAAAAATCGAAAGATGCTAAAATACTCACAAAAGTACAAAACAAATAAACTGCAAATGTTATTTTGTGCCAAATAGAGTGCATAGAAAGAGAAACAATGTCCAAGACACAAATAAAGATTAAATGTCGTTTTGATTTGCTAAAATACTCACAAGAGTACAAAAAAAAAACTGCAAATGTTATTTCGTGCCAAATACAGTGCGTAGAAAGAGAAACAATGTCCAAGACACATAAAGATTAAATGTTGTCAATTACTCTCAAATACAAACCTTCAGAGTAAATATTGTCATAGACTCATTATTCATAACTATAAGTGATATACAAAACAAAATTGGAAAACACACTTAAAGAAGCTTGGTTTGCATGAAAGAATCTCCTCAGCACCCTATTACAGTCCTTGCAAATGAAGATTAGAAAACATTCTTTGAACTTATAAATAAGATATGTTTGAATGAAGACTTAAACACACCATGATACAAAGGCATAAATGATGATAGGCCAGCAATTGCAAAGGATAGGGAGCAAGGTCGTATATTCAAAAAGGGAAAGATAAGATTACAGAAAACCTGTCTCCAAGTGCTCCAAATCATGGTCCATACATCATGCAAGAATCAAAGCAAATAGGTTGTTACTCATAACAAGAAAGACAGGGTTAACAAAAAGCTATCTCTAAGTGCTTCAAAGCATGGTCCATCCCTTTTCAAGATGCCATACAATGGCGTCCATTACAATGCCCTTATCTCCACTATGATCCACAGTTACAGCAATTTTATCCCCCTGCTCACATCATAATGCCATTCATAACAAGGATACCACCCTCTCCTAGAAGATGCATGGAATGAGTTAAACCCATTATCTTTCAATGAGAGTTGATTCATTCTTCTTACTGTTGGAAATGTTATCATTGATGTCAAAGGCGCATAGGAGATTGTTAGAATACTGTCATTGATGTCAAAGGCGCATAAGAGATTGTTAGAATATTGTCAGTGATGTCAAAGGTGTTTGATGTAGAACAAAAGAAAGTCTATGACTGTTTAAATATGTAAGTCGATCTCCCTCCTATTGGCATATATTCAAGACAGATTTATATTTATGATGGCCGACTCTCTTTGCACTATGTGAATGAAATCAAATAAATATCTTAACCTTCTCTATGCTGGCCAACCATATTTGCAATACAAATTCATATTTATTTTGGCCAACCATGCTTCGATGTCTAAGGAAAAGGTATATATAAATATTTGTTAAGTCACCCAAGTTAATTAGATAGTCTAATAAATATATAGTGATCATAAGGCAGCAATGAAAGGTTATTAAAAAGCAGAGACCAAGATTTTGAAAGAAGGCTGAGGTTAATATGTTAAAGAACAGACTAATGTTGAAGAGTTTATGGGCAGCGATGAAAATCAATAAAGGTTAATTGCCCAAATCATAATGGGAATAATTCTAGAAGGCAGCACTTGAATTTTATGAAAGCAACAATTTATTAAGGGCAGCAATAGAGATTAATAAGGCATCGATTAAGTTTCAAAAGGCAGCAATTAGAAATGAGTCTAAAGGCAACAATCTTTTGTTAACAAAAGGATAGGTTGCTTCAAAAGATATCTCTATTCTAAGGGATGTCTCCCTTCAAGTAAAAGCATAAAGATATAGATGCATAGAGAAATTGGAGAGAAGAGAGTAGGGAATGAAGTGAGAGATGTAAGTGGAGTGTAAAGACAAAGATATATCATTAATACACCAGCAGTCTTGTGAGTGGAAAAAGGAGAGATATGTGAAGAATAAATAAGTGTGGAGTGATAAAGAAAAGTCATATATATACCAGAAAAGATATATATTGAAAACATTTAATGAAGGAGAAGTAGAGTGATGGAATGAGTGAAATAGATTGAATACAAAGAGAAATATATATATAGAAGCTCAATGATGAATGGTGGAGTAATGAAGATATAATATACACAAGTAGAAATAAAGAAGAAAAAGATGTATATAAGGAAGATAAAATAAAGAAGAAGAGTGATATCAAACAAGAGATCTAATTGACCATCATCCGTTGAAGGAGCAACATTCTAAAGGTGAAACTTTGATTATGAAAGTTGGTGCTTCTTAAAGGAAAGATTGGTGTCTCTCACTAAGTTGGTGCTTAGCTATGGGGGTTGCTACCTCAAGTAGGTCGGTGCCTACAAACTGTTGGGGATTGGTGTCTCTAGTGGGTCGGTGCCTACAAATTCTAAAAGTGGGGATTGGTGTCTCCAGTGGGTTGGTGCTCACAAATTGTATAAGAGGGGATTGATGTCTCCTATAGGTTGGTGTGTACAAAGATTGTAAGAAGTTTCTATATAAGCATTATTTTTCAATGGTTTCCTCCCACAAGGGTTTCCACGTAAATATTGGTGTTCTTGTGCTCTTAATTGTCAAGATCTTGCATGGTTATTATTGTTGTGGTTAATTAAGTTTAAATTGGTAAAAGTTTATATTATACTGATTCACCCGCCCCGTCCCCAACCCCCCCTCTCAATATAATCGTGTGCTCGTCACTTACATCCACAAAACTGAACTCCACATAGTCTAAATGAATTAAACGCATGGCTTACTTAATTCACGGAAGTATGTGCTCTATTGCTTGGTTTTAGTGTTCAAATGTGGAAGCTACATTCATATGCAGCCTTAAATAAACATCGATTCCATTGGTTCATATATACCCATCTACTACTTCTTGCGAGCTTACTATCCTAGATACATGGGATTAGATGGTAATTCTCCATGTACTACCTATTTAAGGTTATTTAGAGAAGACCTAAGTAAAATGAAATTCAAGATAGTTACATAACAATTATGCCATCAAATTGTATGTCACAAAATCTTCCAACAATATGCAACAAGATCCTACTGTTATACAGTAAGGAACTAATGAGCACAAGCTTATACTAAGAAGGGGGGCTGAATCAATATAAGACTATCTTTTACTTTTTCAAATTAACAACCACAATAACTTCAAGTTCACAACATCAACAAAATAAAGACTCGAGAGGAACACAAAATTTACATGGAAACCCTTTTAGGAGAAAACCACCAAAATATTGCTTATATAAAAATCTCTTACAAACTTTGAAGGCACCAATCTGTTGGTGTTGATAATCCTCCTTCAAAAATCTGCTTTTGAATGATCTTCAATTATTCTCTCTTCTCACAAATCTATTGGTGTATATATGATTTATCAACTTATCTTCCACACACACTCTTCTCCTCAGTCCACAAACTTTATTTATACCTTCACAAAAGGAGGCGACTTCGTGAAGGAATGCATAGCTTCAAAAATGAGATGACTTCATTATTTTATACCTCTTCAATGTAACCTTTCATTGCAGATTTGGGCGCTCCATTAGGGGGGCGGCCCCTATAACAATAAATTTCTTTTTATTTTCTTTTTGGGCACTAGACTTAGGCCAGCCCATATTTTAATTTATTTATTACTTTTGATATCCAAATTGAGCACCATTATGAAGGGGGTCGGCCCAAACAATAATAACAATTTATTGTTAACTTCACAAGGAGGGCACTGATCATGAGGAAGTCAGCCAACAAGGATGAATTTTAGTTATTATTTTATTGCTGCTTTGTAATGTTAGGAACTGCCCTTGTAATTTCATCGTGATGCGTCTTTTATTGCCATCAATTTTCATCATCAATCTCCTATATGCCTTTGACATCAATGACAATAATTCTAACAATCTCCCCCTTCATCATTGATGGCAACCCTACATAAAATAATCTATGAGTGTAGTAAGAATATGATACTCCCCTTGTCTCTACTGCTCCCCCATTCTCCACTTCTCCGCCTTTGACATCAATGGCAAAGAAATCCTCAAAGTTGTAAGATAGTGCAGTTATAAGCTGCCCCTAAAGAATGCATCTCATTAATGACTAGATGAAGAGGATATCACTCCCAACTTCTGTCTAAGATACTCAAAAGTCTCTTTTGGAAGAGGCTTTATAAAGATGTATGCAATCTGTTTCTATGTAGCAATATACTCTAACTTCACCTGCTAATCTGCCACTTGCTCCTTAAGAAATGATATTTGATTGGAATGTGTTTAGTTCAGGAGTGCATCACAAGACTAATCAATATATTGATTGCACTTGTATTATCACAAAAAATGGATATGGGATGATCATATTCTACCTTGATGTCACTCAATGTTTGTTTTATCCAAAGAACCTGAGTGCAACAAGAAGCTGCTGCAATATACTCTATCTACTGTAGATAAGGAAATTAAAGCTTGTTTCTTACTTAACCATGATACAAGACAATTGCCGAAAAAGAATGCAACTCCACGTATACTCTTTCTATCATCCACGCTACCAGCCCAATCCGCATTACTGTATGCTACTAAGATGAAGTCTTCACCTCTTTGATAACACAACCCAAAATCCAAAGTGCCTAGTTGACTAGGATCTCATCCAAATTCAGGCTATCAATGGCCAATCTTTAACCTATTCTATTGTATTGATCACTTGAAGTCCCTCATATATAGATTGTTTTCCATATTAAATGTTTCTAATACTACTAGAATTTTACAAAATACAAGTAACTTCTACTGTCATGTCCCCAATTTGATTTGAAATTCAAATTTTGCAAGGGCGGGAAAAAAGTGTTTTTGAACACTAGTTTTCATTTTTTAATTAAATATAATAATAAAATTTTAAATAAATAATAAATAAAATAAAATAAGAATTCTTTTTGGGTCGGCCAAGTTTGGAGGAGAAAAAAAGGGAATAAAAAATAAATTAAGGGAAAGGGGTCATCCCCTTTTGAGGCCTTAATGTGGCTTTAAAAGATAAAAATAAATATCCCATGTTGGTTGGCCTAGGTGTGAAGGAGAAAATTATTGCATATATACAAGGAGTCTTGAAGTTCAAATCGGTCGTTCAAACAATTATTTCCGGCAGACTTCTTCTCCTTAGGAGCAGATTTGGATTATGCATTGGGACGAAAACCCTATTGCATATTAGGGGAGTTGGATGAAAACCCAGCTCACCTTGTGGAGGATGTGTGACGAAATTCTACTTGCACTTGAATTAGAGATCTTTGGAGGTTTGGAGCTGATTTGAATATTCAGATTTTTGGATCAGATTAGAGTAGCAGGCTTTGGTCGCATTTTGTATTCATTTTGCATTAGGGCATCGCCACTTGGAGCACCACCTTTGGGAAGGGCGATTTGGCTTTTTGGAGGCAATTTCATCATTGTTTAGGGTTTCTAAACTCTAAGCCTAGCAGCAGCCCAAGCGCCATCATTGTAGAGGGTTTGTGAAGCAGCATTCTACATCATTTTGGTATGTACGAACCTACTATGAGGTCTGATTTGTAATTAGTAGAACTCTAGGATGTAATTGGGCATGTTTAAGCCTATTCAGAAGTTCTGATTTGTAGCAGCAGACTGATTAATTCAGAAGTCAGATTTGTCCCTATATTTGTTTGCATTTGGATATCAAATTGTTGGATGAGTTCATGTTTGAAGATATTATTATAAGGGTTTATTATGGCTTTATTATTTGAGCATATTAGATACATATATATGTTTGTTGTTCTTACTTGTTTGAAAGCAGAAAATCATATCAGAATTCTGGGGTTTTAGCAGAAAACAAAAGTTTAGAAAATTAGGGCAGAATTCTAAAACTAAAAATCAGAATTTTAGGGCAGATCCCATTAGGGATATTACAGTGATATCAGAGCAGCAATCCTGCCAGCTTGCGGGTCTGATTTTGAGAATACAAATATACAATGGACACACGAGCGAAAGGGAACCTTGGAGAAAGAAAATAGATTGGCAACCTAAATTTTTACCCAAGGAAGAAGACATAGATCCTATCCAAAAGCTATTGTTAAAAATATAGGAGGATCAAGAAAGTTACCCATTTAAAGCCACCAAAATCTTCGACCAATATCAAGGAATGTCTAAAGAAATCAAATCTCTACTTTCTTTTGATGGTTACTTGAGATGCCTTGAATGTAGAAACCCAAATAAAAGAGAACTTTATGACTACATAAGATGAAAGAGAAAAGAAGAGGAAGATTTAGAAACTACTAAGGAGGAGGTCAAGGAACAAGACCCAAAAAAATCAATTTTGTTGGAGGAAACGAAGTTTGAATCAAAATCAAAATCACCAGAAGTTACCATTGAAGAAAGGATAGAAAAGAAAGAGGAATAACTTGCCTGTGACTTGCAACCTACAAGTGATCATGGGAAGGACAAAAATCAGTCAGTATGCAGCCCTAAAGAAGACATGTTCAAGAGTGCATTTCAGCCCTATGAGGACAAGGACAAAGGAGATTCACCTATTGAAGCTACAAATGAAGAGCACATGAAGATTGAAGAAGATACTACCATGGAGATTGTCAAACCAGCCATGTTAGATCAGCTACATGAAGGTATGGGTTCTTATGATGTTTCATTAATTGAGCCCTCCATTGCTTCATCACCTTTACATCATTTTGGCAAGGAATCAAATTGTGGTTTGGATGTCCTTAGATAAGATTTGATTTAACATTTCAAGATATGGAGGATCACTTGGTGGTTAAGGAGGTTATAGTTGTGCATACTCTTTCTAGACCAGCCAATGAGGAAGATTGTGATGTAGAAGACTCTACTCATTATTTCGATGGAGATCCTTTGATGAAGCATGATGATGATCTAGTTTCCACACATGGATGTAATGAAGAAGAGGCCATGAAGGAAGCTGATTTGGAGGTGCACATTTATGAAGATCAAACAGAAATTTTGCATGGGTCTCATAAGTCACATCACTTGGAAGGACAATTGAAGGTAAATGAAGGTAAGATTGTGGCAGCCCTAGCTCATTTCAATCATGTTCATAAGATGATGGCAGGTTTGTATTGGAAGGCTCTAGGGGATCATGCAGATTTTGAAGGAAGTATATCTCTTGATGATTTGCACGAACTCAAGGAGACTTTGGTGGTAGTGAAGTCAAACTACCTACACTTACTTGCCAACAGAGATCATCTCCTCACACTTGGTGAGATATGCTCAGATGCTTTGAGAAGAAAAGAAGAGGAGGGGGACAAGCTCACCCTTGAGCTTGAGGATGCAATGGATTCCTTGAGGAGCACTCAATGGGCTCTACAACAATCAAAGGAAGGACATAGAGGATCCCATGATGAAGTCATGATGATAAAGGACATCTATACACATGAGGATTTAGCTTGCAGCCATGGGACAGAAGCTATGGCACATGACACACTTGATTTTCCATTGAAGACCTACCTACACTAACAAATGGGCACCCATTCATGGAAGAAAAGGTAAGGACTGAATTTCTGATGTGTAACAACAGTCTCCTAGCTTCACAATATCATGACATGACAGCCAAAGGGGTGGAGGTCCGATTCAGATTGGAGGCAAGTGATTTTCAGTTAGAGCCACCTTTTGGATCTGCACTTGTAGGAGGACATGAAACCAAGGAAGAGGAAATGATTGAGGAACTAGAGGTTGGCATGATAAGGTATGACAGCAGTCTTATTCTTTCATTCATAACAGCCACTTCACATGAAGCAAATGAGGTAGAACAACCTACCAAGATTGGCACTTGTGATTTGGGTGTGGAACATATGGAATGTATTGTGGATTCAAGCCACAAAGGTTATAATTTTGCATACCATACCATGGAAGATGTGAAGAAGACACAAGATATGTGTGAAGGGTGGTTGCAAAGGGCCAGGAGAGCAAAGATGTTGGCTGGCCAAGCAAAACAAACACTTGCAAGAGATCAAGGAACATTGCAACCAGCTGGATCAAGCAAAGAAGCAAAGGGAGTTACACCTTAGATCTCTATTTCTTCCTAGGGAAGAATGCATGGTGGTGGAGCAAGCAAAGGAAAGCAAACAAGAAAAGTATGCAGATTTGAGTGGACAAGTGGAAAGGTATGATTCAGAAATTTTGTTCATATAACTGATTTGCAGCATGAGCTGCCTTTGTGTGAGGGCCCCTTGAAGGCCCAAACCCTAGAGGAGGTTAGAGTAGTTGAGCATACACTTAGTGGATCAGCCACTAGTGCCAAATGTTCATGTGGAGATGGAATCATAAGTGATTTAGTTTGTGGTGATTCAGTGGTCATTCATGGAAGACTTGAGGAGTTTACTTGTGATGAGATACAATCCCATCATATTGATGACTCTTTGGTGAAGCATGAGGCTGCCCTACTTTCGAGACTTATGGCACACATCATGGATGCATTTGCTTTTGATTGGCACACACTTGGGGGAATGAAATCCCAACTGATCTATGATCCAAGGTATGGAGGTATTGTCATGGAGACACTTGGCTATGAGTTACTAATGCTTGTGTTCCAGCTGGACTATGTCATAGGGATTGGAAGAAAGCATGAAAATCTTGGCATTCCTACCCTAGTTCATGAGGATCTTCTCCATACTTTGCTAGGAGATGGCTGTTCTACTTTATGGTGCATGGATTTCCTACAAAGTTCTTGGATGACAGCAGCTATTTGGGAGTTTGGAGGAGAGTTGGATTATCTTCTCCTCCTTGGAGAGTGGCATAGGGATGATACTCTATCACCCTACATCATTGGAGATACTATTTGCTCCCACATAGGTCTGATTTTCAGTCATGGGGTTGATGTTTTGTTCCATATCAGCAACTTAGGAGGAGCTGTTATACATTTCCTTGCACCTATGTTGGGTATTCCTCACGTCCATGGGAGATCTACAGGAGTTGGAGGGTGGTTTTGTGTTGATAGCGCTTTGAGATGCTTCAATCTCCTCATGTCTGATGGATGCAAGCATGTGGTGATTTGGGATCCAGGTGATGGCATCATTGACACACTTTTTCGTTGGGATCTTGATGAGTTGCTTAACAACTCACGAGGCATTGATAATTGTGTCAAAGTGGAGCAACGGAAGCTTGGAGACTTGTGTTTGTGTTCCAGAGTTCACATCTTTCATCACTTGCTAACAGGCATGGTTTTCTTCAGGGCTTCGAATTGTTCTAGTGTTTGGTCCTTGATCAATTTCGCATTCTTGGAGGATGGAGCCTTTGGAGATTTGGAGGGTGCAGGTTTGCTATTGCTTGAGGACAAGCAATCTCGAGAAGGGAGGACCGTCATGTCCCCAATTTGATTTGAAATTTAAATTTTGCATGGGCAGGAAAAAAGTGTTTTTGAACGCTAGTTCTCATATTTTAATTAAATATAATATAAATAAATAAATAAATAATAAATTAAATAAAATAAGAATTCTTTTTGGGTCGGCCAAGTTTGGAGGAGGAAAAAGGGAAATAACAAATAAATTAATTAAGGGAAAGGGGTCATCCCCCTTTTGAGGCCTTAATGTGGCTTTAAAAGATAAAAATAAATATCTCATGTTGGTCGGCCTAGGTGTGAGGAAGAAAGTTATTGCATATATATATATACAAGGAGTCTTGAAGTTCAGATCGATCGTTCAAGCAATTATTTCCGACTTCTTCTCCTTAGGAGCAGATTTGGATTTTGCATTAGGACAAAAACCTTATTGCATATTAGGGGAGTTGGACAAAACCCAGCTCACCATATGGAGGATGCGTGACGGAATCCTACTTGCATTTCAATTAGAGATCTCTAGAGATTTAGAGTTGATTTGCATATTCAGATTTTTGGATTAGATTAGAGCATCAGGCTTTGGGTGGCATTTTGTATTCATTTTGCATTAGGGCATCGCCCTAACTTGGAGCACCACCTTTGAGAAGAGTGATTTGGCTTTTTGGAGGCGATTTCATTATTGTTTAGGGTTTCTAAACCCTAAGCCTAGCAGCAGCCCAAGCACCATCATTGTAGAGGGTTTGTGAAGCATCATTCTACATCATTTTGGTATGTACGAACCTACTATAAGGTCTGATTTGTAATTGGTAGAATTCTGCGATGTAATTGGGCATGTTTGAGCCTATTTAGAAGTTCTAATTTGTAGCAGCAGACCGATTAATTCAGAAGTCAGATTTGTCCCTATATTTGTTTGCATGTGGATGTCATAAATTGTTGGATGAGTTCATGTTTGAAGATATTATTACAAGGGTTTATTATGGCTTTATTATTTGAGCATATTAAATGCATATATATGTTCGCTGTTCTTACTTGTTTGAAAGCAGAAAATCAGATCAGAATTCTAGAGTTTTAGCAGAAAACAAAAGTACAGAAAATTAGGGCAGAATTCTGAAAATAAAAATCAGAATTCTAGGGCAGATCCTATTAGGGATATTACATCTACCTAGAGTAGCATTAGTTACAAGTAGTAGATAGTGAGCACAAATTGAAATACCTAATATACTTTCTCATAGGGTCACAAGTACCACAGACCAAGAAGAGCCTTAATCAATGATGCAGTTAGAAGGATTTCACCCTTGGATAATAATTAAGGCACCTGTTCCTAGATCTCTAAGAGAGATGGAAGTTGCCTCCCTCAATCACTTAGCCTAGGCATGAGATCTCCATCATCTAACCTTGGTATATGGAAAAATAGCAAAAGTTTTAGAATACTGATTGGTAGTTGGTGCAGGTGCATCTTAGCATGAACATGCCTCCATGAGGCAACTTCTAGGTTTTGATTTAAAAATGATGATCTTGTGTTGTCATAAGGTCTAAAAGACCATAATAAGCTTGTTTTACGTCATAGTTAAGCATTTTGGGGTCATTGGGCATTAAATGTAAAAGTTGCAAAAAATTGACAAATTGTTGTCAATGCAAAATTGGAAAAATGCAATCTTAGGGAAGTTGAAGGGTCATTGAAGCTTAAAAGTTAGTTTTGGGCGTTTGGACAGTTGGAATGGGATGTAATGAGTTTATAAAGGCATTTTGTAACCTCACAAACTTCGAGGAAGGTTGGGGAATGATTTAGGAGAGTGGAGATTAATGAAAAGTTCAGATTTTTTGTTATTTTCCAGCATTTTCATGGTTTCAGGCCATTGTACGGCCAGATTTTGTGCTCAAAACCTCTCCTCCTCCATTGATAATTAAAGCCCTGTGAATCTATTTTATTTTGCACCTGGTTTCATTTAATTCCATTAAGATTTGTGAAAGATATTGGCAATTTAGTCCAGGCGAGTAAAACCCTATACTAGGACAAACAGTGAGCACTTGAAATTAAGTTTCTCTCAATTCCACCATGGGAATCACCTGAAAATTGGTGAGATGAAATATCAAAGTGTATTTTAAAAGATCTTAAAGTTGCAGAGTTTTTGGTTAACGTTTTGGGCCGATTTAATGATGCCCTAGTCTGTAAATGGTGGGAAAAAGACTGGTAAACAGTGTACAGGGGGTCTTAATGAGTTTTGACAGTGGGATATGAGTCCTTGTGTAATATTGTTTTGTAATGGTGTATGGGTGTATTTAGAGCCCTTCTCTGTTTGGGTTTGGTAAAAGAAGGAGTCTTGAGTCATATATTGATGACTGCCCTGTCATGGCAGAGTTGACACAGTCCTAAATAGGACAGTATTTGTAAAGTTTGTAGTCTTTCATCTTGAGTGACCATAAAATCATTTGAGAGTTGAAAGGAGACTTTGTTGTTGTATGTCAAAAATTGTATGATCAAAGGAAGCCAAATTAGGTCAGTTAGGACGGTCCATTTGGAAAGTTCTCATGTTTGAGATGTCAAGATTGGGAATTGGGTTTGAGTCTGTTATTCTAATGTTGTTTAAAGAGTTTTGAAGAATCTACAAGAAGTTTATGCCTTTATCTCAGTTTGGTGTCTTGAAATTAAGAGTCTTGTGAATGGAGGATGAGTCCTAGTTGCTAGGACAGCAAGATTTGGTTGTGTTCTTGTCAAGTTGAGTTTTGGTTGTTTGAGTTGTGCTCCTGCATTGCATCAGTAGTTTAAGAGGGTATGCTGGTGTCATCATCTCAATGAACTACACAGCATTCAATCTTCCCACAATCCAATAGTTCTTTCCCTAATTCAAAATGTTAATGTCTTCCCAAAAGTACTTGTAGTTATTCAAGTTTCCACGTGAACTCTTTTTATGTACTTTAAACAAGAAAAAATTGATCAACATTTCATACAATGAACTGTCCCATTCTCCAAAGATTTTTATCAAAGGTGATTTCAATGTTTCTTTTGAAAGGCACCCTAGGTTGATCCTACTTTTCTCAAATTCCTACAATATTTTTAATTAATTTGAGAACTCACGAAAATTTCATGTCAAAATTGAACACAGTTGGCCTTTTCTTGGAGGTCATGCTGGGCAAGAATTCTTTGAATTGCAATGCTATGCGGCATCATCAGAAATTAAGAACATTAAATTTGTATACAAAAAGATAACTACTTGAATTGAAAAAGTATTTATGTATACTTACCTTTTGAAGTTGCTTAACTCCCCCTGCATAATGCTTACGTTGAAGCAATGCAAGTCCTAACATGTAATAAGCCTGAAAAGTATTAAAAAGTATTAAAACAAACCAGAATTAATGATAAATGAAAAGGATCCAAGCATATGTATTACAAATACATGCAACTTCTAACAACCTTATAAAAGGTAAAATGCAAGGAGACTACATAAAAGCCTGCAATGATATCATGCAGCTATTAACTTTTCAAGCATTAACAAGAAAATGAAAAATAGATCAACTACTCTAGGTAAAGCTATGTGCCTATTTCTTGTTGCTATTAATCCATTTAACAAATAATTTGGCAATAAGAGGTGCTTGATTATATATTTCTATTTCTTGAATGTCATTGCAAAACTATTCTTTCGTTGTTTGGAAGTGCATCCCTTAACCCCTAGGCTGCTTTGACATTTTAATGTAAACAGATAGACATGTTTCACTTATAGTATTGTAAATGAACCCAAATACATGAACACATTTTCTTTTCTGCATATGTTTGCTTAGACCTGGTTACATGATTGTGTACATCCATTTAATAGCCCCTTCCAAAAGTTAATGGCAGTAGTTAGAGAAAACAAAAAATATTTCAATTTGTTAAAATTGTTATATACAAAATTAATTATAACGTTCCTTTACTTAATTGACTTAATTCCTTTTGAAGAGGGCACCAAAGCAGTGCTTATATATGTCTACTTTTAGCTACTTCCAAAGCTTTCATAATGTTGATCTAGTAATACCTTTGTAACAATAAAGATGTTTGATGGATGACCCGAAGTTTAATATAATTTTTTATCACAAGCTATGAGTTTAACTCTTGATTTTTATTAAGATGCAATATCATTTGAACTTAGCTTCAATTATAATAATCAATGTTGACACAAACAGCAAGTTAATTGAACAAACAACTAATAGTTTGAAATATTCCCAACAATATATATGCAATTTTTCTGATTTTTGTAACATAAACTGATGCCCTAATTTTCTGATTTTATACTTCTGCTCAAACCCTGAATTGCTGATGCGAATTTCTGAGTTTATCTATGCATTAGCAGCAACATATATTCATCTCAATAACACCCAAATTTATAACAGATTTGTTCGACCATGAATAAGCATGAAAACAACACAATAAAGTACCCAAACATCCACCAACATAAGCCAAATTTCTGATATTCAAATGTCCAAACTGCTGCTACAAATCAGATCTAACTAATGATGCAAATGCATAATGCAATGGGCTCCAAACATGCCCAACAACATATGGAAGTCTTCTGACATGAAGTAACCCCAATTCATGCAATGAAATGTCCTCCTACTCTAACCCTACCTGGACAAAATTGCTCCAGCCACAAAATGCAACTATTTGATGAAGACAACTCTAAAACCCTACCAAAGGGGTGCGCTGGCCTGCTGGTCTGTTGATAGTGATTGCAACCCTAGAAATTTGAAGAATAACCTCCAACTTGCACAATTCGCCCATTCAACTGGATGCCTAAATGCTGATGCAGAAAACTGAATGTGATCCTGGCAAGAATCACCATTAAAGCCCAAGAGAACCTCTGTTATGAAGTCCTTCATTGAAGAAGCTAGGGTTTCGTCCAACTTCTCCTCAATTCCTAAGGGTTTTCATCCTTAAAGAATTCGCCAAAGTGCAGATCAGAATAGCAAAGATATATTTGTTGATGATTGAAATGCCTCCAAATGACCTTGTATTTATATCAAACTTCCCCTTTTCCCTCCAATTTGGCCAACCTAATTTGGGCCCCAAAATTCAAATATAATATTTATTTATTTTTACCCTCAAAAAGGGTTGCCCAACCTCATAGAAAAATTATAAAAATATTTTGCCTTCACCAACAATCATAATAAATATTATTTAACCTCTTCCTTGAGCACCAAAACCAAAAATAATAAAATATTATATTTTCTCTTTATTTTTCTTGCTCGCCTCAAAAAGGGACATTACAATCCTCCCTTCCCAAAATTGCTTATCCTCAAGCAATAACAAACATACCACCACCAGGATCCCATACCGCCACATCACCATATGTATCAAAATCGAGGAGGTAGATGTACCTCAAAGAGCTATCAACACCCACCAACTCTCCAACTTCAAAGGTTTCCACATGAATGTGCAAGATGCCCCTTATAAGTGAATCGGACATATCAACCCCTCCTATGCTGCTGTTATAAATCAAAACAGCAACCTCCCAACTGGAAATTGGATTCAAGTGAATGCAAGTACCATCGTCAATGTCATATGTGTTGTGACCTTTTTCACACATCGCCCCATTGCAAATGGGGACCCCCTAGCTTTTGCTTCGTCTCGAACTTTTGGCTTGATTTTAGTTTGTTTTGTCGTTGTCTCTCTTTTCTACTGTCTATCTTTCTGGGGATGTGCCCGCCTAGATTGAAATTTTGGCACCAAGTCTGAGAATTAGGGTTTTGCACTTTTCTAGTCAATTTGAGGTCAAATGGAGTAAGTAAGTTGAAATCTGAGACTAACGTTGTTGTCAGTATGCTTCCAGCAGGTTCCCAGCTAAGTTTCATCAAATTCCGACAACTTAATATTTCTAGTAAGTGTGTAATTCAGGGTGTTCCTTTAGCATTTTTGATGTTTCGACAATCACACTACATCTAGAACACATCAAGCTACTCGTCTGCAAATTTTGAGCTGAAACGAACAACTGTCTATTTTTAGCAGTTCGGCTTCCAGGGCAGATTTCAAGGTTTATATGCAGAGTTCTTCAATGCATGTCTGGAGATTCTTTCTGGGTTTTCAGAAACCTTCGCAGTGATATAACATGCAAAATGAGATGATGACTTCCAAGATTCCGCCTTCAGAAGCTATTTTCAGGGTTTGCATGTTGAGATTTTCTTTGCATGTCTGAATATTCCTTGTGGGTTTTCCGAGACCTTCGCAACGGTGTAACATGCAAACCGAGATCAGAACTTTTTCAAGAGCCGTCTTCGGAGGCTATTTTTAGGGTTTGCATGTCTGAGTTTTCAGCGCATGTTGAGTTATTCTTTCTGGGTTTTTTGAAACCTAAGCAGTGATGTGACATGCAAGGCAAGATGATCAGTATTCGGTGACTTACTATTTTTAGCAGGTGCAACCCGGCAACTCTCTCCCAGCGCATCAGAAACACAAACAGGGCAAAGTGCAGCTGAAACGAGGTCAAACGGAGGTCGTCTAATATGCATGCAAGTCAAATTAGGGTTTCCAGCTTCGGGACCCAAAAAGAGGGGTAAAAAGTCAGAATTTCTAAAAATCGGTGTATCCCACTGCATTCAGCATCTTTCAAGCTATCCACCATTAAAATTTGAAGGCAAACGGAGCACTTACTATTTATAGTAAGGCGTTCCAGAAACTGGCTAAAAATAGTAAATCAACAGCAGACGCCGGTGTCAACAGGCAAGTCACCCAATGAGGATCACAGCATCCAAATTTCAAGCCAAACGGAGTTGTGGAAGTCATGAAACTGAGCAGTTGCTATAAATGGCAGGTCAGCGCAAGGCGTAAGTATGAACAAGTCAAGCAGCTGATAAAGACCCCATGGCGCGAATTTCAAGGCGAACGAAGCTGCAGAGGATGGAGAATCAAGCACTTACTATTTTTAGCAGGCTGGTACAGAGGAATTAGAGTTTCCTAAATTCAAGGGCAGAACACAACAGTCAAGCAAATGCAGCATCCAGTCACAATCACCACACTTCAGGCATTTAGCACATGAAATTTGAAGACATTCTAAGCAATTGCTATTTTTAGTAAGTTGCTAAAAATAGTAGGCGTAGACAGGCATCAAGCACCAGTGGCACAATCACATCCCGAGTGTAATGTCCCCTTTTTCGTGAGCAATGGAGTTCAGAGGAATTAGCCTATTAACGGCTCTCGTAGGCTAATGAGGCATGATGAGAGAGTCATCTGGCAGTCATTCGGTGATTACTTGGCTCAGTTTTCGGTTGGAGTAAGGTTTTCCATCATATATTATTATTATTTCTATTTATGGAAACCTTATTTTATAATTTGATGTTGAGATGCACTTTATTAATAATATAATATTTTAATATTTTATAAAGTGCAAAAATTAAAATATATTGGAATCTTCTAGAAACAAAAAGATAATATTATTTTATTGAGGCCGACCTCTAGAGGAAAAAGCATAAATAGACCTTGAGGTCTCACTATTGAGGCAGGCAGATTTGATGTTGATGATTGATGATTTCTTCTTGAGTATTTGTGGAGCCAAGTGGTCTGCAGATAATCAAATTGATCTTTGGGAACGAAAACTCCCATTGATTGCATAACTGAGGGAGTGAAATATGTCTTGAAGGGTTGCATTATCGGAGGAAGGTATCTCAGCCTTTCTATCTGTGCTAGATTGGAAAAGAAATACAAGAATACAAGGGTTTGATGCATATCCATTTGCAGATTTTCAGGGATTTTAGTTGAAGATTTTTGATATATTTTGAAGAGGATTTTTTGGTTGATTTTATGATTTTATTTAGCAAGCTACAGTGACGCTGCTACAGTGACGTCGCTACAGTGTCGCGCTACAGTGACGAGCTACAGTATTAGGGTTTCTTTATTGGTTTGTGCTGGGCTTTTAGGTTACAATTTTCAGACTTTGGATTGAAGGTTGTTTGGACTGATTTCTGGGTACATATATTCTGATCAGCAATTGCTAAGGCCTGAGATAATATCAGATTTATATCTGCATAACTGGAGAATCCTATTTTTGTCTTAGAGGCTGAAGATAGCAACGAAGTCTTCACTGTTTGGAGGGAGTTTTTCATCTGTGCATACTCAGATCCGTTATCAGTCTATTTCCAGATTTTAATAGCAGCCTATTGAGTTCATCGATTGAGGGCTAAATGTGCATTGACTTATGTTCTTCATTGGAGCATACATTTGTGGAGGCCTTGTGTTGATTTTTGTGGTGTTTGGAAAGTGCATTTGAAGGCATTTCGGTGGTCCTGTTACCAGATTACAGTCACAGTTGCTGCAGACCAGAATCCTACGAATTTGTTCATAACACTTCAAGGGAACAGCGATTTCACAGGGGAACATAGGCGCTACCTTCCTAAGAGCATGGCGATGAAGGTTGGTATTTAGAAGCGGAGTTTCATGATATCATTAATTTATTTCATCAGCTTAATCCAGAACAGGGGCGGCATCATCAAGTATTATTTTGGGCTCATTTCCAAAGGAAGACTATAAGATCCAAATCTTGGAGACAATCATTATCAGGTTCTTTGTCATTCATTATAGCCCATTGCATTAGTCATTTTTAGATGCATAAGTTGCAGCTGTAGCTGATCATTGTACTCAGACTTGTCATTTCAAGACTTGGCTTTGTTGTTGCATCATACACATTTGCCAAAGAGTCTTGGATAATTCATGCTACATTGTATATGGATTGCAAACTGAATAAGAGAGCTGCAAGTTAAAGTCCTATAGTTGCTGTAATGATCAATTAGAATAGTGCACTAGAATGTATGCCAAGTGTTTGTTAAAATGTGCTTGGCTATAGGAATGCATTTATTCATTAGGAACTCATGTAAAGGAAAGTGCTTTTCTTTCTCAGCTCATTGTTAGATCATTTAGCATACATTATGAAGCTATCAGTCATATACCCCTTGTATGCCAATTGTTTGACATAATGTCAAGTGGCTGAAGATGAATAATTTACATTAGAATTCATTAAGTGCATTGTGATTAGGAGGTTGTAAATGCATCTAGATGATAGTTTAGACATCATAGTGTTGAATTGTGATCATTGGAAGCCTTCATTTAGTATTTATCAAGCACACATCAGACTGAAACCACAGACCAGCAAGTTGAAGGTTTTCATTTGAAGTGTTTGACGAAATTCATTGAGCCTTTAATCAGCAATTTGTGATTAGTTTGAGCAAGGCTCATTACACCGAGGTTCGAGATAAAGCAAAAATCAGGCTTTTTGGAGCCAAAAATCAACTTAAAATGCAAAATTTGGGAAACTTTCTAAAAATAGAAAATTAGGGCAAGCCAGGGCTAGCATGAACAAATCATTCCAAGTCAGACGAAACTATAAAGGGTTCACTAAGCCTGAGAAATTTGAAGTCCAACATCAAATTTCACCCTAGAAGCTACCTGAAGATGATAAAATCCTTCTAAGTCTGAAGAAATTCCTGCTCTTGCCCCAAAATGCACCTCAGCTGGAAAAGTGAAGATGCAGTTGAAGCTGGCACTTTCAAAAGATGATTTTAAAGTGCATCTCTTAAATACACCCTTGAGGAAGTTGAAAATTTGTCTAAGGCATTGAAATATGATGTACAAGTGCTATACGCCCTGGCCTACAGATGTTGAAAATCATGAAGAAAGCAAAGTTGTGTTGGAGGAAAATTGATGAACCCTTGGAAGTTAAAACATGAAAATCGGGTAAGTAAGGTAAGTTTATATTGTAAAGTGTTTTGATGTCCTCTTTGTTTGTTTTGCAGGCTAAACGTCGGGGCCATGGCACGATGACTTGGAGTAATGAAGCAAATAGTCCAAGATGATAAATCGCGAAGGGAGAAAAGTTGCAAGAAATGGCTAAGTGTTGGAGTTTCTCCTCGAAGACCCAGTATGCACCCAATGCAGTCGAGCGGGCGGCAAGAAAAAAATGAAGGCCCAAAGGTTAGAAATGATCCTCAAGAATTTCAAAGTCGAAGAACAACATCAAGGAGGAAAATCGTCGTCAAGCAGGAGAAAGAAGTTGCTGCCTTGAAGTTTCAGATTGAGAACGTGCCTGCCATACCGGTCCAAGAAATTGAAGCAATGTGACCAAACTTATCTAGTTTGCAGTCAAGAAGAAGAACAAGAACAGTGTGAACGCGTTTACAAACAGGAATCTTCTAGTGGATGGTGGACATTAATTGCTCATTTATTACCCCACTCCTCTTTGTGGCGGTTTTTAGGGTGAATCTTGTTTAGGGCCGAGGTGGCACAATCTGGGCCATCTAGCCGATTGTAATCTGAGTCGTCCATTGGACTTGGCCAGCTATATAAAGGGGCATCCCCCCTCATTTGTACTCAATTAGAATAGACATTAAGTTAGACGGTAGACATAGAGTAGAGGGACAACTTAGAAGTAGCTTAGTATAGATTGATAGTGTAGTTGAAGAAGAAGGAAAGTTTTCCTTTGAAAACTTTTGCAAGAGATTGTTGTGTAAAACTTTCATAATAAAATATCTTTTCATTGATGGTGAAATTCGTCTTTGTTATGGATAGCTAGCGAGGTTTCTTCATCCCTTCTACTTCAAGAAGTGTAGAGTAGCGTAATTTCATTTTTATGCAAGTAGATGTTAGTTGTGGAATGTGGTGTTCGATCTAAGCAAGCTTCGCTTATCCATACCACTAGTGGGCTCACTGAAGGTGTGTTCGCCTTGTGTGGTCAACTGGAAACGTTGTGGGTCTAACTTCAATCACAGTTTGAATGATGGTATGCGTCGTTGTGATGGTATCTTCATGTCAAGTGGTGGTTTGAACATCTTTAATCATCTCCCCTGAAGATTGCACCGACTCCGTGGAAGCTGTCTGAGGCGAGGCAAAGCGAAGTTTGGTTGAAGTTTGCTGAAGTTGAGCTCCATATCCTGCGCCTTAGAGTAGATTAGAGCCTTCTTAACCCTGCAGCCTCTTTAAATTCAGTACTTTCTGGTTAGAATAGGAAACTCGGGCTTCATCTGTCGAATTGTGAAAACCCCTTCCTCTGCTGTCGAACAATTCCGTAAGTCCCGTTGAAATACCAGCAAATCACATTGAGCCAACTGAGACTATTCGCATTGAAGGAACCTTGGAGTTGAACGCACGAACTCTCTCGCAATCTTAGCGTGCTGGATACTTTGATCAAGAGAGAATAGGGTAGCCGTTGGCGAATTTATTCTGCGTTGGTGCGGTCACGAAAAACACATCAACAATATGATGAGAGTATCATCCATACACAACTCCCCAATGGTGAAGTGATGATCCCAACCTCCCCAAAACATCCAAACAACTAATGTCCTCCAAGTAGCCTGTAGGATATCCATGTGCAATAAGGTAGAGCAGCCATCTGCTAGCAAAGTATGGAGTAGATCCTCATGAACTAGGGCAAGAATACCCAGATCTTCATGCTTTCTTCCAATCCCCAGCTGGAACACAAGCATTAGTAACTCAAAACCAAACATTATAGCAATACCTCCATACCTTATGTCATAGTGCAGCTCCACCTCCCAAGTATGCCCAACAAAGGCAAGTGCCTCTATGGCATGTATAACATTTTTTTGTAATAGGGCAGCCTCCAATGCAACCAAGGAATCAATATGATGATAGGATTGCACTCTATTATTGACCATCTCTACATCTTCAAGTAGGACCAATGTATCGCCACAAACTGAATCACTTATGACTCCCTCTTCATGTGAGCATTTGACATTAGTGGCAGATCCACTACATGTATGCTCAACTACTCTAACCTCCTCTAGGGTTTGGGCCTTCAAGGGGCCTTCAGACAAAGGAAACTCGTGATGCAAATCAAGTACACGAACAAAATTTTCTGACTCATACATTTCCACTTGTCCACCCAAACCTGCATACTCTTCTTGCTTTCTTTCTTCAAGAGACCTTCCCTTTGCTTGCTCCATTGCTATGCCTTCCTCTCTTGGAAGAAATAGACATCTAAGGTGTGACTCCCTTTGCCTCTTTGCTTGATCTAGCTGGTTGCAACGTTCCTTGACCTCTTGCAAGTATTGTTTTGCTTGGGCAACCAACATATTTGCTCTCCTAGCTCTTTGCAACCAACCATCACACAAGACTTGAGTTCTCTTGACATCTTCCATGGTATGATACACAAAATCAGACTTGTTGTGGCTTGAATTTTCAACATCTTCCTCATGCCTAACACCCATCTCATGAGTGCCAACAAGGGGAGACACTTTCACCTCATTTTCCCCATGTGAAGTAGCTGCTATCTCATGAAGATGAGAGGAAATAGGACTGTTGTTATCAAACAGAAAATCTGCATTTTCATCATACCTCTTTGTAGTGTCTTCAAGGAGTTCGAGCAAATCTTCATCCTTTGTTGAATGCCTATCATCAAGTGCAGGTATGATCGCACCCCCAAATTTGCTTTCCTTCATGGCTTCTTCTTCAACACATCCATGGGTAAATACTAAGTCATCATCATGCTCCATCAAAGGGTCTCTATCAAAGTAGTGAGTAGAATCTTCTACATGTTTTTCCTCAAGGGTTAATCTAGAAAGTGTATGTACAGCTATAACCTCCTTAACCTCCAAGTGATCTTGCAATGTTAAATCAATCTTATCCAATTCACTTTGTTCACTACATACTTCGTGTAGCTGTTCTAACATGGCTGGTTTGACAACCTTCATGGTGGTATCTTTGTCAATCTTCATGTGCTCTTCATTTGTAGCTTCAATAGGTCAATCCCTTTGTCCTTGTCTCCATAGGGTTGAAGTGAACTTTTAAACATTTCTTCTTTAATCACTTGGACAATTTCAACATACTTTTCTTCAATAGTTGTTCTAGAACCTTGTTCACCTATAGGCTGATCAATGACTGCTGATTTAGAACCCTTGTCAAATTCCTCAAAGAGATTTATGGATATTTCCTTTGTATATGTGGGAGAGTTACTATAGTGCCTAAATTGTCTTGATAGAGAGTCTTTATGCTGCTGCAAGACACAAGCAAATCTTTGTTGTGTCAGCATAAACTCTTTCATGATATCCTCAAGACTTGGCTGCTCACACTTTTTTTATTTCCCTTTTTGCTTGCTATAGTCCATCTTGTTAGTTTTTTAAGATCAGATTTGCAATAAACAGAAATGATACAATGAACACAATAACACAGCAAGATACCTTGGGAAAACCCTCCAACTTGAGGGAGAGCAACAATATATCTCTTATATATTGAATAGTAGAAAGCAATTCGCTTTTACAGTGAGGCCAAATACAAGGCCAAATCAATCAGCACCACACTGGATGCAATCTCAAAGAATAATATTGAACTTCTTCAATGAATCGATCTGCTGAATGTAATACTCGACTTCTTGCTAAGATGCGAACTTGAACAAAGATGAATGAATATGAAACGATGAAGAGTGAGCGCCTATAATATACAATATATTGTGCCTCTTCATGAAATGTTGGCTTGCTCATTAAACAATGTGTCTCTTCACTATAGTCAGTCTCCTTTGAAATGAGTAATATAAATATTACTTACAAACAAATGAAATCGCCTCCAATAAATAAATAGGCACTGGCTATATTTAATTTATTGCTTTGTTAAAATTGCCACCGGAAGTATGAGGCCCACGGCTACACATCAACACTCCCTCTTAGCTAGGGAGGAATACTTCTAATATCCGATGTCATGGAGTCTCTCAACATGACACCCACAATGGCTACACCCATTTGTGGAAAAGAGCTCATCACGGAGTCACTCAATGTGATATCATCCACCATGGCTACTCCCATGTATGGAAAGGAACAAGTGTACAAGTGCCCATGAGTCACTCAACGTGATGTCATCATGGAGTCTCTCAACATGATGTCCACCATGGCTACTCCCAGAGGGTGGATAAACACAAGTACAAGGAAATCATCACGGAGTCTCTCAACGTGATGTTGTCATGGAGTCTCTTAGCATGACATCCACCATGGCTACTCCCAGAGGGTGGAAAGAACCACATCTCCGTCTCAAAGATGGACAAGGACTTTCACCTCAAATCTCTCTGTTTCAGAGAAAAAATGCATTAACAAGGGCTTACACCTCAAATTTCTCCATCTTAGAGAAAAATGCATTAACAAGGGCTTACACCTCAAATTTCTCCGTCTCAAAGAAAAATGCATTAACAAGGGCTTACACCTCAAATTTCTCCGTCTCAAAGAAAAATGCATTAACAAGAGCTTACACCTCAAATTTCTCCATCTCAGAAAAAAATGCATTAACACAAATCTTCATGATGATGTAACTCCCTCTGAAGCTCCAAGTACTTGCATCAACCTTTTGACCTCCTTGTCCAAGATTGCCTGCAATGCTTGCCTTAGAGAAATGGTTTCCAGCGCACACCTTTGGTACTGTAGAGAGTTCAGGACTATCCTCCTCGACCTCATCCCAGATCACTCTATCCTGAATAGGTTTGCGGAGCTACCAATATCAAATCCAAATGACTGTCTTGTGCAATTCTATTCTCAACTGCTGAAGAGGTCTTTCAAGGATTTAGCACCTAGCCTTGCAACACTGCAACCTTCACTTGTTCTCAGTGAGTCATAGAACTCACTCTTGATCCCTGCCTCAATGATTGCAAATAAGTCTTTTGGAAGTGAACTCCCCTCCATTGACTAATCTCAAAACCTTAATCCTATTCCAAGACATGCTCACAACACGAGCCTTGAATCCTCGAAATTTGACTCCCTCTGAATGTCATTTCCTCCTCCTCGAAGTAACTGAACACAATGACAATCAGTAGTGGTTCTTTTAGTATCTTCATATTTCTCAATCTTCTTGTTGATGCAAACTCTCCATCCAAGACAAACCTGGCCTTGTGCCCTTCAGAGATGTCTATAGTTATGTGTCACCAACTCAACTTTATGGCAGCAAGTTGTGTCTCTAGTTTTCAGCCTACATTGCTTCCTCACAGGATGCCTCAAGCTCTTCCTCCCTTGAATTCCTTAAGTAATCTCAGATAATTAATTCATCATTCATTTGCTTCTCGATCCAACCTGGATTTTAAAGGATTAATAATAGTTTATATATAAAAAAAAATCAAACTACAAGTGAAGTATGTAGCAAATATCATTAGAAAGATAAAATTAAAGAAATAATAGGACTTATCTTTGTTGATTCTAATATATCTTTCTTTCATCTTTACTGCTCTCAGAAGTGCTAATCTCGGCACAACAAAAGACAATCTGCTCAACACAAATTTCTTAGATACATTATGCAGCCAGCATATAGAACTTAATTATGGCATAGCTAGGAACTTAGTTGAAAATTTGTTGAAAAATCATTCAATCCATAGCAATGAAAACTAAAATTGAATAACAAATTCTGCTAGCTTGGTGGGTACTCATCAAAAACTCAGAAGATGAGATTCAGGAAAGTAACTCACCCAGAACTTTAAGCTTGCTAGTACTCATGAGTGTGCAAGCAACACAGGTTTTCAAAACTATCCTTCTAACAGCATTATCTGACTATTGTCTACCATGTGGAGCATTTTTGCTTTAATACACATTCTCTGTCAAGAATAGAAGAAAGTGTCAAGTCCCCGAATCTTAAAGGGGTCCAAAACTCTACTGGGCGGGAATAGTATTTTTTTAACACTAAGGTGAATTTTAAAATAATAATAAAATAAATTTAAATTATTGCATAATAACATTTAAATTTTAAATTAGCCGGGACCTATTGGCCGACCTATCTGGGAAGGCGATCCTAACCTGTTCTTTATATGAGCTTAAGTTTTGTGGAGAGGGTCGATGAAGATTTGGACAGAACGTCATGGCAAATTGACAGAGACGGAAACCTCTGTTAATCGACAACCAGGGTGGGACGGAAACCTCACCCCTGCATATCACAATTGTGGAAGATATCGTTTACTGAAAGGGATTGAGCCCTCTGCCAGTGATTCCAGCATCACAGTCGGGTTTGCATACACAAAGGGAGAAGTTTGGCGACTAGGCGATTTGGCATCCAGCAGAGCCTTTGGCTCTTGCCTACTGCCCATCACAGGAGCTCACCTCCGATCAGCGATTCTAAGATTTTATTGCTAGCTTCCAGTCGACAGTTTGCCTAATGCATAGGGAGACTATTGATATTTGCTCAAGTTGGCACAGTTGATCACCACAACTATTCACCAGCAGGCCATTCATTGAGAACGAATCTCTCCAGGATTTCCGAGGCACTAATGGAGTTGTTACCAGAGTGTCGCCCTACAGATTGGTCGCAAGTTCATCACAGGATTACTACCAGCGGGTGCTTATCAGTACTATCATCTGTGCGATTTCTTACATAGCGGCGATTCACATGTACCTGGATCGAATATCTTCAGATCTGATGCAATTGTTCTGCTACAAATGCTAAGCGTAAATGCCAGTTCTGTATGGATTCATTCACTGTCACAAACGCTTCCCAGTGGGCATCAATTGCAGTGCCTTGTTGTGTGTATCTCAGATCTATAGCTTTACCAGTAATTCATAAATGCAGTGTGTGGTGATCATTTTCTGCAATCCATTATCTGGCTCAGTTTCATGCAACTGTATTTTTCAGAAATTTGATTGTTTAAGTTTGTTTGAGGAGTTTATCTTGTTCTTTCTGGGTAAGCACATTACAGAAAGTTACAGACTTCCAAAGATAAGACTGCAATATAACTTTAAAGTATAAATTATGGCAGAGAAGCAAATCAACAAAGAATACACTATATAACCACAAAATTAGCTGTCAGAATGCTATCCAATCGGAATCATCTATAGTCAGGTCTCTGACAAGAAAATCCAATCAGAACTGAGCTGTTAAGCAGATTTCAGAAGAGGAATCAAGAGAAAAATCTCTCAAAAGCCACTTCCCAATAGCAACAAGATATATCTAAACATTATTCGGGAATGTCCTATAACGCCTATCTTTCCCTGGATATTGGAGGATTGTATGCAACAGAGATTTTGAATTAATGAGGAAAACCTATGTTGTGATCACAATGAATAGAATTGTCCCACGGAATGCCTCTAATGGGCTGTCACGACACTTTCCGCTTGTAATCATCTATAGTCAGGTCTTTGACAGGAAAACCCAATCAAAACTCAGCTGTTGATCAGATTTGTAGAAGAGAAATCAGAAGAAAGATCTCTCAAACATCAGTGCCCAATAGCAACATGGAATATCTAAACATTGTTCAGGAAATGTTCTATAAAAAAACCTAGCTATCTTTCCTTAGATGTCGGAAGGTTGCATGTGACATAAAATTTGAATAAGTGAGGACAATCCATGTTGTACTCACAATGAAAAGGACAGATCCATGGAATGCCTCTAATCATTACCTTTATTTTGGATATCTAACAAGTGGACTAAGCATTTCTGTATTTTTGTTCTTTAACAGTATTTGCATTTACTGCTGTTCTGAGACCTGTACATGGGTTGCTGTTTGTTGGTACCTAAAGTTCCTAATCATACCTTTTTATTGCATCCAGTATGCTTCGGCATAACCGGTGCCAACAGTTGTATGATATGTAGTTTAGTTTTATCTAATGAGCCACTTATCTTTAATATGAGCACCCCTGTTTGAGTGAAGAAAGGTGTTTTGGATTGTAAAATATTGTTTTGAAGTGACAAATGCAATGGGAATTATGAATAGGAAAGACAGTTCATTCGTATTCCCCCGTTCAGACATTGTGATGTTTTTTTACAACCACTAAAACAAGATGCTTACTATGTTGGATTAGTTGTCATTGATGTCAAAGTCATTGTCTGAGTTTGTCATTGATGTTTTGAATAAGAAATAATGGCCTCACAAGGCTAGAAAGCAAACCAAGTAAGAGAGATTTCTGTGAAAACACAAAAAGAAAAAGAGTTTGCACATGTACAAAAGGCAAAAGAAAACATTCTGGAAACAAAGGAAAAATGAGTAAGACTTTGATGGGACTACTTCTTACCATTCAGAGACTGCATCCAATATCAAATATGTTAGAAAGTATTTACCACGAGAGCTTTTTCATAGAGAACAATGCGGCTGCTGTGAAGAAGAATGATAAGTGTCAAGATGCAACAGAGGACTCTTGTAATATCGTGTTTAGAAATAGTTCACAAGGCTAGAAAGCAAACCAAGTAAGAGAGATTTCTGTGAAAAAACCAAAAGAAAAAGAGTTTGCACATGTACAAAAGGCAAAAGAAAACATTCTGGAAACAAAGGAAAAATAAGTAAGACTTTGATGGGACTACTTCTTACCATTCAGAGACTGCATCCAATATCAAATATGTTAGAAAGTATTTACCACGAGAGCTTTTTCATAGAGAACAATGCGGCTGCTGTGAAGAAGAATGATAAGTGTCAAGATGCAACAGAGGACTCTTGTAATATCGTGTTTAGAAATAGTTCAGAAAATCAAGAAGTTGAGGATAATTCACAAAGACTACTTACCATTAGGTGAAGATACTTTCAAGAAAGCAATCATACCAAGATTGATCTGATGTTAGGATCTAGGACTGTTGCACATGAATAATAACTTTAACCATGATTAAACTAAAGATCTTGAAACCATAATTAAAATGCTTAAATAACATAACCAAATTAAAGTGAAGTAATTGACAGAAGAGGGAAGAGAGAGAGAAGACAAAACACAAGTTGATAATGGAGTTCGCCAAGATGGCTACATCTTGAGTCCCTCTCCAACAAAGCGACCGATCCTTGATTATGCTCCAGAAACAATTACAAGGCTTCAACTGATAACAAGTCTCCTCACAACTCTCGGACAATAATGAATTACAAAAGTCCTGTTACACAAGTACAACAAACTTGACTGCAAGCTCCAAATGCACAAAGACGACAATTCACTATCAAAGTCCTAACTTCAATTCCCTCATCTCCTAGGAATTCTCTCTCACCATTCTTCACAAAGCATAAACTAAATTCTGAATGAATACACAAAAGCATCACCTCCCTTTTTATATAGAAAATTTGCCCCTTATGGCTAAAACCATAAAATTTGTAATTTTCCCCCTTAAAACTAATTTCCCTTATTTTATAAATAAAACAACCCCTAAAAAAAAAAATTGTCTTTTAATCCACTACACCTTTGCAAATTCGGACTATTTTGTTTTAGTGGTTTTTGTCTTATCCACTTGGTTTGTTTTGTCTTTTACTTAACAATTCGGCCCTAATATAATATTCAAATAAAACACTGCCCACTAATATGCATAAGCCGCTAAGCGGCGTAACGGTGAATAACCTTTTCGGTTGGCAGGGGGTTGAAGGTTTGACCCCCACCAACCACTCTTTTTACCCGGATTCAAAAGATGGAGTTAATAGAACAAAGTGGCGCCCATTATGGTTAAACGCCAACTGACGAGCGCAACGGTGGAGGCATCGGCTAGCATGAAAGAGGTTAGGGGGTCAAACCCCCCTAACCATTTTTTGTTAAACGGTTTTACGAATGCAACCGCGGACGGAGGAGGGTGCCACATGGCACACCAAGGAGGTGCCACATGTCACAACGTGATTCGCCAACAACACAGTCACCCGACACATCCCCTGTTGACTCAAATGCCACCTCATTGTATGAATGCCACGTGTCGCTCTTCAATTGGTCCACGCTGTTGTATGGTGCCACATCAGCTACCACGTCAGCATACAATCTGTTGAGTCAGTATGCTGACGTCAGCACTCATACGGCCTGGTCAACCTTAGTACCCAAAACTTTGACTCACGATATCTCCTACATACGAACTCGGATTTCGACGAAACGAGTGGCGTTAGGCTCGTATCAACGAGCTCTTCAATTTGACGCTAGTTCTGACCGATTTTGAGTTGATCATATTTTTCGCCTCCCTGACGAGCCTTAGGTACCTGTTTGACCGAACTTTGATTGGCCATAACTTGGGCATACGAGCTCCTTTTTCACCCGTTCAAGTTGCGTTGGATTCAGATTTCTAAGCTCTTCACAATGACGTTGAATTTTGGAGCATTGAAGACACTTCAATTTTCAGTGACAAGTATCCCCCTAGATTAGTCCTCCCCACTGGAGAACTTTTGGACCTCCAAAATTTGCATTTATTCAAAAATTAAGTGAGGGCATGGCCTCCCCACTTGTCCTGTATCCTTTGTCCATCTGCACATCTGGCTCATCACCACAATCAAGACTGCAATAATGTTGTTAAACATATGCATCATTCCATCACTTCCATAAGCACCTACATCAACTGTTACAGCCATTAACCAATAACCACTGACTAATATCAAGTTGAATAACAATGCAGATACAAAAGCAAATGAAGCAACAACATGTCTATCTTTCACAATAGGAACATTTTTACCCAAGGGACCATCAATGCTTTCATTTACCGCTTCCTCATGTCGTACTATGGGTGTATCCTACAACATCTAATTAGCCTTGATTACCTCAAGTTCATGTCTAGAACCACCTAACTTGACAGACATAAGAGATAAGTCTTTACTTGCATTAATCACCCTTTTCAATTGCCCTGTGTTTGCAAAAGATCTACCAGTCCTGATCCTGTGAGAACGTACAATATACCTGATGCCATCTTTAAACAAACGATAATGATTAACTTCCCTGTAGAAAATAGCCTTTCGATCATACAAATACAGGCTTCCCAACACTATCCCACAGACATCTAGTGGAACCACATCAAACTGCACCTCATCAACATACTTGTGATTGTGAATCTTAAAGTACATTGCCTTGTTACTTGCAATTCATTGTTTTCACAAACCCAACCTAGTGGATAAGGTCTTTGATGCAGTGTAGTTTTCAATCCCAAATTCCTTACAACATCTTTTGAGATTAGGTTAATTTGAGATCCACTATCTATGAAAGTATCAATTTTAGTGTGCTTAGTAACCACCGTTATGTGAAATAACTCATCTCTTTTCTTATCTTTAGGAACATCATAGAATTGAGAAGAAGAAGCACAACTAGCAACAGAAACATTGGTAGTAAAATTCTTACCTTTCAATCCCATTGTTGTTATCTTAGTTTCATCTTCAGACTTTGAACCAAGATCCATAACAACATTTGCGGTCTCCTTTCCTTTTTGTTTATGAGCCCATTTCGGCTTCAATTATGGATGTAACTTCCAACAGTGATCTGCATCATGACCTTCCCTGTCACAATGAGAGCATGTGAGCTTATCATCCTTCCTCTTAATGGTAGTTGTCTTCTTCCCCTTTCCTATATCTTCAGATTTACTTCAGGCTTCTTGTCAGGCTTATCAATAAAAGTACTCTTACCTCTTGACTCCAAGTGTGTGGCCTGAACACATACTTCATCCAAATTACTAGGATGCAAGACCAAAATAGAATGTCGTAGATAAGAGTGAAGACCACCTATGAACTTAAGCAATGTATCCTGGGTGTACAATGGAACATTCAATGCAATAGCCCTCTTCCTGAATTCATGGGTGTACTCTTGGACAGTTTGACCTTTCCCTTACCTAAACATTTGCCAGTCCATTATTAACTGTTGCATATGGCCTAGGGGATAAAATTGCTTCTTAAGAGCATTAACAAATTATGCCCAGGTTAAACTGACTCTACCATGTTGTGAAATTTTCACTCGAGTTCTACTCTCCCACCAGGTGAGAGCTGTACCTCCCAACCAAAGAGTAGCTAACTGGATCCTAGAAGCATCATCAAAGAGATTTTGGACTCTACAATAGACTTCTACTTGTTGAACCTAGTCATCTAATTTCTCAACATTTAATTCCCCACAATACTTAGGTAGATCAAATTTTACATCCAATTTAATTCTAGGCTTATGTGCACCCTTGAAAGGATTAGAAGAAGTAGAATCAGTATAAGGAGAAGACGGAGAAGATGGAGGAGTTTTTGAGTTTTTAGAGGCTCATCATCACCTCCTAGTCTTTTCCCTTTGTCCTTCTGATCATCACGCTTCTCTTGCTTCGAAGAATCTCCTTTTCCACGCTTCTTCCATTCCCACTTCTCCTACGTTTCTTGAAAAAGAACTTCTACCATTGCCTTCATTTCAAGAAAAGCTTTTCAAAAATTCTTCTCATCAAGTTTTGGACTCTGTCCAACTTCTGATCCTTCCATCTTTGGAAAAGTTCTTCATTTACCGATCTCAAGATTGTATTCTGCAAGCATGCCTTCACCTCGCTAGCTCCTGGATCGCATTATCATTCACCTCTGCAAACACTAGTCACAACAAAGCTCTAATACCACTTGATTTGATGTTAGAATCTAGGACTGTTGCACGTGAATAATAACTTTAACCATGATTAAACTGAAGATCTTGAAACCATAATTAAAATGTTTAAATAACATAACCAAATTAAAGTGAAGTAATTGATAGAAGAGAGAAGAGAGAGAGAAGACAAAACACAAGTTGATAACAGAGTTCGCCAAGATGGCTACGTCTCTGAGTCCCTCTCCAATAGAGCAACCGATCCTTGATTATGCTCCAGAAACAATTACGAAGCTTCAACTGATACAAGTCTCCTCACAGCTCTCAGACGATAATGAATTACAAAAGTCCTCTTACACAAGTACTACAAGCTCCAAATGCACAAAGATGACAATTCACTATCAAAGTCCTAACTTCAAATCCCTCATCTCCTAGGAATTCTCTCTCACCATTCTTCACAAAGCATAAACTAAATTCTGAATGAATACACAAAAGCATCACCTCCCTTTTTATACAGAAAATTTGTAATTTTCCCCCTTAAAACCAATTTCCCTTATTTTATAAATAAAACAACCCCTAAAAAAAAAAAAATTGTCTTTTAATCCCTTACACCTTTGCAAATTTGGACTATTTTGTTTTAGTGGTTTTTGTCTTATCCACTTGGTTTGTTTTGTCTTTTACTTAACAATTCGGGCCTAATATAGTATTCAAATAAAACACCGCCCACTAATATGCATAAACTGCTAAGCGGCGTAACGGTGAATAACCTTTTTGGTTGGTGGGGGGTTGAAGGTTTGACCCCGCCAACCACTCTTTTTACCCGGATTCAAAAGATGGAGGTAATAAAACAAAGCGGCGCCCATTATGGTTAAACGCCAACCAACAGGTGCAACGGTGAAGGTGTCAACTAGCATGAAAGAGGTTAGGGGGTCGAACCCCCCTAACCATTTTTTGTTAAACGGTTCAACGGATGCAACCGCGAACGGAGAAGGGTGCCACGTGGCACACCGAGGAGGTGCCACATGTCGCAACGTGATTTGCCAACAACACATAGTCACCCAACACATCACCTATTGACTCAACTGCCACCTCGTCATAGGGATGCTATATGTCACTCTTCAATTGGTCCACGTTGTACAGTGCCACATCAGCTGCCACGTCAGCATACGGTCTGCTGAGTCAACATGCTAACATTAGCACTCGTACGGCCTAGTCAACCTTAGTACCCAAAACTTTGACTCGCAATATCTCCTGCATACAAACTCGGATTTCGATGAAACAAGCGACATTAGGCTCATATCGACGAGCTCTTCGATTTGACACTGGTTCTGACCAATTCCGAGTCAATCATTTTTTTCGCCTCCCTAACAAGCCTCAGGTACCTATTTGACCAAACTTTGATTGGCCATAACTTGGGCATACGAGCTCCTTTTTCACCCGTTCAAGTTACGTTGGATTCAAATTTCTAAGCTCTTCAAGATGACGTTGAATTTTGGAGCATTGAAGACACTTCAATTTTTAGTGACAAGTATCCCCTTGGATCAAAGATGCAGATAGAAAGCTTGATACTTATGAGGAAAGAAATTACCAGATAGAAAGCTTGATACGCTGAAGGAATAGTTAACTACTTTGTTTGATAGTTGACTATGCCTTGAGCATATTATTGAGTGTTAATCACCCAAAGTAAAGGAGTTGAAGTCAATGAAGAAGAAATAAAGCAGTGGGAGTCTAAAGAATTCAGAAAGACAACAATCAAGAAGTCCTATATAATAAATAGCTACTAATGATATAAGGGAAGCAATGATATTTAAAAGGAAACAACGATTAACAAGTTCTTAAAGGAGTATTTCATGAAGCCAATGGGCTTTTTGATTATTTTGCTAACATGGGTGTCTCCTCTTACCCTAGAAGATGGGACCTAGACGACCCCCTTCCCATTGAGCTTCAAAACATTATTAAGCATGATATTCATACTATGCACAGTGGAAGCTATGTTATGGCCTAGAGGTGGTAACTTGCTGATTAATAATGCTCTCGTTAAAATGATAAGACACCCTCAACTTGGCTCATCTCCCAAAAGTGATTGTGGATTTTATGGTAAGATTCAGCAACTAAAAATATTAATAACTAATGGTCCTTCTATTGTCAGACTCTCACAGATTTTGGGTGTGTATTCGAGCCTTTTTCTTTGTTTCTAGAGATTTATTTTGGCTCTTAGTCTTTGTTGGGTTCTTCTATGCACTGAATTGCTTTGTTTGTAGCCATGGGAAGGGATAGATGCAGAGTAGAACCAGTTTCATGCGAAGAGACAAAAAACAATGAAAAGATATGGAAAATCTTAGTTGAGGGTGGTGTAACCCCATACATTGAGAAGTTGCACGGGTTTGATCCTTAGATATCTCAAGTTTTTGTTGATGGGTGGAAGAATAGAGTCCTCAGAGTTTATGGCATGGAGTTCAATATAACTGAGGGACTTATTGCAAGTATTATAGGTTTAGCTACTAAAGGAAGGAAGATTTACAGAGATAGGACGGCGTCGAAGTCTACAATGAAGATTTTCTTCAAGGCAAATGAAAGGGGGAAACTGATTAAATTGGCTTGTGGGGGATATGACAAAAAATCCATTAAACCTATTTGGGCAGACTTGGTGGTAGCTCTAATGAGGTACTTTACCCTCGATGGTAGATTTTCTGCTGTTTATAGTTTTCATTTCATACTTTTGAACCACTTTTGACACAAAAAGTTGGTTTATTTTCCTTATTATTTGCTACTTCTCTAGAAATGGGATAAATGAGTTTAAAAAGCATCCTGATAACCCTATTCTTCATGAGGATTTAATTATGCTGATTATGGAATATGCAAAGTCATTTTATGTCCCTGAAGCGCCCAAAAAACTGGCTAAACCCCGTACTGTTAAGGATGTTCCATTGGGGTATGACACAGGAAGAGATTCTGAGGAAAAGGAATGGGCTAAGGTGGGGTCTGAATCGATGGAAGTCCACTTGGACCCCCTTGAGGATTTCAACCCAAAGCCCAAGAAACGACCCAAGAAGGACCCCAGCCTGCTTGATCTAAGGGCTCCCAAACTGACCATGATGATGATGAGGCACCTTCCCCTGCTGCTAAGAGTAAGGGTAAGAAATTAGCTAAAGCCCAGGTTGTTGAGACCATAGTTGGAAAACTCGCCAATTGCAAGTACTCGGCAAGCCCGAAAAACTCGGCTCGGAAAAAACTCGGCAAAAACTCGGCAAAAAACTCGGGAAATTAAAATATTGCTTAAACTTCACTAAAAACGCATTTTTTTTGCAAAATTCAAAGATAAGATGCATCCAATGAGTCAATAAATGAGTACATATAAGAAACAAGCAGTATTTGATTGATATGAAAGAAAATTGGATACAAAATGGCATCCTCATGTGGAATGCTGAGTGCTCAATGCGTTGATATGATAATAGTCTGAAACAAAATGAAAATAGCAAATTGTTTTTGTAAAACTGAAAGTAAATACTACATAAACATTAATATATTTCAGTTTTTACAAATTCACATGAATCACATCTTCCTCTTCCCATGTCTAGATCTCAGTAAGGGACCGGAAGAGGGTCTAATCGTAGGAGTCTGCTCCTGCTGTGCCTGTGGCTCCTCAACCTCCATCCTGGATGTAGATCCTCCTGCAGCTGCTGGTGGTGGCACTGGCAATGACTCCTCCTCAGGGTCATCCTCAAGGTCGTCCAATGAGAATGCAAATCCACCCTCCTCCATTGCCTGTCGCTCTAAATCATAAATCTCATCCTCAGTAAACAATGGAGGCTGCTCCCCTCGCCCTGTCCAATCACTGTATGGATCTATCTCATCCAAATCAATTGGATCATCATATGATATTTCTTCTACCTTTCTTCTGCGCAATCGAAGATTATATTGCACATAAACAAGGTCATTGAGGCGTTTTTGAGCGAGTTTGTTCCTCTTTTTTGTGTGGATAGCCTCAAACAAACTCCAATTGCGCTCACAATTGGAAGAACTACAAGGCTGGCTCAAGACACGGAGGGCAAATTTTTGAAGATTTGGGGTTTTTCCACCCCAATGTGTCCACCAAACATCTACAAAAAAAACAAAAAAAGAGTTAGAAAATTGTAACTTGTAACTTGTAACTTGTAATTATCAATTTTTCATTTTTGTAACTTGTAAATTTCAAATTTTATACCTGGTGGCAGCCTAGATACTGCTCTCTTTGCCAGGTCTGAAGAGAAGAGTGCACCCCTTTTCTCTCTATAACTCTGCAATTCATTAACAATGCAATCTGCCTCATCAGGTGTGGATGTCATCCGCTGCATGCAAGTAGTGAGGCCCTCCATAACCTCTCCAGTAGGATCTGAATAGGTGCCTGAGTGGATGAAACGGGGGTTCAAGAAGTACCCTGCTGCATGGATAGGTTGGTGGAGTTGATTGTTCCACCTCCTATCGATAATCTCCCAAATGGGATCAAATTTGAGGCTGTCCCCCTTATAATAACTTTTAATAGCCTCCTTGGCCCTATCCATGGCCTCATAAAGATACGCCATTGGGGTTTGATCCCCATCCACCAAGCGAAGCACTCTAACCAAGGGCTCTGACACCTACAATATAAATTTAAAAATGCAAAAAAGGATTAGAGTTACAATTTAGTAATTTACAAATTTACAATGAAAGACATTAACTTCAAGAAAAATGTTTAATTTGAATTTAGATTCAAACTCAAAGTTTTGAAGTTACCTTCACAATCTCTGTTGCTCTTTGTGCAAAGAGGGGCTCGAAGACAATGTTTTGAACTCTTTCTCCTTCTGGCTTCTTCGAATAAGGTGAGTCTACCCATGCTTGACTCACAAACATTTGTTTCAAAGCCGTCAAAGCACCAAGAATGCTTTGCAACGTTAAGAAAACCGTTGCAAACCTTGTCACACCAGGTCTCACCAATTCTCTCCCTTTGGTGTGCTCCCTCATCAAGCTGAGAACCCAAGGGTGATTGTAGATATATTTAGTGATCCTCCTTCCATCCTCTACAATCGGTGTGACCCAATCTAATTTGCCTATGTCCTCCAAAAGAAGGTCAAGGACATGGGCAGCACATGGTGTCCAAAAAATTGTGTAGTGTTTATCTTGGAGGATTCTTCCTGCTGCCACATATGCTGCTGCATTGTCAGTTATGATTTGCACCACATTTTCAAGCCCAACCTCCATGCACACTTGCTCCAACATTCTAGCCAAATTTTCTGCATTTTTTACTATGCTGGAGGCATCCACGGATTTCAAGAACACCACCTCATTTTTGCAAGAAACCAAAAAATTAATGATGGTACGGTTTTTTCCATCCGTCCACCCATCAGAAAGTATAGTGCAGCCATATTTTTTCCATTCTTCTTTTTGTTCTTCTATTGCTGCCCTTGCCCTTTCAGTTGCATTAGAAAGCAACCTACAAGTACAAAGTGAAATTAAGTACACAGTTTTAATTTGTAAACAAAAAAATAGCTTAAATTAATCATAAAATAAACTTAAAAAACATAAATTAAACTTAAAGAATATAAACTAACCTCCCACTCAAGTCTTTGCGCGAAGGTGCCTTGTAGCCTTTCCCTGCAACTGTCAATGCGGTCACCAAATTTTGCCAGTAAGGTGAGCTTGCCACATTGAAAGGGATGTTGTTGAAGTACCAAAAATCGGCACAAGCAATATCTGCATGCTCATGCACCTCCTTATTCCACCCAGTTGCCTCTAAAGAAGGTTGTGCACCAGGTGTGTTTCTAGGCACAAAAAAATCACCAATGTGTGAACTCGTGGTTGTGCCTGTAGGTGTTGATCTTGACCCTGGTAGTCTACTAGAGGTACTCAAATGGATGGAGGTGGTGGCGGGTTGCAACGGTTGCCTTCGCACACGTGGACCACGAAGAGATCCCACTATGTCGGCTGCTATATCATCATCATCTGACAGTGACTCAAGGTTGACTGCAACACCTTGAGAAGAAGCTATGGCAGCTTGCATTGCTGCTTTTGCCTTTGCTCTTTGCACCTTTTTTTCTTCTGCAGCAGAAAGTATTGCATTCATTTGTCTTTTTATTTCGTCATTGGTGTTTAGGCACTCCTTAGCATCACGTCTAGGGATGCCTGCAAGGTGGTATTTGAGGCGATTGATGCCTCCACTGTATACAGTTTTACACCTAATGCAATACACTGTTCCAGGTTCTGGTCCTTCATATGCATATTTCCAAGCAGGATCTCTAGCTCCTGCTGGACGAGTGCCTACATATTCCCCACTCGTATGCATGGATGGGGCTGAGGTAGGGGTAGAAGCGGATTCAGAAGCCATTATCAATTAACCTACAAGTACACACACAAAAGTGAAAGCACAACTTGTTAGTTTTTTGATAGAAAATTTTAAAACAAGCTAAATTAGATTAAATCAACATAGATTACTTTAAATTAGTAATCTAAGATTCTAAACATATAGATTAAATCAATATAGATTACTAATCTAAGATTCTAATCATTTTCATCAAAAAAATTGGATTAAAAAAAGAAATTAATAAACTAGGGTTACAAAAAAATGTAAAAAATAGAAAATTACTTTAAATTAGAAACAAATTAAGCTAATATATGATTTTAAACATGTTTTCAACAAACAAGAAGAATCAAATTAAAAAAAACAAACTAGGGTTTGAAAAAAAATTCAAAAAAATGAAAAATCAGCAAAATATGAGAAAAAATCAGAAAAAAAATGTCACAAATTCTTGTTTTGATGAATCTAAATCTTCTTTTCAACAATATAAATGTATTTAAATCTATTTTACAATTCATTCATGATGTTTTTTAAACATACAATCAACAAAAATGAAGAAAAAATAAATAAAAAAGAAAGAACAAGCAAAAACAGAAAACCTACCTGGAAATCCAATTTGCCTTTGAAATCCGATGAAATCCTCCTTCAAATCTCGTCTCCTCAACGTAAAATCACTAAAAAATGGTGCAAAATGCTCTAAACTCAGTTTTTGCTCTGCCAAGAGTGAAAGAAACTCAAAAAAACGAAATGCAATGACCTTTTGGCCACCGGCGGACTTCATAGTCTGATCGCGCGAGTTTTTTTTAAAAACTCGCCGACTTTTTGTGAAAAACTCGCCAAAAAGTCGGCGAGTTTTTAAAAAAAATGGCAAGTTTTTTCTGCGAGTTCTTCTCGCTATTACTCGTTTGCAAAAAAAACTCGCGAGTTTTAGGTGAGTTTTCCAACTATGGTTGAGACTACTACAGAGTCCTCAAAAAAGAAGGGTAGCCAGAATGAAAATAAGGAGGGCAATGTGGCCAAAAGGGGGCTGGTTTTGATCTTTCTCTAGAACATAAGAGGAAGAAGACTAAACTTGGAATTGATTGTGCCAAGGGTGTTGGAGGTAAGGGTTTTGTGGCTAAGAAGAACTTGAAAAGTGGTAATGAGAAGGAGTTGGGGATTCATGCTGTTGCTGAAAGGAATTTCGATAAGGTGGTGGAGGCAGGAGAGGAAAATGTTTTGTTAGGTCTAGAAACGAGGACGTGGAATTGCCTAAATCTCCTTCAGTAGCTGAGAAGGAGACCTCAAGACCAAAAATCAAAATTCATGGAAATGATGGTAAAGGGAAGGCTAAAGTGGCGTTGCAAGGTGATACTCAACAGGAGACTCAGATTGAGGAGTCTGATAGTTTGTCTGTTGTCACTAACATTTTTAACTATAACAGTGAAGAAATCAGCAACATTCTCAGTATGGCTAAAGAAGGTACAGTTAATTTTTTCAAGCTTTTTAAATGGTTTTTCAATGAGGTCAACCAAATCAAAATTAAGTTGCGCCCACTGATGAATATTAATGCTAGGAACATTAATAATAGTAAGCAGGAGGCTATTGTTTATGATCAGATTAACAGAATGCTTGGTATTCTTAATGGTGTTGCTGATGATGTGATGGTTATGAAAAAAGACCTATGAATCCAGAATTTCTACTCTTGAGGAGAAGACTAGGAAAATTCTTGACAATCTGGATAAATTGGTTAAAGTCAGCCAAACTTCTCTTCACAATAATGTGCAGGGTCTCAACCTTCTGAATGAAAAAGCGTGTAAATGGACTAGGGAAATGATAGTTAAGGGGAAAGAGGGTAATGGTGATGAGGTTGATGGGCTGAAGGGAATTCAATGTTCGGTTGTTGATGCTAGTCCGAGTATCCGCACTCAAAGTAAGACCAAGAAAAACAAGGAGATCCCTTCTCATGAACTGGCTGAGGTTGTTGATAAGCATGAGCATATCATAACAAAAGATTTGGAAGTGGCTAAGATCCTGAAGACCTTACAATAGGCCTCTGTTTTTTGTTGTTGTTGTCACTCATTTTTTGTTGTTGACTTGTTGATGGTTGGCTGCTTGGTTTGTCTTGTTCATCTTAAAAGTGTAACGTGCTCAACACAGATATGTATTCAATTACAGCAATCAATAATACAAACGGCTTTGAGCCCTTAGAAACAAGAGGATATCATCCAACTAGTAAAGACTAGTCACAGCGATTATAATGATAGCATTCTGATGTGAAGCGAATTTCATTCACAGTGAGTACTAAGACAGTGAAGGAGTCTGATGAATATCCAACTTTAGATGGTGACAAAACAGTAATCTCAGATTTACCCGACGCAGAACTGAATTACATAGACTTCCCAAAGAACACCAACAACAGATTACTCCGAGAACGGAATAGATAATAGATGTTACAATTCACAGCAATTATAGTAACAACAACAATGCCTTAATATAATAGCAGGAGAAATTCATGCACAGAATGACGGACCCGTAGATTGAACATAAATAGATGGAAGAACACAAAATGATACAAATAAACAATAAGCTCACAATTGAATATACGAAACCAGATCTGCAATTAATCATTGAAAGAGCAAAGACTGAGCATTCAACAAAATATAGTCACCAAGCTAACAGATCCATGGCTATCGTGGTGATCATTCCAGGTCTACTGGCAGTAACCAATTGGAGATGTCAACGCTCTCTGTATGTAGACGAGAACGAATAGATGGCTAGAACAATGAGCAGGAGTTGACGGACCCGTAGATTGAACATAAATAGATGGAAGATGATCACAATTGAATATGATCTGCAATTAATCATTGTACTGAGCATTCAAAATGACTGGCATAACAAGCATTCACAGACCCATGGCTATCGTGGTGATAGTTCCAGGTCTGCCGCCAACCTGTCAACGCCGGACTGAATGATCTCTGAACCAATGATGATCTTGTGATGAAAATGTAAGCCTTGTGCAATAGTGGGTGCATGGACTTCCAGGCACCTCTCAGAGGGTGCGAATGGAATAAGCTTCGAGTCACCTGAGTGAATGGCCAATAGATTCAGTATCAACAGGGAAAAGACCAAAGCTTCATTCTTGTAGGTAAGCTAATTTAAGAAAACTCTATGTTACCGGGTTCTTCTATTTTACCCCGGGTTCTGGTCCTAGTTCGCTCCTGGTTCGGTTCGCCTGTGGGTTCGACCAAGGTCCTTCATTTTTGGGTCTGGTTCGCCCAGGCAAAACCCAAGAGAACCCGGGCAGAACCCAAACAGAACCCAAGCGAACCAAGACAAAACCCACATGCCTTGGCATCCAAAAAGTGTTTTTTTGAGAATTTTTTTAATGTTTTATGGAGTTTGACTTTGACCCATGCCCAAGGGAACCCTAAAAGTGACCTCTGAATCACTCTAAACACCTTAACTACCTCATCCTTATTCATTTGTTTTGCAAACAAGCATTTTCATTCCAAGAGGCTGAGCTTTCATTTTTGCTTGTTGGATTGAAAGCGGACTGTGACACAACTTTGTTTTTTCAAAAATTGTTCTGCACAGGTAAACCAGATTTTGTATTGTGGAGCTATATTAAGCTACCACTCTCAAGACTGATGTAACAATGATACAAAATAATGTTTGAGACTGCAAGAAGACATCAAAATGGCTAGTGTACTAAACAAATTCTTTTGATTTCTGAAGAATGTTGATAACTCTACTTAGTTGGCTTCTTTTTTCAAAATCATACAAATTGAACCCTGGTATCAATAGACTCTGTATATCAAGCTACCACAATTCAAGTTTCAATAATGAATGTTTATCATGCATGTTTTAAATGACATTCAAGTTTATGGTGGTTTTGTTGTTTATATGGTGTTATGTGATATTCTAATCCTAATTCATGCTTCTAGGCTGCACATATATATATATATTTTATTTTTACATTTTTTTGTACTAACGAACCAAACCCCCTCCCCCCCACCAAAAACAATTTTAGCCGAACCGAACCCCCGAACCCGAACCGGTAACTTAGAGAAAACTGTTATGAATCTAGCGTTCTTATTTATTTGTGTTCAATCAGACTATTAAGCTGTTATATAGCAGAATGTTGAAGATTCAAATCAATTTAGTATGATGAGCACACAATTACACTGAGAGGAGGGGGGGTGAGAGGTCCTTTGAGATGATGCTATATCCCATTTTTCACAGAATATGGCACTCCTTTGCTTTTAAAATTTTTATTTTTATTTTGTTTGACCTCCATACTTTATCCCATTCTTCTTGAAATACTTATTTTGTTCATTCTTTGACATGAATTTACTACCATTTTTTTTCTCAGTGATGAATGAATTTTCAGAAGAAGTTTATTCAACTTCTGTCTCTGTACTTGTATTTGTCCTTTCCATGACACAATTGTCACCTGCAGAGATAACAAATGCTAAGAAAATTTTCAGTAAGCAAATCTGGAGCATCTGCATAGCAGCAGCTGCAGGCCTCAAAAATCATCAGTTGGCAACATTTGCTGCTCTATATCTCAGTCTGGGTTGGATCTTCAAAAGTTTTCCAAATAGTGGTTTTGGAGCCATGAGACATAATATTTGTGTAGATCTCAGAATACTCCATTGCTGGTCATTCCTCTTCCCATCATTAGAGGAGCAGTTGCAAGGACCCAATGGGAATGAGCTTGCTCAACTTACTTGGGTTTTTCCAAAATCCTGGTCTCCAAATTCTTGGAAGACAAAACGGCAGTTTTTGTCTCAATGCTATGCAGAGCTGCAAGGAAGTTGAGGCCTATGCCTGATTAAGCCCTCAGAGACTTACAATGCCAATTATTATTATAATCCAGTGGAGATGTGAAACTTCTGGTGCCCCCTAATAAATCAACTCCATCAGGCAGCACCAATATTTTAGAATTGAGTCCAATGAAAAACCGTGGACTATTAAAAAATGCTTTGGGTTTGCTCAGAGCAGGCTGATGATGAACATTGAAAACTATCCGTGTTATCAGAAGACATCAGATAGAATTTGCTCCACCTTTTCTGAATGGGCCTTGAACAATTGCTCAGCATTCTACAACCTAGTTCAAATAGATAAATATCAAATTGGAATGCCCTACTTCCCAAAAAATGGTTCCATCTCATGTTCGTTCAACTCAACCATTTCTTTTGCAGGTGTACCGGTTCTTACAAAATCATACTCTTCAAAACTTTCAGAAATTCTCATACATTATTCCTTCGGTAAATTTGTGAAGAATAAACCACAGTCCACATGTAGCGTTGTACTAGCCTTGTGAATATCATCTTAGACTTCATCAGCAGTTGTGCAACCCAGTGCAATCTGCAACACTGTGTTTGACCTCAGAGAGAACCTGCTGCTGCTCTTCAATTGCTCTCTAAGCTCTTGAATTTTTCAATTCTCCATTTCATGCTACAGAAAATTTTCACTAACAATAAATAAATCAACAGTAACATTTATTTACTGCATTTTTTCCAATACTTCTATACTATTTGAAACGCTCATTCAATTTTCATTCCTCTTATACCTCCCTTTTCCCTCAAGTTTTTTTATTGGAAAAATGAAGCAAATAAATTGTACTACAAATTTATTTGCTGTGAATGGATTTGCCCTAACATTTTGATACTAATGTCAGGCCAGGGAATGGACTGCGGAAATGAAATAGAAATGGAAAAGTGAAACCAATTTCTCATTCACTTGAAAGTGTGATACAAAAAACATATTTATCAACATGAAATGACTATTCTGCTTTTAATGTATCTAGGTAATAATAATACAAAATGTTATTATTACATTTGTTGTTACACCTTAGATTATGTGCAATAGTGTTATATCTCCTTAGTTGTCCCAGAGGATAAAATTAATATTGCTTTTGTAACAAAGTCTACATGTACACATCTCTTTATTACATCTATTTCATAAAAACTTCTCCAAATCAAAGTTTGAGTGATCTATATAGAAAATACCCATTGATATGTGCCTAAAATAGAAATGATTCTTAAAGCACTGCAAGTGTAAACTGTTCAAGCTGAAGAAAATCCACACAAAATCTAACCAGAAACGGAGGTTAGTTAGAACAGCCCTTCGGATGAGGCATTGTTCAATATAACATGGAGGGATTTTTTTGGGATGCTAAATTTGCAAGGTAGTTGTGGTTCAGTCTTTTGAGAATAATACTAGTTACTTCCAAGAGTATTTTGCTGTCATATTCATTGGAGGGAAGTCTATTTCGTGACATTTTGGCTTTATGGACAATCTAAATGGATTTTGATATCTGTTATCCAACTTACTGCGCTTTTATTGTTCTAGAAGGTACGATGTAATTACCTTTTAAGTTTGACCACTCCAGAAGAAATTGTAGTAACCTATGTTTTCATATATGTTATTCCTGGCGTGGAAGGATTAGGGAGGCATTCCAAGCTTGGTCAGGAGGTGGAAATCCATGGTATACAAAATTGAACGATATATATAAGCTAAAGTGAAAAAGTGCCCCTGTTACAAAACGCAAGTCTGCATTAAAAAATATTGGCATATTAATGCTTCAGATCACACTTTGTTACCCATCATCACAGTTGAGCGATAGATGGAGATTACAGTTTCGAGCTCTCACACAAATAACTCCATTACAATCACACGTGATAGGTCTCCTTATTTCAGTCGCGAGATTGGAAAGACCTAATTAAATTAAGTTTTCTTGTGGTTTTGAGTGATTACGCACTCGAGTTAGTGCTAAGCTTTTACAATTTAAAAATTAATGGATTTTAATTGCGAGCAGCAGATAGGAACAGTGGATCCCTTGGAGTTGCAGTTTTTCAATGCCCTGTTGTCGATATAAGTAAATGTTATAGGGTTTTCGGAAAACAGTATCGGTGGATGCGAAAGATTCATATTTCTCGAGGGTAGACAATGTTATATCTTTAAATTAATAATATACGCAATGGCAACATTTTTACTGACCTTAACAGTACTAGTGTCGAGCTCTAGAGCTTTTCTGCAATCAGCTTCCACTTTCTCCCAATCACTGTAATTGAAAACAAAAATAAAAGGCCGCTGTGCTATTAAAAGCAACAATATAAAGAAAAAGAAAGATCTATTAAAAAATGGATGCGATACTCACTCGCGTTTCATGTGACAGAGCGCTCTATTTGTCCAATATGCGGTTACATTTGGGCACAGAGTTATCGCCTACCGAACAAAAGATGCACAGATTAGCTTGTTTTAACCATTCAATTTTGCATTATTAAAGAGGAAATAAATTACCTGTGTATAAGCCTCAATGGCTGCGCCTAGGCGCTCCTTCTTGAAATAAGAATTGCCTTCTTGCTTCAATAATTCCGCCTGTTTCGCAACGTTTACATTCATTCCGGGAGCCATTACAATTATTATTTATTATTTATGTTATTATTGATTTCCTCACAGAGATGATTTTGGAATGCGTTCCAATCAAAACACCCCTGCCTATGCATTGGCTGCCATGGAAACCAGATCAATGTCAAAACTACTTATATATACGCCTCCTCTGGAAACTTGTATTACTGTATATGCCTATTAATTAGGTAAACTTTAACATCCGAAGTAGCTATTCAAAGTTCTGTTGCCGTGTGCAGAAATAACCAACGACTTCGTCCACTTTGGCTAGTTTTGCCCGGAGGAAACAAAATTATTATTTCTTGGTCTGATTTCTTTTTGAAAACAGTAGGATTGTGGGAGATTTGAATTTTGGTAGATGGCATAATTAAAGAATATATCATCACTTTTAATATTTGAGTTACAATTCTTCAGTAATAAATTTTTTAATTAGGTATAAATATATTAAGTTTCTTCTTAGATTTTAATTGTGAATGGATCCCAAAAAAAATGTGTACTTTCAAATTAAATGTAAAGCAATGTACATGTTTGTAGAGCAGGAAAAATGCACACCCTAGCATTTTTCTACTAGATTTGTTTTAAATTGATGTCTTGGATGCATGATTCTAGTATGTGACTTTCTATTTTGGTGGGTTCACTAATCCAAGAACCATCCTAAAACTCAAGCATGCTACATTTATTATGTTCAAAGCCTTTTTAATCTAATTCTCAATAGTCCACTCGCCATTGATAAGATTGTAGGAGTGATTTTATCCTCGGACACGATTGCAAGAGTGATTCCCTCTTTAGACAAGATCATTAGAGTGATTATGTCCTTGACTTTTAAAATTTAAAATATGCATTCCAAGGTTGACAATCTTGGGATCTAACTTGTACCCATAACATGGGTGCTAAATAATTATAATTTATGCATCTAGGGCTATGTATTTAAAGGCATCATCTACAATGTCCCCTTTTTCAAGTTCTCTTGCTTTGTAGTTGGTGTTGATTTTTTGGGTTTGTGTCAGCATGTTCAGAAGGGTAAATTGATGTTACCAATGAGCTCAAGAGGTTTAGAAAAGTCATATGATGTTTTAAAATGTTATTTTTGACTTCCAGTTTGGGCTCCAAGGTTCTTGGAGAGCTCAACGATGGTTTTTCTCAACATCCAATGGTGTGTTGATGTTTTGTTGTCCCTTGGGACGGTGGTGATGACCTTTGTCGCATTTTTAGCCATCTGGGTCGTTTTCCACATTTCTTGGTGAACACTTCTATTTTTAGTAAGTGCTCATTTTGGCACTTGGTGTCTTCCCTTGTCATCAATAGCTTCTTGGTGCAATCAGTTTCTATTTTGGATGCCTCGTCGATGTTTTTCATAAGTTGCTTGGGAATATTTTAATATTTACACTAAAGTCATAAAGTAATGTTTAAATATTACTTTAGTGTTAAATATTATTAAGTTTTAAAAAGTCGCCATAGTGGCATGGTATGATGGTTAAGTTGTTGAAGTGTTGTTCTTGCCATCAAGGTTCAAACCCCACTGGGGTGTTATTGTTGAATGTTTAAATTGGGGATGAGGTTCCCTATTTGTGACCTCTCGAGTTCATAACTCCGAGTCAAAAGTGTTTACCCCTTTTACTAAAAAAAAAAATTCTAAAAAGTCATTTCCCTAAGTTGGACACCTAGGGGAATGTGTGGGGACTTAAAATGTTTTTAATAATTAAAAAGGGGCCTTTAAGAGAAAAATAAAATATTCTAAATTTTAAATGGGCCCTTTTCCCTCCAAACTCTATATATTGGGGTTTTCAGCTCTCATTTGGGCATTCGAGTTTGCACACATAACAAGATATTGTTGGAGTGAACTGGAAGTTCTTCCAAGGATTGATCGAGGATGAAAACCCTCATCAAATCACTAGTTTCAGTGGTGAAAGATCCTCCCTAGCTGGTTGGAGTGATTTCATACAAGAATCACCTTGGGTTTCAAAGTTTTCACAATTTGAGGTTTTAGGAAAATGAAGATATTTAAGGTTTTTTTCTTGCAAATTTTGGTGTTTATTTTTGGTGAATATTTCAGAGTTTGTTTGCCTTTGGAGGTGTTATTAGAGGCTTTATATCTAGGAAAAATTTCCAAATTTTCAATGATACCCTAGATGGGCCACACCATCACATCCTACTGAAAGGTTTATTAAAGAGGAGTCAACTTTCAAAATGATCACACCTGCAGACATCCTTATGCCTAGAGAACCTTGTTTGAGGGGTTTGTGAGGTGATTTGGAGGCTTGCATGAATTCCAAGAATAGTCGACCTACTTTACCAAGCCATATTGTTATGCCTGTAACTAGGTGTGACCCCTTTCCAACTCTAGTGCTACTTTTGGGACTGAGTTTTTGTGTCTAATTATGGTGCCTAATCTTCTTATGACAGGTTATTCATATTTTTGGGTGTACTTTGGAGTGTGGACACCTTGAGGGAGGATTTATTGTTCACAATACATGTTGTACTTATCATATCAGACTTGACATTCACTCAAGAATACCTAATAGACCAAACCGATTCTCAGAGCAAACAATTATAAGGTGTTTGGAGGTGATATTTTAGGTGCTACTTCAGTCTTGGGTCATTGGAGGTGGGATTCCTTGCATTTGAAGACCCATTGGGAGAAACTTATCGGTTGTCAAGTACCTGGAACAAAGTGTTCCCTATCCTCCTCCAAACCTACAACTTGTATCTCAACTCATGTTGGGTTAATCTGTGTTCTTCGTGGAAGCCTTGATGAACTTGGTGGTTCTTTGGGGTGGTCATCTCATTGTTTCAGACTTGTTGTCTTACTCAAAACATGTAAATTAGATATGTTCCTTGGTAATCTTGGTAATATGTAGCTCCCTTGAGGAATTGGGTGTATACAAACAAAGGTTGATCAATGGTGGGTTGTTCTTGACGGGATAGAAGGGTGTTTCTAGAGCTTTATGTTGGGAAAATGTGTCTAAACCTTACAATTACATAAGGTTTACTATTGATAGGTAAGCATGGGGGGTGTAGGGGTACCCCCTTGCAAGGGGTGCAAGGGGTTCGCAGGTTATGCACCTCAATAGGAGCTTGGGGGCAACGCCCTCGGAAGCCAAATTTTATGTATATTTTATTATTATAAATCTAGATTGTTCATCTTTAGGTCTCAGATCTGGCAATCGATATTTTGTTGGCTTGACTTGCCCTAGAAGGAAACCCTATATTGTATGAGGGTGTTGTATTATGGTTGTGTATTGTGATGTATTATGAGACTCTAATAGCAGTCGTATTGCCTTTGGATCTCTGGTTGGTGATACTCCTGTGAGAAGCTTGCTCTGCAAGTATATTGTAATCTTTGTGATTTCTGAATAATATATTGGGAGCATTTTGGAATGTGGGGTTTTTCTCCCAAAATGGTTTTCCCCACGTAAACCAATGTGTTGTAGTATGCATGATATTTATGTTTATTTTTGTTTAATTTTCTATAATTGTTGTAAAAATTTATAAAGTTTTGTATTATCCTCCTCTCAAGATTAGTGTAGAAAGTTGTTCTGCTACCTTAGCTTCCTTACACTTATTTTGCTGCTAGGGACTGTAATTAGTCCATTAAAAGATCTTTCATCACTCGGCTTTTCTATTCAGCCTTGTAGCAGAGAATGTAGTGGTGAACTAGACTTGTATCATTTTCCATTGTCATTTGGTTTGAGGTATTTTATTTGGAATTATGGTTTGAACTTGCATATCTATCATTTGGGTTTGATATGGATTTATTTATCTACCTTCTTAATTGTTATTATGCAATGTAAGAATGTTCATTACCTATGTTAGACTCACATGATAACAATGTTGTGTTCAATACTTGCATATTTATGTTGTGATTTGTGTTATCAAAATATATATAAAAAAGGAGTGATTATTACAGTGGTATCAGAGTTGGTGATCTTGTCAGCCTGGTTAAGCTAACATTTGTTGAACTTTACAATTGAATGATAGAGTTTCAGTGGCTTCATTTTAGTACTGCTTTTTGATAGTTGCTAAAATAGAGTTGAAAAGATGCCTATAGTTGATAGGTCTATATATGAGTTGATGCAAGAATTGTTTAATCTGATGAAGGACCCACACATTAAAAGGGAATATCTAAAGATAGTTACAAAACCAAAACATATGAAATGAAGTGTGAAAGAAGATAAGCAAAAGAATCCACATCAAATAACTTGGGCAAATCCTAAAACTGTAATAAATGAAGAAAGTAGTACAAAGGAAGCGTCAAGAAAAAATATGTTAGCACAAAAAATAAATGATGATGAAGATGGAATTTCAAAAGCAATTGTAGATGAAGGGTACTTGAGTCCTAAAAAAGATAACATAGAGCCTCCTTATGAAGGAGAGTTAGACCATGGGGATGATTGGCCTAAACAAAATGTTGAAAGTAACTTTCAAGTTTTTGATAATCTATTTTTTGAGATGGGCAGAGATACCTTATGATAACCCACTTTATGAGGTGGAGAGTTCTAGGATGTGCATGAGAAGGATACCCCACTTGATTTGAATGATGGTTTGAAGCATGTTGAAATTTTTAAATCAGCAACTACTAATAAGACTTTTTATCATTCTAATGATGTTAATGTAGTCTATGAGGAGAGTGTTTCAATTCATGAAACATTCAAGTTTGATTTATAGAAAAATTTTGTTGGAGATTATGCACTTGAGCAAAATGTTTGGTTTGAGCTCACTGCAATTCTCAAATCAACAAAGTTCAGGTAATCATCTTTTGGATCATAACCTAATGCTTGTTCAAGTAATCATGAGAGCAAAGGATTGGTGCTTTGTACTTTGTCATTACGAAGTTGTTTTCATCAAAGGAAGTATCATAAGAAAGGTGAAGGAATCCATACATGTCTACACATAAGAGTATGGGATCTAAGGGCTCCATTAAGATATTGGGTATCAAGAATAAATATATGTGTAAGTTGATATAGAAACACACACACACATATATTAATATATATATACTTATGTATAATTGTATATATATATATACACGTAAAACTATTGTTTATATTTATATATATAATATAAATATATTTTTTAATAAAACATATTCGATAAACTTATGGAATGAATATATATATCAATATATATACATATATGTATATATATATAATATATATATAAAGCTATTGATATAATTCCCAAGCACATAAATAAGCATTGATTATTATTGTTAACATTATAAAGCAAAGCACATATGGTAGCATATAGTGCATAAAGCATTTAGCATATAAAGTATATGGCACAACATTTAAAGGATAGAAGCCAACACGTAAAGTATTTAAAGACCAAGTCAAAGCATGAAACAAAGCACATAAGAGTTAGTGTTGTTATGTAAACATTTTAGAATGAAGTTAATGTTGTTTAAAGAAACCTGTAGAATATGTCAAGTCGCGTCTATGAAGGTGGCACCAAGTATTAAGAGGTGGCACCATATTTGCTTAAGGTTGGAATGTAAAAGAAGTCTTTGAATTCGTATAAGCCTGAAAATTGTATTTAGACTCAGTCAAGTGGAAACTTGGAAACATTTTTTAATGGAATTTGAATTAGGAAACTTGTTTTGAGCTTGTTGTCCCAAATATCAAGTCAACTCAGCCATTTAAATGGTGAGGAATTTGATGTGTTGCAAACTTGTGAGTCAGTCATTGCATGAGGATGAAAGATGGCATAAATACTTACTTGTTTGTAGCCTTCGGTTCCTTACAAACTAGTATAAATAGAGGTGCCCATTCTACTAATTGTTACACTTATCATTCTATTTTTTTTTGTGTTATTCTAGTGAAAATTCTATGAGAGTGAATTTAGAATTTGAGATAGAGAGGTTCTTGTTATTTTATATTGTTTAGTTGAGAGATCTATAGAGAAGCTAGTAGAGATATTTGGTTGTCTGTAGTGGAAGTAGTAAGTGATCTTGAGCCATCAAGTTGGGAGGGAAGATTATTCAGTTGGAGCTTTAAAAAGGCATGTTGATTTCTACTCCCTTGTTAATATGTTGAAAAGTTTGTTTATTATGATGTCGTGTTGAAAAGATTGTCTTTTAAGTGGGTTTGATGCTTGCAAGTCTTTTGAAAGATCTTTGATTGCCTCTTGTTTTGGGAAACCTTTCTTTGATGAAGGAGATTGATCGACTCATTAATTATGTACTATAGTTATTCCATGCGGGCGAGGCTTATAGAAGGGGTTTTATATGTTGGTATACTATTTATACTATTCATAGATGTTGAATCTATACATAGTTTGGCAATGCTCTAGGTGTGTAGCATAAGATAGAGTTAAATTGTGAATCTTATAGCATGTCATTAGATATAAGTTAACAAGAAGGTTATTCCTGGGGTTGGGATAAATCCACGTGAAAGGGGATAATCTTAGAATAGAACACTAAGGGTTAATACAAATTGAGCAATGGTAGTGGTGATCTAGAAGACCTCACTCGAAGTTACTGGGTGATGAATCTTTGGCCAAAGTAGTGTAGGTGGCCATTGTCTACACTGTTAGTTCATTGTGCAATCCAATTTACATTCTAGGCTGGGAAAATCATATATGAGATAGTAGACAATATGGTAGCTCTAGATTTGTAAGACACATCACTATGCTCAAAAAAGGCTATTTGAAGGATGAGGTTACCAAACCAATCTCTTTGTCAAAGGGTAGGGCCATCTACCCATTTGGTAGATGTGTAGGGAACCATAATTAGTCCATGGTTGGTGAAAAAGCACTTGAGTGATGCTTCTCCTTATGCAGTTGGCAACCAAGATTTGGGAGGACATTCTAGACCATTTGTATTTCTAGTTCTTGTGAGCTTGTTGAAGCAATGTATGTAAAAATGTGTCCATCTATATGGAAATTGTAATATGAAATGTTATCATGAATATATTTATGTAAATTTAAATGATGCAAGAGCATTCAGAAGTATTCAGACAAACTGAGACAATCGACAATAAGTTGTAGAGTGTCAGGGAAGCACATTGGAGATTACCGCATTTTTCTGCATTTGAGTGTTATTGGTTACGGAGAAGGAATTAGTTACTGGACATCATGAGCTATGACATATCAGAAATTCAGATCATTTGGATTTGTTTCCGAAGAGATATCATCATCAAAAGTTTATCTACGTTCATAGAGAGAAGCTAACAATGTTCAGTGAAGTAGATTATGGGTTTGCAGAGCAATTCAGTGACTTGTGAAGCCTAAAGGAATATTGTCCAAGGAAGTTGAGGACTTGGCCGACCTTCAGTGAGAACTGCACAAAGTTCTATGTATTTGTGAAGCAATTCCTTATGTTTGAAGCCGACCTATTTGAGTCTGCATGTTACCTTACTAGTCGTTGCAATAAGGCTAACTTGATTATGATTAGAAGGCTTATGGAGGATATAAATGGAAGATAGAGGATTGTTACAAGGAGGTGATCAATAAGGTGATCGACTGTACAAAGTATGAAGCATGGTGATGAAGTGTCTTGATCCAGAAAGATCACAGAGCATAGGGAGTGTGGAGTAGGGGAAAAAGCCGATGAAAGAATGTTATGTATGAATTATTTGTGAGCATTGGGTTGCGGCCTAGAATCTGTAAGCCCTTGAGGCATGTGTAATTTTATTTGAAGTTATAATATATGATGAATGAGCTTTGAAGGTTGGGATTTTCCCAGAATGTATCTTGTGTCATGTGTTCATAAATATCTTTTATCTTTATGTTGATTAGCTATTAGCTTCCGTTGCATATCTGTTATGATCATGGAGTTAATGGCTTAGGTTGCAAGGCTGGATAGTCCTTCATTGGTCCCTCCTACCTCGACTGCATCAATTGGTATCAGAGCTAGTTGTGAATCTATTGGGAAGGAAGACAGTGTTGAAAGGAGTGTGAAACCCTAGAAGTAATAAGTGTCATCGTAGAAGAAAGATCAAGGCGAGAAAGATTCAGGTATGCTTTTCAAATTTATTTGTCTATCTAATTTGTTTCAATGGGGAAGATTGGGAAGAGGATGAAGAAGGAAAATGAAAACCTAATATGCGAAAGGGATACTTTGGAGGAAGAATTGTGCGAAATCAAGAAGTGTAATTCAGAATTGATAGAGAGGATGAAAGAACTAGGAGAAGACAAGTATGATGCTCTTGAAGAAGAACTAAAAAATGTAAGAAGGAGAAATGAAGAACTAGAAGCAGAGTTGAATATGTTTGAGGATGTTGAAAAGAGATTTGCAGAATTGGAAGAAGGATTCAAGTTGTTCATAAAGGTGGAAAAGAGGAACAGGGATCTAGAGGAAAGTTTGAAAGAGCTGAACAAGGAGAATAGTTTGTAGAAGAATGAAATATCCGATTTGAAGGCACAGGTTAAACAGTTGGAGCAATTACTTGTAGCATGCAAGGAGAAGAATGAGAATCTGAGATCTAAACCTAAACTTTGTGATATTTATTGTGATACTAATGATTTGTGTGATGTTGTAGAAGCTTCTTTAGAAAGTGATGAGGGGGGTGACAGTGTAACTAAACCTACAGTTGTTGGTGGTGGTACTAGTTTCAAAATCATGTAGAGAAAAGGATATAAAGGAAAAGGATTGGGAAAGCATTAGAAAGGAATTATAGAACCTATTGATCTAGTAATAAGATCAAGAAATGAAGGCCTTGGATATGACAGAGGTAAGAATGTTATTGCAAGTTCAAATTAGAGAAGAAAAGGTATCTACTATTCACAGTGTAATAGACATGGACATGAAAAGAAATTGTGTTGGGATCTATATCCTTGTAAGTTATGTGGGTTAAGGAATCATTCTGAAAGGATGTGTTGGAATAGACTGAGAAGAAGAAAGCCCATGGCAGATTGTATGCAGAAGGATTATGGATGGATTGATGGGGTAGAATGGAAACACACTACTTGTATGTTTAGAAGATTGTATAGTTGGAAGAATTCATATGTTGGAGAAAAGGAGGGATCAAGATGCAGAGAAAGAAGACCTTATGCAGAGCAAAACAAGGACAACAATTCAAACTATAGAGGGAGAAATGATAGGAGTCATAATTCTTATCACAGTGAAGGATACAAAAGAGATTTTGATAGAAGACCATTCAGAAGAACCTGTTTTCAAGTTTGGAGGAGGAAAGAATCAAGCACTAAATATCATCAAGAACCAACTACCAGAGAAGCTAATGAAGGGGAAGTAATAAATTATGCAGAGATAGTTTGTGCAGATGAAGAAGATCCTATTGATACAGAGATAGTTTATGTAGAGGAAGAGGAACCTTTTGAGTCACCAGATACAATAGAGAAACCAGAAGAAGGTGAAGCATTGATCTTAAGGAGAAATTTTATGTACCAAAGCAAAGTAAATGTGAATGAAGGAATAGAGAAAGACAATGATCTTGAGGCAACTTGCAGAGAAGGCTTGCTTAGACCATCGACCAGTGAAGCAGTGCAAGGCTTGCAAGTAGACCATCGAACCTAGACCATGACAAGATGAAGAACCTGAGGCAACTTGCAGGGTGGGCTTGCTCAGACCGTTGACCAGTGAGGCAGTGCAAGGCTTGCAAGTAGAATGCCAAACTTAGAAGAACTTGAGGCAGTTTTGCAGGGTGGACTTGAACAAAACACCGACCTTGAGGCAATTGCAAGTACTTATGGATAGATCGTCAAACCAATTCAAAGGGACAACATTAGACTTGACATAATACATACCAAAGTGAAAAGGCTCACTTTTCAAATAACCCCTGAGAGTCTGATGCAGGAGCATCCAAAAGTATTCAAACAAACTGAGACAGTTGACAGTAAGTTGCAGAGTGTCAGGGAAGCACATTGGAGATTACCGCATTTTTATGCATTTGAGTGTTAGTGGTTGTAGAGAAAGAATTAGTTATTGGACATCATGAGCTATGACATCAGAAATTCAAATCATTTGAATTTGTTTCTGAAGAGATATCATCATTAGAAGATTACCTACATTCACAGAGAGAAATCAACAATGTTCGGTGAAGTCTTATGGGTTTGCGGGGCAATTATATGACTTGCAGAGCCTAAAGGAATATTGTCCAAGGAAGTTGAGGACCTAGCCGACCTTTAGCGAGAACCGCACAAAGTTCTATGTATTTGTAGAGCGATGCCTTATGTTTGAGGCCGACCTATTTGAGTCTGTACGTTACCTTACTAGTCGTTGCAATAAGGCTGACTTGATAATGATTAGAAGGCTTACTGTAAAGGATATAAATGGAAGATAGAGGATTGTTACAAGGAGGTGATCAATAAGGTGATTGACTGTACGAAGTATGAAGCATGCTGATGAAGTGTTTTGATTTATCACAGAGCAGAGGGAGTGTGGAATAGGAGAAAGAGTCGATGGAAGAATGTTATTATATGAATTATTTGTGAGCATTGGCCTAGGGCCTAGAATCTGTAAGTCCTTGAGGCATGTGTAATTTGATTTGAAGTTATAATATATGAGGAATGAGCTTTAAAGGCTGGGTTTTTCCCTGTTAGGGTTTTCCCACGATATATCTTGTGTCATGTGTTCATAAATATCTTTTATCTTTTTGTTGATTAGTTGTTAGATTTCATTGCATATCTGTTATGATCACGGAGTTAGTGGTTTAGGCTGCAAGGCTGGATAGTCCTTCATTGGACCCTCCTACCTTGACTGCATCATTAAATTATACTTATATTATTGGAATGATTCTTTGATTATGCAATGGAAAATTTTGGATAAAGTTATATTTCAAATGATGCATTTATTATTGAATAGAAAATATTTTTGTATTGCTCTACATTAGATGCATAGATAAATTACATGTGGGTAAAACTTATTAGATTTACTAGGGAGAACAATGGGCATGTTACACATGGTATCAGAGCTACCAGGTTCAACATTGGAACGTATGTGCTCGCTATGTTTCCAATCCAACATATATGAATCTAATGCTTGGAAAATTCTTGTGCTAGGATGGTGCATCTCAAGATGACTGGGAGAAAATCAGTAATCGAAAATGAGCTCTACCTATGGGCCAAAGAAGGAAAGAGAAGCCCTTGTTCATACCATTGAGGGAACTAATTATGGAAACACCATTTGGCTAAGTGATATTGAGACATTTAGTCATGCCCTTTTGTGAATTATTCAAGAGAAGAGAAGGATGAAAGATGATGCCAACTTCAACTACTTACCTTCTATCTCTTTGGAAAAGTTGGACTCTTTGTCACTTTCCAGGGATATGCCCTCAGAATGTAGTGTTAGTCCAGTCATGATATTTAGGTATCCTCAAGTCCTTCCCTTAGTGGATGTCATTGTAATAGCCACAAGTGGCAAATTTGAGGGTTATATACCTCAAAACTATGTGTCTAAGGATAATGAGGGTTATTATCCTTTTGAAGATAGAAATGAGCAAAAATATGAGGGTTATACCCCACAAAGTTATGTATCAAAAAGTGAATCAGAGGGATATTCTCCATTAGACTATCTAAATAGTCATTCTATGTAAACTCAAGGAAATTGAAAATCCTTTTTGATTATAATAAAAATCTTGTTTTGGAAAAATTTATGTATGATTTTTTAGAATAGAATTTCTTATTTGAATGTTAGATCTTTTTGGAATATTGTTATCATTGAGAAAACCTTCATAGATCTAATTAAAATGAAACCTTCAAGTATAACTATTCTTGGAAAAATAGTTAGGACAAGAACTAAGTTGGGGGAAAGTCAAGAAGTAGGTCAAGGCGCTGACAATGTCGAAGCTAAGTTGGACCATATTCTGGCTATCATGGATGAAACTAGAACAAGAATAGGAAACCTCAAACAAGAAGTTAGGGGAAAATAAAGAGTGGATCAAAAAGTCCCAAATAATTATGAAGTTCCCAACAACGAGGAAGAAGGGGAGGATTCCCATAATCATACTATGTCTAATGATCAAGAGAGTGATAGGTCACAATCATATTCTGAGGGAACCAAAAGGAAGCATTTGGAAAATGAGTTATCACATGACACGAGGAAGATCAAACCACTAAAATTTGAGGGTAGTGCTACTGGAGATGTGGTGGAAGCATGGCTTATGGGAATGGAGAAATATTTTGAAATCAAAATTACTTTGAGGTCACTAAAGTTGTATGGGGAGCATTTTAGTTGGTTGGTGAAGCATCCAATTGGTGGATGAGTAAGAAAATGGAGCTAGGGCTTAGTTCTTTAAGTCTCACGTGGAATGAGTTTGCGAATATTTTTTGTATACAATGGTTACCCCAACTCTTCTATAACCAAAAGCTCATTGACTTCCAAAACCTGAGGTAGGGTAACTCCTCAGTGAATGATTATTGGGAGAAGTTCACTCAACTTCTAAAGTACATACCTATGTACTAGAAGGATGAGTGATTTTATATAAGAAAGTTTATCATGGGTCTGAATGTGAAAATTGGTGGTGAGGTAATTGTTCATGTTCCAACTACCATGGATTTTGTGTATGAGATGGAAATTAATCAGGAACAAAGGCTTAAGTCTATCTCAAACTACCAGGAGAGGAAGAAAAAGAAGCTCGCTTGGTCACAAAACAATCAAAATCCAAGAAATCCTAGAGAAGGGAAAATTTTTCAAAAGCAAGGGGATAAGGTACCCCAAAATAATTGGAGTGAACCAAGGAGGAATTGAAGAGGAAACAACAATTTTAACAACTACTACAAAAGCAATGCTGGTGGAAATGAAAGTAATTATGGAAGACCTGTGAAAAGGAGAGGACTAATGAAGGGATGTTTTACATGTGGTGGGGATCACTACGCAAGTAATTGTCTGAGCAAACCATCTAGGACACAACCACATGGTAATTCTCTTCCACTGCAAAAGGTTGCATTCCAACAAAGGATTCATGTTGATGTGGATAATCAGCAAGCGAAATACCAAATAACTCTGGTAGAAATTTCAGGTACTTTGTTTGGAATTCCCATTTCAATTTCAATAGATATTGGTGAAACAGAAAATTTCATTTCTCCTAGAGTAGCAAGTCAAATGTCTAGAAAAGATGGCTACATGAAAAAATCTTGGATTGTAGAATATGCAAACCAGACAAGAGTTGAAGCGAGTCAATGTCTATTTGAGGCAAGAGTTGAACTTCCAATTTTCTCAATAGAAGTAAATCTGTACGTAGCTCCCTTAGGTTCTTATGATGTCATCTTAGGGATGAATTGGTTATGGAAACATAGGGCCAAGGTAGATTGTCATTCTAAAATAGTTGAATGCTTAGACGATCTAGGTAACTGGGTGTCAATACAAGGAACACCTAGAGAGGTTAACTTATGATAGATATTGGCTATGCGGATGAATAGGGAAAAGAAGAAAGGTTGCCAACTCTTTGCGATAAAGATGGAAAAACTTGAGGAATTAAGATGATTTAGTATATTATGGACCTCAAGACTCCCTGTTAGGAAATATTGCATTAAAACCCACAATCTTAAATCAATTCCTTCATAACCCATGAGAGATAAACATGCATACAAGTTTTTGAAATGCATAGATCAAATAGACAAGCCACAAGATAACATGAGATATACCCTAGGAAAACCCTCAAGAGGGAAAAACCCAGCCTCCAAAAGCATCCATACTCCATAATATTATTTAGCAATAAAGCAATACAAGAGTTACAATGAATACCTCTGAAGCATCAAGCCCTCCAATGCATTCCCATGTGTCCAAGCAGGAATCCACACAACCCATACCATGCTTCACAAATGCACTCCACAAGAAGACTCAATAATGACAACCAACCTAAGCCACTACACATTGTTTGCTTTTATAGACACAAGCTCACACAAACTACAACTAGTGGTAAGGTGAAACCATGCACCACAATTTAATATTTATCACTAAGACATAACATTATTTAATATTTCCCCAATATTAAATTATTATCACTTGTCTCCCACACAAATAATAATAATACAATGTTACAATACAACATCAAGTGGACCCCAAATAATTACCTAATGTGACTAACAACACCACCAAGGTGTGTCACAACTAAATAATTATTTAATTACAAAATAATAAATCATTTTATGAAATGGTGTACAACACCATATCCCAACACTCCCAAGATGTCGAAGAAGGTGAAGTATTGGAATCTAGAAAAGCAAATATGGAAAAAAATTCTATTATATGAAAGTTTGGGGATGTATTTCTAGAAGAATTACCTGGATTACCACCTAAGAGGATATTTAATTTCTCTATCGACATATTACAAAGGTCATAACCTATATTGAAAGTACCTTATAGGATGACCACAATTGAATTAATGGAGTTAAAGGAACAACTATAAGAGTTGTTGTCTAAAGGATTGATAAGACCCAGTGTATCAACCTGAGGAGTGCCAACGATCTTTGTAAAGAAGAAGAATGGTACATGATAGGCTGTTGTTAGGTCCTAACACTTTAGTGAATAAACACATCAATATATCGACTGGGTAGTGTCTAATGGTTGTATGCAATAGAGGACATCTCGACTTTTGTCTTAAGCACTAATCTACTGAATAAAAATTCTAATTTAAAGGGCCTCTAATCTAGAAAGCAATAAATCATCTATCTAGAAAGTAGGAAAATAACTCAAATCATAAGACAAAAAATTGAGAATCTGAAAAGCATCAAGTATTAAACTATAAAGCATGGAAATGATTAACCTAAAGAATGCGTAAATTGTTGAAGAGGTAAAGCATGTAAAGAAATTAGGAAACATTTATCTACTGTAGAGAATCACAAGCTAACTGCTAATCATAAAGCCATTAATCAAAATTAACTAAAGAAAGGTGCTCCAGACATTCAAATGCTAAGCTCAAAAGCTACGGACTCAGTTACAACCTACAGGCTTGACACTAATAGTATAACATGTACGAATGGAAATAAAATGCAAATGCAACTTCTATTCTATCAAAGGAAAATGCAGAATAGGAAACAAATACTTATCTATCTATTTCTAACCCTCGAGTGGCCAACTCGCGGGTGTATCTACTGCTACTTCAGATCACATGAATTGGAAAATCCCTTTTGTTACTTCATTCCATAGATGCACCCATTTTACACAGTAATTCAAAGGAAGGTGGGAAAACTCATATTCATATGGTAGTTTTTACTCAAAATAAAAATTGACAACATAATGATAATCTTCTTCTCATTATTTGTAACAGATACATATTTATATGAAAAATGACTAACAAAAATCCTATTTTTTAGTCGATCAAGTCTTTCAACAGGTTGCCCATAGTAAAAGGGACTTAAGATCCCATGATATACAACATTAAAGAGGCTTCACATGAGCCATAAAGTCTTTGAAACTGAAAAATAACAAAATTATAAAAGCTCGGCCAAAACGCGTGCTCCTAGCATTTCAGCGCCCGCTCACTGGTTTTCAAAAGTATGAGACCCGCATTCATTTCCCTTATGACTGGAATGGTGAATGGTGGTGGAGTTGACCTGCGAAATACTCAAGACTAAACCATTAAATCAGCATAAGTTAGTTTAATTAATCAACTCCAAGAAATAAGTTTGTACAATTATTCATAGAAAGGAAAGCAATTATTTTTTTAAAGGTAATCAATTGGAAGAGTAATTTGGGTTGGAAGGTTAATATTTATATATTGAGGCCATTATGTTGAAGAGGTTATTTTTACCTCATCATTTCCTCCCCTTCCTAATTCTGAGCAGGTCCTCCTGCTCTTTGATATGCCCCATGTCCATCATTTCTCCTATTCATTTCCTCATATTTAGCACTAAGATCATACACATCATCTGCCTCTGTGTCTAATGTCTCTAGATTCCTCAAGAATCCCTGATGAAAAGTGATCCTTTGTTTCCATCTGGAAAAACTATCTTCACTTTGGTCCAAGTTGGTGTATACTGAAGGTGGTGGGGAAATAAGCAAGGGAGGTTTGTACCTCATACCAATCCAATTGGTCTTAAAGTCCTCCAAAATTTTGATCAAAGTTGTTGCTCTTCCGTAAGACCATCTGATATTGAGAGGTGAAATTATTTCCCTCTTTTTGAGATGCATATTGAGAGGTGAAATTATTTCCCTCTTTTTGAGATGCATTCGAAGAGGGTTGTACCTTTCTTCACATGCATGCCATTTTGGTCCTATTAAATGTGGCCCCTGTTCTTGAAAGTAATCATGACACACCCTGAGGTTGTTATTGTATTTGACTCATGCTTCTTGTTTACTTTTGACACCCAAAAATTGTTTCTTGAAAGACAGGATTCCTATGAGGGTATCTTATTTGCAACCCTACAGTCTTTTATGCCTGAGCATACTCTCTTGATCTGTCTTGCCAGTGAATTTGGTTTCTCATAGTGGAAAAGAATGATCTTAATTCTGCTTCTCCCATAAAGAGGTTAATAAAGAAATCTGTATACTTTTCTAGAAGCAAATTGTGAACAAAGAATTCACACAACAAATTTTGTTGTTTAGGGAGTGAATCAACAAATATTTTTACAAATTCCTTGACATTAGGGTCATGAGGTTGGTTTTGGAAAATTCTTTGCAACTTCCATCTCAAAAGTTGCTCATTAAGAAACATGGAGTACAACCTAGATGGTCTTCTACAGGCCAATAGCAATTCACCAATTTCACAAGCATCCTGCTTACCCCTATATGCCTGATGGAAAGATTCTTTTAACATGACTAACTCCCTCTTTAACCTATTGTTTTCAAATTCTACATCTTTCAAAAGGTAACAAAGCTCTATCCATTTCATAAGCATTGGGGGGATACGTACCTAGAACCAATCTATAACAATAGGTTCAGTTTGTGTTCCTTTTGATTCCATAATTGGTTGAGTATCACTCTCTTGTAAACTTTGTTCTAGCTCCACAATTCTACTCATAGAGGCATTCAACTCAATTTCCTGTCGATTATTTTCTTCTTCAAAGGCACTGAATAATTGCATAAAATTAATTTTCAAATCTAGAATACATTTTTCTTTTTCACACAGAACATCCTAATTTTGCTTACCCTGTTGATTCCATTCTTGGATTTGGAATTGCAATTGCTCAATAAGCTTGTTTTTTTCCTCCATTTGTGTATTTAATTTTTCAATTTCTTGATTCCTTTTTATGGGAAATGGCAATGTGTACCTCCATTTCTTATTTTTGTTGATTAATCTGTGTTTCGTCATCCTGCAACCTGGCCCTTAGCCCTTCAATTTATGTCTTTAGTTTTTCTAATTCCTCATTTCTCTGATTGGATTCTTCATCCCCTATGTCCATGAAGAAGGATACGTGAGGGATTTCTTCATCAAAATGAGGCACATTTTCCTCTTTTTTGTCTTCAGGAAGGGATGAATGAGGCACTTCTTCCACTTTTTCATCAATATGGGGTGCATTTTCTGTTTCAGTGTTCTCAGGCAGCACTTCTTCTTCTTTTGTATTCTCAATATTAGGCATACTTCCTTCTTCAGTTTCTTCAGGTAAGGAGGAGCAAGGAATCTCTCCATCCATATGAGGTTTGTATTCTTCTTCATTGGTATCCACAAAGAAAGATGCATGAGGAGTTGCCTGAGGCACTCTTTCTATAAATTCAAGTATATTGTCCAACTTGTCAAGGAAGGACGAGAATCCTCTCGCAGGTTCATCTTCATTTTGTTCTGAGTGCGGTGATTGTGCTTTCTCCCCTTCCTACTTTTCAGGTGATAGGGTTTCTTTGTCTTCTTCCTTGGGAAGTTCTTCCTCTTTCTTTCCCGCTTCATCAATTTGCTCATTATTAGATGGACTGTCAATTTCTAGCACCCTTACTAGAGTCCTAGCCTTTTTCCATTTTCAAGTACTGCCTATATCTTGGGGTTCAATTTCACTGACCCCTGAAGATAATCGTTTACTCCTTCATAGAGGAGGGGTTATTTGAAAAACAACTTTACTTCATTTCTTTTTGTTTCAAGGTTGGTCCTCATCTTCTCTGAAATGCGCAATTCCCACCTCCTCTTCTTGTCCTGGGGTTTGTAATTCATCTGGCAAGGATTCTAATGCATCACCACTAGGAGCTGTGGAGGTATATTGGGACTTAGGGCCGCCTAATGCCTCTGAGGAGGGTTCTTCTATAGATTGCTCCTTTTGTTTAGAGGATTCCCCTTCCTCAAATGACCTCCCCGGTTCTTCATTTTCAAATTTTCGTAGGAACCTTTGCCACTTCTTCTTTGGCTTATTGCAAAAATTATATTTACATATTAGCTGTATCAAACCATGATGTTTAAGGGGTCTCGTCCCAATTTTATACTTTTCTATCATAGAGGTGACTTTATGGCAGAGAAAGGCTGGTAAATTTACCCTAAGGGTAGGGTCCTCAATGTCGTGGCATAAATGATTCAATAGGCGGAAAGGGGGTCCAACTACTGTAGTCATTTGTCCCTCACAAGTAAAATATTTTATAATCCAGGCTGTAATAGACCTCCAGGGTTCTGGAATAGACATTCTATGAATTCCCTTATTTTTCCCCCTAGTGCTTATGGTCAGTACAGGTTGGGGTTCCCCTTCCCTATGGAATAAATCTATTAACTTTTGATAAGGGAGGTGGGTATTTTCATTCAAATGAATCCCTTTATTTTCAAGACCAGAAAGATGAGCAAGGACTTTCGTACTTACCCAGAATGACTTTTTGTGCACCATAGTCTTCCCATCTACAAAATTCTCAATGAATTCCTTTACTAGCTGATCTGTGTACCCTTCAAATTGTTTCATGAAATCTAGCCATCCAACCCTTTGAAATAAAGAGGCTATATTGCTTAATGCCAGCAATGGCACTACATAATTTGGCTTAGACTTATTCTTATTGCCTCCCATCTCCTCTGCTTCTTGGTAAAAAAAATTAGAACCCTGAAATGCTTGCTTCTCTGAATTATAGACGAAGAGAGAATTATGTGTCAATATACTCGATGGGGAAAAAATTAATTAACAACTTTCTTGTCACCTTACTGTATCATTATGATGGCTCTCCATAGGGAATTACAACATCTATCGTACTTTCACCAATCGTGTAAAGGGGCACAAGTTCCAAAATTACAAGGGGAATAGATCATGCCAATTAATTAACCTTTATTCAAAATAAATACTAGCCTTTCTAATAAATTAATTCACACATACCTTAGGTCTTGTCGTTAGATCAAACGTCACTTGTGCTGACGTAATTGGATAGTTATATGGTTGGCGAAGGTGGCAGCGGATATTGATGGTGTGGATGGGATGGTTGGAGTAATGATGGAAATTATTATGATAAAAAGGGTGTCATAATAATCTTATTTATTGTGGAAAGATTTGATATGGCAGAGTGATCATAAGGGAGCGGATCTCATAGCGAAATTAAGGAATGGGCATACACAAAACTTATGAAAAATAAAAGAAACTTTGAAAAATAAAATTTATACAAAAGTCAAAACATTATCAAGTAATGCGACCGAAGTAGAGAAGAAGAGAGTTTCAAAATTATTTAGAAAGATGTCATCAGAATAGAGTAACCTAATTGAGGATTCCAGAGCATCTCTAAAAGATGCAGTCGGAGCAACAATCAAACTTTTTGGAGCATCATCGAAAGATGCAGCCAGAGCAGCAACCAAAATTTTTGGAGCATTCGAACAAAATTCTGGAGCATCCGAGCATCATTCTGGAGCATCGCTAAAAAAATGCAACCGAAAGAGAAACATCAGAATTCTAGAGCATCGCTAAAAAGATGCAGCTAGAAGAGAAACAACAAAATTTTGGAGCATCGCTGAAAAGATGCAGTTGGAAGGAAGAAGATTGTGACACTTTGGCCTTGACTTCCCAGAGCACCATTAGATGATGCGTCAGAATGCAAGATCAGGATGGGTCATGGAGTCAATCTGATTTGTAGGTTCTAGAGCATTGTAGCAACAAGTCTGGAGCATCGCAACAATAATTTTGAAGCACCACAGTAGGGTGCACCAGAATTGGGCTTGCCACAACATGAAGACCTACAAAATGCAAACAAAACTTTAGCCAAGTCCAAATGATGGAGTTGATGAGAAAATTGAAGAAATTTTCAAAAATATATAGATTGATATATATATATATAATCTATTTATTTATTTACTTATTTATCTGCTCAACACTATATTGAGCTTGCCTCGGTAGAGTCAATGCAGTGGATTTATTCCTGCATTTCTACCATTTTTTATAAATTCTTCTTTGTTAACGGGTTTATGGTAAATGCGTAGTCGGTGCCCATTAACTAGAAGAGTTTGGGTGTCACCATCAATTGGTTTTAACTGGATTGAACCGTTAGAAAACACTTCAGAAATCTCATATGGTCCAAGCCAATGTGTCCTAAGTTTCCCTTGATGGTCCTTGTATTTGGAATCGAACAACAATGCCCAATCCCCAGTATGGAATTCTTTCTCTTTGATGTGTTTGTCATGCCAGACCTTATGTTGTTGCTAGGTCAATTTAGTTTGATGGATGACATCTAGACGAAGCTTGTCTAGTTCACTAAGTTGTAAGACTCTCTCGATTTGAACTCGTTTAAGATCCATGCCCAATTCCATGGTCGTCCTAAGGGTTTGGAGCTTGAATTCAATGGGCAAGAGGGGCTTCTTCCCAAAGACTAACTCATAGGGGCTATGGCCAATGGTTGACTTCCAAGTCATGTTGTAGGCCCAAACAGCTTCTGATAGTTTCCTAGCCCAATCTTTCCTTCCCGGGGAAACTGTTTTTGTCAAAATATTTTCTAGTTCCCTATTTGTGACCTCGACTTGTCTGTTTTCCTGCGGGTGGTAGGGTGAGGACTTTTTGTGACTTACTTGGAAGTGATTTGTGAATGTCAATAGGACTTTGGACATAAACTGGGGGCCTTGGTCTGTAACAATTGTTCTTGGGGCCCCAAATCTAAGAAAGATTCTATTATAAAGAAAGTCAGCTACCTACTCTTCCCTAGCAACGCGTGGTGCTTGTACTTCTGCCCACTTAGTCATGTAATCGATACAGACCAAAATATACTCTTTTCCTTGCGAAGGGGGATCTATAGGGCAAATAAAATCCAATCCTCATTTCTCAAATGATTCAAGGACTACCTGAGGCTGCAGGGGCATTTCATTGGATGCGGTTGGTCTTCCCATCCTTTGGCATTCATCACACTTGCGAACGTACTTCTTGATATCCTTATGCATTGAAGGTCAATAATATCCTGCTCCTAGGATGTTATGAGTTGTCCTTTTAGCAGAATAATGCCCTCTAGAAGGGTCATCATGGCAGACCCTAAGGATACTATAGGTCTCATCTGCCCTAACACACCGTCGCAAAACCATATCGGGTCCACATTGAAACAATATTCCATTAATCCATTTAAAAGGGGCACTCTCCCTGATGAGGCATTTCTTTTGTTTTGTCGAGAAGTGAGGTGGTACTTTTGAGGTGGCTAAGTAGTTCACAATATCAACAAACCAAGGAGTTTTAGTGGAGATGGCGAATAAATTTTCATCTGGGAATTCATCTTGTACCAGAGTACAGTCACCATCATGTTTAATCCAAAATAAGAAGTTTGCATCTACTTTGTACTTCCCTAGTTTGTCAATAATTGTCACATTAAACTCCTGGAGAAGGAGTAACCACCTAATTATCCTTGTATTTACCACCAGTTTATTCATGAGATATTTGATGGCTACATGGTCTGTGTGCACTGTAACTTTGTATCCAGTGACATAATGTCTAAATTTCTTGATGGCGTGCACTACAGCCAATAATTCCTTCTCTATTATGGTGTAATTATTCTCTGTTGGCATCAATTTTTTGCTGATAAAATATATAACATATTCCCCTCCATTCTCATCTTCTTTCCCTAGAACTACTCCAATGGCGTCATCAGATGCATCGACATAAATATGAAATGGTAGGTTCCAATTAGGTCCTCGAAGGACAAGGGCGAAGGTGAGTTTTTCTTTAATAGTTTCAAATGAGGACTGACACTTAGGTATCCAAATGAAGTCAACATTTTTTTGAAGGAGAGAAAACATTGGGGCTGTGATTTTGCTAAAATTTTCTATGAATCTTCGGTAGTATCCAGCATGCCCTAAGAAACTCCTGACATTAGTTTGAGTCTTCAGAACCTCGAGTTGTTGTATGACTTCAATTTTCTTGGGATCAACCTTAATCCCTCTAGTTGAAATATGATGTCCTAGCACTATTCCTTGTTCCACCATGATTAAGCATTTTTCATGACTAAGGGACAACTGGGGATCCTCACACTGCTTTAACACCTTGTCTAGATTTGTGAGAGCTTCATTGAAAGTTGAACCACATTCAATCAAATCGTCCATATAGACTTCCATGCACTCATTTACCAACTCAACAAATATAGCTAGGATGGCCCTCTGAAAGGTGACAGGAGAAAATGTTACATAGCCCAAAGGGAAGAGCCCTATATGCAAATGTTCCCCAAGGGAAAGTAAAGGTTGTCTTATCTTAGTCTTCCGTTGCTACCTGTATCTGGTTGTAACCACTAAATCCGTCCAAGAATGAAAAATATTTTCTCTAAGCCAAGTTATCCAGCACTTGGTCCACAAATGGCAAGGGAAAATAATCTTTGTGTGTTGCTTTGTTGAGCTCCCTATGATTTACACACACTCTCCACTTCCCATTCTTCTTTGGAACTACAACCAAGGGTGACACCCACTTGCTGTTAGAAATTGGGTAGATGAATCCTACCTGCAAGAGTTTCTCAATCTTAGTTTTAATGATATCTTTAAGAGCAAGATTGAGTCTTCGTTGTGGTTGGCGAACACAGTGACCATCCTCAGTATAGATATGGTGCATGCACACACTAGGATGTATTCCTCTCATATCTTTATAATCCCAGGCGAACGCTTTAGATCTATTCACCAGGGTATCAAACAATCTTTGTTCTTCCATCTTAGTCAACCAATTATTGATGTTCAAAGCTCTGCATGGTAGCAACATAATGGTTTTGACTCCAAGATAATTGGATGTGACAGTGTGAATAGGCCTTGTCAGTGTGTTGAGTGGACAACTATGCGAGATAGTTTTATGAAGCCTAGCAAAATCTACAAAGAAATGACAATTTTTTGGAACTAAATTCATCAAAGGGCAAGGCAATCCAATAAACTTAGCATCATCAAAATTTTCTTGATCTGTGTTAATTGGGTGTCCAAGGATTTCTTCTACGTCAGACATCTCTTCACTGTTAGAGTCCGTTGCAATACTTCCCACATCATTCTCCGATTCTCCCTCTAATTCTTCACCATGTTGTTTAATGACTACCATGGCCAGTGAAGCCAAGTTTTCCTATCCAGTAGGACTTTCTGGTTCATCGACCCATACTTTGTTATGTTTAGCAGGCTTGGTAGGAGGGTACAAGAACAATTGTTTGCTATTGGTTCCATGGGAGATTGTAATTCCTCCTTTCTTGCAGTTAATTTTTGCTGCAACAGTAGCCAACCATGGTCATCCCAAAATTATTGGATAACTATCTTTGGGCGTAAGGGATTCAATTATCTAGAAATCAACTAGATATTCCCATCCATCTACTTTAACAAGAACATTTTCAATGATGCCCTTGGGAATAGATATGGATTGGTTTGCCATCTGTAGGACTGTAGCTGTGGGTTGTAGATTAGTGAGGCCCAATTCTTCCATCACATCAATAGTCATTACATTAATGGTTGCTCCAAGGTCCACTAAAGTGTTGAGTATTGCTACCCCATTAATTGTTACTATTATAAGCGGACTTCCTAGGTCATCATATTTCAAAGTAGTAACTGTTCTAGCTAACAAATCAGCTAGGTACCCATTGATATGAATAGTGTTGATTTGTTTTGGCTTCCTCCGTAGAGTTTTGATGCACAAATGTTTAATCAACTGGTTTAACTTAGGTATCTCTTTAATCGCTTGTAATAGGGGAACTTCAATCTGCAATCATTTAATTTCCTGTATTAGTGTAGTTTCCGTAGGTGATGTTGTTTCTGGAGCATCTTTCACTGGGATTGGTTTCAATCACTCCAGAAAAGGGGCTTTGGTTTTTTCTTTAGTCACAGACTTTTCCAAAGATTCAGTTGGAGACTGACCCTCCTCCTCTTGGGGTAGGTCAACAACTCCTGCTAAAGATGGCGAGTCAGTTTCATGTTGTGTAGTGTCTAGGGTTTGTTCTACGGGCGCAAGTGTTATTGTTGTTTCCTCAGCAGACTTCTGGACAGGTTTATCTATGATTTCTTCGATAGTCAATTGTGAAAGTGTTTTACCAAACCTTAGCTGTAGGTTTCCACAATGTATTGCATTGAGTCCGGTGACATTGTGGTGCAGGGGCACCCAAGCTCCTTAAAGATCACTTGAAGAGTCAAGAGGGTCCAGGGGTCATGAAGATATATCCAACATATCAGGGCATCAATTATGATATCTTGGAGCCTATAATGGCATTTGGAATGGATGAGAGTAATAGGAAGATCAAAATTCCTAAGGGTCCTGATAAGGACCATAGGACCAAAATGCATTATAATTGGACCTATAGTTTCCTAGGAGTTTAGATAGGAATATAATGTTTTAATTAAGTCAAATAAGGTTGAATAATGAAATTTAATAGTTTTGGAGGCTTTTTAGTTAGTAGAGTTCAATAAATTGCAAGTTGGAAATTCAAATTTTTGAAATCCAACTTTGGGCGGGTAAGTAGGTTTTTTGAGTTTTAACAATAATTATGCATTGAAACCAATCCCAATTAGTTGGGATAGTTGGAAGATAGGTATACAAGGTTAGGGAAGTCATCTGTATGGAAGTATTTGATGACATTAGAGTTTTGTACGGACTTGCTACAGGAAAATAGTGAAAAACTTGAGTTTTCTTGCATTTTTTTGGTGTTTTCTTGATGAATCTCTGATTTATTTTTGGTGTTATTCTCCATTGGATGTATTGAGGAATTTATTTCACATGTATTTAAACCTTTGAATGTCCTGATAAATGTTAATAACCAATTTCTTGTATTATATAGCTGACTGTCCTCAGGAAAGTTCATATTTTACACTAATTTTGAGAGTTTTCATGGATAAATGATCCATTTCATGGAAATTTGTGACTGTAATCTATGAAATTGATCATATATAACTTTTATAATACAAATATAACAAGGTAATGTGTAGGATGGAGGGAATCTAATGTGTAAACAGTGATTTGGCAAGGCAAAGAGCATGTAAATGGTGCCTAGGGTATAGCAGTGGGAGTTCTGCTTGAACAAGGGGCATATTTTTGAGTTGGAATTGATGAAACATGTTGATCTAAAGGTGAAAATACCAAGAACCGGTTCTGGAAGTGTTAGGGAGGCTAGTTTTCAAGAAGCCCTAGTTTTGGAGCAATTTATTGAGGGTTTTGTGTTTGAGGGTGTTAAGGGTATCATAGGAGCCTAAAAACTTTAAATTCCTTAGTTTGGAGACAATTTAAGATATTGTTGAAAGTATCATAGTTAGGGGATAAGAATGGAATAGGGTTGCTTTGAAAAAGAGGGCTAATTATGCCTTAATTCTGTGGAGACAACATATTTTGGTAGGTTTGATCCAAAACAAGTGTCATCAGGGTTTTAGTATGTTGTGTAGCATCACAAAAGACATCTTAATCAGTCATTTATTTTGGGATTCCTTTGGAAAAGTTGTGAATAAAGTCAAAAAAACCATCGCTGGAGGCCTAGTTGGGCTAGAAGCCTAGTCAAGGTGAAAAAGTGGGTTTTTGTTTAAGTTAGAGGTTTGGGGCTTTGAAACCATTCAAAACTAGTTTGGTTGAGTTCCTTGAGATCACTCCAAGGGTTTGGGACCATAAGGAAAGCATATAAGTTATAAGTACACTATTGAAGCCTCGTCTCCATAGGGGTGCCTAGAAGAGGGTTTGAGATTGCATCATTGTAATCCTTGAAATCTTTGTGTTCTTTCAAAATTCCCAATCACATTGTCCTGTTCGGCAGAATACACCAGAGTGCTCAGATGATTGTTCTTTGGGTTAGGGACTGGTTGCACTAGAAGTGGTGGTTGGTTAACTTGTTCAGTCTGTTGAGTGTTTTGGGGAGGTGGTAAGAGAGTTTTTTGGGTAGGCATCCTCTTGGTACATAATAGAACTGATGTTGGGGTTGATTCCATTGAGGAATGTAATTGTGAGGGTACCACTGTTGTTGGGATTGGTTGGGCCACTGAGGGTTACCCCAAGATTGGTTTGTCCAGTCTGGTGGTCCCCAAGGATATGTTCCCTAGTTAGAGGGTACTGGTGGTGGTGCCTGAAGCCAGGGCACTACCCATTGATTATTGTTCCAATTTGGTTGGGGTTACCAATTAGGATTGGAATTCTGGCCATACGAGAAATTACCTCCCATTCTCTGGTTGACAATGCTCACTTCTTCCTCGACTGGAGTTGTTCTTTTCTTGGAATTTTTGATGGCATTTAATAGTTCACATTGATTGGTGGGGTGATTCTTGTCACATACCTAAAAAATTTCAATCTTGTCAACTTTTTCCAAGGGACACTCTCTTAGCAAATGTTTGTTTCGACACCTAGGGCAATAAATAGACAAAGTCTCAGGAATTATGGTTTTAGCTTGGATTCCATCTAAGGTGGTGTTTAGCTAGACAAGAATGTCGGTCTTGAAGTTGGCCAATTCCTCATGAAGTTTATTTATGTCATTAGCACCACGTAAGGGGGTGAAATTCCTAATCCCTCCAAGAGTACGGGAGAAGTTCTGACACAATTATGTTATTTCTTCCAGTCACAGTTGGGACATGTCTCCTTTTCCCATTAATTCTAAGCTCCTCCAAGCTTCATCATTGATACCTTTGAGGAATAAGGTCTTTAAAATATCAAGGCTTATAACTTCCCTACCACAACGTTTGGACAAGAAGATAAACCTATCTAGGTAGTCCTCTAAACTTTCATCCTCATTTTGCCTTATTTTGAATAGTTCTTCTTTCCTATCACTCACCCTATTGTAACTTTGATATTTCTCCAAAAAGGTGGTCTCCATTTCATCCTAGGAGGTTATCGACTAAGAAGCTAACCCCATAAACCAGTGCATAATTGAGTCTTTTAGAGTGGAAGGGAAAAGCTTCAGTTTCTGATTATTAGTCTTGTAGTCATAGGTTTGACACAAGACTTTGAATTCAAATAGGAACTGATCAGGGTCCTCAGTAGACAAACCTCAAAAGGTTGGTAAGAAGGCTGGTGAGATATTTTAGTCTCGTCATCTGCATCAATAGCAATAGGATAAGTGAATGTGCATGGTGGAGGGTTATCATTGTTGTGGTTGTTGGTAGCATTTCTTCGGTCACCCATGGTGTTGGAGGGAATGTGTTCCTCTTCCAGAATTTTCTCAGTAGCATGAGGTTCAAAGGTTTACAAAAGAATATTCTCTTCGACCACTATTTGTTCTCTTTCCAGAGTATGTGGGAAGGTCTTAGGTTGACCCTATTCGATCAATTCCACAGTAAGTTCTTGGTTTGAGTTTCCTTATTCTCCACTTGTTGTTGGTACATCAACTGGGAGGTTTTTTGGTATGAATCTCTCGTGGGGGCCTCATTTCCTGACCATGCAGAAAAGAAACCAAAGGATTGTTCCTATCCCTAAGAGAGGTATTCAAGATATCTCCTACTAACACTAGAAAAAGGGTCCCCGACAACGACGCCAAAAAAGTGACAGATTGTCGTTAGGTCCTAACACTTTAGTGAATAAACACATCAATATATCGACCGGGCAATGTCCAATGACTGTATGCAATAGAGGACATCTCAAATTCTCTCTTAAGCACTATTCTATTGAATAAAAATTTTAATCTAAAGGGCCTCTAATCTAGAAAGCAATAAATCATCTATCTAGAAAGCAGGAAAATAACTCAAATAAGAAGACAAAAACTAAGAATCTAAAAAACATCACTATTAAACTAGAAAGCATGGAAACGATTAACCTAAAGAATGCGTAAATTGTTGAAGAGGTAAAGCATGTAAAGAAATTAGGAAACATCTATCTATTGCAGAGAATCACAAGTTAACTGCTAATCATAAAACCATTAATCAAAATTAATTGAAGAAAGGTGCTCTGAACATTCAAATGCTAAGCTTAGAAGCTACAGACTCAATTACAACCTGTAGGCTCGACACTAATAGTATAACATGTACGAATGGAAATAAAATGCAAATGCAACTTATATTCTATCAAAGGAAAATGCATAATAGGAAACAAATACTTATCTATTTATTTCTAACCCTCAAGTGGCCAGCTCGAGGGTGTATCTACTGCTACTTCAGATCACATGCATTGGAAAATCCTTTATGCTACTTTATTCCACAGATGCATCCATATTACATAGTAATTCAAAGGAAGGCAGGAAAACTCATATTCATATGGTAGTTTTTACTCAAAAGAAAAATTGACAGAATAGCAATAATCTTCTTCTCATTATTTGTAACAGTTACATATTTATATGAAAAATGACTAACACAAATTATATTTTTCAGTCGATTAAGTATTTCAACAGATTTCCCATAGTAAAAGGGACTTAAGATCCCATGATATACAACATTAAAGAGGCTTCGCATGAGCCATAAAGTCTTTGAAACTGAAAAATAACAGAATTATAAAAGCTCAGCCAAAATGTGTGCTCCTAGGCATTTTGGCGCCCGCTCGCTAGTTTTCAAAAGTATGAGACTCACATTCATTTCCCTTCTGACTAGAATGGCGAATGGTGGTGGAGTTGACCTGCGAAATACTCAAGACTAAACCATTAAATCAACATAAGTTAGTTTAATTTAATCAACTCCAAGAAATAAGTTTGTACGATTATTCATAGAAAGGAAAGCAATTATTTTTCTAAAGGTAATCAATTAGCAGAGTAATTTGGGATGGAAGGTTCATATTTGTATATTGAGGCCATTATGTTGATGAGGTTAGTTTTACCTCATCAGTATACTGCACTTATGTATTGATTATCAATTGCTTAATAAAGCAACGATAAAGAACAAGTATCTATTGCCACGTATTGATGACCTTTTCGATCAGATGTGAGGAGCGGTAATATTTTCTAAGATTGATCTATGTTCTAGATATCACCAACTTAGAATCAAGGACATTGAAGGTATTTACAAAATTGCTTTCAGAACTAGATATAGACATTACGAGTTCACATTTCTATCATTTGGACTGATGAATGCACCAATAGCGTTCATGAACCTAATGAAAAATGTATATAGAAACTTTTTAGATAAGTTTGTGTTGGTATTCTTAGGTGACATCTTAATTTACTCCAAGAATGAAGAAAAACATCTTGAGCATTTAGAGATTGTTCTCCAATGATTGAGAGAGAAAAAGTTATATGGAAAACTCTTGAAGTGTACCTTATTCCAAAAGAAAGTACAATATCTAGGACACATAATTTTAGCATATGATATATCGGTTGATCCAACAAAGATAAAAGCAATTTTGGAATAGTCAGTGCCCAAGAATGTGCCAGAAATTAGAAGTTTTATGGGTTTGGGTAGGTATTACTGTAAGTTTTTCACAAACTTTTCAAGGATATATTTTCTCCTCACATCATTGCAAAGGAAGGGAAATATATTTCAGTGGTCCGAGAAGTGTCAAGCAACATTTGACCAACTTAAGAAAATATTGGCCACAACATTGATACTAAAGGTACCAGATCCAGATGGTAACTTTTTAGTTATTACAGATGCATCTGGAGAAGGATTGGGTGGAGTATTAATGTAGGAAGGGCAAGCCATAGCTTATGAATCTAGGAAACTAAATCCCTATGAACAAAATTATGCTTCACATGATTTAGAGTTAGCAACAGTTGTCCATGCATTACAAATGTGGAGACATTATCTAGTGGGAAACCATTTGAGCTGAAGACTAATCACCATGGTCTAAAATATTTGTTTACCCAACCCAATGTAAATTCTCGACAAAGGAGATGGTTGGAGTTGATATCTGACTATGATTTGAATATTAGTTATATCAAGGGAAAAGAGAATCAAGTTGTTGATGCCCTAAGTCGTAGGAGGAATATCCCCTATATGATTTCAATCCAAATTGACCTCAAGGAACAAGTGTTGCAAAAATCTAAAGGTGACAAGTTTTATGAGAAAGTTAAGCAAGCACTCACAGACAATCCACAAGATCAAAGGTACGAGGGATATCACTTTGAGCCTAATGGATTATTGAGATTTAAGGGAAGGTTTTATGTACCTAATATTGAGGAAATAAGTAGCATGGTATGGAAAGAAGATCATAATGCACCCTATTCAGGACATCCCGGTGTAATAAAGATGTTGGTTGATGTAAAGCCATTATATTTTTGGAAGGGTGTGAAAGGAGATGCAACTAGATTTGTAGAAAGTTTCCTATAGTGTAAAAGAGTGAAGGGAACACATTGTCATCCTACAAGTCTATTATATCTGCATGAAGTTCTAGAAAGTAAGTGACAAGTTATTAGCATGGATTTTGTGGAAGGTCTCCCTATGTCAAGGAATAAGCACAATGCCATTCTGGTAGTGGTTGACAAGTTGACAAAATTAGCTCACTTCATACCAGGGAATTTGACTAATGGAGCTCTTATAATAGCACAAAAGTTCATTCAAGAGATATTTAGATTGCATGGGATAAATAAAAATATCATTTTTGATAGGGATGCTAGGGTAACATCTAGGTTTTGGAAAACCCTATTTTTTGCACTTGAAACAAAATTGAATATAAGTTTTGTGCATCATCTAGAAATGGATGGAAAAATGGAAAAGGTGAACCCAAGTATTAGAAGGCCTACTAAGGGTGTATTGTATGGATCAACAATACAAGTGGGAGGATTACCTACCTTTGTGATGCAGGGGCACTGTTACAATTTTGGTTTTATTTTAATTTGTTTTGATTTTTTTCAATTTAAGCTTTGGTTGGGTAGCTTTAGTTGTTGGTTGGTGGTTCCTATTTTCCTATTATTTTGGTGACATGTGGCTTTACTTTATTGGAAATAAAGCAGTTGGTTCTCCTTCTCTCGCTACTTATGCATAGTGAAGGTAGTTTTTGTGGGTTTTTGGTGTGAGTGGAAAAGATTCAACCAAGAATCAAATGCAACATTTTTTGTGGAGAAGAACTGACAAGCGAGTTTTTCCAGTAACCAATCTTTCCTGGAAAAAGTTAGAATGAAGTTTGATTATGGAGAGAAGAGGTCAGTTTTGAGTGGGAGCCTAAATTGTGGTTGAAGCTAAGACAACGAGAAGACAAAAGGATAGTGGAAAGAGAACTTCATTTTTTCCATAGAAGAAATGAAGCCAATGTTGGAAAGTGCGAGTGAGAGGGTAAAAAGTGTGGCCTGCCATAAGAACTGATAGATGGAGAGAGGCCGATAGATTTGTGAGGGGACTTAGTTAGAGACGAATTCACAATAATGAAAGAGTGAGGTGCAGCAAATTAAGGAGGAGTGCGTAGGTGAGTGAGGAAGGATGGTCAAGTAAGAACAATAGGCATTAAATTGATTTCTAATGTGCAACAAATGAAAGAGAATGTGTACTAGAGCAAGGTAATGCATAAAAGTGAAAGATAAGTGTTACAAGTGAATGGGAGAATTGGCCAAGTGAAGAACATAGTATAGTATGCTAAAGAAAAGGGTGTTTGTGGAAACAAAGAAAAGGAAAACAGGTCTGGAAAGATAGATTTGGCATATAAGAATGAATCTTTGAATGGTATGAGAAGTCATTGAATGTAAAAGAGAGAATTTTTTTTTACAGATGTTTTGGATTTTGAATTGAATAAATATTTGGTTCTGTGCAATTTAGTTATTCAAAGGTTATTTTCTTTGTAAACTACATATCTATATGAGTATTGGGAAATAGAGGGTTGTGCTCTGCATCATTTTTGTATCAGAGCCCAAAATATTTGGGCAGGGGATATTAGTTATGTTGATTGGTATTTGGTTAAGTATGTGTATCACACATTGATAGATTTATTTGAGGAGTTTGGGTACCAAAAGACTGGTCCAAGAAGAAAAGGCAGAAAGCCCTAGGTAAGGTATCACAAGGAAAAGTAGAGAAAGGATATAAAGATGCAACAACATTCTAGAAAAGAGAGTCTCAAGAAGAGAGACAAGATGAAAGAAAACACAGAAAAGAAAAATGCAGAGTTTGAAAGGGAGATGGCAGAGTTGAGAAGAGATTTAGAGAGATGTAAGTTATTGGTGAAGTAAAGGTTTGAGGAAAGAAGCCAAGAAAGTGATTGGTATTGGCCCATGACAAAGAGATTGAAGTGGCTGGTATAGTTTATTGTGAATAAAAGAAGAAGACAAGATGTGCAAGCCTTGAAAAGAGAGGATAAAAGAAATTGGGATAGTAAGAAGTTGCTAAGTGAGCAACATGCATTGGGAGAGGTGAAGAAACTTCTCAATGCGGAGAACCTAAAGACAAGCAATAGAAAGCGAGAGTGGAAAGCAAGGTATGATGAAGGAGTGAAGAATGAAGAGTAAAAAGGAGTGGATGTGGAAGGAAAATTAATGAATGGTGAATAAATTACAAAGATGGAACTTGAAGAAGGTGCAGTGAGTGAGAAGATTTGTGGGCACAATTTTCAGCGATAGAACAAGAGTGGATGGAGAAAATTGCTAATGACAATAGGAAGACAAATGGGACAACGAAGGATATAAAGATGAAGTTGGAAGTTGTTGATAAAGAAGTTGTTGCAATGAAAAATACAATTGACATACTTTCAGGAGTAGCTTGGAAGAAGCTTGAGGAGCGCACATGCAAGGTGAACTGTAAGCAAGTTGTTTCCAATGATTTTACTTAGGATGCTTTTGGATCTTTGAAAGAAATTGTTGAAGGGAAGAGTTTCAAAAAATATGAAAAGGATGAGGACCCAAATAGTGAAAATGATATATATGAATGGGAGATGGAGTTTTGGAGGCTTGTAGATGAAAAAGAAATAAGAAGGAGAAGGTACAATAAGGAAAAAGAAAATAAACAAAAACATATTGAACGCATGCCAGTTGCTCCAAAGCAATGTTGGAAGACACAAAAGAAACACAAACAAAGGAATGAGTTTTGGTTGATGACTTCATGTATGGGAGCACACATTTCTTTTGTCTCTTGGGGATTCTGATGTAGAGGCATTGTTGCAATTTTGGTTTTATTTTCATTTGTTTTGATTTTTTCAATTTAGGCTTTGTCTGGGTAGCTTTAGTTGTTGGTTGGCGGTTCCCATTTTCCTATTGTTTTGGTGACATGTGGCTTTCAATTTGTTGGCAACAAAGCAGCTAGTTGTCCTTCTCTCACTGCTTATGCATAGTGAAGTCAGTTTTTGTGGGTTTTTTGGTGTGAGTGGAAAAGATTTGGCCAAGACTCAGAGGAAACATTTTTGTGGAGAAGAATTGACGGGCGATTTTTTCTAGTAACCAGTCTTGTCTGGAAAAAGTTAGAATGAAGGTTGATTACAGAGAGAAGAGGCTGGTTCTTAGTAGAATCCCAAACTGTGGTTGAAGTTAAGACAACAAGAAGACAAAAGGACAGTAGAAAGAGACCCTAGATTTGTCATAGAAGAAAGGAAGCCAATGTTGGCAAGTGTGAGTGAGAGGGTAAAAAGTGTGGCATGCCATAAGAAGAGGTAAAGGTTGGTGCTAGAAGATTAAGGAGGAGGCCAGTAGATGTGAAAGGAGAGGAAAAACTAGCATGGGAGAAAAGAAAGGTTACATAGATTTGGAAAGAGGCCAATAGATGGAGAGAGGCTGATAGATTTGTGAGGGGACTTGGTTAGAGATGGATGCACAGTAATGAAAGAGTGAGGTGTAGTAAATTAAGGAGGAGCACATAGGTGAGTGAAGAAGGATGGTCAAGTAAGAACAATAGGCATTAAATTGACTTCTAATGTGTAGCAAATGAAAAGAGAATGTGTAGCAGAGCAAGGTAATGCATAGCTTAGTAAAAGATAAGTGTTGCAAGTGAATGGGAGAATCAACCAAGTGAAGAACATAGTATAGTATGCTAAAGAAAAGGGTGTTTGTGGAAACAAAGCAAAGGACAACAGGTTTGGAAACATAGATTTGACAAATAAGAATGAATCTCAGAATGGTATGAAAAGTCATTGAATGTAAAAGAGAGCATTTTTGTTTTACAGATGTATTGGAATTTGAATTGAATAAATATTTGGTTTTGTGCAATTTAGTTATTTGAAGGTTCTTGTCTTTGTAAACTGCATATTTGTATGAGTATTGGGAAGCAGAGGGTTGTGTTCTGCATCACTTTGGTATAGTTTGCATATAATAACTCCTATCATTCTACAATTAAGATGACACCATTTGAAGCATTATATGGCAGGAAGTGTCAAACACTTATAAGTTGGGATAAGCTAGAAAATAGGATAAGCCTTGGGCTAGAAATGTTATCGAAAATGGAGGAACAAGTTGGAATTATCAAGCAGAGGTTAGCAGAAGCTAAAGATAGCCAAGAAAGTTATGTTGATTCTAAATGTATACCTAGGAATTTCATAGTAGGGGATAGGGTATTGTTGAGAGTTAAGTCTCACAGGAGTTCTGTCAAGTTTAGAAAGTCATCCAAACTAGCTCCGCGCTATGTTGTACCTTTTGAAGTTCTTAAAGAAATCAACCTTGTTTCCTTGCCACTGGCTCTTGGCAGGATGCATAACGTCTTTCATGTCTCATATCTTAAAAAGTATATACCAGGTGATAACCATGTTATAGATTGGAATGCTTTATAGGTGTAGGACCTAGGGGAGGTAACGATCGAACTGCTCAAGGTGCTCAGAACACGTAAGCTTTGCTTATGTAACTGAGAGGTTCTGCAATGCAAGGTCCATAGGAATCAATATGCAGAAGATTCGGCCACATGGGAAGACTATGCTAAAATAAAGTAGAAGTTTCCACAAGTATTGCTAGATTTTGAAAACTCTTGAAAACAATGATGTTTTGTGTTATGATGTTTCATGATGTGTGCTTTATGTTATGATCATATTTTATACTTAAAAATCACCGGGGACGATGATTCACAAGGGGGGGAATATGTTACACCTTGTGTGTTATTATGTATTTACTATTACCTAGTTTGGTAAATTACTTCAATAAATGTGAATGTGTTTTACTTATGAATTCTAATGAAACTATGTTGAATGAATGTTTGACTCAATTCAAATGCTTTATGATTCAGTATATGAAATATATAATGTGATATGACGTGTATGTGAGGTAAATGATGCATTCATTCGGCTAACTACTGTTATGTTGAACTAAGCTGAATGCAGTAATAGGTTCAAGCCTCTACAAGAGGGGAAACATTACTCAAGAGAAGAACTTGGTCTAGTAACCTTTAAATTCGGCCTTATTGAGAAATCACACATTCACACCCTAGTTGGTATTAGTTAAGTCAAGTCGGTTTGGGTAATGGATAAGTGATCTTTTGTTTTGGTTACAAATGTTTATATTGAATTGCAATCTTATTTTATGATCATTTGGAATGAGGGATGTTGATGAGAGCCAATTATGTTCTATTTGATGCCATGTTTTAGTCCATTTCATATATCTACATACCCATTCTCATATCCCATTTATGCTGCATATGATTAAAATACATAAGAGGTATTTAATATAGATTTGAGATAAAATTATAATGAAAAGTAATTATTATATTGTTATTACTAATGAGCATTGGAAAATAAATTATCCAACAAATTATTTTGGGCTATTGTTGTTGTTACAAGATCTTTGTACACATTATGTTAAAGATGACTTGAATGTTTCTTAATACTCAACATTATGCAAAGGGAGTTGCTGCAACAATCATGCTAACTCAACTACCAACTTTACACCATCATATTTCCTCTCTATTAGCAAATGAAATGACTCAAGATAAATATACTTAGAATAATGACTCAACCCAAACTTAGCACCATCGAAATCCACTAATAGCTCTGAAAAGTCCACAATTGCATTTTTGGCTTTTCTCTGAATTTTGTTGAGGTACAACTCCCTCACCAAATTTCTATTGAATTATTCTATTATAATGCAAGGGGTGTTCTTTTAACTAGGAAGCAAAAAAGGTGATGAACACTAGTCCATAAATATGAAGCTAGTGCGAATGAAATAACTGTAATATCACATAATTGCACCTAGGGGCAATTCCATATTTCCACATTCTTGCCTAACATTTATGACACTCCAAAACATTAATGGAAAAACCCCTCGAGTCAGAATTTTTCCATTCTGACTTTAGGAGGACAAGTGGTTGAGCAACAGAAGCCTGGTGACACATTTCACGAGAATATAGGCTTTAGATGAATGCGCGACACACAGGCGTTTGCGCGGGGCACTAGCCTCCTGACCATTTCCCGAGCTTGAAATGTGGAATCTGGAAGTTAAACCCCATGACACGTTTCCTGGTGGTTACATTATGAAAGTAACGACTCTTTTCTGCCCTTACAAGCATAAGAACTTCTTTTTGCCTCTCATTTGGAGGTTGGAATATTGGAAGATAACACATTGGCTCTCAAGTTATTGCTACCACTTTGAGATTTGTTCTCCTTTGATAGTAGTGCATTCATAGGCGAAGCCATGCTAGACTGAGGTCCCCCTAGCAGTAGCAGCTCTCAAGCAAGCACTCAGTGGTGCGTTCACGTGCTCCAGAGAGGGCCTTGGCCCATGGGTAACTCTCTCTCTCTCCCTTTCTCACTTTCTTTCTACAAGCATTTGTTTACTTTTTAGTTGTGTGGGTTCTACTCCCGAGCGGGTATTGCTTTCACCACACGCTTATCGTGGTGTGGGTTCTACTCCTTGAGCGAGTATTTCTTTCACCGTATGCTTTTCTTTCCTTTCCAACTTGGTTGTTCGTGGAGGTGGGAACACCAAAACGGGGTTTGACTGAGGTAGACCCCTATATAGCCACCCAACAACTTTCTCCTTGATCTCTTGTGTGTAGATTATGGGAAAGGAGCTTGGAGTGAAGATTCGAGTGTCCAAGAAAAGGGTAAGCTTTATCCAAGTATCATGATATTTCCTTTAGTATTTGGCTTTCTGGTTAGTTAGCAGTTCCATCTACATCACTCCTAAGTTTGTGAGTAGGATTATTTTCTGTCTGTTGAGTTCTTGAGTTATTTGTTGCTCAGGGCTCTAGCGCAACTTCCAGATGACAGCGCATTGCGCTGGCATCCTAGATTTGTGCTAACGTCTTTCAGCCGAGATCTCTCTCTTCTAGGACAAAATACTTCTAGTCTGGATCTCTTATGATTCTTGACCATTTCTTTTGAGATATAATTGTACTCATGGTTCTTTATCATTTTTCTATCCTGAGGTGTATAAGGGTAGTTCATTCCTTGGTGATCTCTCGAGAAAGGAGAGACCCATGTGCAGCGAATCCCTCTTATATCACATTTTGGTGAACTCGACGTGAACGTCAAAATTTTATTTGTGATGTTGCACGTTCATCATGATGAATTTTCTGAGGAAGATTTCAATATGATAGAGGATGCTCTAGATGACTTCTTAGAAGCATTCTCCCCTATCAGTAAATCTCCTAAACAAGTCTCTTCTCGAAAGGATGAAGGATTGGTAAATGTGGTGGTGGTCTCAGTGGCTCCTCCGAGCCCTAAGAAACCCTTCATCTACGTAACCCTAGCTGACCCTGCCGTCTATGGAGTTTCATGTCATAGTGATTCACCGAACTTGTATTCAAGGTTCATGAAAGCTACGGATTTCACATCTTATAATGTCATTGGGAACACATATCCCACAAGGAGTAACAGACAAAACTTGAATCAACAACCTTCTATCCCTACCTCGCAACCTAATTCTTTTCCACCTTCCCAACCAATCCTTCCTGCAACACCTAAACCTATGATCAAAGCACCAGGCGATTATGATCTTGTCGAGCAACTTCGTGTTACACTAGCTAAGATCTCGCTTTGGGACTTGCTTCAAACTGCCCTAGTTTATGAAGAGATGCTTCAAGAGGCCCTGCAAAAAATTCCCTTGCCTGCCTTCACCAGGCCTACGAATGTTAATGCGTTGCTGGCTCATATTCGTGCAGATTCACCGAATATCACGTTCCACCTGCAAGAACTCCCGCCTCCGGATGTGCAGAAGCAAGTAGAACCTTTGATGATCATATTCAATGTTAATAACATCGGTATTAGGCATACCCTCATTGATACCGGATCGACACTCAACATTTTTTTATGGACCTCCTACCTAAGATTAAGGTTGATTCATCTTCCTTGGCAACTTCCTCTTTGTATATTCATGGATTTGATAACGCTGGCCACTAAGCTCTAGGTATGATAATACTACCTTTGTAGCTAGGCCCCATTACCTTACCCACGTTGGTTTATGTGATGCCTGGGCCTTTACCTTATAATATCATTTTAGGGAGACCTTGGATCCACGCTATGGGCACAGTAACCTCTACTTTACATTGTTCATTAAAATTTGTTGCAAACAATCGGGTAGTCACAGTCAAAGTGGATGCAAAGGGTGTTCGCCTTTGTGAACTGGCTACTGCCGGTCATGCTTCAACTATATCTACCCTCAAGAATTGTATTCCTTCCTTAACCGTTGATGCTATGGCATGTTCTTCGTTGATACCCTATGTGGAAATCATTCCCAGGGTGAGTGTCGAAACTAAGGAATCGTCTAAAGCAAAGGATTCTAATTCTCTCGCATCATCCTCTCAAACAAGTGCTTTCCTTGGAGATGATTGGGGTTCCTTGAACTTTTCCAAATTCTTTATTGAGGAGTACAAGGTGGACCCCTCTTGCGTGGATCTTCTATGTACCCCTAGTACGAAGATAGATGATACCCCCGTGGAGGAGAAGAAAGGTGATCCTGTTCAGGAGACCAGTCCTTCCCACATTGAGGAGAATGATCCACCTCTTGGGAAAGAAATTAACATTTGTGAATCTGACAAAGGAGGCAGAAGTACCCCTATAGAGACGTTTGATGTTCATTGGTGGAACAAAGCACTCTATGTGGATCCATTGCCCCCTGAAGTTTTACAAACTTGCTATGGATTCAGATATGAGCTTAGTTCTTGATATGGCTACGAGCATAAGGGCCTGGGACGTATTGAACAAGGAATTCAAGTCCCCATCAATCTTAAACCATGATGACGAAACTTGGGATTATACATTGTTTTGTTGAACAATCCAAGCTAAAGCCTTGGTAGAGTGTTAATATGATTTCGGTCGAACCATTGAACCTCATCCACCTTGAGTTAATAGAGGAAAAGGAGCCAACCAAGAATATTCCCCTAGATATCTTCTCTTCAGATGAAGCATCAGAGGGATTTCTAGGCGCATACTCGATCCCGCCTTATCATCACAAAATAAATTTCTCATATCGCTTGCATAGCCAAGTGTACTTCAGGGAATCTATCCTAAATATTGATGAGGAGGACCCTCTATCTAACACCAGTGATGACGTTGCCACACCTGAGCATGAAAAATGAAATTCCCTTTTAAATGGGGATGCTGTTGAGGTCTCTATGGATCCTGTATCCCCTGAAAAGGTGATCACAATCGAAAGTGTCTTTCTTCGGAAGAAGCAAACGAAAACTCCTTTATTTTGCATTCTCATGCCGACATATTCACTTGGACATGTGAGGATGTGCCCGATATTGATGAATCTATAGTGGTTCATAATATCGTCCTATGTCTCAATGCCAAGCCGGTTAAGCAAAAAATTTGAAAAATCAATCCTAGAGTGGCACTAATGGTTAAGACTGAGATAAAGAAACTATTAAAAGTAGGCTTTATCCGTCCAATCAATTATTCCCCTTGGCTTTCAAACATAGTCGCCGTTAGTAAACCTGACGGTCGCATTCACATATGTATCGATTTCTAAGACCTTAATAAGGCTTCTCTTAAGGATGATTTTTTGTTACCTAATATAGATATGATTGTTGACTTGGCTGCAGGCCATGCATTGCTTTCTTTCATGGATGGCTTCTCGGCTTATAATCAGATCTATATTAACCTAGACAGTCAATACAAGACAACCTTTACTACCCCATGGGGTACATTTTGTTATGTGGTCATGCCCTTTTGGTTAAAGAATGCAAGAGCTAATTACCAATAGGAAATGGCCCTGATATTTCATGACTTCATTCACAAGATTCTAGAGGATTACATCGATGACATATTGGCTACATCCGTAACCCGTGAAGATCATCCTAAGAACCTTTGCCTTACTTTCGAAAGACTTTGGCTCTACAAAATGAAGTTAAATCCCCTTAAGTGCGTCTTTGGCATTGACGCCGACAAGCTTCTGGGGTTCATAATCTCTCATCGTGGGATCGAGGTTGACACTAAAAAGATCGATGGTATCGTTAACATGCCTGCGCCAAGGAATATTATCGAGTTGCAGAATTTACAGGGGAAGATTCAGTCAATTCGTAGATTCATATCTCAATTGGCTGATTGTAGCCTTCCTTTCACTTGTTTGTTAAAAAAGGATGTTAGTTTCATATGGGATGAGGGATTTCAAAGGGCCTTTGAGTCGATCAAAGCCTACTTATACAACCCTCCTGTATTGTGTCGGCTATGCAAGATAAACCCTTTCTACTTTACCTTGTTGTGTCGCCATATGCTTTAGCAGCTCTTTTAGCTCAATATGACAACTTTGGAAAGGAAAGAGTGGTCTACTACATTACCCGAATCTTGGTTGATTACGAAACCTGTTATTCCTCCATGGAAAGATAATGCCTTTCTGTTGTCTTCGCTACACAGAAGTTGAGGCATTACCTCATCCATGCTGAAACACACATCATAGTAAAAATGAATCTTTTAAGGCATCTATTTTCTAGCACCGATTTGGTAGGAAGGTTAGAGAAATGGGTTATGTTGCTTTCTGAATTCAACATAAAGTTTATTACTGAAAATTTGATAAAGGGTCAAGCGGTTGCAGATCAATTGGCAGATGCTCCCTCATCTAGCTCCTTTCCTGGCTTAGATTTATTTCTTGATGAAAATATTTTTATGATCAACCATGACCTCAAATGGAAAATGTATTTCGATGGGTCAAGGTGTCGAATTGGTTCCAGAGCGGGAGTGGTCCTAATATCCCCTGAAAGTAAACTAGTTCCCTTATCCTTTCATTGAGGCTTTCCTTGTACCAATAATATCACCGAGTACGAAGCCCTTATAGCTGGATTACGTGCTGTGATAACACTAAAAATCAGACACCTTCGTATCCTAGGTGACTCTGAACTTATAGTGAATCAAGTAAGGGGAACCTATCAGGCCAAGCAAAGTAAGTTGTCTCGGTACCAAGACCTTGCCTTGTCTTTGCTCAAACAATTTTCTTCTTTCACCATAGGCAATATCCCTAGAAGAGAAAATAGACATGTTGATGCCATGGAAAGTGTTGCTTCCTTAGTACCTTCCAAAGAAGATACGAGGGAGTACCACTTTGTAGTCAAGGTCTTGCGAACCCCTGCAGTTCCTAAAGAACCTGAGGTTGAATTCCCCATGTATTCCCATATAGACTCTGGGGAATGGTTTTCTGGTATCTATAACTATTTAAAAGCCAGGAACTTCCCCGACGATACGACAAAAAATGACTGCACTCGCGTGAGGAAACTTTTGATTCGCTACGTCATCCTATCAAAAATCCTTTATAGGAAGGCCTATAATGGCTTGCTTCTTAGGTGTCTTACCAAAGTGAAAATACCCCTTTCCCTTATTAAGCTCATGCAAGATCTGGGGGTGGACATTTTGGTGGTAAATCCCTAATGCAAAGATTGATACACATGGGATACTATTGGAAAACAATGGAATGAGATTCCTTTGACTTTGTCAAGAAGTGCCCTCAATGCCAACAACACAGTTGGCTCATTCACGCGCCCGCCCAAGAGTTACAAAACCAAACTTCCCCTTGGCCATTCGCTAAATGGGGGTTGGATATTATTGGAAAGATATCACCTCCCTCTTCCAAAGGACATGTCTCCATTATTACCACTACGGATTACTTCACAAAGTGGGTCGAGGCTATCCCGCTTTTGATCTGAAGCAGCTTCCGAATCAGCTTTGAATGCTACACCATTTAAGAACAAGGAAGTGAAGCAATTCCTCAGGATATTTCACATCCAACATAGGTTCTCCACACCCTACTATCCTCAATCTAATGGTCAAGTAGAAGCATTGAATAAAAATCTTGAGCTTATTCTTCGAACAATAGTTAATAAACACGGTAAAGACTGGCACATTCAACTGACATATGCTTTACGGGCCTATCGCACGAGTGCCCACACAGCTATAGGGACAACACCCTATAACCTCGTGTATGGTGCTGAAGCTATCATGCCCTTGGAATTGGAAATTTTGTCTCTACGAGTTTCCCTGAAAGGGCTAATTGATAATGAAACCTATCGGGTCAACCGCCTGCATCAACTAGAGATGCTCGATGAGCGTTGTTTACTAGCCCTTGAACATCTTAAAGCTTATCACTGGTGGTTATCTAGACAATACAATCAAAGTATGCCCCCTCAGCTCCAACCTCGACTCCTCATACTCTCTCCTACTAGGAATTTTGCCGACTTTTCTCTCATAAAAAGTCAACAATTTTCTCACAGTGAATAGTGAAAATGACCCTTCTAGGGGCCCACCTAGGTATATATAGGCCCCCCAGGGCCCGTTTTCCCTAGGACTTGTGGATTCTTGGTTTCTCCTAAAGTCGCCCCACTAGGCCGGGGACAAACTCAGGATGGGGCATAAGGTCGTCTCTTGATCATATTTTCTTCCAAATTGATGACTTTTTTCTTGATCATTCCTCTTTCTGTGGTAGCTTTCCTCTAATTTCTTGAAGCTGACCTAAGATTTGAGTTTGTAGGATGAAACATTCAACAATTTCACGACCATTCAGATGTTGTTTATCAAGCTTAGATGTTGGGGGCATCTTCAGTACTGGTCAGCTTGACTGTGATAGCCGCTATGGTCTCCTTTTGTTGGCACGAAAATATGTAAAATTTAGAAATTTGGGTGAAATTTTTCTTTTCTACTTTAGTGAGGCTGATTTTTCCAAAATCGAGCCCACTAAAGTGGGGGCAAAATGTAATATCACAGAATTGTACCTAGGGGCAATTCCATATTTCCACATTCTTTCCTAGCATTTATGACACTCCAAAACATTAATGGAAAAATCCCTTGATTCAGAATTTTGTGATTCTGACTTGAGGAGGACAAGTGGTTGAGCAACAGAAGCCTAGTGATGCGTTTCGAGAGAATACATGCTTTAGACGAACGCTCATCACACAAACGTTTATTTCCTGAGCTTGAAATGTGGAATTTGGAAAGTTAAACCCCATTACATGTGTCCTAGTAGTTACATTCCGAAAGTAACGACTCTTTGTCACCCTTGCAAGCATAAGAACTTGTTTTTGCCTCTCATTTAGAGGTTGGAAGATTGGAAGATAACACATTGGCTCTCAAGTTATTGCTACCACTTTGAGATTTGTTCTCCTTTGATAGTAGTGCATTCACAGGCAAAGCCATGACAAACTGAGGTCCCCCAGCAGCAGCAGCTCTCAAGAAAGCACTCAGCGGTGCGTCCATGTGCTCCAGAGAGGGCCTTGGCTTGTGGGTAACACTCTCTCCCTTTCTCACTTTCTTTCTACAAGCATTTGTTTACTTTTTAGTGGTGCGGGTTCTATTCCCGAGCGGGTATTGCTTTCATCACATGCTTATCGTGGTGCAGGTTCTACTCCTCAAGCGAGTATTGCTTTCACCATATGCTTTGCTTTCCTTTCCAACTTGGCTTTCCGTGGAGGTGGGAACACCAAAACGGGGTCTAACTGAGGCAAACCCCTATATAGCCACCCAACAACTTTCTCCTTGATCTCTTGTGTGCAAATTACGAGAAAGGAGCTTGGAGTGAAGATTCCAGTGTCTAAGAAAAGGGTAAGCTTTCTCCAAGTATCGTGATATTTCCTTAAGTATTTGGCTTTCTGGTTAGTTAGCAGTTCTGTCTACATCACTCATGAGTCTGTGAGTAGGATTACTTTCTATCCGTCGAGTTCTTGATTTCTCTATTGCTCAGGACGCCAGCGCAACTTCCAGACGACAACGTGCCGTGTTGGAATCCTAGATCTACGCTGATGTCTTCCAGCTGAGAGCTCTCTCTTCTGGGACATAATACTTGTAATCTAGCTCTCTTAGGATTCTTGACCATTTCTTCTGAGATATAACTATACTCTTGGTTCTTTATCATTTTTCTATCCTGAGGTGTATAAGGGCAGTTCATTCCCTAGTGATCTCTCGAGAAAGGAGAGACCCGTGTGCAACAAATCCCTCTTATATCACAATAACCAAAACCACAAACTATCAATTCAAATATTTAAAATTCATGATCGTCCAATTTAGGAGATAAATCAGACTATAATAAATGAAGACATACAACTTATATTTCAAAGAAGATACAACTACATCGTACACATAATTCCTAGATCAACATACCAAATCATTAAATTCATAACACACAGGTTATAAATCATCACAGTCTGCAATAAATGTTTATTCCTTCTCAATAACACCCCCAAGTGTATCCCCCCAAAAGAAAAAAAAGATCCCCTTCGTCCCTTACAATTTCAAATTTATAACATAGCTAATGCCACTGGATGGGTGCCGAGGCTGTTACTAAACCAACAACTTCTTGTATTCCTTACATTTCTTGGGGAATTGGTCAAAATAATTGAGCTTAGTAGAGGAATAAATATCGGCAAATAAAAATAACCATGATCCCACCAATAGCCACCAAAGGACCAATCATACCATCAACCATCTATACAATGTATAAGGATATCAAGCGGTAGCACGTGTGTGCTACCTGATGGGAAATTGTAATTCAAAGTGACACAAACCAACCATAAATGGGAATTAAATTAACATCTTATCAAGCTCAAGAGAATGCACCCATGTTTAGCCAAAACTCTATAAATTCAACTAGTGTCACTTTTCTTCCGTAATTAGTTGCATCCAATATGGTGAGTTCTTAAAGTGATGGTAATTCTACCAATGACTACATCATCTTGGAGGAAATTGAGTGCAATCCACTGTTTAGGCACACTTCAGACCAATTGAAAGAAATCTTCATAGTACAGAGTGAGGTGGAGGAAGAAGTGCTCTAGAGCATCCTTGGTGAGGCATTCTTAGGCCAGGCTCATGTACATAACACAACTATGCTGGAGCGCTTGGTGAAACCTGAGTTTCATCATCATGTCAAGGTGGCAATTAACTGGCTTAGCTACTATCCTCAAAATGGATTAATAGCTAATGCTATTTGCATTGCGTTGACTATTCAGGATGAGACTTTGGAGGAGGTCATGGCTCTTCTGTGCACAAGAGTGGTGAGGAATGATATGGGGCTTTTGTTATAGTTCGTCCAGTCGCACAAGAATCTGCTATCGCCAGCCCAAGTTGAACGCCTGCAAGTTGTCACTAAGGGTAATCGTGTCCTAATTTTCACTCTGTGTACCTGAGAATAAATGTATCTTTGTCGTTTTGTGTCCATGACATGAAATTTTGTAGTCGAACTAGACATATTTGTTGGAATATGTGCCTCAATCTGACAGGCTGTAACCTCTGAAAGAGAAAAGTTGGTGTGACTTACCTTTTGTCTGGCCGATTGGCAGTTTAGTAACCTTGTGTTTTTCTCATGTCGCCGAGACAATGCTGCTATCTTACCGACTGGTGTTGTCGCTGTGACTTGTGATGTTTGTTGTAACCTTCTACCGAGTGGAGACCTCTAGCCAACGGTTTGGTGTCTAGCAGATGTCGAGGAGACTCATGGCGACTGGATCATCGAAGTAACTCAAATGTTTCAGTATGTTGTCTTAGTGATATGGAAATTCTCACTGACGGTTATACATTTAGAGTCATCGAGATAACATAAGGGTTCAGTAGGAACTCTTGGCGATAGGGAGATGTCTCGCCGACAGCTATACACTCAGAGGCATCGGGATAACATATGGTGGCTCGGTAAGAACTCTTGGCGATGGGTGTTTGTCTCACCGATGTTGTGGGCTGTCTTCGGTATAACTCTTGTCGAAAACTGATCTCAGGGTGACTTGAAGATTTCAGTAAGAACTCTCAGCGATAGCGGTAAGTCTTGCCAACAATGCAACATGTGTTTGTTATTGGATGTCTTCGGTATGACTCCTAGCGAAAGGTGGTCTCGGGGTAACATGGAGGCTTCGGTATGAAGTCTTAGCGATGAACGAAGTCTCCTCGATAGTGGAACATTGCAGTGTAACTTGTAGGCATTGGTATGATCTCTTGGCGAAGAGCGATAGTCTCACCGAAGGGAAAGTTGATATCTATGTGACTTGTGAACTTTGGTATGATGTCTTGGCGAATAGCGATAGTCTCGCCGATGGGATTGCTGAGGTCGATGCAACTTGTGAACTCGGTATAACGTCTTGTCGATAGTGAAGACTCTTGGCAATATCGACAGTTGGGCTATGTGGCATCAGGCAGACACATTTAGTGTCTCATCGACATGCGAATACATTTTGAATGCCTTTGACTGAGTGAAATACTGTCCTACGTGGTGCAACTTGGACCTATCAGAGAGGGCAGAATGTGAACCATTTGCTGTTGTGATCTGATAGTTGAAAATGAACCGATTCACAGAGGTAGTAGAGAATGAATGTATACACATATGCATTGGACATTCTGAAGAGAGACAAGGAGAGCGATAGAGAAAGGGCAGAGAGGCTGGTTGGGTGGCTGAGGTCTTGAGGTCGAAACAGAGGAAGTGAGAGGCAGGGTTATGCTGCCGAATTCTCTCCTGATCAAGGATTGAATGCCATGGTCGATCTCTCATGTTGATCTGTACTGTATATTGTATGAGGGTATTGCAATAGTATGAAGGTTGTTTGGTTTGAGAGGTTGATCAAGAAATATACAGAGGGAGAGTTGGTTACCAGATTGTTTCCAGAATGAACAAGATGTAATCTCTGAAAAGGCTATGAGCCTGAATTGTATTGTAACCTTTTTTGTTGTTGAATAATACAATGGCTTGATCTTTGGAGGGTGGGGTTTTTAACCCAAAAGGGTTTTCCACACGTAAATCTATTTTCTGGTTTTCTATCTTATCTTTCATCTGTGTTGGTTTTGTTTCAAGAATCTGTTATTGCTTGCTGTTGAATTTTACACGTTCTTCTCTCAGAAGGATTAATGTGGGAAACAAATTGTGTCTATTTCCGCTTTAGGACATAGTTGTACGTGTCTTTAAGGAAATCTAATCAAAATTGAAGTTACCGAAGGCACCACTATTCTTGGATATTTCTTTGAGATGACCTATATTTCCCTTACAAGTGGTATCAGAGCCTTCTTTTGGTTACTGGTTTTGGGTATTTCTCCTATGAAGATTTCTTAGTTTGCTAGGCTAGAGGAAATCTGAAGGAATTGTTTGATTTATTGATCCTTTGGTGAGTGGAAGTCTTGTGATATTAGGAGACAACACACAGCTTGAAGGATGGTGGAGATGGAAAAGGGAGTTGATCATGTTGTTTTGTTGTGATCTGTGTCTCCTGGTTGGTAGTGGTATAACCTTGGTGTAGGAGGTGGATTTATTTTCTCCGTGGCTGTGTAGCAGTAAAGCTTTCATATTGGGTGTCTGTTTGAGAGGATCCTTGGTGATATGGAGAAGCCTAGGTTGTTTCTCAGCCATGGAAGAGAGTGCTTATGCTAGGTGGTGTTTCCTGATGTTGGAAGGAACTGTTTGCTGTTAACCTCGAATACATAAAGGCTATGGAGTTAATCATTAGATGATTTGTAAGCCTCTGAAATAGCCTTTCTCTTCTTCTCGGATGCATGTGCATGTTGGTGGTTTTAGAGTTGGCCTGAAAGGGGCCTGGATTTTCTTGAACTGTTGTTTTCCTTCTAAGGATGATTTGTACTTGCGTGGCTCTGTGGTTTTGCAGATTTTACACGGTTAAGCAAAACTTGTGATTATGTGGAGTTGTTGTTAAGCTATTTTCTAGACCCTGGCTTTTGGGGTGTTGCTGGATGAGATAGTTGTAGTTCTACATGCATGCTTTGTGCATGGTTTGAGGAGGTGTGTTTTTCTTCTCTGCATGGGAGTGTTGGTACGTGATTTGTCACTCAACATTCCTGTGGTGGTGCTTGTGGGTTCCTTGATTATGGTGCTCGTTGTGGACATGATTGGAAAATTAGGTTTGGCATGATCTGGTGTTTGAGTCATGTTGTCTACGTGGTTATTCTCTTTGAAATCCCAGTGTTACAGTTTCCAATGCAATGACAGGTTTGCATGTTCGATGTTTGTGATCTATGAGTTATGCGGTTGGTGGATTAGCTACCCATTGGCTGCAGTGAGATAACTTGGACGTGGACTGTCTTTATCCATGAGGTTGATTCATTGCTGGTGTAGACTTGTTAGCTGGCCTTGCCTGTGGTCACTTGTGCATTGGTGTGATTGCTTTGAGATGAGAGGATGGATATTGTTGAGTACCTAAATAGTCAGTTATGGGAACCTAAAGCAGGTGGTCATGATGCTTGGAGAGCTCGGATGTCATGTTTTAGTGGGAGCTTTAGCAGTGACTATGGGTTCATCACATGGTGGTGAATGGTCTTCTTTAGTGTTGCAGATGTTTCAAGGGGGAGATTTTAGATCTTGTTGCTGCAGAAGGGTTCTTTCGCATTTGCATGGAAATTATTTGAATATGTGCAACATCTTGGAACCATGGAAGACGCTTGGAGTCTTTGGCTGAGGTGTTGGTGGTGCTTGACAAGTGATGTTGGTTTTGAGTTTATTTGCTTTATGTCATGGTATACTCTTGTTTGTGTACTGGAGTTTTGACATTGTGCATTGTACTTGAGACCATGGTGAAGCCACTTGAAGAATTGTATCTCCTATGGGGGATATGTAGATCACGGTGTCATGATAAGTTCCTGATTCAGATGATTGGAGCTTTGACAGTGGTCTGGTAATTCTTTGTGTATTGGGTGCTTTGATTATTTGCTTGATACTTCGTGATAGTGCAGTAATGCAGTTGAAGCTTAGCATGAGATGATCGGTTGCTAGTACTCATGGATACATGAAGAATAAGGTGAGGCTATTTTTCTCTTATGAGAGAAGTGTTGTTGATGGTTGTAGACACCTAAAAATGACCTAGGCCTGCAAGCTTCATTTTTACCACTTTCGTCCTAGCATAATTATGACACTTAATTATGTCTTTGGTCCACATTCGACTATTGATTAAATAATTCATAATTATTTAATTAATTCATGTCCATTTATTCTTCACGATTATTAAATAAATAAATGTTATTTATTTATTCAATACGTCTTTAATTGTCTAAAGTCTTCCTTTAATTAAATAAATTTGTTAATTTATTTAATTACCTTTCTTCATTTATTTCTTCTTGATTATTAAATAAATAAATCTTATTTATTTATTTAATGTCACTAATCCTCACAATTAAATAAATTCATTAATTTATTTAATTCTTAATCATATATGCTAAATTAAATAATTAGTCTTTAATTATTTAATTGACAAAAATAATATTCCTTTCATTTTAAATAAATGAAATTATTTAAAATGTCATCACAATCTTAACTGACAGTCCATTTTGGTAAATAATCTAAAAAAGATTATTTATTTATTTCACAAAATTCATATCTTGAGTTGATTGGTAGCTTTCTTCCAAAAATCAAATAAAGCAAGTAGGTTCTTGATTTTAATCAAATTTGCTTTTCAGTCCATCTTTTATAAATCTCACAAAGCAAGCTATCTTTATCTTCTTAATTTTGAAAATATTTATTTTCAAAATTAATTATCTCCTCTTTTCTCCACCACTGATTCAATTTTCTCCTATAACATCTTGACCACTCATTTAAGGATTTTGCCCTAACCCTGATTAGGGATTATCAAGTGAAATCTCGTCCTCTGATTTTAGGTTTCTGTCAAGAGTCGATCTCATCCGTCCACTCAAAATTGTGTTTTCTATAAAAAGACAATTTTGTTCATAATTTTGGGACCACTTCATTAATATAGGCATTATAGTCATTTAACATTCATAGTTATTATTTTCATTTATCATATTGTCATAGGCATAGGAATTTAAGATTCAAATCCTTCAAAGCTTGTTTAGGACAATGGCATAGTCAAGATTGCTCACACACTCAATCTGAGGGCAACACAAATCAACAAGTTAGAAGGTGTAATGGAGATCAGCCATGGAGATTGAAGACACTGGGTGAGATTGCTCTATTTTCTGTGTTTTCATTTACTTTCCTTTGCACTTCATTATTTCTTTGGGTTTTATTATTGTGCTTTCAATTTATTGAATCTAATCCTTAGAAATTTACCCTTAGTTACATTGGTGAACCTGACGTGAACATGACTCTGTTATTTGCTATTATTTTCGTACGATTTGCGTGTCTTTTCTATCATTTTTGCAAGTACAGGTACGAAGTGATGTGGTCTTTTTTTTTTAAAATTGTGATGCATCGGATGCGTCGCGACACATTAGAAGACCCAAACGCCGCAATCGTAGTCCAGAAAGCTGCAGTTGAAATACCGAGCCGCATTTGACGAACCAAGCAACGCATTCGCTCTGTCGTGATGCATTCGCCTGGTAAAGTTTTCTTCTCATTTGCATTCGGATTTTTGAGGTTTTTCTATTCTTTCTATTTTTTTTAGCACTCTGGTTTTATTTTCTGCATTCTGCCCAATAGGGGCTGTCGTGTTACTAATCGTGTTTCGCAGCGTGTGGCGGTTAGGTTTCACGGGTCCAAGACTGGCAGATGAAACTGCTAACTTGTGGTTTTGCAGCTACGCTTGTCAAAGACTCATTTCTCAAACAACATGTTTGTGATTTCTAGTGTAGAAAACACTTCATTTGGTGCTTTTAAAATGGATGCGTGTTTGATTCTGTTTGATTGTGCTTGAAGGTGGTGGGTGATTATGCTCTCACCTTGTGAAAACTAGGTGATCAGAAAACCAGACCCATCTTATTTTGTGTCACCCTCATGATTTGCTAATCGAAGTATCCTCTCCCCTTGCGCACTTGTGCAATCCTGGGTGTAAGAGAAACGGTTACTAACTCTAGAACTTGGGCCTGTTTTAGTGGGAAAAAGTACTCACCCCAGGACGACTCAGACCGGTAGCACCCTAACACCGAGGGACTTCCAGTCGGTATATAAAAGTTGGTTCTTGGGGAAAGCCCAAGAATCATGAGTGTGGTTCTGACGAGATAGATTCGAAAGGGGACTCTCACCGCATGGATCATGCCCCATGAACGGAATGCCTGAATTAAACACCTCTTGTCTTAGTGTCCAACCGTTCTATTGGCCGTTGCTTGATATAGTGCAAGGTATAGTATCATGCCGAAGACACTCACTACTGATCCCCTTGAGTAGAGATAGCAATTCTTGGGATGTCATTACCCAAAGAATCCAAATTTGGTGTGCTTGAATGACGTTAATGAGCCATGGAGGGGAGCCAATGCCACCAAAATTCTAAGCTATCCGCTCTCGAGAAGGAAAGGTGTTTATCACCAATCCGGGGTATATCGGTGGGCTATATCAAGTATACAAACCCTTGGCCTATTGGCCTTTTAGGATTGTACTTGTCTTATGTGCGATTGCTTACATTCAAAACACTGTGTTTGTCAAGTGCTTTCTGGTTTTATCACAGTTCTAAACAAAACATTCAACACCAAACAAATCAAACTTGCCATCAAAATGACAAGAAAATCAATTTTAAACAAAACTGTGTCACATCTGTTGAATCACAATCGATTTTCTGCACCACAATTGCTCTGTTAAACCACATTTGACATTTAAAATGCCGCATCTGTATGCGTTGCGACGCATTTGAATAATACAGAGCGAGTCGCATATGCAAAATCGAGTCGCATCTGACAGTCCAAAATCCGCAATCGCAAAAACAACCCGCATTTGGCAAACTATGACGCATTCACAGCTTCAAACGACGCATTCGCTTGTCATGAATCAAACCCTGAAACAGATCCAAATCTGAGTCCACACTTTGTCAGTATTTTGTCAAACACTGTTTCCAAAGGAATCCTGTCAGAAACTAATTCTGAAATTGCTCAAAACTTTTGTCCATTAGTTTGCATTCTTTACCATAGGTTTCACCATTCATTATTTTTAGGGGCATACATTTGACATTAGTTTGTCCCTAGGCTTCAAGTCATTGCATACTTTGGATTAGATAAATCTCAGCACCAATTCGCAAACGTCATTATTTTCGAAACTAGGTTATCTTGGACTTCATCATCATTATCCTTTTCAGTCATTGTCCCTTTTTGTGAGATTTTTTCCAACTCAAAAGTCTAGTTAGGAAAACTCACTAGTCATATTGGCCTTGTCATCTTGTTATTTTCAGCAAAGTCCTTTAGTAACCAAAATCGAAAACAAAAAGTCAGTTTAGAAGTGCTTAGATATCCTTGTCCTAAATTGCATTATAGGTTTAGACATTGCATATCTTATTTCCAAAAATCCAAAAAAGAAATTATTCATCTTAGTTGTTATTTTGAACTTAGACTTCACATAGTGTCATCCTTGCATTTAGTTGTCATATCCATTTTGAGCAATATCATTTTATGGTGGAAACTAGACTCCAAAAACAAAAGAGACAAATGGAAAAATTTTGACAAGACCCCACGTCCACTGTCAACAATCCCACATACGATCCAAACTAGACTTTTGACGATCCATTTTCCAACACAAAGGACCAACCTCTCACGATAACACCATCCTCATCAAACAATCCATTTGAACCATTCTTACGTAAGGATGAATACGGTCAAATACTTGAGGAAAACTTAGAGGTAGTGGCACAAGACCCAGAGGCCTCTCAATTCGTTGAAACAATGGTCCTTTACGACAAAGACAGATACTTGGCTATACTTTTGAGTCAAGGAGCCAAATTACCTAAAGGATTTGACATCGACACATTGAGATCAACATCTCTAGACCCTAATGTCAACAACATGCACAATATATCAAATAGTGGTCAACCCCCAAACACTACGAGCAATACTTTCTTTGACACTACAACGACAGTGCATGCTACTCCCAACGTCCCAAACACCTCCAACTCAATAAACGCAACATCCATTGGAGGATCACAATCGTCCACAATGCCCACAACATCCACGACACTATCACAATCCACCGGAACCACTCTTGGCTCCTCAGCAATGTGGGCGAGTTACTCCAATCCTCTCTTTACCACTACGGTAAATGCCATGGGGGCATCATCAAGTCACAACACTCTCCCCTTAACAACCACATCTAATACCATGAGTACACCTTTGACACACCCTCTCATTGGTATCTCGCAAAATCCTTTGGGGGGAGGCAAACGACATGTATTCATTGAAGGACAACAACAAAATGCGAACACGTCAACACTATCAAATACCATCAAACCCCAAGGGCACAATACGAACATTCCCCTTGCACAAAATCAACAGTTCGGACAAGGTAGTCAACAAACACAACCCATGACATCATTCGTAAATCAAAATGTTCATGGTCACCATATTCCCCAAATATCAACACAAATGGCTGGGGGACATATTCCAACCTACTCATCCCACGTTCATACTCATCAACATACACCCAACCCTAACTTTCAGTACCAACAACACACCAATCCACACACATCATACATGTCACAACAATCCATATCGCCACAATTCACCAATATTCACACACAACAAACAGGGACCTATGGTGTACCAGGCAACCCAACACATGGGACCACAAATGATCCTGTTATGGATGCCTTACAAACGCGATTGATGGATGTAGAGAAAACTATCCAAAACATATACGTATCAGGCAAGAAATTGGAAATATCATATGATCTAAATGTATACCCATTCGACATGAGCTTATACATGCCTCCGTTTCCTCCAGGATATGTGTCACCCAATTTCACAAAATATAGAGGCAAGACAAACCCCATTGAACATGTTCGTGAGTTTGCAACTAATTGTGTGGACATCGCTTATGAACAAACATACTTGATGAGAATTTTTTCTAAAAGTCTGGCGGGTCCTGCCCTTGAATGGTTTTCCACTCAAAAGGATATCCAAACATGGGATGAGCTTAAAAGAAAATTCATAAAAAATTACGTGTACAACATTGAGATGGATACCTCTATCACTAGCTTGTGCAATCTCACGCAAGAGGATGCTGGTGAGACTTTCATCCCATTCGTTCAGAAATGGAGAAGTCTAGCTAGTCGATGTCATATTGATATACCCGAAAGGGAAAAGGTCGACATGTTCGTGCAAACACTTCTTGGGCCCCTAAAATATGCATTGCAAGTACATTATTGTACAAACTTCACAGACTTAGTTGAAAAAGCGGTCCAAATTGAGAAAGCCCTTATCGCAAAGGGAGAACTAAGATACGGTCCTAAAAACACAAACGTCAATCCACCCGCCGAGAAAAACAAATATTGGGTTAAAAATAAACACGTTACAAATGATGGCGTTGTTGACGCCAAGGCTGCAAACATTGTGGGTCCTATACTGGCCCTAAAAGGGGTTCAACAACAAAACAAACCAACAACAACATTGACACCTCCTTCCAATGTCCCTTCAAATGAGCAAAGTGGTCAAAACAATCAGGGACAATACCGTCAAATGAGACAATTTCCTAGAGGTCGCACATACACTTCCTTGGGTGAACCCATTGAGGAAGTCCTCAAGAAATGCGTCCAGACTGGCATCATCACACTTCAGGAACCAAAACCATATGAACTAGGATAATTCAAACCAGCATGGTGGGACGATAATGCATTCTGCGATTATCATCGTACAAAAGGACATAAAACCTCTAACTGTCGACAATTGAAAAATCTAGTACAAGATCTTATCGAAAGCCGTATCATTGAAGTAGGCAGACCTCAATTCGCCTCCAATTCAGATCATACTATCCATAAGAACCCACTGTAGGACCATGGTTCTCATAATGCTTCCACCTCAGGTCCACAGACAAACAATAATCAAGCTAACTTCGCCCGAGCCAAGTACGATTATTCTAGTGGACCAATTATAAATAATGTATGAATTGATGACGGATACATCAACACCATTACGATCAAGAGAGCACCTCAGTGTAATGCTACTACTCGAAGTGGCAAGGTCACCATAGTTGGTCCGTCTCCCGCTAGGCAACCCGAAATTACCATACTTGGCCCATCTGCTAAATAAACAAAACTCACCCGACCACAAAGCAGGGACAACCCAAAAGTCAGTTCAACCTTATTGACAAGCTAGGAAAAACTCCCGCGCAAATCTCTATACTTGAGCTACTTCGTATCTCTCCCGCGCACAAGGATATACTAGATAAAACTCTGCAAGAGTCATCGGTCCCCAAGGACATTGATGTTAATCAGTTTGAGACCATGGTGGGATACCTCACTACGCCTCACCATGTCACCTTCTTGGATCAAGACTATTCATCACCTAAAACCAACCACAACGATGCCTTGCATATTGAAACATTTGTCCACAAACACAAAGTCAGACGGGTGTTAGTAGATGGTGGAGCAGGATTGAACATATGCTCCCTCAGATTGGTTAAGGCTCTAGGATTCTTCGATGCATGCGTAGACCCAACAAAGAGTATAGTGATCAAAGCATATGATGACGAAGAACGCCCTTCACGTGGCATTATCTCACTCCCTATCAGAGTGGGACCTATTGTGCAGTTTTGCACACACGCCCCACTTGGAGTAGGGACCCTCTGATTTCTGATTTCTGATGTCTCTTTGGCCTTTGGTTTTTATTGGATTTGTCCTTTCGAGGTCTCAGGATGTTGGTCTTACTTATCTTGGTCTTATCCTGAAGGTTGAATCGATGGAACTTGTGTTTTTAATGAGGTCTAGGTTTTTGGTCAAATCCGGGATTTTCTATATCACGTAGATTTTCTTCCTTCGGAGTCCCGGGGGGTGCGTCATCCGTGAAATTCATGCCCACCAGGATAATTCGATTGACTCAGATTTTCCCGAAATTCCGTTTCGACCTCGGGTTTCTAGATTTTCTCGATACGTCTTGTCAGCCATTAATGCTTAGCGTACATCTTCTCTGGCACGAATGTGGTCGAATTTAAGGTCTTTTGACGCTCTTCCTAAATTCATTGTTCATTTTCTATTTTCTCTTGCGCTCGAGTTTGTTCATTTTGAGCTTTGGTTGTTGGATTTGGTCTGCTCGCGTGTGGATTCCTTGGGTGCTCATATTGATTTATCGCCGCTAGGGCACCCTGGTTCGCAGTGATTTCCTGGGGCTCGGGGTTTGATCGGATTTGATTCATGGTAAGTTGTTGTTGACTTCTCCCCTTGTTTTACGCTTTGTGGTTAAATCTTTCAAGTTGTTCGTTGATGATTATTCGGGTCGGCCCTTGCTCATTTTTCATGGTTACATATTTATCGAGTTAAGGGTTTGATTCACCTTTCCACGGGTTTTCAATGCCTGCACTGCGCATCCCTTCATTTTTTGATCGAATTTTGGGTGTACCTGTGTGCCTAGGTGTTCTTTTGGGGTCTTGCCTTGTTTGTGCATAATCTGGTATAATTTGTGAAGGTAGGGTTTCGATATGTCCGCTCAGGGTTGTTAAGTTTGGTGGAGTCATTGTGATCCTCGCGTCTTGTGTCTAGCTCGACCTTGTTCGTAACGTTTGAGACCCTGGTGTGCCCTGGTTTAATCATTTTGAGGGATAATATCTGAGAATTTCGAGCTTTCCCTAGCTTTCATGGCAGAAGTCTGGCTGTCAAATTTAGGGCATCGTTATTTCATCACGGGGATCAACCATTTGAGAATCTTAGGAGTTTAAATTCAACCATGATTGAAGTTTGGCTTATTGGGATTGATCTCATGTTCATTAGATTCGGATAGGAGGCTTTGTATGATTACTCCATGAATTTTCTGCGTGTGGAACGGTCGTCAGGTTTCCAAGGTGTCCACAAAATTTCTGCGCATCCGAATTTTCCCCGGTTTTTCCATTTCCCCAAAGTGTGAAGAATTCTCAGAATTTCAAACTGCCTGCGGAAATTTGTCCCATCCGGATTTTTTCAGTTTTCTGCTTGGTTTCACTTGATTTTGGTTTTTGAGATTGAATTAAGGAATTAAATGTTGGATGATGATTTCTTGTTGCTTAATGGATGAATCTTTTGATAATCATGCATCTCTTTTGTTCGTATTGATGATTTATTTGATGAAATGATGTCTTGACTGCATGAGTCCGTCTGGGTCGGATTTCTCTGAAATTTTGCCCCGACTGGATTTTCCCGGATTACCCCATTTTCCCGGATTTTCAAGTTTGATGTTTAATGATTTATCTAAATGATTTCATATGGTTTTGAGGCTAACCTTTTGATTGAAATATGGATGATAATTGGATTTTCATGAGGCTCTTTTATGAATGTAGGCTGAATCGAGCAAGGCAGCAGCAGGAAAGTCCAAAGGAGATACGGAAGGATCTTCAATTACAGATACAGAAAGGATAAAGCTGGATATGAAGAACCAGTTACCAGATAGTAAGTTGATTTCAGTTTGGTTAGAGGTCTCTGATACAAATGTAGGAGCTTGGAAATATGAGGAGTTCAAAGGAAGGATGGCTCAGAAGGATCTATCAGTTCTGACGAAGGGGATGGTGAAATCCGGACTGGCTCATGTGGCAGGATTTCCTCCTACAGTTCAATGCTATGAATTAATATTGGAATGTGCCTGACACTATGATCTTGGTACGCAGAGGATCGTTAGTCCTGATGGGAGAGTATTGGCAAATCTTAATCCGGTCTCCATTGCCCAAGCATTTGACATGCCAGACTTACCATGTGTGTGTGCCTTAGACATGGACTTGGCTAGGACTTATTATGATGATGAACCTATCAAAGCTCAGCAGATGATCAACTCCTAGTTGGAGAAGCCAAAACCTCATTTCTCTAAGCTGCCTAAACAGCTACATAGGGTCAAGTTTCGACAAGATATATATGATGTAATCACACTATTGAGCAGGGTGGCAGGCTTGAAAAGTGCCAGGACATTGGAAAATTGGATGGTACATGTCATTAACAAGATTGAGTAGGGTTTCAATTACCACTGGGTAGGGATTATCAATGCAATGATTGACAGGCAGATGAGAGATGTGCTGGAGACAAAGAAATTCACCATGACATCTTATGTGGTATATATACTTGCCAGATTTTATCCATACAGGGGATTGAGTCCAAATGGAACAGTGGGGCAAGATGTCATCTATGAGGTGTACCCTGAGTTGCACCTAGGGAGTCCGAATTACCGAAGAGTGAATGATGCATTCACTATGCATATTACTAGGTTGCTTCAGAATGCAGAGCATGTGAGAATTTCTGATGGAGCCAAGGAACTAATTAAAAGGTATGGAGCCTGGTTTATACAATTCCCCACCTTCTCCTATATCAGGATTGATGGATGCCTGACTGCTCCATACAGATTGCCAAGATATCCTACTAACCACATCATACTCTTGGAGGTTACCCGATAGATATGTGATTTTGATGCTGTTGTTAAAAATGTGAAACATAAGATAGGGTTTGGCGGAGATTTTCCCTTGAAAATTGGTACAGGTGAAGTTTGCTCCTCAATCAATTCGGCTCATGCATCAGGGGAAGAGTTGAGTACCTTTGAATTCTCTTTCCATTCTAAGAGGGCAGGTTTTGACATCATTGGCGAAGCACAAAAGAAGGCTACTAAAGATTATCACCACAAAGATGATCTAGAAGATTACTGGGAAAACAACAAGGATGAATCTGAGGTGAGAAAGAAAAGTTATTCTAGGCTTCCAATTGATGTAATCAGGATGTACAATGTCAAGTTGATTCCTGATTAGTTGGAGGATGACGAAAATCTAGTCCAGGATCATGCATACGAACCAGTCAAGGACAGACCCATTGGAGAGATAAACTAGTCAGAAAGTGAGATAACTGAGTTGGAGGAGCTAATGGTTCCTATTGTGAAATCCACCAAGTCATGGCTAAAACATAAAGTATGGGAATTGGAGAGTGAAAAGGTACCTTGTACTTTCAATTTGATGGGAAATCTGAATGCTCATTCTACCTCAGAGGAATCAGGTGAGGATGATTCTAAAGGTAAAACCAAGGTAAACTCACCTTTTAAGATTAAAATCAGAGGCCCTAAGGAGGGTGAACCTGAAAAGAAAAGAAAACCCAAGGGAAAGAAGAGGAGTCATACTTTGAAAATGGGTAAGTCTGCAGAAGAGGAGGAACTTGAGAAAGTAGAGAAGGAAGACACTCCTCCAAAGCCAAAAAGGACAAGGATAACCAGGGCCTCTAAGAAGAAAGATCAGGAAACTTCTAGGGATAAGGCAGACCCTCCTGTGGTTAATGTGGAGAGCTCAGGAGAGAAACCCTGGGTTTATTCAAGAAGGTCAAGAACTCCATCTCCAAAGGAGACTATGCAAAAGGCGGATCCCCTTCCAACGACATCCACTGTGGAACAACAAAAAGATACCTCTCCTTCATTAGGTATACCTGAGCAGATGATTCATGAAGAGCACAAGACCAGTGAGGAGGTGGAACCGTTTAAGGACGGGGAACTTCATAGTGCAGCTGCTGAGTTTGAGGTAGGAGATGTGGAAATGCATCATTCTCCATTGGTACAATATGAGGATTCTCTTGCAAGTAGTAAAAATAGTAGATCTCCTAAGAAGGAGGATGTTCCTGTTAAGACTCCATCACACCTGCATGAAGAGGAGCCAGAAGTGGGAAACAAAGGTGACCAATCTCCCGAAAAGGAAAAGGATGAGACAGTAGATCAGCATGAAGAGGTTAAGGAAGATGAAACCCAGGTGGATCCTGCTGTTCCGGATTGGCTAGACAAGGAAATCAAAAGGAAACAGGTCATTGTTGAGGACACTCCTCTCAACTGGGATGAAATGTTGGCCAAGATTGGAAAGGGTAAAAGAAAGAAGATAGACAAGGTGGTTTCCAGGATCGAAAGGGATGAAGCTAGTAATAGAGTTATTCACATTGCCACCCCTGCTGCAGGTAAAAGTAGAGACAAGATCACTAGGGAGGATTATGATGTACAGACCATCAATCTTGGGCCCAGTTCTATGGAGCAAGATATTGAAGAGTATGAGGGGTCCAGTGCAGTGATCATTGGGAGATTGCGGAAGGATACACAGTCTAAAAATGAACTAAAGAAAGAGAATGAAAGGCTTAGGAAATGTCTGGAAGATTTGATGAAGCCCTTACAATCTCTTCACCCATCCTCTTCTGCTGCTGCTGGTTTCTTGCCGGAGGAGACCATCTCTGAGTTAGAAAAGATGAAAGCTTCCACTCAGGCTACAATGAATTGGTTGCAAGAAGTACAGGCTAAGGGAGATGATGCAATAAAAGAGATCCTTTCAACTGGAAAGGATGCAATGAGGGCTAAGGATTGGCAAGATCATGTTTTATCTCAGGATAAAGAGGACACTGATCTCTTACTGCAGAAAACCAAGACAATCATGGAGTATAATAAGGATCAGCTGGTGGTTGATGGAATTCTCTCTTCATCTAGGGTTAATGAGCCTTGGGAGTGGTTTGAAGCCTTGCAAATCCGGCAGAAAATCATCAAAAAGATCTACAAACAAAGGAAGCTGATTGATGGTAATTTATCTAATGTATATGATGGATGCATAACCTTTTTTGAGATAATGAATGGCAGGAGGAAGATCGCCCCTAGGTACTTGAGTTTGGAACAATTGAGGGAATGGTGGCATGATGTCTATGCCCCTGATACTGAGGATTCTATGACAGGACACCAATTAGATGATGCGGTTACTTATCTGGCTGTGATGGATAAGTACATGGCGTAAAAGGGTGATTGGGATAAAACGGTTAAGCAGTCAAGGGAAGAGATTGACTCAATTGAATGTCGGCTCAGAATCCTACCCTTTCCACCTGTTGTTGAGTTGGATAGGGTACTTTTGAAAGTTCATGAATCGCTGGATCAGAACAAGGATAAGGGAGGCGGTAGTTAATACCATGCCACTTCGTGATTTGTGCTTCCCTATTATATGAGGCATGTATTGATCCGAGTTGCATTGAGGAATGTGTTTTGGCTGACCTTGATGATGTATCAGCATTTAATGTGTGCCTTATTTTGAATTTCCTGAGGCCGACTTGTTTTGGCTATTTTATTTTGTAAATGTCTGGCGAGGCCGACATGTTTTGGGGTTTTCTTTAAATTGGCGTTCCTACCTCATTTGTGAGACCTAGATAGATAATAGAAATTTAGACAAGCTAGATTGAGAAGAAGAACTAGAGCATTTTGTAGTGGAAGTAGTAGTTAGTTCTTTCGAGCAAGTGCTGTAACACAGAACAGTGGAATTGTTGCTACATTTTGGTGACCTGATACAATTGAAAGCATTGTGGTTTCTCTGTTGAATTATTTTGTGTTAGTTTATCTTGCATGGTTCCTGTTGTTCCATCTTTTGAAATTGCTTGAAGATATTGGATTAATGTTAGATTTAGAATTAGATTAGTTTGGTGAATAATGTTCATGATTTCATGCTTGGAATGTTTGTAGCAATCTCTGGTCTATACTCCCAGTAACTATCTGATTGTAGTAGGCTGGTGAAGTCAACCTGGACCATACATCTATTTGTGCTTAGTTTGATTGTGGATGAATGTCTATGATTTGAAAATCTGTACGCCTTAGAAGATTGCACCTTTCTTGTGACATTGCATTGTGGGTTAAACAAGAATTGGTTATTTGAGATTGGTCCGTTTCAATTATTCGCCATTTGCATTGTTCATCTTAGAAATAGTTTAGATTTCGTTATATCCCTTACACCCTCATCTTTTGTTGTTTCTTTATTATCTGGTTAGATTTAGGATTTAAGATCATCATATTGCAAAATTTGATAAATTGGAAAGATACAGTTTGCTTGTAGTAAGGTCCGATTGTGATTACCAACATTTCACATATTATCTGAATTGTTTGTGCATTGTCATGACCTGACACCCGAGAGACCTTGGGATGATCTTAGCACTTGTTGTTGAGAATTCACCTTTCAAGAGAGATAGAATATTATTTTTTGTCTGAGTTGTTGCTGTGCAGAAAACACCATCAACAGGACCAATCATTGTGGACACAACCTGCCAGGTCCTGTATTTGGAATTACCATACAACATCTTGCTTGGCTGTCCATGGATCCATGCCTTAAAAGTGGTTCCATCCACATATCACCAATGCCTAAAGTTTCCATTTGATGGCACAAAAATAACCATATATGGAGACCCCGACCCTTTCCAATATTGTACAAACTTAAGGGGTATCTCTGAAAACTGAGTACCTATTAATCAAGAAGTACCTGGCTCCTCATCATCCAAATACATCGACCCATCTGCACTCACATCATCTTCCACATCCACTCCATCCACGTCTTCCGCCATACCACCACCTTCCGCAAACCCTAAGGCTGAATCCACTGTCAAGATCCAAGACCTCGGCTGCGGAGAATTCAAACTGCACACAGCATACAGCATAACAACAATACCCAAGTCACCAAAGGTCTACGGTAGGCCATGTTTCAGAATGGAACCCCAAATTATTTTTAAGGTTCCACCAAAAACGGTTTTCATCAAATGGGGGGACATGAGTAATGAAGACCTTGCTGACATCACAGGATGGATCTATAAGGATACTATCGCACCACCCCCATTACCAGTTCAAAAATATGGCAAGGGTTATGATATAATGAAGGCTAAGGGCTACGATGGTACTAGTGGCCTGGGCATAAATAAAGCAGGACGAAGGGAGTCCATTGAACCTTTCAAAATACCAAAATATCTTGGATTAGGGTTTGGATTGCCCGACTATGATGATTGACGTACCTTTAGACTTTCAAGTGAGCGAGTACATGCTTCGGATAGTGTCGAGACTACTAGGGAGACCCTCACCGAAACTGACTCCCAAGAGTGGGAATTTGGCTCAGAACGATCCCTAAGTGACTGTTGCCTAGATGATTTGTTTGTTGAAGAAGGGGAACTAACCTCTGAACAAAGATTTTGGAAAACATTTAAAATTGATCAGGTGCCCAATAGTCAAACTCCCATTACCACCCCCCATGATTTACAAACCCCACTATCTGAATCCTATTAGTCCAACCCATCCGAACTATCAAATGACATTTATAATCATGACTCTAGGTCCTTCACCCCTTATTTCGACAACGAATATGAGACAAGCGAAGGGGAATATTGGATAGAATCTGATGTGGAGTTGGATGATGATAACCTCATCTACAATATCACTAAATCTGTCTGCATGCTTTCTGCATCCTCTCCGCAATTCACCAATACTGACAATGGCATTTCCCTAGTTTATCCTCAACTAGTCGATTGGGACCAACAAGACCCGCCAATCCTGGATATGTTTCAGAATGATGAGGCAATTATAGAATTTATGGGATTACGCGAAGACATACCTAATGGTGACCACAAGGCGGGGTTCACTATTGATATGGATTGTACAACATACTTTGGTGAGACTGCTCCATCCTCCAGTCGCAAAAGTAAAAATAAAAATAAAATAAAAAATGAAATGTTTCTAGGTGAAAATCGAAAGGCACCTTTTGACAAAAAAATAGTAAAAACAAAGGACGTATCTGTGGGTGAAAACCTCTTTGAGGCACCCAAAGATGGAGGACTGGACTTTCTTCCTGTGCAACAAGAGAAGTCAGCTATGCTGGTAGAAGATACCATGGAAGATAACATATCGACAGAAGAAGACCCCAAAATGGTTCTCTTTGCTGCATCATTGACTGAAGAAGAAAGGCCATAATTTCATAAATTCTTCGCTGAACGTAAAATAAACTTCGCATGGTCCTATGCAGACATGCCAAGATTAGACCCAAAACTGGTCCTGCACCATCTGCCACTATTGCCTAATGTCAAACCAGTCAAGCAGAAGTTACACAAAATGCACCCTCAAGTCGCTCTATTGGTCAAGGCAGAATTGAAGAAACTTCTAGACGCTGGATTCATTCAGTCGATTGACTATGCAGAATGGATATCTAACTTGGTGCCGGTAACAAAATCAAATGGGTTGATCCGCGTGTGCACAAATTTTAGAGATCTAAATAAGGCATGCCCAAAGGATGACTTTCCTTTACCCAACATTGACATCATAGTTGACCTTACATCAAGATATGAGATGCTATCCCTCATGGATGGTTTCTCCGGCTATAATCAGATTCGCATTGCCCCAAAAGACCAGCACAAAATGACATTTACTTGCCCATGGGGAACATACTGTTGGAATGTCACGCCCTTCGGTCTCAAAAATGCAGGCGCCACATATCAAAGGGATATGACTACAATCTTCCATGACATGATGCATAAAATAATGGAAGATTATGTAGATGACCTATTGGCTAAATCAGCAACCAGGAAAGATCACCTCAGGGTTTTAGACATAATTTTCAAACGATTGCAAGAATACAAACTCCGACTAAATCCTAAGAAATGTGTCTTCAGTGTAACATCAGGTAAACTCTTGGGCTACATAGTTTCTCGAAGAGGCATTGAGGTTGATCCCGCAAAAGTCAAAGCTATCATAGACATGCCTCCTCCCAGAGGAATTAGTGAACTCAAGACTCTACAAGGGAGGGTGCAATCTATTCGACACTTCATAGCCCAATTTGCTGACAAGTGCCACCCATTCCAATACCTGTTGCGCAAAGCTATTCCCTTTGTGTGGATAGACAAATATCAAGAAGCCTTTCAACAAATCAAAGACTACCTACTGTCAATGCCAGTTCTCATGCCTCCCATTCATGGAAAGCCATTGATCCTATACATCTCGACAACTAGTTCAGCACTAGGGGCATTATTAGCACAAAATGACCAAGAAGAAAAAGAAAGAGCTATATACTATATTAGTCGGACATTGGTCGGGTATGAGCTGAACTACACACCAATTGAATGAGCTTGCCTAGCTGTGGTCTTTGTAGCACAAAAACTAAGGCATTACATGCTAAGCCATCAGACGCAGCTGGTAGCAAAGATCGACCCCCTAAAATATTTGTTGAGTAGGGCAGCATTAACAGGACGTCTAGAAAAATGGGTCATGATTCTAAGTGAATATGATATTGAGTATGTGGAAAGAAAGGCGATAAAAGGACAGGCCATTGCAGACCAACTGGTAGATGCACCTTTGCAAAGTGATCACCTGCTAGTGGCATATTTTCCAGATGAGTCGATATTCCATACAAAACCTAAGGCACCTTGGAAACTCTATTTTGATGGATCACACACAAATCATGGCTCAGGGGCAGGAATCTTGTTTATCACCCCTCAAGGAGACTCCATTCCTAAGTCTTTCCGCATTGCATTCCCATGCACGAATAATGTAGCAGAATATGAGGCATTGGTTACAGGTCTAAGGATGGCAATAAAATTGAAAATTAGGGCACTACATGTCTATGGGGATTCTTAGCTTGTCATCAACCAAGTTAATGACGACTATGACACAAAAGATGAGAAGTTGATGCCCTATAAGCGAATGGTTGACAGTTTCCAAACGTACTTTTATATGGTAACTTTTGAACAAGTTCCAAGAACACAGAACAAAGCAACGGATGCAATGGCTACGATAGGATCTCTCCTTGACATCCCAAGCAATCTGCCACAGTTGGAGTTTCTCATAGAACAATTGTTGGTTCCTGCCTATGACATTCTGGAATTAGAAATGGTCTACGAACTTGTTGGTCCCAACTCTCCCTAGTATCAAGACATTCACGACTACCTTAAATCCCAAACCCTTCCACCCAACCTATCCAATAACCATAAGAAGTCCTTCATTAGAAAAGCTGCGAGATATGCCATCGTCAGTGACACCCTTTACCGCCGTAGCTTTGACAATACCCTCCTTAGATGTCTCGACACTAACGAAGTGGGTACAACCTTATGCAAAGTACATGATGGTATATGCGGATCTCATTCGAGTGGTCCTACTCTAGCTAAGAAGATAACAAGACTTATGTACTATTGGCCGACCATTGAAAAGGATGCATTAGAATATGTCAAGACTTGTCACAAATGTCAAATTCATAGTGATTTGATCCATGCTCTCGCACAGGAACTTCAGCCGATCACCTCTCCTTGGCCCTTCGCTCAATGGGGACTCGACCTCGTGGGTAAGATCCATCCAACCTCATCCAATAGCCATAAATTCATTATCACCGCCACTGAGTATTTTACGAAGTGGATTGAAGCCATCCCATTGACATATATTACCGGAAAACAAATATCCAAGTTCATCCTTAACTACATCATTTGCCGGTATGGCCTTCCGCAATCCATCATCACTGACAATGGACGTCCATTTAAAAACCAAGACGTTCGTGAGTTATGTGAGCGATTCCATATCCAACACCATTTTTCATCCTCATATTACCCACAAGGAAACGGTCAAGCTGAGGCATCGAATAAAACCATTGTTAAAACCTCAAAAAGACGGTCAATGATGCTAGCCGTGATTGGCACATATAATTCAATCCTACTCTGTGGGCTTACCGCACTAGTATTCGTACGCCTACATGAGCCACTCCATTTTCCCTGGTCTATGGTGCTGAGGCAATCTTGCCCATTGAGGTCAAAATTCCTTCGTTATGAGTCTCCCTAAAGGGTTTAACAGATGAAGAGGAGTATAGACAATCACGCCTACATGAGCTGGAAATGCTGGAAGAAAGAAGACAAAATTCCCTGAACCATCTACAAGCGTATTAGAACCGTCTCTGTCACAGTTACAATAAGAGGGTCATGGTCAGGAAATTTGACATTGGTGACTTAGTCCTAATGCAGAACCCGAAGAACCAAGCTGACAGAGAAAAGCCAAGAAAGTTTGAACCGAACTGGTTGGGCCCTTATGTCATCATCTCTTTTATGTCATCATCTCTTCTTTTGGTTCTAGAGCCTATCAGCTGGCGACTCCAGATGGAGAACAATTGATAGAGCCCATCAACAGTCTACATCTCCAGAAGTTCTATGCATAGCATCAGGAGATCGAGCTAAGAGCGAAAAAAATACAAACAAAAAAAATAGAAAATGATAAAAAAATTGTTGCCTTGATGAAAACCTGGCAAACAGGCATCTCGGCAACAACAAAAAATAAGAAAAATGACAAAATAGTAAAGAGAAAAATTTCATCCAATAGTGAAAACCTAGCAAACGGGCACTTTGGATAGGTACCATGGTGAAAACCTGGAAAACAGGCGCCATGCTTAATCAATCATTGCTCTGCCATCTATTGTCACTTTGTCTACCTTCACTTAGGATGAAGGACATCTCACGCCATTATCACACCAGTCGACATGACATTATACCCTTCCTTTCATGGTTGATAAACGATTGACATCAAGTCCTGACAACTGTCCATCTGGTAAACCAACATCATCCCGTCCATATTCCTTAAAGTTGGCTAAGTCTTGGACCTGACTGGGGGAAAAATTGGTATCATATAACTATAGTGGATGTCACATACGGCTTTGGAAAACATCATAAAAAGTCCTGAAAATAGACCTAAACATTGAAAAAGTCCTGAAAAAAGACCTAAACATCATAAAAAGTCCTAAAAAAAAGAAGAAGACAAAAACATCATCAAATGTCCTAAAGAAAGACAAAAAAATCATCAAATGTCCTGAAGAAAGACAAAAATATCGTCAAATGTCCTGAAGAAAGACAAAAACATCGCAAAATGTCCTGAAAAAAGACAAAAACATCATCAAATGTCCTGAAAAAAGACAAAAACATCATCAAATGTCCTAAAGAAAGATCTAAAAATTGAAATATGTCCTGAAGAAAATAACAACAAAATGTCAAACATAGGATCATCTCTGGTCAAATCTATCCTGTCAATCGGTCAAGTCTTTGTCGTTTGTCCGAACTATGTTGTCTCTGCGCATTTGCTACGTAGGCAAGACTTACATTTGAGTCCCCGAGACATTAGGTCAGTCCTTTTAGGTTTGTCACAATAAAATCATGACATAATCTTTGGTCATCAAGACAAAGTCATTGGTCGTGTCGAACTACGAGGTCTCTGAGTGTATGACATAGGCAAGGCCATCTATCGATGAGCCCCCGAGGCCGCACTAGGTCAGTCCATTAGGGTTCATGACATCACACTGGCACACACGTCAAAAAGTATTCAAGACAACACAAATCTTTCCCAAATGAACAAAACTCATCAAGCAAAATCTGGCAATCATTATTGCAGCATGACAATCCCATCGGCACATATCATCATGACAATAGCAACATCTGGTCAGCATGAGTCAAACTTGATCAAAACAAGTCAAATCATCGTAACCTATCAAACTGACAACCCCTGGTTATTCTTCGGATGTGTCCTTCTGAACGATAACCTCTGTCATTTATGCCTTAGGATGTGTCTTTCCTAGGCATCGTCATTGTCATTTGACATTTTGAGCGATCCTCTTGACATCTAAAGATCACTCTTCGTGACATCAATATTCTTCAGATGTGTCCTTCTGAAGAACCAACTCTATCATCTATGCCTTAGGATGTGTCCTTCCTAGGCATCGTCATCATTTCGAGGGACCCCTTCCGACTATTAGGGATCAAATCCTCTTGACATCAGCATTATCCAAGATGTGTCCTTCTTGAATTCACCAATTCTCAACATTTTTCATCTAAGATCATCAAAACTTTAAACATTTCGACATCTCGACACTATCAAACATGGCATCTTGACATCAGAACAATGGATATCTAGACGCACTTGGCAAACATTTGACACTTGTCTTTTGGCTTTTTATCATGTTATTAGTTTTTCAGCGAGATCCCACTACCAGGATTTAGAGAAGCAACAACGTATCATGACGATTGACACACATGACTACTAGTTTCTCAGCAAGGTCCTGATTCTGGGATTTAGAAAAATAATGATGTATCAAGATAAGGGCTCTATTTTATATTTTTGGCAATCATGTCGCTAGTTTCTCAAGGATGTCTTGGAAATAGGATTTAGAGAAGCAACGACGTTTCATGATTTGTCCTTGTCTTTTTCTGCTTGTGGTTGATTATGACAAAAAGACTAGGGCAATCACGCTCTTAGTATGAGTCATGATCATCCTTGTCTATGACTGCTTGTCTTACGTAATGGTACGACCTTGCACACCTTGATCTATGTCATATCATGGTGTTTGTTGGCCATTACAACAGTTTTCCCAATGATGATTAAGAGCAATAAATATTAAAGTCCTACAGTAAATCTTTGAAGGATTTGGTCTAGGAACTAACATGCATCTCCATCGGTTTGGTCCTCCTCTCTCATCAGTCTGGTCGTCTTCTATCATCGGTCTGGTCCTCCTCTTTCGTTCATCTCTTGATGATATCCTATGACATCCAAAAACATAAGTGCATACATGATCATATGAACATTGCATTAGGTCCATACATACATGATCCATAGCATTTACATAATCACAAAAAGTGCATTAACATAAGCATCAACATTGCACCCATTTCATAAATACATAATGCATATTATTATCATCATCATCTCATATAAGTAAGCACTACATTATCATGGCATCATAATCATAAACACATATCATAGGACAAACATGGCATCATAAATTAAGCATCATACATAGGACATCATATCGTATACATAAATCAAAGAACATCACATAACACACATGTAGGCCGCATCAAAACTGCATCATCATATAAATACCATCTCAAAAATGTATAATGTCACAGGATAGAGTCAACAAATATCCCAAAAATGGAGCTCGTAGGCTCAATAATCTATACATAATGTGTCATAATAACAAAATGTGCCTCGGGTAGACTCTCATCATCCCCTCGTGGTGAAGAATGTGGTGGCTGCAGCTCTGAACCTGGCACTGAAATGATAGGTGGACTTGTAGCGGCCTCTGTCTGTGCTACTGGTGGAACTGAGAATGAAGGTGTTATCTCCACGGTAATGAACATCTGTGATGTCATTGCTGCCTGACTCTGAGAGGTAGACAGATCTATCATTGGTGGCTGTCCCTGTATCGACCTCTGCACTGAGCCAGTCGACCCATGACTGTGACCCGAATTTTGACTTGGGGTGTGCCTGCGTGAGTGGTGTGACCTATGCCCTGATGTGCCCTGCCGAGGTAGACCCTCCGACGCTGGTATGACTCCTACTGCCACTGGCACTGCCTGATCTGTGGCCATTGCCTGTCCTCGACTGTGACCGAGACAGTAGGACATCCCGTCACTCCCGCGGTGCCTGCCATACAGGTCCTATACTGCCCAATCTCGTGCTTCACCTTGGCCAACTCATGAGGTATCCCCTGCAGGCCTTGTGCATGCTAATGTCATGGAACCTATGTACCATCGAGCCAGCTCTTTGCCGCAGATCACCGATGATCCCGCTTACTGGCTACTCTGGGGCCACACCGTGAATAGCCGATCTGACTCGAATCCATTCTCTCTTCTTCTGCCTAGTCTCCGCTTATAGGTCCCACTCGGGATCTTTCGTGGCATCTTGGGGTAATCCCGAGGATGGCATCTCCTCCTCTCCCTCCACCATCCGCCATCTTGGAGTCTCTACCATCCATGGCATCGCCCTCATCATCGTCATCCACCACATCCTCTACCACCTCCTCCTCCTATCCTCCCACACCCACCTCCACCTCCTCCTCCTGTCCTCCCACCTCCACCTCCTCCTCCTATCCTCCCACACCCACATCCACCTCCTCCTCTTGTCCTCCTACACCCACCTCCACCTCCTCCTCCTGTCCCCCCACATCCACCTCCTCCTCCCGTCTCTCCTCACCCTCTCCCTCCTATCTGGGTTGCTCCTCTCTGTCCCCCTCCTCGCCAACCTCAGGGATAACATCTAATGCTACCCTCGCCACGCACTGTCACACCCTACGGCCCTGTCTCTAACTGTCTCGCCTCCACCTTTGGCCGTCTCTGCCATCATCTCCCCCTGCCTCCATCTCTGCCTCTGTCTCCATCCTTGCCTCCATCTCTACCCCTGCCTCCATCCCTACCTACATCCCTCCCCCGGCCTCTGCCCTTGTCACCGCCTCTGCCTCCCCGTTTGGCCCTCGGCACACGAGGTATCACTGACCGCCTGTCCACAGGTGCTAGCCCGTCAGGATCTGTCAACAACACTGGTCTATGTGCTTTCCACCATAAATCATAGTCCGCTGTGGTTCCGAGATCAGCTGCTCCTCCCCTCCATCCCCATGCCTGGGCTCTTAGCCCTTCAATCTGCTGCTTGGCGAAGGCCACTGGGATGGCTGGTCCCCAAGCATACTCTCTGGAGGATCGAGCATACTCGGCTGTCCCTGTAGGTACACCCTGCTGCTCTCTGAACTGCCTCAGAACACGCTGTGGTAAATACATCTCAATAATCAGTGATGTCTGCACTGTCTTGCCAATCAAATACCTGTACTGTCTGCAAAGGCTAAGGTGCTCGTCCTCATCATCCCACTACTAGCAGTCTCTGTATGGTCTTCAGATGAAAGACACCATCGTGTCAATCTTGTGTCGCCACCAGCCTGTCTCGCCCATCCGAGTCTGCTGTAAAACACCTGTGTAGTAATAGGCATAGGGCATCCCCTTAGGCAACTGTGGTCTCTGAATGGGAGGACGAAATATGGCAATGTGCTCCCAAGCCTAGATCATCATCAAAGTAGTCCCGCAGGAGATACTCTCTGCCCTCCTATAGGCAACATCGTGCAGCTGATGGTAAAGTGTCCCCAGTAAACAGGGACCCCAAGCATAAACGGTCCTGTCTCGTCTCATACCAACCATGATGTCTCCCCAGCCAATAGGGAATCCGTGTCCCCAATGATCGGGAACCAAAATACCTGCAATCAAGGTCGCAAGGAATGCATCAAAGCGACTATAATGCTCTGTCATGAACTCTCATCTGATCTCATATCCCTAGATGCCCAGTCCTGCACCCTGATCTCGGTAGTATGCTCGGAAGGTCTACTCACCATGACGAGGGTCGTAGATGATCTACTCCCCTCGAATCGACACTCGTAGAATCCGGTAGACATCCTTTATGGTAATAGTGGCCTCACCTGTCGGTAGGTGGAAGGAGCAGGTCTCCGAATGCCACCGCTCACATAGCGCCGTCAATAATCCCCTATTCGCCCGAATGGCGGGCATGTAGGCAACATAGAATAATCCCAGTCGCATCAATCGTCGCCGCTCTCGCAGGCTCAACTGGTCAGCAAACCGAAATGTCATCTACCGTTTTCACGATAGAGAAGTGTCGCCTACAAAAGATAATATATCGCAGACTTCGTGAACATCACAAAGATCATCAAAAAGCATCTAAGGTTATAATAAATATCAAAATCAACTTTGGTCAAGGTCAATTGCAAATGCGTCACATTAAGGAAATTGCGTCTCAAAACGTCAATTGCGTTGTTCTGTACATCAAATGAGGTCCAAGATCTCAACTGCGTCGCATAATAACAATTGCGTTGATCAAAATTACGAATGCGTTGCAAATTGACGATTGCAGCATTCAGGCATTCAATTGCGACTCAATAAGTCAAATGTGTCGCAGTATTTGTCAAATGTGGCGCAAACCACCGTTCTACCCTAATTTGTTTTCCCACTTGCGTCGTGATGCATCATATGCGTCGAACGCGAAAGCGAATGCGTCGAACATGAACGCATATGCGTCCCGACGCATTCGTTATTCACCCTAGAAACCTAAAATTGACACGCAAAATGAGAAAATTACAAAGTGGGACAAGGGTACATACCGTTGGTTCTGAGCCCTCTGGCCGCCTGAATGTCCGCACAATCTCCCCGCGATGCTCTGTGACTGGAATCACCATCCTCGCTGCACTCCTTTTCGCTCTGAGCTCTCGAAATTCGCAAGGTAAATAGTGAAAATGAATTGACTTTTACCCCTTTGTCAACCTATTTATAAGGTCAAAATGACATTTTCTCAGGTGAGTTACTGCTCGAGGCTCATTTGACCACGTTTGACTACCCTGTTGACTGTCTTAAACATGTCAGAATCCAAAACCGACTGCGCCGTTGTTTTTCTGGTCATCAAATTCACTTATCGGGACCCTTTCCAAATTTTTCTACCGCCGACTCAAAATTTGAAAAATTTCCCGAGGGGGCATTGATAACCTTTACTTTCACTGGGGCATGGCTTTAACTTATTTTCTTTGTCACAACGCGACAAGTGACATTATGACAAAGAGGGGCAAATGTAGACACCTAAAAATGACCTAGGCCTGCAAGCTTCATTTTTACCACTTTCGTCCTAGCATAATTATGACACTTAATTATGTCTTTGGTCCACATTTGACTATTGATTAAATAATTCATAATTATTTAATTAATTCATGTCCATTTATTCTTCACGATTATTAAATAAATAAATGTTATTTATTTATTCAATACGTCTTTAATTGTCTAAAGTCTTCCTTTAATTAAATAAATTTGTTAATTTATTTAATTACCTTTCTTCATTTATTTCTTCTTGATTATTAGATAAATAAATCTTATTTATTTATTTAATGTCACTAATCCTCATAATTAAATAAATTCATTAATTTATTTAATTCTTAATCATATATGCTAAATTAAAAAATTAGTCTTTAATTATTTAATTGACAAAAATAATATTCCTCTCATTTTAAATAAATGAAATTATTTAAAATGTCATCACAATCTTAACTGACAGTCCATTTTGGTAAATAATCTAAAAAAGATTATTTATTTATTTCACAAAATTCATATCTTGAGTTGATTGGTAGCTTTCTTCCAAAAATCAAATAAAGCAAGCAGGTTCTTGATTTTAATCAAATTTGCTTTTCAGTCCATCTTTTATAAATCTCACAAAGCAGGCTATCTTTATCTTCTTAATTTTGAAAATCTTTATTTTCAAAATTAATTATCTCCTCTTTTCTCCACCACTGATTCAATTTTCTCCTATAACATCTTGACCACTCATTTAAGGATTTTGCCCTAACCCTGATTAGGGATTATCAAGTAAAATCTCGTCCTCTGATTTTAGGTTTATGTCAAGAGTCGATCTCATCCGTCCACTCAAAATTGTGTTTTCTATAAAAAGACAATTTTGTTCATAATTTTGGGACCACTTTATTAATATAGGCATTATAGTCATTTAGCATTCATAGTTATTATTTTCATTTATCATATTGTCATAGGCATAGGAATTTAAGATTCAAATCCTTCAAAGCTCGTTTAGGACAATGGCATAGTCAAGATTGCTCACACACTCGATCTTAGGGCAACACAAATCAACAAGTTAGAAGGTGTAATGGAGATCAGCCATGAAGATTGAAGACACTGGGTGAGATTGCTCTATTTTCTGTGTTTTCATTTACTTTCCTTTGCACTTCATTATTTCTTTGGGTTTTATTATTGTGCTTTCAATTTATTGAATCTAATCCTTAGAAATTTACCCTTAGTTACAATGGTTATTCTTGATGAAGTTTTTTAGCATAAAGTCTGAGAAGCCTACACCTTGGTTGAACGTGAGTTCAATAAGAGACCTATGAGGAGATTGCTCTTGGATTAGTCATGATGGCTTGCATATCTTGAAGGAGTATTCTTGTTCCCACTCTTGGTCTGCTTGGTAGTTTATTTGAGAGGTATTTGGCCCATTATATTTTTCAGATGTGTTTTATGTTCACTTTCATGATATGTATCTTGAATTGTTGTTTAATGGTTCTAGAGGATTCATAGTGGAAGATGTACAGCTTGTTTCATCTCCTTGAGCTTTTGTGTTATGTTATTTACTAATGAGAATTGGTAGGAGATGATGTTTGGGCTAATTTCTTGAAATGGGGAATGAAGTAGCTTGATCTTCTTTGAGAGGCTTACATCCATGTTGATTACATGTTTTTTAATTATTAAAAGTTGGTTTGATCTTGGTGATTGAACGGTTGGATGTTGTTAAGAATTTTCTTTTGGGATGAGAAGGAGATCATTCTTGACACAACTGGCTGTTAGAAGTGTATATAGGAGGATGTTCTAGAGGGATATGATGTGCAGAGTTTCTCTCTTTGGTCTTGGTTTACTTCCTGGATGTTTGGTTTCACATTACATTGGTTTGAGGTTTGGTTGGAGCTATAGTGATCACTTGTTTGTGGTCATGTGTTTTTCACTCATGTTCATGGGTGATGACATGGAGGTTCTTAATCCTTTTTCCTTTTGTTGCGTGTGGAGAACTTGGAAGAGCTGTGAAGACTTGTGGTGAGAAAAATGTTTCTTGTAGCGGTTTGTTGCAGGTTGTGCATATCATTGTGGATATTTCCTTGGTACTACATGGTTACATTTTCTATGTGCTGTTATTGGTAGACTTGGTATGTCTTTGATCTTTCAGTTTTGGAATTTCTCGGGCAGTGGGAGTTCCTGTTGTGTTTTGTCTTCTTCGACTAGTTGGCACTTGGAGCTTGTATTTGCTGTTAATAAGTTGGTTTTGGAGTGGCATGAGTTTACTGATGTTGATACCTTTAAGGTATGTGAGATTGGATGGAATAGCACGAGCTGTGAGTGCTATTTTCAGTCGTGTGGGTTTATCAGTTGGATGGAAGAAGTCAGTCTGATTGTTGTTCTAGCTGGTGTCTTCTATCTTGTTTCTGGAGAAAGACTTTACGGTTGTGTTCTGTTTGAGGCTTTGAAGTTGATATTACTTTTGTATAGCGTTTGAGCACAGTGAAGTGGTAGCAGTATCTTGTTGATGATATCACTGGGATCTTCTGCTTGTGTTTTTTGGAATGGTGCTTATTCACCTTGGCTTGTATCTTTCAAGTCCATAGGTGGCATGTTGGAAGATGACAAGGATTGTTGCCTGAATGGTGGACATCTTGAATGTTGGTGCAAAATTCTTGATGGAGCATGTTTGAGGTCTATGTGGTTTCCTGGAAGGCTATGATCGGTTGCATTTTGGTTGCTTTGTTGGATAGTGAGTTGTAGGTGGATGCCTGGTCTTTGTTGTAGATTGTTCAGTGGCTTGTTATCTATGGAATCTTGTTGATTGGGTGTCTCAAGTATTGCGGGGTTTGAACTGGTGGAGCTAGTGTGTTTTTTAGTTTCTGAGTGCTTTGGAGGTTCTTGTGTGATCTTCGTCAAGTGGGAGATTGTTGGAATATGTGCCTCAATCTCACAGGCTGTAACCTCTGAAAGAGAAAATTTGATGTGACTTACCTTCTATTTGGACGACTGGCAGTTTAGTAACCTTGTGTTTTGCTCATGTCACCGAGACAATGTTATTGTCTTGCCGACTGGTGTTGTCACTATGACTTGTGATGTTCACTGTAACCTTCTGCCAAGTGGAGACCTCTGGCTGACGGTTTGGTGTCTAGCAGATGTCAGGGAGACTCATGGAGACTGGATCATCAGAGTAACTCAAATGTTTCGGTATGTTTTCCTAGCGATGTGGAAAGTCTCATCGACGGTTATACATTCGGAGTCATCAAGATAACATAAGGGTTCAGTAGGAACTCTTGGCAATAGGGAGATGTCTCGCCGACAGCTATACACTCGGAGTCATCGGGATAACATATGGTGGCTCGATAAGAACTCTTGGCGATAGGTGTTTGTCTCACCGATGCTGTGGGATATCTTTGGTATAACTCTTGTCAAAAATTGATCTCAGGGCGACTTGAAGATTTCGATAAGAACTCTCAGCGATAGCGGTAAGTCTTGCCAACAATGCAACATGTGTTTGTTATCGGATGTCTTCGGTATGACTCCTAGCGAAAGGTTGTCTCAGGGTAACATGGAGGCTTTGGTATGAAGTCTTAGCGACGAATGAAGTCTTGTCGATAGTGGAACATTGCGGTGTAAATTGTAGGCATCGATATGATCTCTTGGCGAAGAGCGATAGTCTCACCGAAGGGAAAGTTGATATCTATGTGACTTGTGAACTTCAGTATGATGTCTTGGCGAATAGCGATAGTCTCGCCGATGGGATTGCTAAGGTCGATGCGACTTGTGAACTTGGTATAATGTCTTGCCGATAGTGAAGACTCTTGGTGATATCGACGGTTGGGCTTTGTGGCATCAGGGAGACACAGTTAGTGTCTCACTGACATGCAAATACATTTTGAACACCTTTGACCGAGTGAAAGACTGTCCTACGTGGTGCAACTTGGACCTATTAGAGAGGGAAGAATGTGAACCGTTTGTTGTTGTGATCTGACAGTTGAAAACAAACAATAGGAGAGAGAACAACGTGGCTGGACGCCTGGGAGGGAAGGAGAAGAGGAGAGCGTCGGAGAGGGCTGTGGGGTACCAGGGTCTGAGCTCAAAGCAAGCGGAGAGGCAGGTTATGCTGCCTGGGCCCCTCCTCTGACTAGCTGCTGCTGCCTCATGCTTATTTCAATGCAGGATTATGAGGGGCCAGGCTAGGCAAGCATGTTGCTTGGCTGAGAAGGACCAAGAATGGAGTTGCCACCAGATCAGCCTGTAATCAGTGATGTAATCTCCCAGTGAGCCCCACCAGGCTGTGTCCCTGCTGCCATTGGCCAAGCAAATGGGCTCTATTCTGAGGGTGTTTCACCCCATTTCCCACTCTAAAATTCCAAAAGCTCCAGTTTTCTGCCTGTCTCTTCAGTTGTTCCAAGTTCTTAAAATCCCCAGAGCTGTTGAATTTTACATGTTCTTCTCTCAGAAGGATTAATGTGGGAAACGAACTGTGTCTGTTTCTGCTTTAGGACATAGTTGTACGTGTCTTTGAGGCAATCTAATCAAAATTGAAGTTACCGAAGGCACCACTGTTCTTGGAGATTTCTCTGAGATGCCCTATATTTCCCTTACAATATTTTGTAGTGTCGATGCAATGCAATTTTTTTTTTTATATATAAATAAAATATCTTTTGATATTATGGTGTCTTTTCATGCATGGCTTTATTGGTCTTTTGTTCATATCATGTTTGAAAATGTTGGTTCCCTTTCTACAAAATGAACTGGTTAGATAAACTAGGCTTGTGGTTATTTCATTAATCACTGAAAACTTTCTAGGTGGAAAAATGGATAGTTCGCACAACTTAGTAAAACCCTGCCTAGGTTTCAAATAGCATCAAGAATACCACCTAAGGCATGACTTGAGAGTGAATTTTCCAAATTCTGACACACAACCCATCAATCGGTTTATTCATTTTTTAATATTCGTACACCCACTTTTGGAGGAAAGGAAAGTTCAAAAGTGGCGAGAAAACACCACCTAGTGAAGGAAAAATAATGCAAGCGAAAAAATGAGAGGTTCGACAAACACACAAAAACCTTGCTCGAGTTCGAGGAAGACAAAAAAAGTACGCTTGAATGCAAGTTTAAGTCTCGAACTTAGGCGAAAGAAAAGAGAGTTAGAAAAAGAGAAGGGTGAGGTTTTATGGGTAACACTGCACATTATTTGATCTGATATAATCGTAGGATTATTTCCATAGATTATCGCGGTTAATTTATGTCATCAAATCATGATTAGCATATTGTTAAAAAATAGTTTAGAAAGATTGGCCACAGGCCATACAAATCTTTTTTATTTAAACGATTGTATCTCAGCCTTTGATTTTGTTGTTATTTTGTAAACTACAACCTTATATTTAGGAATATGTGTCTATGCATTAAAGATATATAACCAGCTATATGTAATACACTTGGTCCAAGAGAAATAGATTTGGTATTATTACTGAGAGAAAATGTTTTGAGGTGATTTCAAAAATTCTGTAAAAGTCTTTCTTCAATCGGCTAACTGGGAGGTAGGGCATCCACTCTTCAACAACTAATTGAATGTACATATTTTATTTATTTTTGCAAGTTACGTTGTGTGTATGTTTTCTGCTATCGATTATGTTCTATAATGCTTTGAGCTGGTATTTCAACTATTATAATTTCTATGTGTTTATATTTGTAAATAATTTAAATTGATTCTTATGCTTTAGATTTTATGAATTCAATTATTTGTCGTTAAGTTTCTATTTTTTAGAATTTTTTGTAATTTTTGTGTAGTCTTTGTCGCCTGAATAGGAAAGAATAGATCCTGTCACTAGGAAGTGACAGTTCCTGTCACCAGAATTATTTTGATTTGCAATAGGTTTATTTCCATAGGGTTCACTTCATACATACTCTTCTCACTACCTGCAACCCTTGTGAAAATTTCCATGATACCTTTCATGAGCTTATGATCCTCAAATTGACACTTAGACCGAGTTGAATCCATTTTATTCTTTACCCCAGTTTTGGCCTAGATCAGATGTGATGAAGTCTTGAAGTTGTGTTAAAATCATTCCTTGAGTGTTTACTTGTATATCGATGGGATATATGCATTTAATGTATATACATGTATATATGTGTGTGTCTTTGATAAACTCATACATGTGAGTAAATACGTACATGAGTATGCATAGGTAGACGTACCTACACATGCTCATGGATGGATTACCAATATGCATAGAATACCGATTGGACTAAGTGACATATATATATATATTCCATGTATATATGTCGATCGATGGAATTGTGTGTTTGAGTGTTTTATAAAGATATAGAAATGTTGGAAACAAGCAACACTAAGAGGGGGCGAATCATTGTTTTGCAAAAAATAATCCTTTTATTCTGATCTTTAATCCACTTAAAACATTTAATTAAAATTAATATGCAAAAATTGAAAGCAAGAAACCACACAACCATAACACAAGGATTTTTATGTGGAAACCTTGTTAGGGGAATAACCACGGTGGATGGCCAATCCACAATAAGTTTTGAGTATACTCAAAAGAAATATTACAAAATGGGAATGCACTTGCATTCAAGCTCACTCCCTAGAGCTCACTGCTCAAAGATGGACTCACTGCCCTTACAATAGTTTGGAATAGATCTAAAAGAGAATGAACTAAATATATAACATCTACCAATGCTTGATTGTAGTTCTGGTTAAGCTCTGATGATGAACTTCTGTCCTGATGACTGATACTAAACTTTTGCCCTGTTCTACTCAAGTTTGCACACAAAATCTTTATGCGCAAGAGAAACTACACATGATATTGCTCAAAAAATATTTAGACATTCACAACATACTCCAATACACCTTCTTCGCTCCTTACAATGATATATCT